>OY744532.1:61117769-61142769 GCA_963556195.1 Sepiola atlantica | reverse complement strand
CTTTACGCGCTCCACTACTTTTGGAGCTTCTCCCGCTTCTGCTCTCCCGGGAATGCTGACAGGGTCGCTCAGGCAATTTTTAAGGGGCCAGAGGGCACGATCTTGTAGGTTGGCTTATTCTCTCCACTTTCTAGCCTTGTGCCACATCTTCTCGTGGTGGAAGGAAAGTGAATACAATGAATTAACCTTTTTTGGCTTGCACCAAAGTGTAGTATCTGTTCTGATACTACACCTTCAGGGGGCACACATTTTTAGGAGCTGGATTTTCCATGCATTAAGAACTGACCTTGTGTCTAACTCTGCTCTCGGGGGGGGGGGGGGTAAATTGGGACTCGAAATATCTTAATGTAAAACTTCAAAGTTTTGTGAAGAAATAGAAAGAAGAAATCTTTTGTATTTGCTAATATTATAAATTATTGACTTAAAAAAATAAAATAAGGGAAAGTTCATTCGTAGCTTCAGTTGTTTCATCGATGCAGAGCGTCTCAGAAGTAATTAAACAGACATCTGATACTAGACTGTTAATATTGTAGTAATTTTATTTCCTGAACTCTATGTGGAGGGGTGTTGAAGGATGGAGTTGTGTGTGGCGGTCTGTCAAGGCAACAGCTAAGAGATCTGTAACTGCTTTGTCGGCTGAGTTTATGCAAATGCTGCCGACGGAGCTCACTAATTTACATAGGTGAAGTTATGTTTAAGATAAAATCCATCGAACCACAGGTGACGGGTGGGTTCTTGTTTTCTCGGAAGATAGACACAGATGAGTACGGAAGATCGCCGATAGTTAAAGTATTACTGTTAAATTTACAAGGACGAAAGATGCGTTGCTTGTAAGCAACGGGGCAATTCGTTGCAACTTCAATGTGAGAATTTCTCCTCAAATAGAAGATGGCCAAAAATCACGATTCGTAACGCCAACAAACACTTACCTTGATTCCGGGAGAACTTCAAAAGGGGAATGCTTTTCTTGTGTTGCAGAAACGGTACGAACTGCGTGATCAGCCTTTTAGTTGATCATCAATTAGAGATAAATTATTGACACGAGGTTACTTTAATTGCTCGGTCGTTAAGTCCTTTAAAAAGTTGGTGCGTGGTTAATTCCTCGCAAAACACAACACTAGAAACTTGTAAAATACAAGGAGTAGATACACGAGGTTCACTCTTGCCTCGCAAAAACTCAACTGCTATCAGATTCGAAAAAGACCCGCATGGGGGAAAAAGGCGCGCAAAAAGTCTTTTCGAAGGTTCACTCAAGACATAGAGGCGCCGAAGTTTACGGTCAATGTCAAGGTCACTTTTCCTTCCTTCTGAAGGAGGGGTCGGCAAGTGCAATTGCTGGCATCGTGATTTCTAACAAGGAAGGGTCAGCAAGTGCTGTGATTTCTAACACACTCCCCAGAGAGGAGCAAAAAAGTAATGGATAATCATTACTTTTTTCAAGTAGTTATGTTATTCTGTCTGGTATGGCATAATTGTAATTACAATATTATTTTTCAGACCATAATCGTGATTTTTCAAAGAATAATATAATAGTTGTTATCCAAGAAACAAGCTAATTCCACTAAAATTTTATTTTTTATTTATTTATTTTTTATTTTAAATTTTATTTTTTTATTTTTCTGTTATACCTAGCTCTCTATCATAGACGGAGATAAAGAGCGATCCTTCGATCTGAATTAATCATGCTCAGGAAGCTGATCAACATGAGATGTTGTTTGTTCCGTACAATCCGGACAATCCCAATCTCCATCAGTCACCTCCACTGAGACTACGACACAGTCAAAATGGTACCATCTGTTGCATTTATCGCAACATACCATTGGTGAAGAGCCGTCATTCCTAATGGAACATGTAGGACAGAAAAAAGGTCCTCCTTCCTCCTCCAAATCAGAAACTGCCTGAGTTGCAGAAGAAACCTCCTTGATTTCCAAGGGATACAAATGATTCAAGGAATGGATCTGTTCGCATTTATCTCTCAATATGCATGCCGAACGAACTCGCCCATCCCTTCCTCGAATGAGACGTAGAACCTTACCTAGGCTCCAAAAGGGTCTCGTTCGGTTTGGCGTTTTCACCAAAACAATTTCCCCAACGGAAATCCTTTCTGGGCAATGACTTAACAAGTTCTTGTGATTTTCTCTCAAGGATAGGAGATAATCGTTATGCCCCAATTTACGGAATTTCTCAACAAAGCTCTCTCTTAGTTGAAGAGATTCCAACAACTCAACCCTACTTGGGGGGTCAGGGTCATCGACCTCATGATTTCCTAGCAATAAACGTGGATTATAACCGGTTTGCAGGAAATGGTTCGGGGTTAGAATATCTAGTCCCATATCCGAAGAAGTAATATAAGTAAGAGGCCTGTCATTAACAGCTCTTTCTACATCCGAAAGTACTGTCAGGAAGTCGAAATATTCCAATTTCTCTCTTCTTACGAGTTTTTTCAAGCATTGTTTAACTGTTTGGATCATACGTTTCCACGCACCCCCATGCCAGGCAGAATAAAGAGGTATGGTAACGTGAGTTATAGCTGTAGATCTAAAATGCTGCTTAAATTCATCTGAGACAAATATCTCGGACAACACTATCCCAGAGGCCAAGAAAGTTTTGGCATTATCCGAGTAAACATGAGTAGGTACTCCGAACAAATTTGTGAATCTGAAAAATGCCAGCAAAAATGAACGAGTACTCATATCTGGTAGCAATTCTAAATGAACTGCTCGTAGGCTCATACAAGTGAATAACAAAATATACATTTTGACATCCTCTCCATTTGTCTTCACCCAAAATTGCCCAGTGAAATCTACACCCACTTGCTGGAAGGGGTGAATAAAATTAGCCCTATGCACAGGCAATTGAGAGCCAGTTGGTGCCTCGAATGGCAGAGAGTTTATTTTTTTACATACAACACAGTGCTGGATTACTTTTTTAACAGACTGTCTTCCTTGGGGTACCCAGAACCCCATTAACCATAACTTGGTCAAAGTGGAATTTGAGCCGAGGTGGCAACAATTCAGATGTGCCTCCTTAATTACTAGCTCAGTCAGGTGATGATGCTTTCCCAAAATAATAGGGTGCTTTACCTGATATGGATGAATGTTGGAGCTCTGAATACGACCAGAAGCTCGAATTAAACCATCGTTGTCCATAAACAACCCAAGTCCAGCAACTCTTGGCGGAATATTTCTTCCAGATGGCAATTTCAGATATTGAAGTTCCTCAGGAAACTCCTCCTTCTGCATCGCCGCGAAAAGCAGCTGTTTAGCCTACTAGCAGAATCAGTCTGCCGACGTTTTAGTTTGTCGACGAACAATAAAACCTTCTGCAAAACATTGACCACTCTCGTCAACGAAGAGAAGTTGGATACCTCTATGGGCAAAGCGTTGCTCTCAGCCGAAGAATCATCAACATACATACAGGAAACAATCCTTTTATTAGCGTTGTTCAGACAGGGGAGAGGAGCATTCGGCCAACCAATGTCGGCCCGATGTATCCATTCAGGGCCGTAAACCCATAAATCATAATGATGCTTGAATTTTGATGAGGAAACACCTCTAGTAAGTAAATCCGCTGGATTCTCATTAGTCGGAACATACTTGAACTGGACGGAGATTCCAAGTTCACCATTTATCTCCTCCACCATCCTTTTAACGTCCTTAATACGATTCTCAACAAATATATTCCCTTTGGCTGCCTTCCCGTTAAGGACCCAAGACAAAACTGCTTGAGCATCCGAAACGAGATATAGGGACCAGATAACTACCGGACTCAATGCCTTCAAAATGTTGGGAATAACTCTAACGGCAAGATATATAGCCATAAGTTCCAGAGTTGGTAGGGATTTCCCTTTAAGGGGGGCCACCTTGGCCTTTGCAAATATCAATATGCATTCGTTTCCTTGCTTAGCATACAGAGCAAAGCCGTAAGCAGCTTTAGAAGCATCACAAAAACACAGGAATTCAGTAGGAACGTGTTCCCTCAACGCCCTTCTAGGAAACTCCAACTCACTCATCGAATTCAAATCATTGGCCAATGAACGCCAATTTTCTTTAAATTCTTCTGGGATTTTCTGATCCCAGGATAAATTGTTTTTCCAGAGTTTGCTAATCAAAACCTTACCCTGAATAGTAACTGGGAGGCACAAGGATAGCGGATCGTAAACCCTTGAACACTGAGCCAATATACTGCGCTTAGTGCAGGCCTTAGGATCAACCACTGTAGGTGCAAGGCTCACAGAATCCTTTTGTGGGAAAAACCGGGATCCCAACACCTTCTCAGACACAGGAAGAGGGAAGGATGCACTCCCATCCTCTATCGTCTCCTCCTGCAAGCTCTGATTATTCGAGTTGCAAGATTGTAAGTCAAACACAGCTTCCTGAATCGTGTCCGAGAATCTGTTGGATTCCTCACAGACCAAACTCCACTCGTCCTTGGACTCGCACTTCATTAAGAGCTCATCAACGATATCATCACAGTCTGAAATCCACCTTTTAATATTTTCCAAGTGGGAATTTTTTACAGGCTGTGACATCGAACCATTCTCTACCCATTCGAGAGTTGAGGAAATTCGCAATTTTTTCCCTTCCAACCTACTCTCAAGCTCCTTCCTGGAGGGAGACATAACTAGGCAGAAATATTTTTCTTTTTTAAACTTTTAATTAAAACTAAACCTTAAGTTCAATTTGACAATGTTTTTTTTTTTTTGTTTTTTTTACTAATAATAAATATTTCCTTTGTTTAATTTAACAAGTAATATCTAATTTATTATTTATTTATTTATTTATTTATCAAAATAATTTACTTTCTAAGGTTATACATAAATACACGTATATACGTAATGTAATTTTCTTTTTAATAAAAAAAACTTCACTTCTTTTTTTTTTTTTTTTAACGAAGCCAGACCAGACAGAAGAACAATAAATAGTGTCTATAAACGTAGACAAAGATAATCGTTTCTGCAAAATCTTCTATGTGAGAATTTCTCCTCAAATAGAAGATGGCCAAAAATCACGATTCGTAACGCCAACAAACACTTACCTTGATTCCGGGAGAACTTCAAAAGGGGAATGCTTTTCTTGTGTTGCAGAAACGGTACGAACTGCGTGATCAGCCTTTTAGTTGATCATCAATTAGAGATAAATTATTGACACGAGGTTACTTTAATTGCTCGGTCGTTAAGTCCTTTAAAAAGTTGGTGCGTGGTTAATTCCTCGCAAAACACAACACTAGAAACTTGTAAAATACAAGGAGTAGATACACGAGGTTCACTCTTGCCTCACAAAAACTCAACTGCTATCAGATTCGAAAAAGACCCGCATGGGGGAAAAAGGCGCGCAAAAAGTCTTTTCGAAGGTTCACTCCAGACATAGAGGCGCCGAAGTTTACGGTCAATGTCAAGGTCACTTTTCCTTCCTTCTGAAGGAGGGGTCGGCAAGTGCAATTGCTGGCATCGTGATTTCTAACAAGGAAGGGTCAGCAAGTGCTGTGATTTCTAACATCAAGAAGCGGGAAGCAGTGAAGGAAACGCTACAGAAAAAGTGAGAGTTTTGTGCTTTTTTCGCCCTTCACATTGAGTTCTTTTTGAATCCTTGAGTTGCCTACCCCCCTCCCCATCCCCTCCATTTACGTTGCGACAAGAAAAATCCGACAATATCATTTAAACTAGTGGGACCCGTGGAACTTACACAGTTGTATCCTCTATCTGTTGTATGTTGCTGTGCTTAAAACATATTTCCATTCTATGGACGTCCGGTGCTAATTCAGATCCCACAATATTATTGTGGCACTTTTTTTTCAAACTGAAACATTTATCTATGTATTCTGGTTAATGCAGTTTCAGAATATATCTCGTTATACGGGTCTATCTCCAAAACTCTCGTAGGAATTTGTGATATATTTTGATTTTATGGACATCCGTCACAAACAGAGACCTCACGATATTATTGCACCATCTTCGCACAGAACAGATACTACACTTTAGCCAGAATGCCAAGAAAGTGTATTTTAGTTTTAAGTTCAAGATTCACACAACGACGGTATCAGATAAAAAAAAATTAAAACTTCCCTTTTGTTTGCATTGCATCTTCGGCGATCGAGCGATCTCATCTGAATAAAAAAGGGTGAAGAGTGATAACACATGTACGTACATGAAATTGCTTTGACGTATTACTATCTTATAGATAATAATTCTATAAAATAAATTATGTCGTGCAAATTAGTAAATTAAACAAGGGAAATAACTCACAATATTTTTCTGTATGAGTTATCTCCCCTTGACCGTCATATACATTTTTTTTAATGTACTGCAGAAAACAAACAATTTCGAGTCTTTAGACGCACATGATGTATTAAAACTAAAAGCATTCACACTCATATGAATCCGCTGACATGCGATGGTTGATCAGGAAAAGCGCTGCCCAGGGCCATTTTTCTTGCTTTGACAGAGTAAAAAATCAACTTCACAATCTAGTGGGGAATTATTTATCTTTTCCTTACAGTCCCTTTTCTCACAAAAGAGACGTTGCTAGCCCTATGTACTTTCTGCCTCACGAATGAAAGAGTTAGATATTAGGTTAATTTTAAATGTGTGGAAACTCCAGCTTCCCAAATTAGGGCAATCTGGATTGAGAACATTTTTTAAATTGCCTCAGTCTAGAAAGATTTCTCCTTCATTGACTGAGGACAGAACAGACAAAATGTCGTATCAGAACAGATACTGCACTTTGCTCTGAGACGCTGTTAGTCTTTCTTTACTCTATCGTTATTTCCATGGAAAGTGCTCGACTGAGTTCCAATCTCCAGTTTCTCCTTGTCAGACATTTACAAGAACACGTCTTATTTCCACAACTACAGAAAACTTTCCTTTCTTGAATTTCCATGGACAGAGTTTCTTTCCAAGATTTTCTAATCTGTAGAACACGTTACCACAGGAGTGCTTCCCTGCCGGTTACATCATGGTCATCTTCAAATCTAATGTCAACAAATAATCAATCATTTTTCTATTCCATTTATCATTTTCAATCATCTCATAATATTCTTCATCATTCTACTTACCATCCATCCATCTCATTAACTCTCGTCCTTGGGTGACTTTTAGCCTCATTAGTAAAAAAAAAAATGATAACATAAAATTATTTTTTGTTTTTAATGTTGCAACTGCAAAATTATTGTTGTTTTTCGTTCAATTTAATGTTTTCTGTTACCACCATGTGGAGTTGTGTTGTGTTGGTCTATTGCAATCATCATCATCATCATCATCATCATCATCATCATCATCATCATCATCATCATCATCATCATCATCATCATCATCATCATCGTCATCGTCGTCGTCGTCATCGTCATCGTCGTCGTCATCATCATCATCATCATCATCATCATCATCATCATCATCATCATCATCATCATCGGTTTAACGTCCGTTTGACATGCTGTTTTTTTGGTCAAGTTTCGTGAAAATATCAAAAGGAGTTGCCTCTCGCACATTCGGGTCAGATTCTGGAAATGCGCGAGGAAAGTGATAACGTAAGTACGAACATGAAATTGCCTTAGCGTATCATTATCTTATTATCTTATAAATGATAATTCGGAAAAGTAATTATATTGCCGCACTAAACAGGGGAAATAACTCAGGATATCTTTCGTATGAGTTCTCTCCCCTTGACTGTCATTTTCTCTTTTTACGTATTACATAACAAGCAAATATTTGTCACCCTTCAAAAGCCCAACATTCACAATCATACGACTCCGCCGATGTGCACTTGTTGAAGAGACGTTGCTAGCCCCTATTTACTTGTCTCCCTACAAGGGCAAAGTTAGACATAATGTGGGGAAAATCCAGCTCCTCAAAAAGGGAGACTGTATTTTGAACAAAAGTAAAAGAAAAATGCCTCAGTCTAGAAGGGTTTCTCCTTAATTGACAGAAAAGATGAAGTGTAGTATCAGAACAGATACTACACTTTACTTCTATACGTTGTTAGTCTTTCTCTACTCTATCGCTATTTCCAGGGAAGGTGCTCGACTGAGCTCCAATTTTTGGTTCATCTTTGTCAGACATTCACAACAAGAACTCATCTTATTACCACAACTGCATAAAACTTTACTTTCTTCCTCCAAACGGAATTTCCATGCACATAGTTTCTTTCCAACATCTTCCCATCTGTGGAACACGTTAGCACTGATTACTTCCCTGCATGTTACACCATGGTCGTCTTTAAACCTAATATAAACAAATACTTGTCATAAACCGTCGACATAAGTCATCAAACTTTGTTCATTTAATTCGTCATTTTCAATCCTCTCATAATATTCTTCATCATTCAACTAAAAATCCATCTCATCTCATTAACCCTTATCCTCGAGTAGCTTTTGGCCTTGGTAAGTAGTGTCTCATTAGTAAAAATTGAACTTTCACGATTGCCAGGTTAATATGATCAGCTTATATTCAAAATGCTAAACATATAGATATTTGTATTATTTGCATTATTCGGACTACTATCCTCACCTTGTTTGTAATTTCACAACGTTTTGGCCGATGTAACCTCCGACCTTCTTCAGATGCATTTTTTCGAACTTTGGAATCTTCATGTCGAACTCGGAAATCTTCACGGAATTTCGAACTTGACAATTTATTTTTATACTCGGGAGTGGATTGTTCTCATTCTGTCAGCCATGACCCGAAAAAAGTTTTGACACGTGACGAAACGAATAAACACATTGAATTAACAATTAGTTCTAAGTGACAGTCTGGGTTTTATCTTGCTTATTTGTTTGCTTGCTTGCTTGTCACCATTCACACTTCATCTGTACATGAATGTTGCAGATGGTGGGAGAAAGAACGAAAAACATAAAGAAAATTATTTTTCTCCTCCTAATACTGCTCTGCAACTGCACAACTGTTGTTGTCATTCGTTCGATTTAAGATGTTTTCCGCTGCCACCACGTGGTGTGGTGTTGTGCTGTTCCACATCTGGGCTGGTGCATCACAAGTCTCTCCCTCCTTGACAAGGTCCAATAAAGAGTCGCCAACATAATAGGTCCCTTACTGTCAACCAAGCTCCAGCCTCTGTCCCATCGCCGCAATGTAGCATCCTTGTGCTTGTTTTACAAATACTTCAATGGATTATGATCCGATTAATTGGCTACTCTGGTGCCCCCTCGACGTAAATTCACTAGACCAACTCGACAATCAACTAAATCCAATCCATTCACTGTGGAGGTCCCCAGATGCTGGAGAGCTTTTTACTCCAATAGCTTCTTTTCTCGTTCTGCTGGCCTCTGGAACTCCCTCCCTGCCCCTGTTTCCTCGACGATACTGACATGCAGAAATTTAAAACTAATGTAAACAGACATCTCGCTGCACAGCTCCCAATTTAGGTGTCAAACTTTTGTTAAAACTGGATGCATCAGTAAGTACGATGGCTTTTGAGATTAAATGAGTTTGTCCTAAATGCGAGATGGGATAAGATGATGGCATATATTGATACCACATATTTAGTATCTTTAGAAAGTTGTCTTTTATGTCTGTTCTGGTTTCACACCTTTTCTGTAAAGTGCAAACCTCCAAGACAATTATGAATCACCCTGAGAGTGTTTTGTAGCACAACAAAATTGAGACCAGCAGGATTAGTTGATGTTGTCCAGTCCAATTTACGATCCAAAAACTGATTCAGTCAATTCTTATAACACCTTCAAAATTTTTATGCTTTTCTGACTAAATTTATTTCTTCTTCTTCTTCTTCTTCTTCTTCTTCTTCTTCTTCTTCTTCTTCTTCTTCTTCTTCTTCTTCTTCTTCTTCATTTACTGTGTCTTTTCCGTTAGTTTCTCCATGAAGTTCTATCATTTACAATGGTTTAGGTCATTGTTGACTACTGAGTCACTCTAAGTCAAATAAAATTAAAATGCATTCAGTTTTTGGATACAAAAAAAAACCTTTTAATATCTCTATAAAGATACATAAGGGATGTAATTCCTAAGATTATGATTATCTCCTCCTCCTCCTCCTCCCCCTCCTCCTCCTAATCTAAACCCGAACAGTGATATTTAATTCTTTTTTATACCAGTCACGTCCTGATATCCCCAAAACCTTCTCCCTTTTTTTTCTCAGTAGCCCCTTACGTCTACAGTGGCGGCCTGCCTTGTTTGGGGGGAACCATGTTAAAAAAAGGGGTTGTTATATTAATACGTTTTACATCATCATCATCATATTCAGTTTAATGTCCGTTTTACATGCTGGCATGTGTTGGACGGCTTTAAGTACTTGATTTCAAAACTCATCTCTAGCCAGGTCTTTATTTATTTGTCTTTTTCTCAAGTCCATCCTTATCACTTCCTCCCATGTTTTCCCTGTCAACTGAACCTTCTATCTCAACTGTTCTACATCTACTAATCCAAGAACTCTCATCCAGTCTTTCAACGTGACCGTACCATCGAATTCTACTCTTCTGCACATATATCCCTATACTGTCCAGATTTAATCTTCCTCTGAGTTCATCAGATCTAAGCCTGTCTTTAAGAATCACATTATAGAACTATTATATAATTCTCATATAATTTCTCTCCATGCAACGCATGTCCTCAACCCTCACTTGCCAGGTTTCACTTCCATACATTATAACACTGCATACACATGCCTGAGAGACTCTTCTCTTGGTCGACAGTGGTAACGCTCTGCTAGTTAGTAATGTCAGAATTTCCCTGAACTTACTTCATCTACTCTTAATTATTGAAACCAGGCAAGCACACTAACGTCTGCTCCTCCCTGTGCTCCAATAGTATAAGCAAGGTAACAAGATTTCTGAACAACCTCAATAGCTTCACCATCCAGATATATTTTCTCCACATTTGAGTTCTCGCCTGTCTCCATTGTCTTACACTTCTTGAACATAAACTGATTATCATCTTTTAACCTACCAGTAATTCGACTGCACTTCTTGTGTACCCAATGCTTGCAAGTGCCACAAAAGAATGAGTTGCATCCGACTCATTTTCTACAAACTGAGCAGGGTAACTTTCCTTTGGGAAGCGGGAAGGGGGGGGGGGCTTTCCAACACTACAACCACTGGTCAACAACATCTCAGGAAGAGACCAGACTACAGCTGTAAACAAGACGGCTAAAGAATGGCCCCTTTATTCTGAAGCCCTGACTCCAGTAGAAAACACTCATCGCCTGAGAACGGGAATGGGGCGATCAAAAGTTGCTATGACTAGATGGGGCTACAAAACTGACCCAACCATCTGCGAATGTGGAGAGGAGGACCATACGATGCAATATTGCCTTGTGTGCCCCTACTGCACAACCGGTGCAGCTTGAAAGATTGTGCAAAGTACAACAATAATGCAAATGACTGCGTTAAAAAATGGGAAACTGTTGTATGAGCAAATGCTTCAACGACACACAAAAAAGAGGAAGAACTGATCATCACTTTGGTCTTGGTAACATTCACTTTTCTATCTTTACTTTTCATAGTAGTCTTCTAAGTTTTTAACTTAACAAGTCGATCTTCAATTGTTTCACAGGCAACCACTAAATCATCGGCATACTTTTTACTAACACTCATATAAAGAAACTGTTAAGAAGTGACGAGAATTGTTCTTCTTGTATTCTTACGCCTGAGAGATACATTGTTTGCGCGTACGAAAATATTGATTTTTTGTGATAATTTCAACATAATTATTTTTGTTTTGGGAATTTTTAGATGATGATTGTATCATTTGGACTACTATTTCCGATCTTGGTTGTTATTCTCACAACATTTCGGACGATGTAATTTCTGAACTTCCTCACGTACATATTTTCATATTCGTGAATCCTTAAGCCACTTACAACTTACTCAACGCCTCCTTCTGTTTCAGCATGGGTCTAATTTTGTATAGATTCTTGAGTTTAACATAAAGATTTGCAAATCGAAAAGATGCAGCTGAAGAAGGTCGGAGGTTACATCAGCTGAAACGTTGTGAATATAACAACCAGGATGAGAATAGTAGTGCGAATAATACAAATTTATTAATTCGTTCGTCAATATTTCATTTTATATTTTTATTATTGCAATTCTATCTTCACTAAAATTTCTTCTGATCAATTTTTGGTTCAATCCAAGTGAGAAGTGGAGTTAACAGCTTTTTTGCAAATGTTTTTGCAAATGTTTCTCTTTTCTGCTCAAATTCTGTGATTGTTTGCTTTTGCAAAATAGTGTTTAATCACAAAAAAAAAACGCTTACACTTGTTTGTGAAATGTACCCTGCTCGATGTGCCCCACCAAGAAAGTCTCAACAGTCAATAAAATTCTCAATAGTAATAAGAAAATTGATTAAATAAAACATTTTTTTAAAAACTTGTGTTCGCTCCAAGCGAAGCGTATTGTCACTGAAGTGTAAGGGTCTACTGTGATAAGGGCCAGATTTATTGGGGGGCAACCTGGGTGGGAGGTTAGACAGCAAGATATTTCTTAACATTATATTAAAATTTATGCTGGTTGGAACAGTAGGAGAAACAGGGGGCAGGAAGGGAAGTCCAAAAATGAGCAATCTGAGAAAAGAAACTAACCGAGTAGAAAATCTTCCAGTATCTAGAGAGCTTTACAGAGAAGGGGTGTGATTTTGCTGATAATCGAATGGGTTAGCAGTATTTACATTGAGAGAGTACAAATGCAATGAGCTCTGTGGAAGCACATTTCATAGAATTACTTATAAAACAAGGACAGGGATGTAACACTGCAGCGATATGGAAGAGGCTGGGGTTTGGCAGCTTGTGCAGGACCTATTAGCTTAAAAAGATCTTTGATATGACTCGACCGAGGATTGAACCTTGGACTCCTGGCTCATTGGCGACCACTAACGATTAGGCTAAATGGATCAGTAGTTATTCAGCTAATGTTGTTTTAATCTCTATTTATAAAATTGTTTCAAATTAAGGAGAGATAACTCCATTTTTATATGAGCTACTTTAACTTATAACATATGTAGTCTTCGTGAAAACGTTCTCTTCATAAAAAGTTAGGTATGTGTATATTTCGAAAGTATTTCTACGTATAAGATTTACTCCTAAACTAATTAACTGATCATTAGGAACTCACGTAATATATGCTCTAATTATATATCTCTCTATATATAAAGTTAGGTATGTGTATATGTTTATATATTTGTATGTAATGGATTCACTCGTAAACTAATTAACAAATCATAATAAATTCACTTAATATATGCTCTAATTATATATCTCTATTTATATAAAGTTAGGTATGTGCATATGTTTATATATTTCTATGTATAGGATTCACTCCTAAACTAATTAACCAATCATCATGAATTCACTTAATATATGCTCTCTTTATATATCTCTATTTATATAAAGTTAGGTATGTGTATATTTTTATATATTTCTATGTATAAGATTCACTCCTAAACTAATTGAATGATCATGATGAATTTTGGAATACAGAATTTTGGCGTAAGGGGTAGAAATGTGGATTATATTTTGTTTAATTTAGTTTTATCAAAAGGGGCAAGGAGAGTGTGGAAGAAAATTCTGCAACTTCGATTTTTATAAAATTTTACCAATAGGTAATAGACATCAAATAATAAATATTCCTCAAATGTTTGTTTCTTTGGGGTATTTGAAATGGGTTTTAGGAGGCATGATATGGGCACAACCTCCTATTGAAAAATTCAAGTATTTCATGTTTACATTATATTGTACCCATTGTCATTAGACATCAATTTTTGTTTAATAGAAATCGCTCCAGACAAAGCATGAAGCCACTTGATGTAAGGAGCTAACAAGAACGAAATATGATTATTGCAAAGACCAAGGCTATAGGTAGGAGGAAAACAATTCGAAGGAAGAAAGTTCCACAAGCCTGCAGTTTTTGGAAAGAAGCTAGTGGAATAGGAAGCTGTATTACAGAGGTATCAAAACATCGAATTTATGGAGACCACTAGATCAACGAGTCAAACAAGCTGGAACAGAAGAAGCAGGGAATAGATCACACAATTCCGAAGAACACATGCCATAATAGTATTTATAGAAAAGACTGAGACTAGCAACATCACGTCTATAAGAGAGAAGGTGTAGAGAAGAAGAAAGCGTGTGGCCAATCAAATTAATGATACGTTTCTGCCCCTTAGCAAGAACCCTCAAATCGAACAGAAATTCACCAGCCCAAAGCAAGATTCCCTGTATTTCAATTTCCTCTTAAGACACCTAACTTAAAGCTTAGATTTTAGATATTTTCTAGAATCAAAATTATGTAATAAATTTTGATCAAAATTGGAATGGGGATTCTAGACATAATGTTTAGTAACATTATATCTTGATTTTAATCTTTGTATAGAAACATAAAAGTGGCACAAAACTGTTCTGTTCTAGGAATTTATTTTATCCGCCCTGAGACGGGTATTCTTCTGGTTAATTATATAACACGATCGTAATTTTCGATGCTGATTTTTCATATTTTTACAATCGATTTCATCTGCGTTGAAATCGATAACACATTTCTATTTATTGCATGTCTTATGTATGGGCATAAAAACACTAAATAATCACATAAATATACATCCTTTTTGAGCTGTCTTCAAACGAGAACACTTGGTTGATATAGGTTAATATTATTATTAGTAGCTAGACTGCGTGGAAATTCCATGGTGATTTTTACATCAATCTGTACAATTTATTATTACTAAGAATATTCCTTTTGAAATAATATCTGTCAGGGTCAATACTATAAAGAAAAAATGACTCTTTCTTCTTCCGTAAAAATAATTGTCATTATCAGCTTAATATTATTTAAATAAATAAACGAATTTATTTATTTGTTTAAAATTGTAGCAATTTAATTCTTTTTAAAGACAATAAATATTTTTTGTCTTCTTATTATAAAAATAAATGTCAGATAAAAATTCTTCAAATCAATAAAACGAATGTCACTTTTTGAAATATAGTCATTTAAAATTGTACTCTTTTAATCGACAGGATGCCATAATTTGATTTTGGAACAAATAATTTTAAAATGGGTAAAGTCGGAACTTTTTACCGGAGCTCCATCAGTTTAATCACCAATCATCATCTTTGCTGATGGGACGATCTCATTTCTTTAATGTGTTTTCTTTAGAATTATCAGATTTATTTCCTGCTTCCTGTGTTACAGCGTGTTTGACTTGTTGGTCTAGTGGTCTTCCTCAATTTGCTGTTCAGGTACCTAGTTGTAATGCCAGTAGCTTTCCAAGAACTTCAGGCTTGTGTAACTCTCTTCCTGCTGACTGTTATCCTCCTACTTATAACCTTGGTTCTTTCAAAACTAAGGTCAATAAACATCTCCTGTCTTTGTGTTAATCATATTTTGTTTTTTTTAGTTTCTTACATGAAGTGTCTTGATTGTCTGGAGCGACTTCCATAACAGAAAAAGGTGATAACATACGTACAAATGTTATGTTATGGATGACCCTATGTCGGATAGCGATTACATCAGCTAGTGTTAATTTTGACAAGGGTCGAACTAAGTGCAGGTCGAAGTGACACGAAGATTGGGAAATAAATCAGTTCCCAAGAGGGATTACAGAAGAGATGACCTGTAAGTTCAGATAGAGTAAAAACAAAGGAACGCCAGCTGACATGACGCATGACGTCAGGGATATCGTTGACAAAGAAACAAAGGTTTCAGTGAGTTCCGTGTGGAAGCCGAAACTAGACAGATGTGTGAAAACAATGTTGTAATACATTAAGAAAGTTAAGACGGCAAAGGCGAAAATCTCCCCCTCATGAGTGTCTGTTTTTTGTTCACACATTTATCCTTAATAAGATCGTTAACTAATTAGTTAAGAGAATACTAGTCTCTCTCTCTCTCTCTCTCTCTCTGTCTCTGTCTCTCTCTCTCTTTCGTGTGAGTTATTTCTCTTCAAGAATAAACTTAAATAAATCTCTGTCGTCTTTAGTCGACCTTTCTGTGTGAGGAAAAGTTTATGTCAGCTAGTCACACTAAACGACCACGTAGAACCACTAGACGTATAAGCAGCCATGCAGACAAGGAAGATGAAGGAATTAATGCAGCAATCACTAAACGAAACTGTGATGGCAACGATAAAAAAGAAGGAAACCCTGAAGAGAAGACAGCGAATTAAGGCATATTTCATACATTATAGTTATCAGAACATTTGAGGTTGTCACTGTAAAGTAAAAAAAAAAGAAGTAGAGAAAAAAATGAATGTACACGATAATGGAATAAAAGGAGTGAGCGCAAATAGTGCGTATAAAGGTATTTTAGAAGATTTGAATCCTTGCAGAAACATTAATTATGAGTAAAGCCTCGTGAACCAATTTGCATTCGCCACTCGGCTTCAGCCGCCCCAATTAATCTTTTCTCTGCTTGGTACTTTTACCGTGATTTACTTGTTGCTTCGCTACCTTCTCAATCCTGGCAGAAAAAGATTCCATTATGTCATCAGCCGGAAGGATCCAGTTACTAGGCTGCAGCATCTCTACCTCATCGACACGTGAATGACTGCCAGCTAAGCTTTTTTAATACAGTATCCATTTTTGGAGTTGAGAATACATTTCTTCTGGTTCCTTTTTTCTTCCTTTTTTTTTTTTTTACTTTATTCATCCCAAACAAGGGGGAATATTACAACTGACACGTAAGAGGTCACTGTGATTTGGGGCCGGATTTAAAAGGGGCATCCTAAGTGTAGAGTTGTGCATCAAGATGTTTGTTAGCATTACATTCAAATTTCGGCATGTTGGTACAGTCTGAGAAACAGCGGAGCAAGGAGGGAATTCCAAAGTCAAGCAGTTCGAGGAAAGAAGATATTAGAGTAGAAAGCCTTCCTACATCTGGAGACCTCTACAATGAAGGGGCATGATTTTGCTGCTTGTCAGGTCGGTCAGGGGTACTTACGTTGAGGAGACACAAGTGCAACAAGTTCATTTAGTCCATTCTGTTGAATTACTTGCAAAAGAAACACAGGGATTCAACATTACAGTGATGGGACAGGGGTTGGAACTTAGTAAACAGTATGGAGCCTATTAGATTAGAGACTCTTTTTTTGGACCCTGTTCAAAAGGAAGAGATTAGTGGTTGGTGCACCAGCCCAGGTGTGGCAAGATTACTATATTCTGGACGGATGGTTGCTTTGTAGAGATATAGGATACTGACAGGTGTAAGCAGTATTCTAGAGGTAGAGGAAGCCCACCTTCCTTGCAGCAAACTTGGTATTATCTTCTATGTATTTATTCAAATTGATGTTCCGGCATTTTTGGAACCTCAACAGTGAAGAGGTGGGATTTTGCCGCTAGTGGTGTTGGTCGGAGGTATTTACATTGAACAGGTACAAGCGCAGTAAGTTATCAAAGCACATTCCATGGAAGTACTTATAAAACAATCGCAGTTCAATTCGCAGGCAAGCGTGAAATTCTAGTGATTGTTTTTTGTGAGTTGTTCCAGACCGACCCTGGCTGTCCTGGTGGTGCTCATGGTCGGCTCCTTACGGAGGCTTGACCTTGTTTTGACGGGTAAATAAAGACCTGGCCAGAGATAGGTTACTTTGGAAGTCAATTTCTTACAACCGTCCAACACATGCAAGCTTGTGAAATGGATTTTGAACCGAATATGTTGATGATGAAGGAAAAGTTAAGCGCTGAGTAATTGGCTCATCGACCAATTCTTCCTTCTTTCATTGCGAGTCTTTGAAGTGTCATGTGGTCATACAACATTTTCCCACTTTTTACGCAGTCCTTTGCATTATTGTTG
The DNA here is from genome assembly GCA_963556195.1 of Sepiola atlantica. Lineage (NCBI taxonomy): Eukaryota > Metazoa > Mollusca > Cephalopoda > Sepiida > Sepiolidae > Sepiola > Sepiola atlantica. The sequence continues at coordinate 61,125,030 of OY744532.1, read as the reverse complement.
TACTCTGCAAGATCTTTCAAGCTGCACCGGTTGGGCAGTAGAGTGCAGACAAGGCAATGTTGCATCGTATGGTCCTCCTCTTCACATTCACAGATGGTTGGGTCAGTTTTGTAGCCCCATCTACTCATAGCAACTTTTGAGCGCCCCATTCCCGTTCTCAGGCGGTTGAGTGTTTTCTACTGGAGTCAGGGTGCCTCTGAACCGGGAGAGGGGGGGGATTTCCATGTCAGTAGGAGGAGGACATTCTTTAGCCGTCTGGTCCACAGCTGTAGTCTGGTCTCTTCTCTACTCGATCGACCAATAAAATGGCTTGATGTATGAATATAGTATTCTGATACATGTTAACACAGATGTTTCCCGTTTCGAACAATAAGTTGAATTCCGAAAGTTGTTATGGAGTGTAGCGTATATTTTGTGACGTGTACTATTGTCTGTCTGTAATCTCTTAAATCTTTTTCCAGTTGGGCAAAATAAAAAAGGTAGTTTTATTACATGACAATACCGTTGTCTGCTCTCTCTTATTCGTTCAGCACATTTTATTTAACTGCTTTCAACAAGGAGTCACAAACGTCATCGACCTCTACAAAAAAAAAACTTTTGCTATGTTGATCTTTTTCTAAAACTATGATACCACCTACATGCTAAACACAGAGAGTTTCCCCCTTTCCCTCCTCTTTCCCAAGCCTCTCAAAATCCATTCCACACCTCACCACAACAAAAACCTCAGCCCCCTTTCCTCTCTCCCACCCTAAGGCAAATTCACTAATACTCTCACTCCTCCCCTTTTCACTGCTGCCTTAATGGTACCCACTCAAAGCGTTCCATATTCATTTCATTTTTCGCCACTACTGACTTCTCGCAGCCTGGACTCTCCTCCAGCGCTCACAGTAGCCAGGGCTACTACTTTTCCTTATCACCCCATCATGTCAACCCAAAATTTCGATGTACTTGCATGACATTTTTCTTCAAATTATCATCCCGAGGAAGTCTTACAATAAAGACGAAACGTTGATGAATATATAAAAAATATCTCTCGGTTTTTTCCTTTTTCATTTCCCATTACGTCGGATTACTCTGATCCTTCCTTTCTCATATATATATATGTATATATATATATATATATATATATATATATATATATATATATATATATATATATATACATATATATATATATATACATATATATATATATATATATATATATATATATACATATATATATATATATACATATATATATACATATATATATATACATATATATATATACATATATATATATATACATATATATATACATATATATATATATACATATATATATATATATATATATATACATATATATATATATACATATATATACATATATATATATATATATATACATATATACATATATATACATATATATATATATATATATATATACATATATATATATATATATATATATATATATATATATATATATATATATATATATATATATATTTCTTTCTTGATAATAATCACGTGCACGGTGACAAGCAAGATAAAACAATTTACGAGAGTGTCCATTGTATAAGTGGCATGATGCAATGATTATAGGCTTCGGTTGGGGTTAGGTACCTGGTACAGCATTCATCCTGGGCGGGTTGAACCGGCTTCCTCCGAAGGACGAAGTTTCACGGGAGCATCAAATTCACAAGCGGTTCCCACTCGCATGTATATCTCGGTTAGCTTTTTGCAGTTGTTGCAGAGAGATGTCGACGTCTTCCTACATACAGTGACTGGTATTTCCAACTGGTCACCCGTCTGATACTGACCAGACTCAACGTTGCTTTAATGGGAATAATATTTTTTAAACATCGTTAAATTAATTTGTGAAGATTGTGAGTAAATATTTTTTATCGCTATTTAATTATTTTTTAATCATTTCAGCCGTTAAGAAATCTATTTTGAAGATGAGGTGACCTGCAAATAACTGGGAGGTGGATGGGTCTTTGATTACCTCCGCCAACGACGTTATGTTTTCGTCCTGTTTTCTCAGTATGTTGGTTCATGTACAGGCTAGCGATCACATCGTTTAACCAATGGCCGCCCCACATAATAACAAATATCGGTTATACTCTTAAAACTGATTTAATTTTGCTATAATTATTTGTGATTTAATTAAAGTCAAAAGTTAACGTGAAGATCAAGGAAAAAATGAAAGTCACTTTTGTCGATAACTTTGGTTCGGTTCATCGTAGAGAACGAACGAACGAAGCGGTTTCTTCCGAAGGAGGAGGTTTCTAAGGAATATGAAATTCAAAAGCGGTCCCCAGTTGCATGTATATCCCGGTTAGGGGAGATGACAACGTTATGTTTTTGCAGTTCTTGCAGAGATGTGTTGACGTCCTCATACATACAGCACCTGGTATTCCAAAATGGTCACCCATCCGCTACTGACCAGGCTCAACGTTGCTTAACTTCGGTGATATAACGAGAACTTATGTGTCAACATGATTATGCTGTATGGTATAAATACCCTTAGGAAAAGTATGGATCCATATGTCCTCACTCCAGCTATGAGATTAATAGTAGGGTAGACTGGACTCTCAAGATTTATCATGCAACTAGTCCCTATTTCCTTTCCTTCCTACGAGGGCATACATAAACAGAAATTCGGTTTTTAATCTATGAAGACTCCGCCCCCCCCCCCCTAAAAAAAAATCACTATAGATTGGGACAAAAATAAACATTTCCTCGGTCTAGAAAGATTCCTCCTTCACTTAGGGAGGACAGAACAGATGAACTGCAGTATTAGAACAGATACTACACTATTGTTTACAGTCGTTTTGTACTTCTCCTTGACTCAAGCAATGCTGTCCAAGGAGAACTGTTGTTATAGATTGCGCAACCTTTGCTTCACTATAGATGTATTGCACAGACATCCTTGCACAGACAACCTTGATAGTTGAGATTGAAAGGAGGCAAACAACAATAAAGAAATGAAAAGTATAGAATGTTTTTACCTATTCTCCAGTAGGTTTGATACAAGGTCAGGTGAAGCGCTAAATAGGCAACACACTAGAAGTGCACTCTGGGCGACAAAATGCCTTAGCAGCCCCGTCGACATTAAACTAACCCCTTTTCAAAGAGTGAAAACAGCCTGTAAGGGTGGACACCCTTGGACTGAACAGAACCAAGCAAGCCCACTGTCAGACTGATTGTCAGGGACGTATCGTCGACTGGTATGCACATTGTACAACACCTACTCAGGTTGTGCCGAATAATTATATAATTTGTGAAATAATTGTTAAAAATCTTTTACTCAGTGTAGACGGGTACATGAATTAGTTTTGTAAAAGAAAAGAAAAAAACCCAACCACAACAACATCATAATATTAATAATAATATTAGTATTAATAACATTAATTATAATATTAATATTAATCATAATATTAATATTGTATATTTATATTAATTATAATATTAGTTATAGTATTAATACTGATAATAATATTAATTATAATATTAATATTATAATTAATATTAATTATAATCTTAATATTTATATTAATATTAATTTTAATATTAATTATAGTATCGATATTAATAATAATATTAATTATAATATTAATTATAGTATTAATACTAATATTAATTATAATATTAATATTATAATTACTATTAATTATAATCTTAATATTTATATTAATATTGATTATAATATTAATTATAGTATTAATACTACTAATAATATTAATTATAATATTAATATTAATTATAGTATAAATATTAATAATATTAATTATAATATTAATTATAGTATTAATACTAATATTAATATTTATATTAATATTGATTATAATATTAATTATAGTATTAATACTACTAATAATATTAATTATAATATTAATATTTATATTAATATAAATTGTAATATCAATTATGATATTAATATTAATAATAATATTCAGAATAATATTAACATTAATAATAATATAAATGATAATAATATTGATGATGATGATGATTATATTAATTATATTGATATTGATTATGATGATGATTATATTAATTATATTAATATTGATGATGATGATTATATTAATATTAATTATGATGATGATTATATTAATTATATTAATATTAATGATGATGATTATATTAATATTAATTATGATGATGATTATATTAATTATATTAATATTGATGATGATGATTATATTAATATTGATTATGATGAGTATTATATTAATTATATTAATATTGATTATGATGATGATTATATTAATTATATTAATATTGATTATGATGATGATTATATTAATTATATTAATATTGATAACGATGATGATTATATTAATTATATTAATATTGATTATGATGATGATTACATTAATTATATTAATATTGATGATGATGATGAGTTTAACATCCATTTCAAATGCTGGCATGTGTTGGACGGCTTTTAGAAATTGACTTCCAAACTAACCTATCTTTGGTCAGGTCTTTAACAACAACAAATAAAGAAAAAATAAAACAAAATCAATTTTCATAAAAGTTTTATTGAGGAATTTTCATCCGAAAACTTTCGAAATCATTCTCTCGTAACCGGACTTTTTTTTTCCTCTCGTAACCGGACTTTTATAAAATAGATAGAAATTCAAACCGGATCATCCAAAAAAAAAAAAAGAAAAAGAAAAAAGATCACATTAAATGAATCGTAACGACGCTTAACAGACAAACTTTGCGATCAGAATTGTAGATTATTGCATTTTCTGATCGCAGAATTAAAATCGAATTTATTTCTTTATAAAAAAAAGCAACAAAAAACAAAATGTCTACATTGTTTCCACATTTTGATAAAATATAGAATTTTATATTCACTTTGTATTACAGACGTTTCAACTTTTCAAATTGAATAATAAAACAAAAAAGGCAAGTGTGTAAACAATTAAAAAACGCGGGAAAATTTACGGGAAGAAAAACTTCCAAATCAAAGATGGCGGCTTATACCATCAATGGAAGGCAGCGAGTAGGAACTTCGTCTGAAAAGTAAAAGAAAGATTTATGTATTAGACAAAATATCGAAAGAGAATAAATATTTATCTAGTGTTATACTAAGGCTGAGTTAATCAACGTTTGTTTCCCTAAGGCTTTTTTCAGTGCTTCTTTAGAAACGTGGCCGAGACGAGATATGAAAGGTGGAGATAAATCAAACGACGAACTATGAAAAGGGCAGATAATCCAAACTTCTTTTTGGAGGGGGGGGGGAAGTTTTTTTTATCGAATTTAAAATTTCAAAATATAAAACTTCTGAGGATTCGTTAAAATTAAATAGATTTATTGAAATTAATCAAACATCAAATAAATAAACCGGTTTCAATTTAAATGTTAGGGTTAGGGTTAGATTCGATTCCTTCTCCCCCCCCCAAGGTTTGATTTATTTGCCTCTTTCATATTTCGTCGTTTGAATTAACCCACCCCTTTCAAATCTCGGCCACGTTTCTAAAGAAGCACCCTTTTTTCCTCTATCTCTATCTTTCTAAAATTAGGTATGTTTAGATGTGTATATATTTGTATGCACGGTATTCACTTCAATAATTAATTAACCGATCATTATGTTTTGGAACACAGCTGCTAAGGGTAAGGGGTCCAAATGTGGACTATATTTAACTTAATTTAGTTTTATAGATAGAAGCTCTTCATCAAAATTCAGATAGTTCTGAGTTTTGTAAAATTTTAACAGTAAGTGTAAGATATAAATCAATAAATATTACCCAAATTTCAGTTTCTTTGAAGTATTTTAAAGACATTTAGGAAGTATAATATGTGAACCAAAAAATTCAAATTAAAATATTTCAGATTTGCATTAAATTTGATCCATAATTATTAAACAGCAATTAAGCCAGATTCCATGAATTTTATTTAATTCTTAAGACCCTTTAAGCTTTAGCCTTAAATTTTAGACATTTTCTAGAATCAAAATGATGAGATAGATTCTGATAAAAATTAGAATATGGATTCTAGATATAAGGTTTAGTATAATTATATCTTAATTCTAATCTGCGTATGGGGACATAAAAGTGGTGCAAAACTTTTCTGGGGAATAAATTTTACTCTTTGTTGTGACAGCTATTCTTCTAGTTCTTATATATTAAAAAAAATTTAGTAAAATGGTCGACCTGAAAGTACCCTTTTCATTAGTTGCTATACCGAAATGTAGGGGAGGGCGCCACTTCTTTTCCAACGATTACTCCACTCACCCTTTATCCTTCCCCTTATAATACTGATTGTTTAGCAAGGGTGCATTTTTTTAGTCTCACCATACATGCGAAAATATTCATAAGCTTTGAGATTAAGTAATGATTTACACCCTCCCTTCCGTTCTTATTTTGTATGGTATCTATAATTCTCGTGTCCATCTCTCTCTCTCTCCAACTCTCTCTTTATTTTTACTGGCAGTCGGAAGTATTTGCAGCAGTCATAGATTTACTTTGTAATGCGTATCAGTGTCTATGTGAGCTGGTTTAGCCAATCAGCTCGCAGGGCGCATTGATATCATTAGTTCCGTAAGGGACTACTTGAGCTCCCTTAGGATATTGGGGACGATGAGCAGACGGTACCCTCGCACCAGCCAGGAAGGATCGCCTCAGCCTCTCTCCTGCCTCCTCGTCCACTGGACGCTCACGGCGCCTGCTATCTTCGCCTGAAGATATTTTAACTTCTTCTTCTTCTTCTTCTTCTTCTTCTTCTTCTTCTTCTTCTTCTTCTTCTTCTTCCTCTTCCTCTTCTTCTTCTTCTTTCGGACACTGTCCTAAGTTTCTTTCTACCTATACCACACGATATAGGTAACCGTAAATATACGAATAAACCCCTTTCGTGTCGTTAAATTAAGATAAGGATAACAAATCCTCTATTCTTATAATGGTGACTCCCGACTGAAAAACAGCACGAAACTGAATAATAAAAAAGGGCCTTCGTAAAATTATTTCAGCAGCGAAAGGGTTCGTAACTCTTGTAAAAGCGGCGACCAAAAGAAGAAAAAAATCACTCAACACAGCATCGAACGACGACCAAAAACTCTGCCGTTTACAACAAAAAAGGAAGAAAGAAAACAGTTTTGAACTCGGAAACTTCCGAAATACTGTTTTTTGTTTTTTTGTTTCTCTTTGAAAGCTAAAGAAAACAAATATACAAACAAAAGACATTTCTTTTAAACGCCGAAAAAAAAAAAATATATTGAAACTTTTTTATTTTCTTTCTCTTTTGAAAAGCGTGTACC
>OY744532.1:61095269-61112769 GCA_963556195.1 Sepiola atlantica | reverse complement strand
AATTAAACAAATGAAAATAACTAAATAAAATTTAATACAAATAAATAAAAATAAATAAATTAAATTAAACAAATAAAATGAAATAAATACAATTAAATAAATTAAATTAAACAAATAAAATGAAATAAATACAATTAAATAAATTAAATCAAACAATGAAAATAAATGAATTAAATAAAATAAATAAAAATTAAATAAAATAAAATAAAAATTAACAAATTAAATTAATTAAATTAAATTTGATGAAAATAAAAGTAAAATAATAAATGAATGTAATTAATTTAATAAAAAAACCTCTGCATGTCAATGCAGTCGGGGAAACAGGGAGCAGGGAGGGAGTTCCAGAGGCCGGCATCACGAAGAAAGAAGCTATTGAAGTAGAAGGCTCTCCGGCATCTGGGGATCTCCACAATGAATGGATGGGATTTAGCTGATTGTCGGGTTGGTCTAGTGTATTTACGTCGAGGGGGCACCAGAGCAGCCAGTTCATCAGAGCAGAATGCATTGAAGTATTTGTAAAACAAGCACAAGGATGCAACATTGCAGCGATGGAACAAAGGTTGGAGCTTGGTGGATAGTGATAGACCTATTAAGTTGACGACTCTTTTTTGGACCTTGTCTAAGAGAGAGAGACACACAAGTAGATGATGCACCAGCCCAGATGTGCCAACAATATTTCATGCATGGGTGGATGGTGGCTTTGTAGAGATACAGGATAGTGTCAGGTGTGAGGAGTTTACGAGCATGGTAGAGGGAGCTGACCTTCTTTGCTGCAGCCTTGGCAATGTTTTCAATGTATTTGTTCCAATTCATGTTACCTGTGAATGTTAAGCTGAGGAGTTTGAATGTTGATCTCTCAGGTAGAGTGTTATTTGCCATGACAATCGGTGAATTAAGTTATTCAAGCGAATGAACTTTGTCTTTGCGGCATTAAAAGTTAGTAACCATTTTTTACCCCAATCCACTACAGCCTGGAGGCTATTTCCTAAGGATTCAGCTATTGCCTCCAATATGATCGCATTGGTTTTGCCCACATGACGAGAGTGGAGCGTGGTGTCGTCAGCAAATATACCTATCTCAGACTCGATGTCATCAGGGAGGTCGTTTATGAAAATCAGGTACAATAAAGCTCCAAGGATGGACCCCTGGAGTACACCAGCATCTATGCCATGTTGCTTAGATGAACGACCATCGAGGACAACCTGGATCTTTCTCTTGGTTAGGAAGGATCTAATTATATTAAATATTTGCCCAGTAATACCATATGAGAGAATTTTTAGAAGCCCTTTATGCCAGACCTTGTCAAAGGCCTTGGATATATCTGCCCTAGCTTCACCTGCCTTGTCCAGTGTATGATATATGCAGTCAGAGATGGCCGTTAGGAAATCTGCAGTAGATCATGCTTGTCTAAATCCATACTGGTGGTCAGAAAGATGTTTAGCATTAACTAAGTGCCGGACTATCGCTAGATTCATTAAGGATTCAAAAATTTTAGCAAAGATCGGGAGTAAACTGATTGGGCATGAAGACTGGTACCACAGAGACAATTTTCCAGCTATCGGGGAAGCACGATTCAGCAAGGTATTTGTTGTAAAGTTTGGAGAGGACAGGGGCCAGATTTGCAGAGCATTTCTTTATTACTATTACAGATATAAGATGAAGCCTGCAAGCTTTGGAGGTGTCAAGGTTTTTTATGATGTCCCTGACCTGGAATGGGGTGATAACCAGGTTTTCAAGTGTTGCTTCGGTGTGCAATAGGAATTTAGGAAGGGGGTGGTTTGCTGAGTTCAAAGTGGAGTTTGAGGCAAAAGGCTGTGCAAGTAGTTCAGCCTTGTCAGTTGCCGTGCAGAAGACATCATTGTGTTTTTATAGTAGGGGAATCGTTGATTGTCTATTGTTCGCCACACTATTGTAGATTTTCCGGAAATCGCGAGTACCTAGCTTCTGTGACTTCGCTTTGTTTCATCTTACAATTATTTCTTGACTTATGTCGGCCGAATTCTCAGAATGCTTGCTGCCTCTCAGCAATGGCAGCTGTACATTTCGAGGTGAACCATTGAGGAGAGTGGGGTTTGCTGAAGAATTTTCGCATGGGAACATATGCTTCAATGCCTGCTTTGACCCATTCGGTTAACTCATTTGCACACTGATCAGCAGGGAGTGAGAAGGTTTCACTCCATGCGGCGTCACTGATGTGATCTCTGATGGACTCGAAATCAGTCTGCTCATTGTATCTCGTTATTTTGAGCAACGGTTCATCAGCTTTTGGACGAGTTTTTAGAGTGATATAAATTATTACCACAATGTGATCAGCATTTCTGAGCGGGCTATTGGCTTTCATCACACAAACCATGGGCAGTGAGGTCGAGAAACGAGGCTTTCTGGTCTACTTAATCGGGGAGGTGGGTCAGGAAAACGACAGTATGTGAGAGGGACGGAGCTAAGGAGAAATTATACATAGAGTTACCGGTTGCGTCAGTAAAGCTGGAGAATCCCAACCAGTCATGATGGTGTGCATTAAAATCCCCAAATACATGTATCTTGGCATTCAAGTCGAGTGAGAGTGCTCTATCTATGCTATCAGAGAGAGTTTAGCAGGGTACAGTCCTGGGTCGAAGGTGAATGGTATAAGAAATATAAGTAACTAATGTAATGTAAAGTCAATCTAAAGCACATGTAGGCTTGGTCATCTGATTCTAACCTATGTTCTCTAGTCAGGGGGAAGGTGTTCCAAACATAAACTCCTAGCCTGTGACATGTTTGTCAGAGTGTTTACGGTAGAGTGGAAGTAGTCAGTCATGTCAAAGTGGTGAGAGGAGAGCGAAGATTGAAAGTTCGTTTCACTTAGTACTAGGATATCCGGGGAGTTTGTCAGGAAAGAAGTTGATGGACTTTTGTCTCCACTCGACACAATCACAGGCTTGGTCCGGGTGAAGGCCGATTTCACAGAGATCTCTGTGCAGGGTGTCTTCCCATCTCATCATTGCCCTACCCCTTGATTGTTTTCTGGCGACTTCCGGTGCAAAGGCGAGTTTTGCGACGGTGTGGTTGTTGGCCTTCAGCATATGTCCAAACAATATTACCCGCCATTCCCTCATCTTGCGCTCAATCGGTGTAATGCTGTAGCGCTTTCAGATATTTTGTTTTCCATAACAGTGAATCCTCACTCTGCCTTCCTCATTGTCGGTAAATATTCAGTGACAGGTCTTACAACAGTCCGGTAGATCTTTGTCTTTAGATGGTCGCTGATCTTGCGGTCACAGATGACGCTGGTGGTGGTGCGCCACTTGAGTCATGTTGCATTGATGCGCACAACAACTTCGCTGCGGATGTTGCCATCGTAGCTGAACAACAACTATAAGTATTTATTTATGTTACCTACACCGTTGGGTGAAGGTTGGCGAAAGTTAGTACAGTGTACGAGTTCAGAAAGCAATAATATAATGAGAAAGTTCGGCTGTCGAAAGTTTTCTTAGAGGAATATATCTTCAGTGAAGATAGCTTCGCTCAGTGTCGGTGATGGATACAGGAGAGAGGAGGTTGACATCTTTCTTGGCTAGTGTCAGGGAACTTTCTGGGACTACTGTCTGCAATTCCTACAAGAGCTGAAATAAGACACGGTTGAAATTAATGCAAATAACCTGACAGGGGCTACTCTCTGCAATTAAATAAATGTCAGTGTTTATGACTGATACATTTTTTACAAAGTTGAACATTCTCACCTTTTTGTTTACTAAAGAGTGACCAGTTATCAAGACCCAAAGTTACTCGAGGATAATAGTTAATGAGAGTCAGGTGGACGATGTGAGGGCATTGATTGGTAATGATGGTTGAAATTGGGCAGAATCTGATTATTTAAGAAGACAACTCAACAAGAATTTGTTTACATTAGACTTGAAAACAACCATGTTGTAGTAGTCAGGTGGGATGTAGCCCCGCGGTATTGTGTTCCACAGACGGGTAGTTCTAGGGAAGAAACTTTGCTCATGGAAGTTTTGTTTAGTGTTAGGCACAGCGGGAGAGAAAGGGAAATTATTGACAGTGGTTGTAGCTAGACGAGTTTTTGTTGTGAATGTTTTACGGGGGGGGGGGGGTGAGGATAGATTGAAACCCAGTCGAGCACCTGCCCTGAAAATTAAGATAGAGTACAGAAAACTTACCAAATCTTTCATGACTCTAAAAAGCCATTCTTGGACGCGAACACGGAATTCTTCGAGTTGTCGTGGTAGACATTCAGGAAGTTCTGAAATAAAAATTAAAATTGCATACATATGACGAAAAAATTCGGTGTTAGGGTATTTGCAATTTACAGCTAAGAAAGTGTTTAACAGAAAGCAGTGAAGGGCGAAAATCAATCCTTGCTGTAGTACGTTCCCACCAGTCTCCGTTATATTATATTCCCACTATTGACGAAACCACATGTTATTTTGTTTATTAAATTGTTACGTGAAAGTACAGAATAGTTAACAAATCCCATCCCCCCCCCATGTTGAGAATGGTTTTCTAAATAATAAGTTTATTATTCAGAAAATCATACTTTATATGGGGAGGGGGAGCTTTGTTAAAATATTCCAATTATAATAATTAAATTTGTATTAAAAATAAAACTCAAAATTTCCAATGAAGGAAATTACTTTTTACAATTTCTTATGTGTGTACCTAGATTTTCATATATGTAAAATACACAGCGGACTGATTTTCACATTTCATCGCTTTCTGCTGAACACATTCTTAGCTGGATGTGGCAAATCTCGGGCGTTATTCCGTTATGTGAAAAATTCTCATGTTTTTTTAGTAATTGTGATTCAATCGCTGTGAAAACGAGTGGGGGCGATTAGCACCGCCACGTGAGTAGACTTTAACTGATTTGGTCTATTATCGACGTGCCACGCCGGGGATCATCGTGAATTGACTTGGCTTTACAAGCGCCTCTCCATCACCATTATTCGAGGGGACGCTGTGAGCCTGCTATCGTCCTGCCAAACCAGCAGGAGATCCGATGAAACTTCCTGATGTTCCGAAATACTATTCATTTTCAACTCACACACACATGCTTAGCACGCTGACAAAAAGTGCTGACACACAAATGCCTACACTGTCCAAATCAATTTGCAAATTACACGGAAAATCTCCATCATCCCAGTAATTATAGGAGCAACAGGACTAATGAAAAAAAATTTCAAAAGCTATCTAGCGAGTATACCCGGTGAACCAAGTGCAAGAGAAATACAAACAATTGCACTTAAAGGGACGGTTAGAATTTTAAAAAGATCTCTAGGCTGGAGTGTCTGAAATAGCCGGTGAATGTCTGGCATCCGGTAGGATGCCCCATCTCCAGCAAAAACAAGGAAAAAAAAGTACAATTACGCACCCTGACAAAAGGCGACACACACATTCATACACTTACTCGTTCTAACACAAAGAATCACACAAACGTCGACACTGTCGCACGCATATTCACACTCATAAATTACAGGCATAAACTCATACATTTTATTACTTTTCTAACCGAGTTGAACATTTCAAATGAACAATTACTTTGATAAAATGTCTTGTAATTTTGTATGTATATAAATATCTTGTGTTCTTTAAAAAAGTGTTCTGGTCTTTCTTTCAACATTTATGTTTTTATCTGATTTTCTGTGTTTTCTAATACTTTTATAGCAATTTAATTGTCAGCATGGATCTTAGCATTGTCTCTAAGATACAACACAACTCAACATCTCAACAACAGGGTCCGCGCTGCTACAAAACCATTTATCTTACGTCGTTTACTACTTTCAAAATTTAAACATTAACTTAAATGAATGTATGAGAAAGTTTATTTATTTATTATCACTCCTATATTACCATCAAAAGTGGTTAATCGTATTTAAATCAATAATACAACCTATTTTGAACTACTGTATACATAGTAGAGATGAAAGGTCTAAAGAGAGAATTTTCTTTGCCTAATTTGTATAACTATTTTTAAATAGTTCATAATAAATTAATATTTTGAGTTATTCATTCGTAATTTTATTTAATCTTAATATATTTTTAGCGTGAAGTTTTTTTTTTCATTCATTTCAAAAGTGCCTTGTCATACAAACGTTATTTTTCATGGTGTCTTGGAGTTTTGTCTAAGATCAAAGTATAGTATCTGTTTTCTGCAGCCCAACAACGGAAGATGTTTGGAAAATAGTATCAGGAAGAACAAACAAATACTACACTACCCTCTCCCCAAATGGAGAGGGTAATACCTGGGAGGATGGTATTATAACAACAGAACGGACACTACACTATCCTCTAAAATATATTAAGATTAATATGCTATTTTATAAATAGTAATTCGCTTCATACTATTCAAGTCTATACTACACTACGCCCTATTCTAAGTACATGATGACATTTATTTCAAAATAAAATGTAATATGGCAAGTTAATATGAAACTGCATTCTTATACAGACTTGAATGTATCAACTGAACTGTAAAATTACGCCAGAAAGTAGAAACTTTCAAAGCCACATCATGCGCTTCATTACTGTCTGATTGCATCAGTATCACTGCAAAGCCTCACTGGCATCCCATCAGTATCATTTGTCAGAAAATGTAACATCTTGAGATTGTTTGGTCACGTTGAGTGTTCCAGTTTAGAGTTATGCAAAATATGCGTTGAAGGCATAATACTAGGAATCATCAGACAATTTGGCGGGATAAAGGTGAAAAGCCCTTTCTCATTGTCTTTTGAATGTTGTCTTTGTCTGTACAAGACGTATTAACTAAGCCATCCTGATGAAACATTACAAGGGACCTTTTTTCACATGTGCTGTCATACTCAATAGACATATAAACAGACAGTATCAGATAAGTTGGTCTTTTGATTAAGCTGCAAACACACTTAGTTTGTAAGACATTTCTTGTATTATAATTTCAATACATATATCAGCGTAGGCTTATGCAAAATATGCGTTGAAGGCATTATACAAGGAAGCTGGTCGAAAGGTAGACAAAAGAAAAGATGGAGAGACAACGTTTGTGACTGGACGAACATGAACATAAACAAAGCGAACGCGTTGGCTCAAGATCGTAGGGCTTGAAAGGACACTAATCCATGTTAGTGCATATTCTAGTGGAGAAAACAGTTAATATAATTTCAATCCATATATCATTAATCTTTCTTGTGTATTCGTCTTCCTTACGTTTCAATTTTAGCTTGTCTTTGCAACATTCTGCAAATAAAAACGAACGGCCCACTTTATTTGACAGACAAATCACTTCCGTATAAAAGAATGAAGGAAGGAGATTTTTAGGATCAGATACGACGGTGGGAGTCAATTTCCCTTGAACAAAAATGGCTGTCTTGATTAAACACACAATGATTTTCTTTTTGAGCCAACACCTTGTCCCAAGATCGTAAGGCTTGGGGGACACTCAGCCATTTCAGTGCGTATTCTTCAGCTTGTGGAGAAAACGTTGAATACTAAATAATACTTACTTCTGCACGTTCCGTAATAATCAAGTTTGACTTTTTTAAATGCCTGATCCTTGCAGCCTTCAAGGTCGTGAGAACAAAGACAGAACTGACGATCTAGTTCGCATTCCGTTTCAAACGTGACATTCGCTTTGCTGCAAACCTAGAATGAACAAAACGAAACAAACTGAAAATTGCTGTTGGAGAAACAAGCACTTTTGGTCAGCATTTATTTTTTAGTAGAAAAAGGGACATTTTGTCACACGTGAATTGAAGGACAATGTCTTATTTTGTTATTTTAATTTTATACTATTGATTCACCGCTTATCAAGGCCCAAAGGCCACTCGGGAATAAAGTTTAATAAGTTTGTCAAGTGAACGGTGAGACAACGCCTTGAGGATTGGAGACAATAGTTAAAACTGGACAGAATTTGATTATTTAAAAAGATGGTTCGATAAAAAATTAAAATTTGACTAGAAAACGACCATGTTGTAGTCTGCTAGAAAGCAGTCTCGTGGTATTGTGTTCTAACATTATTCTGACATCTTATATTTTATCAAATTTATTTCTTATCTGCGTTCAACAGTTAATAGAAATGGGTTAGTAAAGAAGAGATTCATATGTGTTGACGGAGAAAGTGCGTGTTAAAAGTCTAAAAGTCAAGACGAGTAAAATGTTATATTTACATAAGTCTTGTCGAGAAAACGGTTATTATGACAGCACGTGCACAGGTTTCGAGTAGGAAGCTCGTGAAACTGTCAGAGTTTGTATTATATATAGAAAGTAAATCCATATTCAGAGATGTTTCAAACTTAGCAAATTAAGTTCATGTGCCGATGTCAATAGCAAGAGGCTAAAGGCAGGGTTTGTTCGCACGCCAATAAGGATTGTGTTAATTGTTCAGTGTGATGAGGGTTTGTTAGGCAAGTTTACCTTTTCGCTGGCTCACTGCGTGGAAAGCGCGGATACAATTCTTTATATAAGATTCATGAACAGGTGTTCGGCTCTCACGGAGACTGTTTCTAATTAGCTACAGTTTTATCTAGGGAACCAATCGAAATTGAGTATTTGATCCAATCAGTACCGAGTATCCAAGTCAAGCAAATATCGAATGATTTAGAGATAAATTCTATGCGTCGTCATCGTCATCATTGTAGTAGTAGTAGTAGTAGTAGTAGTAGGTTACTGCTGCAATTTCAAAACCACAAGATTTCTTGTGAGAATTCTCCTAAACATTTTTCGAAAATCTTTTAGATGCATCATTTGGATTATTCGGACACCTGCCTTTTCCATCTTGATTATTATTTTCCCAACGTTTCGACCGATGTAACTCATAAGGCGAAACTAACTGGGAATCAAAATAACAATCACTTTACACATGGCTGACGGAACGAGAACAATCTACTCTCGTAAATCAAATGAAAGGTTCAGTTCGAAATTCCGTATTGATTGCGCAGTTCTGCATAAAGCTTCCCGAGCTGGAAAAATGCACCTAAAGAAGGTCGGAGGTTACGTCGTCCGAAACGTGAAAATAGGAACGAAGACGAGAATAGTAGTCCGAGTAATTCAAATAATACGATTTTTTACAGCAAAACATTTTTGGCAAAAACCTTAATACATCCAATTTTACAGATTCTATTCAACTTGTAGTATTTTAGCTGCTGTGTTTAAAAGACAGACGACCAAAAATCGGTATATATATATATATATATATATATATATATATATATATATATATATATATATATATATATATATATATATATATATATATATATATCCTTTAACCGGACACTTTATCAATGGACATTCACCAACTGGACAACCTCCATATTTTTTACACGCATACTCTTACTCTCCATTACTTAATATGTTTTCAAATTTTGAATTTTGGCTTTTCCACTGCCAACTTATCCATCTATGTAATCTCTCTGATGATAAGATTTTAATCTTTGAAAAGCCTTGGCTTAAGGAAAGAAAAATAAACATGTTTTTACCGAGTACACCTTGCATTGAACAATCGAAGTTGAAATAGATTTGTCATTCTTACATGTTTATCCATCTTCTTTCATCTATCTTTATAATTGCTCTATCTCGTATATTGAGCTTAAACCATTTCACTATAGGTTCTATCAACTAAAAGTATACTTTTAGTTTCATATTATATATATATATATATATATATATTGAACGCAAAATGTAATGACTTGATCCTTTATATGTTTTATATATATATATATATATATATATATATATATATATATATATGTAGATAAATGAAGGAAGAGAGATAAAAATGTGCGAATGACAAATCTATTTAATCTTCGGTTGTTCAATGCAAGGTGTACTCGATAAAAGCATGTTTATTTTTTCTTCCTTTAAGCTAGTCTTTTCAAAGATTAACATCTTATCATCAAAGGAATTACATAGATTGATAAGTTGGCAGGGGATAGACAACATTCAAAATTTGAAAAATTTGAAAAATTTAAAGAAACAATATAAAGTAATGGAAAGTAAATTTGTGTGTGTAAAAAAGCTTATCAAAATATAAAGTTTTTCAAGGTAGAAAAATGTCCGTTGACAAAATGTCCGGCGAAGAAAGATTTAAAGATGGAAAGAATGTATCGTAGAGATTTCGTGAAGACTGCGTCAGAAATGGTCAAAACGATATAAATCCAACAGAATTATGTTAGTCTATTAAGCAGCAACATCGTACCCTGAAATCCAGCTCTTCCTTGCGGTAGTAAGGCCGGAGTGCAACATTGTTCTGTCAGAGCTATGTTGCTTGGAACTCCATTTCTATGGCAGCGTCACCCATGGCGGACATGTCTGTCACTCAGCAGTATTAGGGTTCTGGTGAAAATCCAGGAGGAGTCAATATCAGGATCTGTCGTCTTCTGGTCGTCTTTGTCCCTGCGTCTGTGGCAAGCGAGGAGGTGTCAAGCTCAGAACCGTAAATACATAGTGTTGCCAACAACGTTGCTTCTGCGCATGGGGACCGTCGTTCTGTGCCAAACTTTCCGAGACTTTGTATGCAACCGTTGTCGGGAGTATAAACATGCAAATTTGTAGGTCGAACGGCCAACAAAGAGGACTTCATGCAGACCATCTTTAATTCGCCCGTCAACAACATCAGGCTGCAGCAATCGTAACTGCCGGCTGCTGCTTTATCAATGTCTTAGTTAAGAAACTATTAAGAGTATATATAATAAATACTGACCTAACGGGTCACGGGTTTCCTTGGAATAAACAAAAGTTAAAACACAAAAGCATAAAATGAAATGAATTTTGAGCGTTGGAACTGAACAGTGATTTACGTTATGTCTGGAATCCTGCTTCCGGCATTTGCTGGTGCATTCACAGACGGCTTGGTTCTTGATTAGGACACAATCCATTCCCCGGCCACATTTCTTGGTCTCACAAGGATCTGAAAGATAAAGAGAGAAAAGAAAAATTGGAATCATTATCAGAGATCAACTTGAGTGTATCTAATCTGGCTGGACTGATTGTAATTTAATGTCGCCTACTTAGCTAATGACCGACACAAGCAAAGTTGATCTTAACTGAGACCAATGTACGGGTACCTGTACAATTTCGGCTGACAACACAAATAACTCATTTCTTTATAAAGCAGAAAGACGTTGCTAAATTTGTTGGGGAAATGTTTGGATCATTCTACCGTTCCAGAAACTATCTGATTCCTGATAAAATTCTTTACCTATATAAAAGTTAAATACGTATTAAGATGGAGTATTGGAATTATTATTAAGCGCAGTGAATTCTAAGTGCTCTGTGATTGGATGAAAATCAGCCAATCACAGACTACTGCTTCAATCTCTGCAGAAAACCCAGCAGAGCGCCTATTTTGAAAATATCGGCCTCTCCTCTCTCCAGCCTTCGCTGCCGTCAACATCGTTTCTCCTCTGCTGCTGCAGGTGCGAGCAGGCACATGCTTATTAGCGTATATAATACGCACGAGGCCATAATAAATAGACCCTCCCGTCTTTACAGCAGTAGGCTATCCCACCCGTTGCCGGGGGGCCCTATGGCCGATAAGACAGTAGCCACTGTCTTTTCACACCATGCAGGCTAATTCAGTCGAGCGTGTATGCAGTGCCCATTTGAGCGAAAGAAGCCATCTTTATGTTCTGAAGTATTCTTCACAGCCTTGTCCACAGAAGGAATCCTGTTACAAAACAACTGACATTTTCAGTGAGTCCGCAAAGACACTTCTTTTGCAAGCAACATTCTCTTTCTTTATCTCTTTTTTATCCATATAAATATCTTTTCGTTATCTACCCACGATGTTTGTTTTTTCTGTTCTTGTCTAGTCACGTTTATATGCCACCTACTTTTCTTCCAGCGGACTACGATCTTCGTCCTTCATTCTAACGGAAAACATCCCAACAGGAGTACTGATGCAACATCGAAGGAGGTGGCGCTCAGAGCACTCTTTCTAGCCTTAAAAAAATCGACTTCAAAATTGACTTTGTAATCTAGTCTGTTTAGGGGTCTTTACAGACCCTTGCTAACGAAAAAGACGTTGCCAGCTTTTTTCTTCTCTATAATTATTTCCATGGAAGCTATTCAATTGAGCTCTTATATGTACACCTTCTTGCAAGACATCCACAAGAACTCGTCTTCTACCACCACTGCAAAAATACTTCCTTACTTCCTCCATGTGTCTAACATCAAACGGAATTTTATCAAACAACTTTTCTTTCTAAGAACTTCCCATCTGTTGAACGAGTTTCCACAACACTGCTCCACCGAGGACTATAACATAATTCCTTTCAAATATAATGTCAATGAACACTTGTCATAAGCAACTCTCATAAGTCATAAACACTAATACTCGAGTGGCTTTTCGCCTTCGTAAGTGGTGACACACGAAGACAAAAAGAAAAACATAAGAAAGGTGATGGAATGAAGTAGTGGCTAAGAGACAAGAATAGATACCCGAACTTTAACTTTGAATCCCCCCCCTCCTCGTCCTGTTCGTATGAAAGAATAAATACCGTTCCCCGTCGACCCAGGACTGTACTCTGCTAAACTCTGTCTCTGAAAGCATAGATAGAGCACTCTTAATTGACTCGAATGCCCAGATACATGTATTTGGGGATTTTAACGCCTACCACCGCGACTGGTTGGGATTCTCCAGCCTTACTGACGCGGCCGGCAACTCTACGTATAATTTCTCCTTAGCTCACTCCCTCTCTCAGACTGTCGATTTTCCGACCCGCATCCCCGATCGAGTAGACCAACAAGCCTCACTTCTGGACCTTTTCTTGACCTCGATGCCCGAGGCTTGTGTGACGAAAGCTCATAGCCCACTCGGGAATGCTGATCACATTGTACTAATGATACATATCACCCTAAAAAGTCACCCAAAAGCTGATGAACCGTTGCTCAAAACAACAAGATACTATAAGCAGGCTGATTTCGAGTCAATCAGAGATCACATCAGTGACACCCCATAGAGGGAAACCTTCTCACTCCCTGCCGACCAGTGTGCAAACGAATTAACTGAATGGGTCAAAGCAGGCATCGAAGCCTATGTCCCCATGCGAAAATTCTTTAGCAAGCCCCACTCTCCCCAATGGTTCACCTCGGAATGTGCAGCTGCCATAGGCAATACGCATTCCGTAAATTTGGCCGCCATAAGTCAGCTACTAATAGACATACATTTATAGAGTCAAGAAATAAATGCAAGGCCGTGATAGGTGAAGCGAAGAGAAGGTATAATGAGTTAACAAAAAAATGCATCCAGTCACAGAAACTAGGTACTCGTGATTTCTGGAAAATCTACAATAGTGTAGTGAATAATGGTCAATCAACGATTCCTCCACTATCAAACCACAATGATGTCGTATGCACGGCCACTGATAAGGCTGAACTACTTGCCCAGCGCTTCGCTTCTAACTCTACTTTAAGCTCAGATAACCACCCCCTCCCCAAATTCCCATCGCGGACCGAAGCCACACTTGATAACCTGGTCATCACCCCATCCCAGGTCAGAGACATCATAAAAAACCTTGACACCTCCAAAGCTTGTAGGCCTGATCTTATACCAGTAATAGTAATAAAGAAATGTTCTGCTGAACTGGCCCCTGTCCTCTCCAAACTCTACAATAAATGCCTAGCTGAATCTTGCTTCCCCGACAGCTGGAAAATTGTCTCTGTGGTACCAGTCTACAAGAGTTCTGGGAATAGAACCGATCCTCACAACTATTGCCCAATCAGTCTGCTGCCGATCTTTGCTAAAATCTTCGAATCCTTAATCAATCTAGCGATAGTAAGGCACTTAGATAATGCTAAACTTCTATCTGACCGCCAGTATGGATTTAGACAAGCACGATCTACTGCGGGCATCCTAACGGCCATCTCTGAACGCATGTATCATACACTTGACTAGGCAGGGGAAGCTAGGACAATAGCGCTTGATATATCCAAGGCCTTTGACAAGGTATGGCATAAAGGGCTTCTCCTGAAAATACGCTCATACGGTATTACTGGGCAATTACTTAATATAATCAGATCCTTTCTAGACAAAAGAAAAATCCAGGTTGTCTTCGATGGCCGTTCATCTAAACAACATGACATAAATGCTGGTGTATCCTCAGGGATCTATCCTTGGACCTCTGTTGTTCCTGATCTATATAAACGATCTCCCTGATGACATAGTGTCTGAGATTGGTTTATTTGCTGACAACACCACGCTTTACTCTCGCCATGTTGGCAAAACCGACACAATCATATCCGAGGCATTGACTGAATCCTTAGAAAATGACCTCCAGGCTGTAGTGGATTGGGGTCATAAATGGTTGGTAACTTTTAATGCCGCAAAGACAAAGCTCCTTTCCTTCAATAACTACAAGAAACCTCTCCAACCACCGATTGCCATGGCAAATAACACCCTACCTGAGAGTTCATCATTCAAACTCCTCGGCCTAACCTTCACAGGTAACATGAATTGGAACAAATACATTGAAGACATTGCCAAGGCTGCCGCAAAAAAGGTTGGCTCCCTCTACCGTGCTAGTAAACTCCTCTCGCCTGACGTTATCCTGTATCTCTACAAAGCCACCATCCGCCCATGCATGGAGTATTGTTGTCACATCTGGGTTGGTGCATCATCTACTAGTCTCTCCCTCCTTGACAAGGTCCAAAAAAGAATCGCCAACCTAATAGGTCCCTCACTGTTAACCAAGCTCCAGTCCTTGTCCCATCGCCGCAATGTAGCATCCTTGTGCTTGTTTTACAAATATTTCAATGGATTATGCTCCGATGAACTGGCTACTCTAGTGCCCCCTCGACGTAAATTCACTAGACTAACTTGACAATCAACTAAATCTCATTCATTCACTGTGGAGGTCCCCAGATGTCGGAGAGCCTTCTACTCAAATAGCTTCTTTCCTTGTGTTGCTGGCCTCTAGAACTCCCTCCCTGCTCCCTGTTTCCCCAACACTACAGACATGCAGAAGTTTAAAACTAATGTAAACAGACATCTCGCTGCGCAGATCCCAATCTAGGTTGACTGCCCCCTACCTTCTCCCCTCTTCTTTTTCTCAGTAGCCCCTTACGTCTACAGTGGCGTCCTGCCTTGTTTGGGGTGAACTATGTTAAAAAAAAACAAAAAAACATGTGACTGCTACGCCTTTGTTTTCTTTTGAATTTGTTTACCAAAGCTGCCGCTGGGCGACTACAGTCATTAAGAAATCCACAGTAAATGATTACAGTTCACGACCATACAAGGTTGCTTTAAGCTGCAATGGTGCAACAAAACCATCCACACGGTATATCTCCCCTTGCACAGTTTCGTATAAAAACTAAAAATACGAAAACATGGGAATAAATAAAAAAATAAAACGTAGATAAAATTACAAAATATGCACATAAATAGAAATTTACATATTTGATAGACATAAATGTCCAACACTTGCGGAATGCAATCATTAAAAAATCTGCGGTGAATCTAAACCGCAACGCTGCAATGTTTATAATTTTTCTTTCCTCATCATTTTTCTTCATCTGACGTATCTTTTTGATGTGTCATTTGCTCCTTCGCTGATTAAAATAAGAGACGAAATTTTCATTCTAAATAAGTATCATACAATTCAAATTTTAGACATTTCTGCAGTATAGTTAACAGACCAGAAATCGAAAATAACAAAACAACGAATAAAAAAGATAGACGATGAAAATAAATCTCTGGTCAAGTCCGGTAATCTAGCAAAGATTAACGAAAAAGAAATCGTCTGGCATGTTTAAAAATGACAGTATATGAAAGTCAACTTCGACGAAATCTTATATTGAAATTAAAAAATAACAACTTTAAACAGTTTCAGACCTTAAAACTATGCAGGTCGGTATAAAATTGAATTTTATTGCTTTTGGTAAAAAGACTTTTGTTGTAAATTAAAAAAAAAATTATTTCGATTTCTGGTCTGTTTAATATACTGCATGATTGCCAACATTTTATATTAAACTAGACGAACGGGGTAACGTTGGTACATCGTACATTTTCAGGATGCATATATTTATATATAACTATTGAACCCTTTAATCATAAAAATCTTAAATAAGATCACCTTTATATATAACAAGAAGTAGTCTCATATTAAATTATGCTGGATACCGGATCGTACCAGCATTCATGGAATGAAAAAACGGTTAGAACAGCAAAAGAATCGCTGACCACGATACCTACCAATACTAAGATTTAAAAAAAAAAAGATTCCATACACTGATCTTCACCCTTCTATAAACAGAATAATTAAAGAAAAATGGTAAGAATCTTTGGATGAATGCGAAAGTAATAAATTACACAAGATTTGCCCAACTGTTGATGAGTGGTCTTAGGCTATAGAAAGGCAGGAAGAGAAGAGGTTGTAGTAGTCAGACTCCGTATAGGACGTACATATATTACTCACAAACATTGGAAAGTAAAGAGTCTCCAATATGTACATCATGTCAAGAATCTTATACACTTAAACATATATTGATAGACTGTCAGGATCTACAACAAAGCCGAAAGAAATACTACAACTCGAAAAATCTAAAGCACCTGTTTAAATACACAATTCCAACCAAAATCTTAGACTTCATCAAAGAAGTTGGATTGTTCAAAAACATTTGATTTAAATTTTTTGTTCAAAACAATATAAAATAATTAACTTACCTTGGGATTCCATTTGACAACTTTATTCTACATTAAATAACCCATAGATGGTTGATATGCCGTAAAACAAACCAGACCAAACTTTTTCCCTACTATCTGCATTTTTCCCCGCTTTTGTTGCGAATCAGTTTTCATTTGATTTGAGTAATGAAACTTTTGAGGCCACCAAATTTTGCGAACTTTTCTGAGTCAAAATTCTTACTGATAATCTGAATATGTCTCTGTCCACACCGAAACTGGCAGCTACTGCGACAAGGGTTTCTTTTACTTTTGCTTCTCTATTTACTTGTCCTTTCCAATGAGGAGAAAAGTTAGATAAGAGGGCAATTATGCAGTATTGTTTACAGCCGAGAAATTGAAAAAAAACGATTTATACCAAACGCGTTTAAATTTCATTTTCTACCGGCCTGTATAGATTTAAAGTTCTGAAACTGTTTTAAAGTATTTTTTTTATTTCAATATGAAATTTTGTCGATATCCGTCTTTCGGATACAGTTAGAATGCAATATGATCAATCCGTTGTTGGTGTTTCATTTCTTTAGAAAATAGTTTTAAAATGACTTATCTTACCACTTATCCCAAGTCCGACTGGCAAGCCGCCGAAGACTTAGGGTTAGCGGTAGTATAAGCCTGTCTTTTTACTATCTTTTAAGCCTGAAATTAGCGATCATCTCCAAACAAAATTGACCTTGATCTTTTATTGACATGTGTTCGACTAAGTCAAAGTAACCATAACATATTCAGTGATAATGAATCTTACAATTAGTTTCCGCACTTTAAAATTGTACAGGTCGATAGAAAATCAAATTTTAATGCGTTTGGTAAAAGTTATTTTCTTTATAATTAGTTTGTTTTCGGTTTCTT
>OY744532.1:61087769-61090269 GCA_963556195.1 Sepiola atlantica | reverse complement strand
CTATTTTTCCATCCTAAATTGACCAGTTAACCATGTTATACTTTATCCTTTTCGTGGTATTTTCAGGAGAAGAATTCATCTGGTCTGGTGCTGTTATTTAAGATAACATCACCAAAATAAGATGCACCATTCCTCGTATGAGCCAGGGTGTGGCCATGCAGAGCGGACCTTTTTTTGGCTTCGAATACTATGTTGTTTTAAATATTTGGTCAGAGTTTCCTTGTAGGGCGAAGTATCCTCATGTGATGTTGTCCTGACAAACCCCGTGCACAGAGAGACCGAAGACACCGGATAATAGTGTCTAGTAAACATTCAAACTCTCTCCCCTGTATACACAAAGTACATCTTTCAAGGAAGACGGATTCTTTTATCTTCTCAGTTAGAATTTGGTTCGACTTTTTGCTCCACTAAGTAAACTTTGAGTAGTGGCAGCAACACAATAACTCTTTCTTCTTTGAAACAGACTATGGTAGGACTATTAGACATCTCATCTCTTTTTTACTGCCTTTTTTTATCAAGGTCTTATAACTGTCCCTGGTTGGCATCTCTCATAGCTGGAGTGCAACTTCTAGAGGCAGAAAGGTTTACACCATTGTTTACCTCTTTCCGTCTGCTGTGTAAACCGGTTGAGGGGCCCATTTTTATACTGGGTGCCGGCCCGTTAGTATTTAGTCTTGTTGTTGTTCACCCTTTTTATCAGTTTCTCATTACTAACGGCTTTTTTTATTTGTTATTCAAAGCTGCCCTTTAGAACGTGCTCGGTGGCCTGAGGAGATGGCGCACCATTTTTTAAATAATTGGTCAGGGTTTACTTCATTTTCATGTTAGTGTGGCCTGACAAACTCTTGTACAGAGAGACCGAAGACAACCGAGGATGATGTCTAGTAGAAATTGAATTTCTTTCCTGTATATATAGAATGATGTTGAATTCTAGTCTAGCACTTAAGAAGGGCAGGTGACACCTCATTTAAGAATTGCCATTTCGTATTTTATTACATCCATCGGACCATCAACTATCTCAAGGGTTCTTAATGCCAAATGTATAGCAATTATGTCGAGTACTTTTGAAGAATATAACTGATTACCAGACAGATAAAGCGATGCTGAATTAGAATATTCTTCCTAAGCTAGACGTTACAAATATCTGTCACTTTTGTAAGGTTTTTTGAAAGTTTTACATTATTTTATTTTGTAAGTTTTCCTCAGGCTTATAGCATCCATGTTGAATAAACAGATAAAAAGTACTCGAATATTTATCTATAATATAAAAAGCAGTTGTGTGTTTGTATGTCCAGATAAAAGTAAAAATCTACAGAACAAATACCCACAAAGTTGGTATTTTCTTGATCGGGGTTGCTCCGGGTGAATACTATCTAAACTTTAAAAAACATTATCTATTCTTTGACCCTAATCTGGCGCAGATTCCGTTAGCGGGGCCTCTGTTTTCAAGCTACTAACTCAAGGAAAGTAACTATGATTTTTTACGGAGTTATTTCCCTTACGCCGATTCGAGTATGTGGTGTGTGTGTATGTCCAGAGAGAGGAATGGGCTGGGGAGAGAAAGAGAAAGTCATAGAAGTTATGTTAAACTTTTTCCCCCGGGCAACGTGGGGTAGCCCTGCTAGTATATAATTACTCTTATTTAGTTCCATTAGATATTGAGACTCATAATAACATTGCGGAGAATTGAAATCCGGACAAAACCTTTGGGGTGAGCTTAGCATATTTTTCTGTTCAAACCAACCGTTCTTTTATTAATCGAAACGGTCTATACCACTTACAAAATTAAATAGTGTATTATTACACAAGGCCAACTCTATCTATGGTATTGAGCACCTTTAAGTTCAGCAGATACCGTTTACCAAATGTACTTTTAATAACAAGACTAAACGTTAACCTATTGATCTCTGCAAACCAACCGTTCCTTTATTTATCCAAACGTTGCATAAAGAGACATGATATAAGAATCATACGATGGCTGTGTAATGCGAGTCTGAACGACAGGCTTAGATCTGATGACCTCCGAGATTACATTATAGGGAAAATGCGTGCAGAACACGAGGCTTCGATGGTATGCACATGTTAAAAGTATAGGTAGATGTAGAACAATTGTGGTTGCAGAGTCAGCCGACAGGGCAAGCGCAAAGAAAACATGAGCGAAAGCGATAAAAATTGAGTTGAGAGAAAGAGAGATAAAGACATGACCAGAGATAGGTTTGTTTGGAAGTCAATTTCTAAAAGTCGTCCAACACATGCCAGCATGTGAAACGGACGTTACACCAAATATGATGATGATGATGACTATACTACTAAGCAAATTTAATACTGTATTAGTACATGCACCAACTCTATCTATAGTGTTGAGCACGGTTGGATTCAGCATCAACACTTACCAAATGTAATACTGGCAAATAGGTTAAACTTTAACCTATTTATCTGCTCGAAGCAACGAAGCTGCTATTTCGTTTATTCAGCCAAACGGACGTTTCCAGTTTACCTT
>OY744532.1:61047769-61077769 GCA_963556195.1 Sepiola atlantica | reverse complement strand
ACCAAACTTTATGTGTGTGTAGACTGACCCTTCCGAGATTTTTTGAAATAAACAAAACAAATTTTAGCCGAAAAACACTTCTTAAAACTTACAAAAACTAAAGTATTGTTTTTTACACTGTTTTGAGTTTTTTAAGCAAAAATAATGTTTTCTAAATGAGGGTACGTTCCTTAGGGCTAATACGGCTCATGCTTGCTTCGGAAGGGGTCCTTTACTTATTCTAAAAAAAAAAAAAAAATTAATAAATAAAAAAGTTATGAATTTTTAAAAATAGGACCCTTATTTTTGCCCACCCTGTATAACAGAAATGGAGGATTGCCTTTTTAATCCATGTGCCTTGCATCAGGCAGAATTTTCATGAACAGAGTTTGTTTCCAAAAACTTCCACTTAAAAGAGTGAAATGCGATAAACGCAAAGACAAAAAAAGGCCTATTAACCCTAACCCTAACCCTATTAACCTTGTTCTTAAAAAGACTAAGGCTACAGGTTGGAGGAAAACAATAAACGAGAAATAGAGTTCCACAAGCCCGAAGTTCTTGGAAAGAAGTTAAAGACATTCTTGATATGGGACCAATGTGAGATTGTCATCATAGAAAAATTAGAATAAAAAGAAAATGGTCGCGATTTACCTTTGATGCCAGAGTAGCACTTGCAAAGATGCAAACAAGAAGGAAGACGAGGAAGTTCCTCATGGTTCCACCTGAAAAAAGTTAAAAAAAACTTCCATTAAATAAATAAAATAAATAAAAAAACGTTTCCACATGAAAAAAGTAAAAAAAAAACTTCCATCAAATAAATAAAATAAATAAAAAACGTTTCCACATGAAAAAAGAAAAAAAAACTTTCTATCAAATAAATAAAATAAATAAAAAAACGTTTCCACATGAAAAAAGAAAAAAAACTTTCTATCAAATAAATAAAATAAATAAAAAAACGTTCCAACTAAAAAAAGGAAAAAAACTTTCCATCAAATAAATAAAATAAATAAAAAAACGTTCCAACTAAAAAAAGGAAAAAAACTTTCCATCAAATAAAGAAAATATAAAAACATTTCCACTTCAAAACAAAAAAAATATTTCCATTAAATAAATAAAATAAATGAAAAAAAACGATTTCAAAAATACATTTCACAGTTCCTTTTTCACAAACTTGAACTCAAAATGTCTTAATAAGGGTGTAATATTCATCAGAGGACACACTTTCTTTCTTTAAGATTTAAGTAATAATCAGCCAGTCACATTCTTTCGGAGGTTGACGGTTCAATAACCCTTACGGGTGATACTCAGAATACAATTACCAATTACTTACAATTTCTACTAAGTTTTGGCCAACGGAACGAAAACAAGCTATCGCCATGGATTAAATAGAGTACCGTTCGAAATTCCGTAGAAATGTCTAAGTTCAACATAAAGATTCCCGCGTTCGACAAGACGTTTCTGAAGAAGGACGGAGTTTACATCGACCGAAACGTTGTTAGAATAACATTCAAGATGAGAACAGTAGTTAGAACAATACAAATAATCCAAATTAGCAATCCTCATCTAAAAAATCCGAGGCATAATATTTATTTCAAGTCCAACCTATTAACTGCTGGGTCCCTCTTTTCAAAAGACCCCATCAAGTCTAATGCATTTTCCACCCCTAATCCCGGCTACGCTCCGATTATTTGCTGAAAGGGGTTTCCCGTTGTTAATGTCTATTGATGACCTCCACGTGTTAAGATAAGCACATTTTAATATATTAGAATTATGGGCCCTTCGCGCCAAAATTCTAGTATATATCAAATATTAAATTGTTTTAACGCCTATACGTAGTTCAACAAAATAAATTGTTTTGGACTATTATCCTAATTTTCAACGCTATTGATGATGTTTACCCATTCATTTATTTTTTTTTTATGGTCGCTTATGTTTGGATTTATGTCTTGAAACATAACGTAAATCATACATTTATGATGTAACGCCAAAGTTATAATTATTTTGTTATGCTAATGTTTTAAACTCTATTTGCAAGAAAATGGCTGAGTTGGTAGATTTCAGACTCAAGGTTTTGGTAATCTCTGTGTTCTCCTGGAACTGACTGGTAATTTGAAATTAACTCAAGGTTTTGGTAATCTCTGTGTTTTGGAACTGACTGGTAATTTGAAATTACCCCAAGGTTTTGGTAATCTCTGTGTTTTGGAACTGACTGGTAATTTGAAATTACCTCAAGGTTTTGGTAATCTCTGTGTTTTAGAACTGACTGGTAATTTGAAATTACCTCAAGGTTTTGGTAATCTCTGTGTTTTGGAACTGACTGGTAATTTGAAATTACCTCAAGGTTTTGGTAATCTCTGTGTTTTGGAACTGACTGGTAATTTGAAATTACCTCAAGGTTTTGGTAATCTCTGTGTTTTGGAACTGACTGGTAATTTGAAATTAACTCAAGGTTTTGGTAATCTCTGTGTTTTGGAACTGACTGGTAATTTGAAATTACCCCAAGGTTTTGGTAATCTCTGTGTTTTGGAACTGACTGGTAATTTGAAATTACCTCAAGGTTTTGGTAATCTCTGTGTTTTGGAACTGACTGGTAATTTGAAATTAACTCAAGGTTTTGGTAATCTCTGTGTTTTGGAACTGACTGGTAATTTGAAATTACCCCAAGGTTTTGGTAATCTCTGTGTTTTGGAACTGACTGGTAATTTGAAATTACCTCAAGGTTTTGGTAATCTCTGTGTTTTGGAACTGACTGGTAATTTGAAATTACCCCAAGGTTTTGGTAATCTCTGTGTTTTGGAACTGACTGGTAATTTGAAATTACCTCAAGGTTTTGGTAATCTCTGTGTTTTGGAACTGACTGGTAATTTGAAATTACACCAAGGTTTTGGTAATCTCTGTGTTTTGGAACTGACTGGTAATTTGAAATTACCTCAAGGTTTTGGTAATCTCTGTGTTTTGGAACTGACTGGTAATTTGAAATTACCTCAAGGTTTTGGTAATCTCTGTGTTTTGGAACTGACTGGTAATTTGAAATTACCTCAAGGTTTTGGTAATCTCTGTGTTTTGGAACTGACTGGTAATTTGAAATTACCTCAAGGTTTTGGTAATCTCTGTGTTTTGGAACTGACTGGTAATTTGAAATTACCTCAAGGTTTTGGTAATCTCTGTGTTTTGGAACTGACTGGTAATTTGAAATTACCCCAAGGTTTTGGTAATCTCTGTGTTTTGGAACTGACTGGTAATTTGAAATTACCTCAAGGTTTTGGTAATCTCTGTGTTTTAGAACTGACTGGTAATTTGAAATTACCTCAAGGTTTGGGTTTCGATTTCCGGTCATGGCATCCGCTTTATCTGTTGCAAATTTATTATTTACTATTAATGCAATATTTTACATTTCTGAAATAGTTAAGATCTATCATATTTCGAAATGAGACAACATTCCGCAATGTTTTTATTACCTTAAAAAATTGTGACTGACTGAAAAACTGTGACTGACGGACGGACAGATAGACAAAATCTCTCTCTCTCTCTCTCTCTCTCTCTCTCTCTCTCTCTCTCTCTCTCTATATATATATATATATATATATATATATATATATATATATATATATATATATATATATATATATATTTAGTCAAACATTATTAAATAACACGGAGTATTTTTGCTTGATAATAAATTTTTTCTCTAATTTTCCGAATGGTCCATTTAGTGTTTCGGTCAAATTGCTGTATGTAAGTTCCGTGGGTTTCTTGTTCCATTTTCTTTCCTTTATCGCGAGTACTTTCGATTTGATTCGTCAAATCATCTTCAGGCGGTGTTAATCTTGGTGTCTTTAAAATATGTCTTTACTGTTGAGTTTATTATTATTATTATTATAACGGCTCGTAATTTACAACTTAAAAAAAGAGCATCTATAATATTGAGATGTTACATGAGTACGTGATTACGTTCAATACGGCTGCTGCGTGTTGGAAAAGCGACTGCACCACGTGCGTCGCTATAAAAACGTTAACATTGTAATATCAAATATCATAAGTTTATATCGTAAAATTGCAGACAGCAAAGCCGACTGAACATGGATCGTGTTGATAACATATTCGCCGCTCGTCCCCCGAACCCGTGCGAATGGACGGTTATTATTCTTGCGATTAATTTGCCATTTTATTGAAACATTCACTTGACATAGCATCATTGCTGCTTAATATTATATTATGGAAGGCGGGACGCGTAATAATCATCCAATTAAAAGGCGTTTAAAGAGAATGAAAACAATGGTTTCTTTATTGCTGGTGTCCCTCTCACCCTTTCTCTCCTTTTCTTTCTTTCTTTCATTCTCTCTTTTTCTTTCTTTCTTTCTTTCTTTTTTATCTTTCTTTTTTTTCTCGATCTCTATTTCTTTCTCTCTTTTTTCTTTCTCTTTTTCTTTCTCTCTCTTTTTCTCTCTCTCTTTTTCCCACTATCTTTCTCTCACTCTCTCTCTCTCGTTCTTTCTCTCTTCTTTTCTATTCCTCACATTCTTTCTCTCTCTCTCTTTCTCTATCTTTATTTCTCTCTCTTCTTCTCTCATTCTATCTTTTCCTCTCACCCCCTTTCTCATTTTCTCTTTCTCTCTTTTTCTCTCTCTCTGCTCTCTCTCTCTGTCTCTTCTATTTTTCTCTCTTTCTTTCTCTTTTTCACGGTCTTCCTTCCCCCTCTCTCTCTTTCTCTCCATGCATATATATATATATATATATATATATATATATATATATATATATATATATATATATATATATATAAGAGAGAGAGAGAGAGAGAGAGAGAGAGAGAGAGAGAGAGAGAGAGAGAGAGAGAGAGAGAGGAGTATTAGAAAGCTATCACAATGCAAGAAATGGAAATATGTCGGCGTTGAGAAGTAAGTAATCAAGGGAGGCGCGAGAGCACTCTATCCCTTAATAGATTAAAAAATGGCCTATGCTGGAAATCTCATTTCTTTGATCAATCATAGCTCAAAAACCAATAAACCAAATTAGTTAAAACTTTGCACCAAATTTTTATTTGATAGGTTCTATAAGTGTGTAGAATTTCAGCATCATTAGTCAAGGCAACCCAGAGATCCAGAAAGTTCAATCATGAAATCATGTTATCATGTTATCTGTGCTGATGGATTCAGCTGATTTTTGGCAGAGATAGAGGTTCTAGGGTCTAGTTGATGGCATTTTAATTTCAATTTACCATATACCTTAGTTTTCCAGAAATCCCCAAAAACCTTAAAAATGACCATTGTATTGAGGCATAGCCTTTACAAAAGTAGTGACATTCCATGAAAAATGCCAGTATACTGAAATCATATGCCCTTAATAGGGTTAAGATGAAAATTCATATACATTAAATGTACAAAAGCAAGAAAATTCCCAAATTTTTACACTTTTATTGTCATTAAGGGTATGCGAGCACAACAGGGCTATGTATTTTACTGGTAGGAATTTTTCTTCAGCGCACCTCACACACTTCATCCACTCATGCATAGAGATTTATACTGTAGTGATGTGATAATGAAATGGTTTGGTTGATATGTAGTCATACCCTTAATGACAATAAAAGTGTGAAAATTTGGGAATTTCCTTGCTTTTGTACATTTAGTGTATATGAATTTTCATCTTAACCCTATTAAGGGCATATGATTTCAGTATACTGGCATTTATCATGGAATTTATATATTAAAAAAAACTTTTTTTTAATAATTTTTTTTCCTATATAGCAAATCTTACTTGATTAGGCAAGACTTCAACACTGTGATGTAATCTGTGTGACCGTGTTCCATAATATATATATATATATATATATATATATATATATATATATATATATATATATATATGTATGTGTGTGTGTGTGTGTGTGTGTGTGTGTGTGTGCAAGCACATATGTGTGGGTGTAAGATGTAGAGGTAGAGAGTTATATTGTCTTTGGCTTCAGTTTATAAGTCAGTTGCAAACATGGCAAATTCTTGGCAGAATCAAACGACAATTAACAACAGATGCGTTTCATTTGTTAACATTCAAACTGCAGTCAGAATTAGGAATGACAAACAACCAATTGTCTAAAAGTATTAAACAATAAACAAAAAACTAACGAAAGAAGGAAAGAAGCAAAATAATTTCTTCCTTAACGACTTTAATCTTAAATTCCAGCCAAGTAATAAAAATAAAAGACTTAATTGAAATCAAACTGAAAATGTTAACAGTTCGAAACAATGCCTTCAAATAATACAACAACGACTCCATTCTTAAGATGCGTCCATTTCAAACTGCGCGTTTAGCGATGATAATGCGATTTCAAAACTTAAACGTTACGGACCGACAAAATAATATTTCAAACTTAAACGTTACGGACCGACGAAAATAATATTTCAAACTTAAACGTTACGGACCGACGAAAATGCTATTTTAAACTTAAACGTTACCGACCGACGAAAATACTATTTTAAACTTAAACGTTACGGACCGACGAAAATGCTATTTCAAACTTATACGTTACGGACCGACGAAAATACTATCTTAAACTTAATCGTTACGAACCGACGAAAATACAATTTTAAACTTAAACGCTACGGACCGACGAAAAGGCTATTTCAAACTTATACGTTACGGACCGACGAAAATAATATTTTAAACTTAAACGTTACGGACCGACGAAAATACTATTTTAAACTTAAACGTTACGGACCGACGAAAATACTATTTTAAACTTAAACGATACGAACCGACGAAAATACTATTTTAAACTTAAACGTTACGGACTGACGAAAATACTATTTTAAACTTAAACGTTACGGACCGACGAAAATGCTATTTCAAACTTAAACGTTACGGACCGACGACAATGCTATTTAAAAATTTCAGACGGATGAAATACTATTTCAATTTTACGAATAGCGTACCAAAAAAATGCTACTTCAAACGCAAGCCAGGCAGACCAACAAAAATGTTATTTCAAACCTAAGCGTGAAATACTTACGAAAATGCTATTTCAAAGTTAAGCCTGACAGACTACAGAAAATTATCTTTCAAAGTTTTGTCGTACGATCAATGAAAATGCTCTGTCAGTTTTAAGAGTGATTTACCAAAATATGCTTAAACGTGACAGAGAAACGAAACTTCTATTCTAATGCTATTTCAAAGTTATTCATGACAGTACTGATAAAATACTATTTCAATTTTAAGAATGACATACCAAATAAAATGCTAATTTAAACGTATGTCTGACAGACCGACGAAAATACGATTGCAATGTAAAGACTGACAGACCAACAAAAAGGCAGATATGGTTTTGAATTGTCCGTCTTTATACACGCTTGATTTATATTATTACTTGGAATATTTGTTACGAGGAACGAAAAAAGAGTTGAAGGAAACGCACACGCGCGTTGATTGGGGAAATTAATATTTAGGAAACAAGATGTGCAAAATTTACGCGATTCTATGCAAATTAGTCTAAGGGTCTGATGCGTCATAGGATGGAGTAGTGCTGCCACATCTGATGAGGTACAGCTCAAAGCATTTTTCCCCTTGGTAGCGTACTAAAACGAATTCGCAATCTAGTGGAGGATGAACTCTTCTGTTCTCTACAGCCTTTTTTTTATAGAAAAAACGTTGCTAGTCTTTCTGAACTATTGTTGTTTCCATGGAAGGTGGTCGATTAAGCTATAATCTCTAGTTTCGCTATTGTTAAATCCCGATTCCAGTAGTAGCAACAATAACAACAACAACAACAACAGCACAGAGAAACGATTTCTGTAAAATGTTAGATGATTATAGGCTTAAATACTTGATACTGATTGATCAATTTTATCAAAGTACTCAATCTGAATTGGTTACCGATACCGGACTTCAACCAATCAAAAAGAGTCTGTGAGAGACTCAACTTGTCAAACGAACTTATGTCGGTCATAACACTATAACACAGACCCCTTGTAAGCTACTAAATCTAGCCGTGCCCGCTTGACTACTGGCACCTCGGCAAACAACACAAGTCACAATTATGGACTATTAAATATATAAATATAGCCACCAACTGTATACAGTCTCACTAACTCAATCATATACAAGTCCACCCCCCCCCACACACACACACGAAAACAAAACGCTTTATTTGTCTAGACCCTTTGATATTGTATTTTCCCACGACATTTCCTTGAAAAACGTTCAGAGGAAGAAACCGTATTCTACTGTAACTGAAAATAACTTTCGTTTCTTCTTCCATATGCCTAAAATCAAACGGAATTTCCATGAATATAGTTGCTTCCCACAAACTTTCCATCACTGAAACACGTTACCACACGACTGCATGCCTGTAGGCTATAACACGGTCGTCTTCAAATCCAATATCAGCAAATACTTGTCATAAACCTCACTAATCAAGTTTTGTTCATTCCATGCGTTATTGCCAATCCTCTCATAATATTTTCGTCCTGTCGGTGTGACCACAAATTCGCCGACTTCAACTCCATGCAGAGGGTAAACTACCCCTTCTCCCCCCCTCGACAACGAGGCCACCTGTTAGCCATGGATGGCGACCCGTGATGCCGTATGGCCGGATACTGGTGGCGAGGCATTTGTCCACTCCGGCCCTTACTTTATCTAGACGAGCTAGACGGGAGATCGCAAAGGCCCGACCCGATTAATCGGCTGGTCAGGTCATGCCCTAGTATTAATAAGTTCATCCCCAACCGTATTATTCAATATGATTCTTAAAAATAATCAAAACCTTATTTCTCCTTTTCATTTTTATTTTTCGCCCCAAATACATACTAGAAGGCGGTGGCTGAGGGTCAATAACGTTGAGAACAAGGAACAATGTATTCTGAGAGCAAGTCATTCTGGTTATATAAGAGCAATGTATTCTGGTTATCTAAGAGAAATGTATTCTGGTTATCTAAGAGCAATGTGTTTTAGGTATATAACTAATTATACTACCTATAGAATTATAGTCCTCTCCCTGATTGGTGTGGGTATTCTCAAAGAGTGATTGTTTCAAGGAGCAATGTATTCTAAGAGTAATGTATTATGAGAGAAATGTATTATGAGAGAAATGTATTCTAAGAGCAATGCATTTTGAGAGAAATGTAGGCTAAGAACAATGTATTCTAGGAATATAAATATTTATCCAACCTACAGAATTATATTTGACAACTTTATTCGGCATTAAATAATCTACAGATGGTTGATATGCTGTAAACCACACCAAACCAAACCAAACCAAACCAATCATAATATTCTTCACAATTCTAACTAACAATCTATCCACCTCATCAACCCTTATAGTCAAGTTGCTTTTTTATGTACTAACGAGTCACCGCTTATGAAGGCCAAAATGCTACTCGAGGATAGGAGTTAATGAGTTTCTTAAGTGGACACTGAGACAACACCGTGAGGATTGGTAACGATGGTTGGCAGAATTTGTTAGGGTTGACATTTAGGGTTAGGCAGAATTTCATTATTAAAGAGGACGTCTAAACAAGAACTTGTTAAAATTCGACTTAAAAAACGATCATGTTATAGTCAGCTGGAAAGCAACCTCGTGATATTGTGTTCTACATACGGGTAGTTTTTCGAAAGTAACTTTACTCAATGAAGTTCAGTTTTGTTTCAGGCACATATAGGAAGAAAGGGAAATTATTTAAAGTGAGTGTCGCTAGACGAGCTTTTGTTGTGAACATTGTACAAGGGAATTGTCCATAGATTGGAGCTCAGTCGAGCACCTACCATGAAAATGATAGAGTACAGAAAGACTTGAAATGTGGTGACTCATTACTGAAGAAATTGTGATAGAACAGAAATCGGTTTCCAAAGCAATTAGAGTATCAGAAAATACAATTTAATTAACAAGCTTATTCTTGTCAACCCATAATTAAAAACAATAATTACCTTCTACAAAAAAACTGTAAAGAAAGAAACCTTATAGAATATGAAACATAATTGCCCATCAAC
The DNA here is from genome assembly GCA_963556195.1 of Sepiola atlantica. Lineage (NCBI taxonomy): Eukaryota > Metazoa > Mollusca > Cephalopoda > Sepiida > Sepiolidae > Sepiola > Sepiola atlantica. The sequence goes on along the minus strand of OY744532.1, from coordinate 61,067,815 downwards.
AAACTAATCATTAGCAACTAATGTTACATACTGAAATCCGTTAGTTGAATTGGATAAGTTATTGGGAGGTAAGAATTTAACCCTTAATTAATGTACGTCGACGAAATCATGTGACTTCCGGGAGAGAGATAATTCGGGCTCTTACTGGCGACAATTTAAGAAGAGCAGGCGTGTAAAAGGCGTCGTCTCTGACAGGGACGCCAAATTTAGCCAGGTGAAACGCGACACAAGCTATCTATCTATCTATCTTTCTATTTATCTGCCCTCCTGTCTCTCTGTCTGTTTCTCATTCTCTGTCTGTCTGTCTGTCTGTCTGTATGTCTGTCTGTCTGTCTGTCTGTCTCTCTCTCTCTCTCTCTGACACGGCAGTCCACATGTTTCATCGTTGTATCTTCCTCTGAATTGTTTGTATCTAACTCACTCGCATTCAAGTTAAGGAGAAAATCCCTTACGTGTTGATTGCATTACGATTAGATTAAAAAATGGACGAACAAAAAATTTACATCCACCCCGACAAAATTAGGTGTTTTGTGATTGGTCACCGAAAATTGTCTTGGCCAATCAAATTGGAATATTTAAGAAATCAAGGGAGTTAGTTTATCGCCATGATGCACACAGGGAGATAACTGTGACGGAGAAAAGAGAAAATAACCCTTTTTTATACGATGTCAAAAATTGTAAACATGACTATATTTGAATTTTTTCCTAAAAATCCTTCCGACCCGCTATATATCTCTACCCGGGCAACACCGGGCGAACCCCGCTAGTGAATAAAATTAGCAACAGTAAATAATGATATTGAAAAAAAAAAAAATTATGTGAATTAAAAGACGTGTGAAATTCACGGGCACGTGCGTCGACGCTACTTTCTTTTTCCGGTTTCATGTTTTTGATTGATACCAGCTGAACATCCTTCTTTACATCAACGAAAGGAAATATCACAGAGAGAGAGAGAGAGAGAGAGAGAGAGAGAGAGAGAGAGAGAGAGAGAGAGAGAGAGAGAGAGAGAGAGGGGGAGAGAAAGAGACCGACCAAATTTTGGATTTTGTCTTTTTATTTTTTTAAATTTAACTTTTTGTTTGGGTGCAAACAAACTTACCGCAGCTCAATGGGTTACCTAACGCGTTATATTTTTCTAGAATAGCCACACTAATGAGTCTTTAAAAAACAAACACTTATATATATATATATATATATATATATATGATCATTTTTTTTACAAAGAACTGAGCACCGCTCGAAATATCAAAATTATAATTACACCTATAATGTGAGATGTTTTTACGTTTTCCATAAGGCTTTTTTACGTGTCAAATGTGAAGAACTTCATTTTTTAACCAAGGAAACGAATTTATATATATATATATATATATATATATATATATATATATATATATATATATATATATATATATATATAGTAATCCATGTAAAGTCAACGACCACAGGATAAAAATCCAAAGAATTTTAAAGTTATTAGAAACTAAAATCTTATCAGGCGGAAAAGGCTGACCATTCACTTAAGTGTTCATATTGCAAACTAATGATCGATAACATCGACAAGCAAGTGTAGCGGCATTTTGTACATGTCTGTATGAATAAAAATATTAATATTAACCGTTCTATTTACTATTTAGCACTGTTATAGACACCCTTTTGGATTTTTGTCCTGTGTACGTTTACTTTACCTGGATTACTATATATATATATATATATATATATATATATATATATATATATATATATATATATATATATATGGGGTAAGGTACATGATAAGTCATGAAAATGAAATGCCGTGGTAGACAAAATGTGTGAAAAAGAAACAAACAGAAAACAGGTTAAAATGCAGGAGAAAAACAAAAACAAGAGATTTGACCGGTTTCGTTCTGAAGACGTTCGTTAACACGAACGAAACCGGTCAAATCTCTTGTTTTTGTTTTTCTCCTGCATTTTAACCTGTTTTCCGTTTGCATCTTTTTTCATACACACACACACACACACACACACACACACACACACACATATATATATATATATATATATATATATATATATATAGATATATATATATATATACTGTACACTATTGATGTCGCTCTCTGACGGAGGAAATGGTGGTTTCCATTTAAGCGTAAAGCAAGATTCTTCCGTAAAAAGAATTAAATCCTCTGTGGTACCAATATCATAAAAAAATAAACAAATGAATACAAAATGGTTCTCTAAAAGAAAATGTATGTTTCTTCTATTTACAGCAGAAAGCAAGTTAGCTTCGAATGTAAAGCGCTGGGATGTCATTATAGGTAGTAACTAATATCCGAATCTCAAGTGTGTGTCTGTGTGTGTGTGTGTATGTGTATGTGTGCCTCTGTGTGTGTGTATGTGTGTGTGTCTGTATGTGTGTGTGTATTTGTGCCTCTGTGTGTGTGTGTGTGTATGTGTGTATGAATGTGAGTGTGTGTGTGACATTGTTACTGATATCACATTTTGACGTAATTTACGGATAGATTTACATGAATATTTTAATATATTCTGGAAGTTGAATCATGAGTAATGAAAAGTTAAATATCGAACCGGACTAAATAGTTAAATTATTAATGTAATTGAAAATGATTTTAATCAATCAACAATACGCAATAAAATCAATAATACGCAAAATAAATTGTGTGTACGTGTGTTTGTGTGTGAGATTGTTATTGATATCACATTTTGAAGTAATTTACACGGCGAATGGTGTCGAAAACGTGATGAAAACTTATCGTGCCAATGAGGAAAAGCCATCAGCAATCCGTGGTGGGGGTGAGTGTATGAATGAATCTAATTTCCTGTCTCATGCCGGTGTGCGTACGTTATTGCAACGAGAAGTGTATGAGAAAGAAAAAAACATTTTCGGAAATTAGATTTAAATACACTTGAAGTTTTTCTTTTTTTAATTATTATTAAGACTTCCTTCAAGTCGGATACACTTACGTGAATATCTAAATCTATGTTGGGAGTTAAAACATGTCCATACATATCGACGATTATATCGGCTGGAGCGTGGATTACATAAACAGTTCAGTTAAAAATTCTGTATAGATTCCCGAGTTCGAGATAAAGATTCCACAGTTTAGAAAGATGTACAGGAAGAAGGTCGGAAGTTACATCGGCCGAAACGTCGTAAAAATAACAACCAAATAATACAAATTATAAATCCTAACCGAAAAAATTCCAAAACAAAATATAATTATTTTTTTAATTTTTAATTTTTAATTTTTTTTATAGATATCGCTCCAGACAAGGCATGCAGCCACTTGATGTAAGGAGATAAAAAATACTACTTCAAGGTAAAACACTAACCAACGATAAGTGTTAGATGGATAGATTCCGACCCAGAAAACAGCAATTTTTCCACCTTTGTCAGAAGCATCGCTCATGGAATGTGAGGACAAAAGGACAAAATAAGGGAAGCAAGAGTTACGAGGCTACCGAAAGTAACCTCAAGATTCACTGTCTACTCTCTTTTTATTATTTATTATGTTGAAATTATCACAAAAATCAGTTTTACTGTGTAACAGTCTCTACGGACTACTTCCCTACGCATACGCAATGTAACTCTTAGGCGTATGAATACAAGAGGAACAATTCTAGTCCCTTCTTAACTATATTAATTTATACGTTTTTTCTTTCTGTTTGGTTTAACTTTCCAGTTTGAGACGTTTTCTGTCTTTCTTAGTTCATTTTTTGATTTCAGGCGTTATTTTATATGAATATGAAAATTTGTGCGAACACTGGCGAAGGATAATTTTTTCCGTCATTATTTCATAAGATGTATATAAGAAAATAACTGACCCAACGGGTCCTGGGTGGTCTAGTCTAATACTTAACTATTTTGAATTATTCTAGTTTGTCGTCGTGCATCGTTTTGACGTTGTTATTTTAATCATCGTTGTAGGAATTAAAAATTAAAAAAAAATGTCTCTTAATTCGGTTACCTTTATATTAATGCGAAGTGTCACTACATACCGACATCGCCTGTTAATTTATCTGAACTGTTTCTCGATGCATGGATTCGGTTTTGATCCTTAAACCTCCTAAATCAATCTAAATCACCGCACTGACTTTTGATTTACTTGCTTCCCACCACAAAGAAGATGTGGCACAAGGCCGAAATTTAGGGACAAAATCCAACGACCTCGAAGGCGCAATCTAGCTTTGACCCGTCGGCCTTCCCCTGTGAAGTTTTGTGGACGTTTGAGTAGCGTCCCTCAATATAAGTTCTACCGTACAAGCAAATAAATTAAACAAAGGATACAACGAAATACCGTTCATTAAATGCGAACCAAGAAACGCTCGCTTCCAGTTATATTGTACGTAAAAACTCGCCAAAGAAAATATAAAAAGAATACGTGTGGAAAGAAGTTGACAGAATGTGTCTCACATACCTTGTTTTTTTTTGTGTGCGTTATTCGCACGTGTGTAAGGCGAGGTAAGGAAGGGAAAAGAGGTAGAATGTTTTTGTGATTCAGCTTTCATAGTCCCCGATCTTAGGTGGTTAAAAGAGAGATAATTCGGTCTGAGCGGCATTTGATGTACATATGTGCGTATAAGTGTATGGAAAGTTAGGTAACGTTAGAGCTCGGTAGAGGTGCCTCAGGTGATTGCTAATAGAGACACTGCTCGTTACGGGCTAGAAAGTAATACATGTGAGGGGGCACCTCTTAAGACTGAGCCGGTCCAGAGCTTACACCCTACAGAAGGGAACGGGGAGCCGTCACGATACACCCTAGCAGTGGCATACAGAGGTCTGATGATCATTTGCTGATACCCAGTGCCAATTCCTTGATTGCATGCCCCAAAAATTCAAGTAGAAATCATAATACTGAGAAATATTATGAGAAAAGGGGATATTTTGAATATGATTCGATGCTCCTCCCCAAACAAATGTAGACAGAGAGATGGAAATAACTATGCACAGTGAATGACGTCATAGAATGAGAGCCCGCGGGAAGACAGTAAATCTAAACCAGGAGTGGGCAAAATTTTCATTTCAAAGGCCGCATTAAAAAATTCAATTTCATAGGACCGCAGAGTATGTTAACCCGAATTACTTGATATTTAAAATAAACAAAATAAAATGGCTTTTTATGAAATTAAGTATTATTATTACATATTTTAAAGTACCGTAGAATATTCATATTAAACGCATTTTTTTTAAAGGATAAAGGTACGCCAGTTTGAACGTAAACATTTAGTCGCATTTGCTGGGTCGCATATATTCCTTTGATAGGCCATGTGTGGCCCGCGTGCAGTAGTTTGTTCACCCCTGATCTAGACTAACCGCGACGCGAAGGTTCATACCTCGTCACGGATCACAGTTTGAATATTATTTGATACCGAATTCTGATGCCCAGAACTACCCTCCGCCGCCCACTCCTTCCCTGCACACTATTGGGCCCTTGTCTGTCAGATTGAATGCCGAGAACGGATCTTCGACTAAAATGACAATCGCAACACTGGCTATCACGGCTATTACTCTGTTGGTGTCTAATGCCACTCGTTGTTAGTGCAAAACGGGTTTGAATTGAGGCGAAAATATTGCTCACTCGGCATTACTGACCCGAGCTGTGATTGCACAAGTGAAAGGCGATACTCGACAGCCGACGGCGAAAGGGGTAGCGAGTGTCATGCCCTGAATAACACAAAAATAGGATTATATTCTCCCTCTCTCTCCTTTCTTCTCCTCCTCCTCTTTCTCCTCCTACTTCTCCTCCTCTTTCTCCTCCTACTTCTCCTTCTCCTCTTCCTTTTCACCCATACAACCCCAGCACAATTCGTCATGCATACCAGATTTGTGACTGATCGCAGACAGATACGCTTTGTTTAAAAAAGCAAACAAACCTCGAGGTCAGCAAAATGACAAAACAGGGCGGGGTGCAATTTATTCCCCATAAAGGAGGAGAAGGTAGGGTGTGTTGTGTGCGGGGTGACCATCAAAAAAAGTGATTGCCTTTTGTGAAAAGGTCAATTTGTATATTGGAATTAATTAATTGAGGAGAGTCGAAGGCGGAGGAGGAAATAAAATGAACCTTCAGCAAACTTTCTGAAAGGGGAAAATGCCAGCGTTTCATGAAGCGAAATAATGTTAATTGTTTGAGAAGATCAAAAAGATTTAAATTTATCTCAGTTTAAAATGTGCCGTTCTATTTGGGTAAGCGTTTTGTCCGATCTTATGTAAAAGAACCCCGTCATTAATGGAACTATGAGTTTTGCAATATATATATATATATATATATATATATATATATATATATATATATATATATATATATATATATTAGTACTTTATGTATCCACATAAAATATTATAAGGAGATATAATTTTTTATGCGTCAGTTTTCAGTATTTACTTCAACAGTGCTCGATACGTAAGTAGAGCTAGGTAGTAAGCAATGAAAATATATATGTGTAGCTTGATTGCCATATATATTTTCATTGCTTACTATATATATATATATATATATATATATATATATATTATTTGTAGCCCCTAGAAAACCCTCTAGATGGGCACTGTAAGTGTAGTATTAACACAGCATGACGTCGCTAGCTATAAATGCATCGTTCCTTTCATTATGACGTCAAGCCGCTGAAATAAGTGTTAAAATTATCACTGTTTATTTAGCTATCTAGCGGTGGCCGAGTGGTTCTAGGTGTCGGGATTTCACTTGTAAAATACTCGTAGCCCGGGTTTTAAAATCACGCGACCAGTAGTGAATTATTATATCTCTATGCTGATGAGTCCCGATTAAAAAGGACGAAACGTATACGTACATAGATAATAAACAAAAATAAATATTAGATGTATATATATCTTTTTCTTCTATATATATATAAAATAGTAACTTTGTGTGTGTGTGTCTGCCTGATCTTTGTGTCTTATGTTCACTCAAACCGCTGGACAGAATTGCTTGAAAATTGGCATGCGGACTATTGACCTCTCAGTGGAGGTCATAGGCTGTATAAGAAATATATCACTATGATGCTGGGGGTCTCCAGGTGAGAGGGCACACCTCCCCTACCACTGAAAACCGTTTTCCCTTAGATTCAAATAAAATTTTAATCATAAGTAAATGACCAAAAATGATGTATATTACCCAAAATTTTTGCAAATTTGGATATTAAGATGGTCCCCGGGGGCATAACCCCTCCACTGAAAACTATTTACCCTTTGATTCAAAAATGAAATATCTATCTATCTATCTATCTATCTATCTATCTATCTATCTATCTATCTATCTATCTATCTATCTATCTATCTTCTTATATATATATATATAGTCTCGGAAGTTTCTCAACCATTAAAACTATATTAAAAAAAAACAACAACTTATAGTCCCAAGTCTTTCAGTGGAAAATCACTCATGTAAGTCAATTTATTTTTTACAATTATTATATTAGTTTGTTTCTAACACTATTTTAAGGGATCATCAGTTGTTTACCATGAAAATCTGTTTCGGGAATTTAAAAACAAGACAGTATTTAATTTCATGGCTTCCCAGCAGAGTTGATCAGACCCCACTTCCCTTAAAAGACAAAAACATAAACGTTCCTTATATCAAATCTACGTTTTGTTCCATATATATATATATATATATATATATATATATATATATATATATATATATATATATATATATATATATATATATATATATATATATATATAATCAAGGAGAACACCTCTTTATCTGTGTTCGTTTGCCCCTAAAACCGAAGACATACTACGGAGTGTACTTTCAATATAATTGTATTCACATGCACAATTTGCATGTGAACATAATGGAAGTAGTTCTGCATCTCTGGCTTCCTCTTAAAAGAGCTAATGACAATTTTCAAACATGTTACACAATGAAATTACTCTATTTATTATCGTTAGTTTAAAAAGTATTAACATATATATCAATAGCTCGATGAGTAAGATATCTAGCTGACAGCATCAAGGTTGCTGTTAAAATAAACTCTTCCTACCATGATGTTGCATATGATGCTATTCCACACTTTAACCTGTGAAACTCTGCTAGTATATATATATATATATATATATATATATATATATATATATATATATATATATATATATATATATATGTTAATAATAGAATGCTAAATTTCAATGACTATTTCTTTATTCATTAATCAAAAAAATCCATATAGTTTTATAGACCGTTTCGAATCTACATGAAAAAAAACAAATATAGATAGATATATATCCTAGATATTTGATAGTGCGACTCTTCAGAAGTCTAAAGATCATGCCCAGAAGCATCAGAAAAAAAAAACTGTACATCTTTGGACTTCTAAAGGGTTGCACGTATGAAAAATCTAGGATATATATATATATATATATATATATATATATATATATATATATATATATAGGAATTGACAACATCGTTGAGGCATGCATGAGAATGTATTTAAGCGAAATATTTTGAAAGTCAACACAACGTGCTATTTAAATGAAAAAATCATTTATTTAATATTCTTTTTGCAAGCTTTCGTTGTAGAACAACTTTGTCAGGCGATACTGTCTATAGGGTTTTTTCTTCTTTTCTTCTTCCTCATTTTGATGATATTAACCTTACCCCATATATATATATATATATATATATATATATATATATATATATATATATATATATATATATATATATATATATATATATATATATCACTAGTTCCGCTAGTCATGCGCAGTGCACACACACGCCTGTGTCATTATTTATTGAGTTGTCCCGTCTAAACATGTTTTGGGTTAGAACTAGTGTAAGGCTTAGGACGAAGGTCTAACTGATATTCTAGAAGGTATCTAGGGTCTTTTATAGAAGAGCCCCACCAATAATTAAAAACTGATTTAAAAAAAAGCCCCGGAAGTCATGTACTGTGCACAAACACGTCCTTGACCTACTTTTGTGAGACTTGTATAGACATGCGTAGAGTTAGGTTGAGGATTAGATTGGGGTTAGTAATAGGATTAGGGTTAGGGTTCCGATCTCCACTTTGAGACATATCTAGAAATGCATCGGAGTTGAGTTGGGGTTAGATTAAGATTAGGATTAGAGTTAAGGTTCAAGTCTTTAACGCTGAGTGGTGTCTAGATATACGTCGGATTAAGGTTAGAGTTTGGGTTTGGTTAGGGATTAGGCCTCCACATTTGTATCGATGCAACTTATTTCGCATTGTAAAAAATGCAGAACAAACGCTACTGTTAAACGCATCGTGGAATGCTGTAAAGCTTTTTGGTGGGTTTATGTGGAGGTAGAAATATAACGGAAACGATATTTTTTATGCTAATACTCAATAAAATGAATAGATCCCATTGTCTTCAGTAAGTAAAACTACAACCTGCATGTTTTTTAGGGGAGTAGCTCTTCTAAAGATAATATCTGTTTTACTGACGGAGGGCGTTGACATTTACGAATGTTTCATTTGCTCATCATTCATTTCGCCCCCCCCCTCCCTGATATTATAGAATGACAAGAGGTGCATTCATCGGCTGGTTGTTTACATGTTTCTCACTTAAGCAAGATGTGACACAGGATCGTAAGGTGAACAAAGCCAGGATGCGTACGAAAATAGCTATGAACGTACCGTCAGCATTTCCCGGTTAGTGGTGCCTCAGCCGAATGGAAATAACCCATCTTTAAAAGAGGAGGTAATGCTTGAGAGCGAGTTGAGACAAAAGAGAGGTTGACACTGACAAGTCAATACCTGTTTTCTTTTCGGAATCATTGCTATGTTAAAAAAAATGCATCTGAAAAATAGCGGAGGTTACATCGTCCGAAACGTTGTTAAAATAACAACCAAGATGAGAACAGTAGACCGAATGATACAAATAATACAAATTATCAATCCTTATCTAAAAATTTTGAAAAGTAGTGTAAATTTTTTTTTTTCATTTTAAGATTTTCAACGAACATTCATTGTGAACATTATCAGAGTCTTTTTCTCTGTAAAAACAGGCTCCATGTTATATATTTAAGAGATTTATTGCTGGACCAAGCGTGAAAGTTTCCGTTAGAAATATAACGAGATTCTCCCCTGAGCCTCTTTGTCACCATAAAAAAACACAACCGAAAATCTCAAAGACACTGACACAGTTGTTACCTAGTCGTCTACGGTAGTACCGTAGTAAGCTGATACCTCATACCAAATTCACGCATTACCGCGGACGCGCCGGTCCGTCACTCACTGACCTAACAAAACGCACTGACTGACCGAAATACCACATACTTTACAAACCTCATAAAATCTATTAACATACTCACACATTTTTTTCCTACCAACGCCAGAAGTACTACTTAATTGTAGCAGTTAAAATGAAACTCCACTCCCTTTCCTTTCGGAAACATTGAAAATAAATCAATTTATATTCGTTCAACGTTTTATATATATCATGCAACATTTTGCTTAACTTACAACAAACGTCGCGTTGGAACAAAACATCTTTAAGAAACTGATTCATTCATGCGTCCATTTGATCTACGCGTTTAACGATGTAAATGATATTTCAAACTGAAGCGTGAGAAAATATCAGACGCCATCTTACAAACGATTCGTTTACTGATTAATATACATATTAATATATAGTGACGATTTGTGATCGGAGTTCGCGTCCGTCGGCCGTCGGGAATTAGCTTCCTGCACTGAAAATTGCGTAAGCATGAAACATCGATGTCTGTAGGTAATGAATAATTAATATATATATATATATATATATATATATATATATATATATATATATATAATAAATATTAATTATTTATTACCTACATACATCGATGTTTCATGCTTACGCAATCTTCAGTGCAGGAAGCTAATTCCCGCTTTTACTGATTATATATATATATATATATATATATATATATATATATATATATATATATATATATATATATATACATATAAGCAATAGTAACAACAACAAGCAGCAATAGCTGACCGAAGTATTAGTATTGGTTATGAACTAGACGAAAACTGTTATGACGTCATTCAGTTGTCTGCATTTAAAATCTGATGTAGTGGAGGATAAAAAGGGGATATTTAATGAGAAAAAATCCTTTGCGATTAAAGCTACAGCGTGCAGCGGCTATTTGAGGAGATATTGTTTCAAGTTCACTACAAACTCAAATCATTTATAATATTTTTCAAAATTTCAAATAACTCATTCTGAGGAAGTGTTAACGTAAGAAATGAAAAGACACGCAGTACTTTAGCTGCAAAACAGTGATTTAAAAATCAGTTCCGTTTGAAATGTTGCCAGATCATTTGCTTATAAGGTTCGGTTGGAGCTAGAGGGATGTGATTGAAACGTTCTCCCTTAGGTGGCTATGTGTAGATACACATAGCCATCTAAGGGGGAACGTTGACCTGCTTTTCTGAACTTCCAAGGGTGATGCACACCAACTATCTGGCTATTTTGATGGGTTTAGAAGTTGCGAACAGTGAAGGTTATGGCATGTCACCTTACATCTTCCAACGAGGTCATAGGGTCAATACTGCTGGATACGTCGATGTTCTTAAAACGGTTGTTAAGCCCTAAACAGATAAAGTACGAAATGGAAGGCCATATGTCTTTCAACAAGACTATGCACCTTTTCAGAAAACCATTGTTACCTAGGAATGGTTATCAGAGAATTTTCACGAGCATGTGTCCCCCAACATGTGGTCTCTAAGTTACTAGATTCAAATCCTATAGACTATTACTTGTGCAGCGTATTTGACTGGGAGACTAATCGTCATCCTTATAGTACCATAGCTTCACTTAAAGTCGCCATTATCGAGTGATGTCCAAAATGATTTAGATTGTATTTAGCAACCATTAATCCTAATTAATGTTATATATTATATATAATATTCACATTTTGTTATATATTTTTTCAACCATTTAAATTTTCATTTTTCATTTAATTTTTCGAATACAATGTTCAGATTGTATTAACCCTATTGTTAATTAAATACAAAATTCTATAAAAAAAAAATATAATATATATATATATATATATATAATATATATAAATATATATATATATATAAATTATATTAATACAAAATTCAGATTGGATTGCCCCTGATTAAGATAATTAATGTTATATATTATATATAATATTGACATTTTGTTATATATCTTTTAAACCATTTAGATTGTATAGAAGTATTTTCATTTTTCGAATACAATGTTCAGATTGTATTAGAATTATTATTAGATTGCATTTATATTGTATAGATTTCTCAACCTTTTAGATTATATTTATAGTACCATAGCTCCACTTAAAGCCGCCATTGTCAAGTGATGTCCGAAATAGATAAAGACTATTTAATATCAGCTTGTGGACGGTTTCAAGCCCGAATAGAAGCAGTCATTGAAGCCCAAGTTGGATTCATAGAATAATCAGATAAAGAAGTATAATCAAGGATATTTGAGTCAATTTAATTCAAATATATACATTTTATTAAATTATTGTTGTTTGTTTAACAGGTTAAAATGTCCTAAAATAGCCCTGGAACCCTGTAGTTTTTATATTGTGAAGGCTTCACGATGGGGTCTTGAAGAGATTAACATTTTTAAAAGACGAGAGCGACCCCGCGAAAATTCTATGGTTCTTTTTACATCAATCTTTATAATTGACTGTTAATAATCATATTCTTTTCGAAAAAATAAATGTCTGCTAGGGTCAATACTATTAAGAAAAATGGCTCTTTCTTCTACCGTAAATATGAATGGTAGCTAAATAATCTTTCAACAAACAAAACAAAAATATTTATTTATTTATTTTGAATATTAGCAGTTTAATTCTTTGTAAAACAATAAATATTCTCTGTATTCTTACCGTAAAAATAATTGTCAGCTAAATATTCTTCAAATCAATAAAACGAATGTCACTTTTTGAAATTGTACTGTTTTAGTCGACGGGACAGCAACATTTGATTTTGGAACAGTTCATTTTAAAAATTGGTAAAGTCGAAGTTAATTACTTTAGCGACATCAAATTTATCATCAATAACAATCTTTGCTAATCGGACGATCTCATGAAATAAATCAGCGTGAAAGATGATAACGTACATACGAATATGAAATGCTTTATCGTATTTCTTTATACACAAGCAAGATCCAGTGAAAATTCCATGATTGCTTACCCAACGTCTTCTCTTTCTCTTTTTACTGTAAAAATAATTGTCAACTCAATATATTTACAGTAAAAATATTTACAGTAAAAATAATTGTCAACTCAATATATTTACAGTAAAAATATTTACATTAAATTAATTGTCAACTCACTATATTTACAGTAAACTATTTACAGTAATAATAATTGTCAACTCAATATATTTACAGTAAAAATATTTACAGTAAAAATAATTGTCAACTCAATATATTTACAGTAAAAATAATTGTCAACTCAATATATTTACAGTAAAAATATTTACAGTAAAAATAATTGTCAACTCAATATATTTACAGTAAGAATATTTACAGGAAAAATAATTATCAACTCAATATATTTACAGTAAAAATAATTGTCAACTCAATATATTTACAGTAAAAATAATTGTCAACTCAATATATTTACAGTAAAAATATTTACAGTAAAAATAATTGTCAACTCAATATATTTACAGTAAGAATATTTACAGGAAAAATAATTATCAACTCAATATATTTACAGTAAAAATAATTGTCAACTCAATATATTTACAGTAAAAATAATTGTCAACTCAATATATTTACAGTAAAAATATTTACAGTAAAAATAATTGTCAACTCAATATATTTACAGTAAGAATATTTACAGGAAAAATAATTATCAACTCAATATATTTACAGTAAAAATAATTGTCAACTCAATATATTTACAGTAAAAATAATTGTCAACTCAATATATTTACAGTAACAATAATTGTCAACTCAATATATTTACAGTAAAAATATTTACAGTGAATTAATTGTTAACTCAATATATTTACAGTAAAAATATTTACAGTAAAAATAATTGTCAACTCAATATATTTACAGTAAAAATAATTGTCAACTCAATATATTTACAGTAAAAATAATTCTCAACTCAATATATTTACAGTAAATATATTTACAGTACAAATAATTATCAACTCAATATATTTACAGTAAAAATATTTACAGTAAATTAATTGTTAACTCAATATATTTACAGTAAAAATATTTACAGTAAAAATAATTGTCAACTCAATATATTTACAGTAAAAATAATTGTCAACTCAATATATTTACAGTAAAAATATTTACAGTAAAAATAATTGTCAACTCAATATATTTACAGTAAGAATATTTACAGGAAAAATAATTATCAACTCAATATATTTACAGTAAAAATAATTGTCAACTCAATATATTTACAGTAAAAATAATTGTCAACTCAATATATTTACAGTAAAAATATTTACAGTAAAAATAATTGTCAACTCAATATATTTACAGTAAGAATATTTACAGGAAAAATAATTATCAACTCAATATATTTACAGTAAAAATAATTGTCAACTCAATATATTTACAGTAAAAATAATTGTCAACTCAATATATTTACAGTAAAAATATTTACAGTAAAAATAATTGTCAACTCAATATATTTACAGTAAGAATATTTACAGGAAAAATAATTATCAACTCAATATATTTACAGTAAAAATAATTGTGAACTCAATATATTTACAGTAAAAATAATTGTCAACTCAATATATTTACAGTAAAAATATTTACAGTAAAAATAATTGTCAACTCAATATATTTACAGTAAGAATATTTACAGGAAAAATAATTATCAACTCAATATATTTACAGTAAAAATAATTGTCAACTCAATATATTTACAGTAAAAATAATTGTCAACTCAATATATTTACAGTAAAAATATTTACAGTAAAAATAATTGTCAACTCAATATATTTACAGTAAGAATATTTACAGGAAAAATAATTATCAACTCAATATATTTACAGTAAAAATAATTGTCAACTCAATATATTTACAGTAAAAATAATTGTCAACTCAATATATTTACAGTAACAATAATTGTCAACTCAATATATTTACAGTAAAAATATTTACAGTGAATTAATTGTTAACTCAATATATTTACAGTAAAAATATTTACAGTAAAAATAATTGTCAACTCAATATATTTACAGTAAAAATAATTGTCAACTCAATATATTTACAGTAAAAATAATTCTCAACTCAATATATTTACAGTAAATATATTTACAGTACAAATAATTATCAACTCAATATATTTACAGTAAAAATATTTACAGTAAATTAATTGTTAACTCAATATATTTACAGTAAAAATATTTACAGTAAAAATAATTGTCAACTCAATATATTTACAGTAAAACTATTTACAGTAAATATAATTGTCAACTCAATATAATTACAGTAAAAATATTTAGAGTAAAAATAATTGTCAACTCAATATATTTACAGTAAAATGATTTATAGTAAAAATAATTGTCAACTCCATATATTTACAGTAAAAATAATTGTCAACATTGAGTTTACAATTATTTTTACTGTAAATATATAGAGTTGACAATTATTTTAAAGTAAAAATAATTGTGAACTCAATATATTTTTAATGGAACGAAAGTTTTAACATTTAAATTATTTTGAAATAAATACCTTATTTATTTAAATTTGTAACGCTTAGATGTATTAAAATTAAAAAAAAATGCGAAGAATATGTTGTAAAACTGTTTTAGTCGAATCAACGATACAATTCTATTTATAACGGTTTATTCGAGTGTAGACAATTTATTTTGAAATGGGTAAAATTTTAATTTTTGGCATCCAACGACCTTATCTACTTCTCAGTGCTACACAATTGAATAGAGCTTAGTATTAGTATGAAAGTATACATATGGCAAGTAAACTACACAGAAGCGTCCATGTTTCATTCTCACATAAAAATCATCAGGCTAAATGCGTGGATTTATTGTTTGCCCTATTATATCTAAGTAGTGTTTACTCTAGCTAACTAACCAATCAGATTCGTTGATTTATTACTTCCTGTCCGACTATTATTTTCACTGGCCAATGGCCGAACCTCATTTTGTTTGAGGATCGTTTTGTCGCTTTCCATTTTAAAATGGGTCAAATAACAGATTACTTTTTTGTAACACTTGGGTGCTAAAACAATTTATTTTTTCTATATATTTTATTACCCTATTTTAGAGTTGTGTAGTTTAGTTTTTTATTTATTTATTAATTTAGTTTATTTATTTTTTGTATTTTATAGTTATTTTTATTTGATTTATAGTTATCCTAGAGTAAAGTTTATTCTGTCTACAGTTAGCTACTATTTCACGTTTACGCTATAGTAATTATTATTTATTAGTTCATTTCTATAGATTGGATTTGAAAATGTTTTACTTTATTCAGGTGATGAAGCGAGCATCGCCGACAAGAATAGTAGAGCGCTGACTAGTTCATAAGATGCTGTCATTTGATCTCAACTGAAACTAGGTCTGCACCTATGGTGAGATGGTTCATATGTAAACATTTATACTTTATTATTTTAACTGTTTCATATTTGTATTCACACCAGGAAAGATAGACCCAAAGAAAAATAAAGATTTGTCTGTGTTTATGATAACTGCAGATGTAAAAAGAAAAAAAGAAAAGAAAAAAGAAGAAAAACGTGAGTGTGTAGATGTTGTCGTTACTGAGATGCATATGTAGCAGTGATACAAATTTGGTACCTATTTCTTCTGTTGGATAGTTGTTGTTATGGCGTTGTTTGGTCACACGATGACCAATCAGGCTATTCGGCGTAGCAATTTCTAGCAGACCTTTTAATGACTCCATCCGGACACTTTTAAGGTTCGGAGACCAGACAGAGAGTTTTCAGACAGAGACGGAGTAATGTTATTACATTTGGGCTGGTGAATCTCGGTTCGATTTGATGGTTACTGGTAAGATGAAGAAACGTATCTATAATTTAAGGAAAGAATAATAAACATAATTGTATTACTGAGTATACCTTGCATTGAACAATCGAAGTTGTAATAAATTTGTCATTCGTACATGTTTATCCCTCTTCTTTCATATATCTTTATATATATATATATATATATATATATATATATATATATATATATATATATATATATATATATATATATATATATATATATATATATATATATAAAATATAATAACACGAAATCACATAATTGTCAATTTCGTGTTATTATATTTTATGTTATTCTTGCTCTGTTTACTACATTGAGCTCTCATACCCAGATTTCCTCCTGGAATTATCCCATAATAACACAAATATATATATATATATATATATATATATATATATATATATATATATATATATGGTCAGGTTGTTGTCGCTAATTGACAATCATCGAGCTGAATCTTTTAAGGAGACTGCAAAAGTAAAAGGGAACTGATAGTATATGCTAATACGTATATTGTCATTAATAATTATATATATATATATATATATATATATATATATATATATATATATATATATATATATATATATATATATATATATATTGCATACGTAGTCAGTGTATGTAATCCAGCAAAATTTGAATACTGATTGTTCTATTCTATTAAGATACTCTATCTTTATTGGTTGCCGATACCGGACTTCAACCAATCGGAAGGACTCATCCGAGGAGCTGAGCACCTCATGGTGTTGAATCCATAAGCAAGAATCTGAACACAGACATAAGTCAGATACTCATCTTGCCGGACGAACCCTTGTCAGCTATAACACTACTACACACACTCTTTACAGGCAATCTAAAGCTAGTCTTAGCGGCTTGGTTGCATGATATCAGCAAATAACACAAGTCACAGCCGTAGACTACTAAACATAGCGACAGCTTATATACAGTTTTGGTTGTTCTATCTCACACCTGCCAGAATCCTACATCTCTATAACGCAACTATTCACCCGTGCATGAAAGAGTGTTGCCATATTGATGCACTAACCACTAGCCCCTCTCTCTGGAACAGGGTGACAAAAATAATTTCTAACTTAATAGGTCCCACACTGTCTGCCAAGCTCCATCCCCTGTTGCATCACCGCAGTGTTGCATCCCAGTGATTGTTTAACAAGTACTTCCACGAAATGTGTTCCGATGAATTTACCCCATCAACGTAAATACTGCTGACCCACACGACGGGGAGCAAAACGACACCCCTTTTTTTGTAAAGTTTTCCCGGATGCGGGAAGATTTTATACTCTATATCTTTGGCTCTGACTGTTTGCTTTGGGAATTCCCTCCCTACTGTCAATTTCCCTGACCGTACCAACCTGCAAAAAAATAAATGTAATGTGAACAAATATCTTGCTGCCCGACTCCCTACTTAGGTTGCCTCCTATAAATCTAGCCGCTATCACAGTAACCCCTTACGCTTAAGTGGCAATATCTCTCGTTTGGGGTGAAACAAGCCGGAATTAAAGTTGGTATAATTATGTAGGGGGAGACTTTGTCATTACCTATTGTTGTGGCCTGAAAGGGCTGGAAGAAATAACACAAACCGAAGTAATTAAGACGAACTTGCATTAACAGAAAGCAACCAAAGTTGACAGAGGCTACTTCCTCACTTCGCTTCTTTTCTCACTTACTCTGATTGGTCATAGAATCAGGAAGAGTCCACACAGTGACGGAATAGGGTAGATCACCATAACACCTTTGATAGTGCCTCATCGTTTACAATAAGAGTCTTGTAATTCATATAAAGATTCGCTCCCATGCACACACGCATTTTTGTTTTCGGTGAATGAGCTGTTCATAATTTTCTAGTCGTAACAAATCTTTGCTTTGTTTATTTAATTTTAGAAAAGAATATAAAAAAAGTAAGTGTACATTATTTGTTTTTGTTTGTGCTTTTCCTCTTCTGAGAACCAAGTTACCGCCTCCATTTATTTATTATTTTTTTTTTTGCTTTCAGCCTTGCTGATGGGTGGAGAGAGGTCAGCAGGAAGTGTGTCATATCGTTAATGGATTCCAGACGGGGGTTTCAGCCGCCCACAAATAATGCAATTCTCACACGTGAAGTAGCGCCGAACAGCAGAAGCTGCAGCAGCAGTTGCAACGATTTCACAAAAAAATCTTCGTAGTAAGGCGAACGCTTAAACACATCTTGGCCCCCTACCCACACGCAAAGGCAAACTTTATTAAGTATAATCATTATCGCTGTGAAGAAAAAAAAAGCTGACCACAATGTTTCATTTTAACACAAAAACGATACTAGTGATGGGACGATTCTAATATTTCCCCCGATTCCGATACAATTACCGATTCTGTTCTAAATTCCCGATTCCGATACAATTTCCGATTTCGATTCCGATTCTTTTAAAATCTCTAAATATTGAGCTATAGAGCTGTTGTTTTTTTGTTGTGTTTTTTTAAAATCAGATTACTTTAACATCCCATGTACTGTGTGCATATATTCTCGCAAACGTAAAAATACATGTGTGTGGATGGGGGGGGGGGGGTGATATATTGATTTTAGTTTTGCTGGTAGTTTTAAAATCATTTTATCATTAGTACCAGCAATGGAAAATTAAGTTTTAGACAAACACACACTAAAAAAAATCGGTTTTAGCATCGGAAAAATAGGCATAGTGTTTTACAATTCCAATACCAATTCCGATACCCCAAACAATTCCGATTTTTCCGATTCCCGATTTTGATTAATCGTCTCAATACTAAACGATACATCCCCCCCAAAAAAAAAGAAACATCCAGTAAGAACAGAAAAGAGATCTTTTCTAGCAAGATTACGTAAAACAAAACAGCGATAGGGGATAACCAGGCACAGTGGATGACGTCATCCATCAAATACAAGTCACGGATAGTCTACTAGCTCTCTGGGGGTCTAGTATACTACAAACACTCTGTAGATCTTGATTGCTTGTCACCGTTCACACTATTTAGCTGTACATGAATGTTTTAGATGATTGGAGGAAAGGACGAAGGGCGTATGTT
>OY744532.1:61015269-61042769 GCA_963556195.1 Sepiola atlantica | reverse complement strand
ACAATGTTACATCCTTGTGCTTGTTTTACACGTACTTCAATGGAATGTGCCCCGATGAACTTGCTGCTTTGGTGCCCCCTCGACGTAAATCACTCGACCTAATCGACAATCAGCTAAATCCCATCTATTCACTGTGGAGGTCCCCAGATGCCGAGGAAGTATCTACTCAAATAGCTTATTTCCTCAAGCTGCCGGCCTTTGAAACTCCCCCTACACCCTGTTTCCTCGACTGACGTGAACAAAAATCTAGCTGCACAGCTCTCAATTAAGGATTATCTCCTAAAATGTCACCCTAATTCTCAGGAGCCCCTTACGTCTACAGTGGCAACTTGGCTTGTTTGGGGTGAACCCAATTAAAAAAAAAAAAAAAATTAATTTAAATTGTAGAGAGGATGTTTAACCTTTAACCGAAACTCGGTGACCTTTTTCTTAGCAGCAAACAAGGCCAGTAGAATGGATACCAGCGCAGCAACCCGACTACGAAATGGCCATCTAACTGTGCAATCAAATCAGCTTTATATAAGGTAATATAGTCATAATCAAATACCGATTTGTCAGATACATTGCTATTCACGTCTAACTTAAAAAATCCGACTGACTTATTTTTATTTATTAGATTTAAAAACTTAAAGAAGCCACAAAAAGCAAGAGAAATATGTAATCTTTTACAGCTGAACGCGACGGATGTAAAATGTTAACAGCGTTGGTTTGATATGCGTTTATTCTAGGAATGAAACACGTTTCCTTAATTATAGGAAATACAAAGATAATTTACATAACAAACAACCCTTAGGCAACACCCTGTTCTAAAATATGCAGTGTATACTTTTTCTCGGCCTATTTTAAGACACTTGGCCATGGCTATATTAGGTGTAGTGTACGTGGCTTATACTGCTACGGCGACCTTGGCCTTTTAGGTTAGGAGCAAACTGTAGTATCTGTTCTGATACTACACTTCATCTTTTCTGTCCTCGGTCGATGAAGGATGGGTCCTTCTAGACTGAAGCAATTTTTATTTTTGTCATAATCCAGAGTGCCCCGTTTGGAGTAGTTGAATTACCCCTATAGTTAAAACCAATCTTGTGTCTAACTCTAACCACGTGGGGAGTCAAGTATTGATTTACTCTTCTCCAGGAGTTAGACACAAGGCCAGTTTTTAATGTTCATCCGCGGCTCCAGAGTGTTCTTTTGGTGTAAAGATTTTGTTTATTAATAAGAGAAATACTTTAGCTTAACGTTTATTTATCTATCTGTGTATATAAAACCCAATGTGTATGTGTGATGTTTGAGTGTTCCCTATAGAAAGAAAGGTTAGAGAATCTACATAAAATCTAAAAATGTATTTTTTAAAACATAGTTCACCCCAAACAAGGCAGGCCGCCACTGTAGACGTAAGGGGCTACTGAGGAAAAAGTGTGAGAGTTTTTTTTTTGGGGGGGGGGGTCAACCTAAATTGGGAGCTGCGCAGCAAGATGTCTGTTTACATTAGTTTTATTTTTTTTGCGTGTGAGTACCGTCAGGAAAACAGGGAGCAAGGAGGGAGTTCTAGAGTCCAGCAGCACGAGGAAAGAAGCTTTTCGAGTAGAAGGCTCTTCGGCATCTGGGGACCTCCACAGTGAATGGATGGGATTTGGTGGATTGTCGGATAAGTTGGCAGTGGAAAAGCCCAAACTCAAAAACTACTTTCATTCTCGGTCCACGGAAGTATATTAAAATGACCCTAATTCTCAAAATTACATCCGAATAAGTGCGTTCCATCTACGATTGAACTAAACATCTTTCTATTGGATTTGCTTCATTTTGAACATTGTCAACGCTTCCTTCAGGAAACCCCTTTTTTCCATCTTTAAATCTTCTTTCACTGAACACCTTATCAACGGACATTCACCAACTGGACACCCATATTTTTTTACACGCATACTCTTACTCTCCATTACTTTATATTTTTTTAAATTTTGAATTTTGGCTTTTCCAATGCCAACTTATCCATCTATGTAATTCTTCTGATGATAAGATTTTAATCTTTGAAAAGCCTTGGCTAAAGGAAAGAAAAATAAACATGTTTTTACCGAGTACACGTTGCATTAAACAATCGAAGTTAGATTAGATGTGTCATTCGCACATCTTTATCTCCCTTCTTTCATTTATGTTTATAATTGCTCTATCTCGTATATCGAGCTTAAACCATTTCATTATAGGTTCTATCCTCTAAAAGTATACTTTCTCTGTCTTCCGACATCCATTTTGGAAGATTCTCTGCACGGACGGAATTTTCCTCTCGTGTTTATTATTTTTGACAAAGGGAAATTTCTTTTCCCGAAATATTAAATAAATGATTTTTATAATCATCCGGACATCACACAAACAGCTAACACCACACTTGTTGTTATGTAAGATTTTAAGAAAAAATAAATAGTAAGTCACATTTCGCATTCGATTTATTATTTTTGTTCCTTCCAGCTTACATCTTACCCGGAATTTGCATTGCCCTCAGCCTTTTAAAAACATACTACAAATATATATATATATATATATATATATATATATATAGTGATGTTGCATCAAGTAACACCACGTAGCTGGATACTCTACCAGATAAGATGAATTCTTGTCCTGGAATCCGGTAAAACCAAGAGACCACAATAAATATATATTATAATATAGTTAAACGGCCAATTGGGGAGAGGAAAATTATGTTCTTAACTTCTTTACTAACTCAACGTTTCAGTAATAAGGGAGAACTTTAATAGAATATTCGAATATCTATGTATCTCACATAGAGATAAAATGTTAGCCTCAGTAAGGGGCCCTTTGATTTCTGAGAAGTTCGACTGAAGTAAAATGAAATAAATATATATATATATATAGTGTTAAAATTATCATTGTTTATCAGCTATTCAGAATTGGCCGAGCGATTAGCGACGTTGGAATTGAGTTGAAAAATACTTGTAATCCAGGGTTTCGAATCGCATGATCGGTAGTGAATAGTCATATCTCTATGCTGATGAGTCCAGATTAAAAAAGGACGAAACGTATACGTACATAGATAATACACAATATAACATATATATATATATATATATATATATATATATATATATATATATATATATATATATATATATATATATATAAATAAAAGAGGGAATACTAAGTAATACATTTAGTGTATATAGCACTCTAAAAATATTTGTAGACCGCCAGATATTTCAACTAATTTAATACATCCCGCACACACGGGGGTTGATTGTTCTCATTTCGTCAGCCATTATACAAGTCACTACATGACTCAAAGTTTATATGTATTTTTTTTCTCAGCTCAGATAATATAGTAATAATTTCTACTAGAATTACAAAGATACGATTTTGATCTGAATTACATACCTGGTAAAGAAAATATGACAGATCAGAGTACATGATCACATGAGTTAAATAGTTTCAATCAATCAACTACAATGCAAAATAGACAAAGAAAAAATGTCTACTGTCAGTTGGTATTTAGTTTCTTTCTCAGTAGCCCGGGCAACCCCGTCGGTATTCCCCAGGAGAGAAGCCTCAGACAATTGGCAATAAATAAACCCCTTCTGAAAGAGAAAAGGTAAAATGTGGCATGGTGCATCTCCAGGACTATACAGCTTACATTTGCCAGAATGATGCCAAAGCGAACCCCGGCTACTATAGTCGGAACCAAGTTTATTCTCCGTTGTACGACCTCAGCCAATTTTATTCCCAGAATTTTTTATTAATTCTATTTTTAAGAGACGTTTGAGAACGACACTGGGTTAAAAGGTCAACACCATGTGATGCTATTTTTAAAGCAGAACAGAAATGGGTCGCATAATCTATGGAGTCTGAAGAAACAGATTAAAAAAAGTAGGGGGATGCATGGCTTAGAAGAAGAAGAAAATAAAGGATGATTCGTTCGAAAATGTGTGAAGAAATTATTTTTGCGATCCCCGATCAGAAGGCGGCCGACCAGCTGCGAATATGACTAATTGCTGCTATGATAATAGTCGACATGTGCTCGACAATGTGCGTGCGCAGATAGACCCGCCGAGCAAACAGAGGCGCCTTTTTTTACCTAAAATAAAAGTAGAATAATAAAAAACCGATAGAAGAGAGAGATAGTTAGCAGGGCAACCGAAAGGTGTGGAACCATGTCGTTTGCTTTGCCATACAAGACGATGACGTGGACTATTTGAAGAACACCCAGTTATTTCAGGGTCTTAATCATTCCTCCCCATCCCACCACCCTCCACGACTCTTTATGCCTTCTGTTTGTCATTGCTTCCTGGTTTCAAGCTTAATTTTCAAGTAGTTATATATATATATATATATATATATATATATATATATATATGTGTGTGTGTGTATAACGACGCCATTATTGACTTGTTCTCTTCAGACCTGACTTCCATTTTTTTTATTAGTAATGTTTCAAGAGGGCCGCCTGGTTGTTGCAAGAGGAAGAACACAAGATGAAAGACTTTGGTAATTGCTTCGTCAAATGTTGGCGGTGCCATTACTCTTCTTCATTCTTAAGGAGTTAGCCAACAAGTGGTTGAGTAAAAACGGGAATATATTTACCAAATTTATTGAATTCAATTTCAAGATATACTAGAAAAAATGTCTGGTCACCCATTCAACTCGACGTAAATTGTTTGAATCGGGAAACATGCGACTGAAAATAAATACCCCCCCGAAGGAGGAGGTAATGCCTGTTTATATGACCTTCCATTCGATGCTACCAAATCCTTTCAAATTCCAAAGGGTCGCGCAGTACTCTATTGTTTTTTTTAACTATGAAAAAAGATTAAAATGGTTGAATTCTTTAGGAAGAAATGAATATTCACTCTGGTGGATTTAATTTCATAATTAGATTTTTTTGTAATAGGATTTTAAAATGTCAGGTTAATATTATATTCCAATAACCATGTTTTTATTTTATTATTTTTATTTTTATTTTTTCACATTTCCAAAAAGCATAACATTTCTGTGAGATATATTTTTTACGGTCCGTTTCATTTGTCTTGTGCACAACAACATTTTTATGTTAATGTCGTCTCTGCAACATTACAAAATCATTAGAAAAATTCACAAAGAGTAAATAGTTCTTGGATTAAAGTGTCTTGAAAAAACATACACTATATATATATATATATATATATATATATATAAATATATATAGATATAGATATAGATGAAGAGCAATGCAGAAGAATGCATTTTTAGTCGCCCTTAACTTTATAGGACGTATTCTTCGTTGATATATATATATATATATATATATATATATATATATATATATATATATATATATATATATATATATATATATATATATTTATTAATTTTATACGCGCATAAAAGTCATCCATGGACACGTATGTCTGACTATCAGTCGTCATCAGCATAGCTAACTTGGACAAAGATCGAACCTTCGATATCAATGTTTATAGTCTAGAGTTTTACCTCCGGACCATGACGCCTTGCCCGGAAATATGTACAATTTTATCACCTAAATATTTAATGTATTTTTGTAATTGTTTTGATTGGTGATGGTAGCGTTCTGTTTTATCTTTTCTATTTTTCTTCACTTCCTAAGTTATAACGTTAGCCATGCTAATGAAGGCTGACAGCCAGAAACATGTGTTTATGGATTAATTTTATGTACGTATGATATATATATATATATATATATATATATATATATATATATATATATATATATATATATGTTATAAAGAATTTTATTTGATATGCAAATTACCATATCGCACGGTAGTCTTAAGGGTAGTATATTATTATTATTATTATTATTATTATTATTATTATTATTATTATTATTATTATTATTATTATTTTGATTATTATTTTGATTATTATTATTATTATTATTTATTTATATATAAGTAACATTTTAAGCTGAATTATTTCGACACTTGATTGGGGAAATGGTAGTTTGATCTGTACCATTGGAGAGCCATGCATATAACTGTCCTGTTTTTAAATCTCCGAAACAGTTACATGGTAAACAGCTGATGATCCCCGTGTTAATATTAGATGCTTACGTTAAGGTCTCCTGTTTTTGTTTCACTGTTAGATACTTAATTCCCCTTTTTATTTTATTTACTTACTATTATATATTTTATTTATTTATGAATTTTCCAACGAATGTTAAGTCTGCACTATTTTGGATTTAGTTAGTTTCTGTGGGAATTTAAACTGCATTTTCCTTTTTTTGTCTTTTTGTTTAAAATAACTCAAAGCTTCTTTAGACTATATATATATATATATATATATATATATATATATATATATATATATATATATATATATATATGTATATATATATATATATATATATATATATATATATATATATATATCAATGAAAAATATGAAATTAATAGAAATATATATATATATATATATATAATATATATATATTTATATTTCTATTAATTCATGGATTAATTTTATGTACGTACTAAATTAATAGAAATATATATATCAACGAAAAATACGCCCTATAAATAAAGGCCGACTAAAAATGAAATCTTATGCATCACGCTTTATCATTTAGGAAGTGAATACATTAAATATTTAGGGGATAAAAATCGTACATATTTCCGGGCAAGGCGTCATGGTGCGGAGGTGAAACTCTAGGCTATGTACATTGATATCGAAGGTTCGATCCTTGTCCAAGTTAGCCATGCTGATTCGGACTACTTTTATATACGTATAAATTTAATAATATATATATATATATATATATATATATATATATATATATATATATATATATATATATATATATATATATATATATATAAATTTAATAACATATATATATAGTCTCGGAAGTTTCTCAACCATTAAAACTATATAAAAAAAAATATAAAAAAAACAAACAAAAAAAAACTTATATAAGTCTTCCAGTGGAAAATCACTCATGTAAGTCTATTTATTTTTTACAGTTATTATATTAGTTAGTTTCTAACACTATTTTAAGGGATCATCAGTTGTTTACCATGAAAAACTGTTTCGATATATATATATATATATATATATAATATGGCGTTTAACCAAGATTAGGAACACATGTTCCCAACTGAAACAGCTGTTTAATACATTCTAATTCGATGTGAGTGTTTCATTTTTGCTGTCCTTTTCTTCTAGATATTTCCGGACTGGATTCTTAGACTTCTGCAGAGTTGCACGTATGAAAAATTCAAGAATAAAAATAAAAAAATATGTCTAAATACCCTTTCTTGTTCAAACCGGCGCGACTTCGCCTTCAGACATAACGTGATTTTCTGACACGAAGTCCAATTCCATCGGACGATGAAGAAAAAGAAAAAAAGAAAAACACTCTTTGACATGGAGAAGTATATTCTCGAAAGCTAAGATTAAAATAAATTTTATTTATTTTACACCACCATTGTTATGGTTTTTTCAAAAAAAAAAAAAAAAAAAAAAAATATATATATATATATATTCCTGATTATATGTACGAAACGGACTGTTAAAATTAGATAGATAGTTTGGATTTTGAAAGAATTAATCAAGAAATTAGCATTGCAATTTAGCATCCTATTGTCTCTCTCTCTCTCTCTCTCTCTCTCTCTCTCTCTCTCTATATATATATATATATATATATATATATATATATATATATATATGTATATATATTATACTAAATATGAGTAACTATGTGTAAATTGTAAGATTACTTATTAATTTATTTACTTAAAAACGATGCGCGTAAAAAATGTCCGCAATGAAAATACACATTGGCGTTTCGCTTTTTTTTTCACACACGATTCTTCAAATTCAAATTGATAATGTCTCTGCAAAACAAGCCAGGTCCCTAGATAACCAAACCAGAAGTGTTGCTCTTATCGGACCGATGCAAGGTTTCATGTGATCCTGCCCTTTCCTATCTGACTCGCTAAACATGGCATCATTTAACAAAAAATACCGTGTGTCTCCCAAAATTTGCTCAAAACGTTTTCGTTGAAAAGAAAATACGGGCACAGAAAACAAAGCTTTAAGTAAACAAAGCTTTAAGTAAACAAAACTTTAAGTAAACAAAACTTTAAGTAAACAAAGCTTTAAGTAAACACAACTTTAAGTAAACAAAGCCGATCCAAAATCCAAACTAAAACATCTTTGTATGATTCCAATTATTCAGACTACTATTTTCATCTTTGTTCTTATATTTACAACGTTTCGGCCGATGTAACCTCCGGTCTTCTTTAGGAGCATCTTTCCGAACGTGGGGATCTTTGTATCGAACTTAGACGGAATCCAGTAATGTGTTTCAGTATTAACATCCTAAAAGTATTTACAAAGTCCGAGGATATGAGTTTGGAAATTTGTTTTTGAAAAGTCCAACAAAGTAAAATATATTAGAATTGTCATACACACCCATATCCATGTCAAAGGTGTTTTTGCGGATATCTTCATCGTAATTATAAAATAAAGTTTTTACGTGCACGCAATCTTATTTGTGTCAAAATAATAAAAAAGATAATGTATGTTTTATGTATTTCGAACGTTTTCGATTCTTTGTCGAATAATCTTCACGTGACACAAACAAATGAACAAAAACGCTGGAGAAAAGAAGAGAATTAAAAACAAAAAAAGCTGAGAACGCGCATATAGTTGGAAATTGTCTCTGTGGTACCAGTGTTCAAGAATCCTGGTGAAAGTAATGACACTCAAAATTATCACACCATAATTTTCCTGTCGCTTCTCGCTAAAATCTTTGAACCATTAATCAATCTATCGATAGTCTGCTACCTCGTTAATGCTAAACTTCTTTCTGATCATCAATACGGATTTAGGCAAGCGCGATCTACTGCGGATATCCTAACATTCATCTCTGAACGCATATACCATACACTGGACAAGGCAGGTTAAGCTAGCGATAGCGCTTGATATATCTAAAGTCTTTGACATGGTCTGGCATGAAGGTCTTCTCATGAAAATTAATTCGTATGCTATTACTGGACGAATGTTTAACATAATCAGATCCTTCCTAGCCAAAAGAAAGATCCAGGTTGTTCTCGATGACCGTACACCGAAACAACATGACATTAATACTTGTGTACCCCAGGGATCGATCCTTGGCCCTTTATTGTTCCTGATTTTCATAAACGAACTTCGTGATGAAATTTTGTCCGAGATGGGTATATTTTCTAATGCCCCAGCGCTCTATTCGTGATATGTGGGTAAAGCTAAGGCACACATATCTAAGGCAATGGCCGAATCCTTAGGAAATGACCCCTAGTCTGTAGTTTACTAGAGCAATTAATGAATGTTAACATTTACTGTTACTAAGACAAAGCTCCTTTTCAAGAGTCCAACATTCACACTCATCGGCCTAACATTTGCAAGTAACATGAGTTGAAAAAAAATACATACAAGAAATTGCAAAGGTATCTGCAAGTAAAGTAGTCTCCCTCTATTGTGCTAGAAAACACCTGACTTTAGGCAGCACCTTTTATCTCTACAAAGTCACTATACGTCTATGCATAGAGTATTGTTGTCACATCTGACCTGCTTCACCAACCACTAGTCTCTCGCTCGTCGACAGCGTCCTAAAAAGATCCTCTAATCTAATAGGTCCCACACTGTCTACCAAGCTCCAGCCCTGTTCCATCGTCGCAGTGTTGCATCCCTGTGCTTGTTTTAAAGGTATTTCAATGGAATGTGCTCCGGCAAGCTTGCTGGTCTTGTGCCCCTTCAACATAAATACACCCGATTAACTCGACAATCAGCTAAGTCCCACTCCTTAACTGTAGAGGTCCCAATATATCGGAAGGCTTTCTACTCTAATAGCTTCTTTCCTCGAACTGCTAGTCATCGGAACTCCTTTCCTGCTCCTTGTTTCCCTGACTGTTCAAAGATGCAGAAATTTAAGTGCAATGTGAACAAGCATCTCGCTGCACAAATCACCACTTAGGATGCTCCTATGGATATGGCCCCTAATTCACAGTAGCCCCATACGTCTTAGTGGCGATGTGTCTTGTTTGGGGTGAATAAAAGTACAAAACATGTGAAGTCAGTTAGATGTCAAAAGAACATGAATTATGACAATATAAGTTTTACCATATACTATCAGTACCATTTACTTAGCAATCTCTTCAAAATTCAGCTCGATGATTGTCAACCAGTAACAACAGAGCATATATAAATACGTAAGGTCCATTTATATTCCAATTATCATGCTATTTCAAAATGAAACTGGACAGATCAAAGAAAAGGCTATTTTAAAACCAACTAACATTATTATTTCAATATTAGCTCTGTCTACTTCAAATTAATCAGAAAATTCACACAAAAAAGAAAGTTATGGTTTTCTCAATATGACATACTGCGTGGTATATATATATATATATATATATATATATATATATATATATATATATATATATATATTTGTTTTAAATTGAAGGCTTTTTTTTCTTTCTGAATTCTCTGATGAACTTGGAGTGAACAGAGCTAATATTGACATAATAATGTTAGTTGGTTTACTTCAAGCGAAACGAGTCGTAGAAATATATCACACTGGAATGTGAAGTTCATTTTGAGAATGTTTTTAAAAATAAAATCATGGTAATTGGAATATAAATGAACCTAACTTATATATATATATATATATTACCGACTGCCTGCGTTTAATATACACAGTTCAATCTTAACTTCTGAAAAAACTACTCTCATTCTCGGTCCACGGAAGTATTTTAAAATGGCCCAGATTCTCAAAATTATTTCCGAAAAAGTGCGTTCCACCTACGATTGGACTAAATATCTTTCTATTGGATTTACTTAATTTTTGAACATTTTCAACGCTGCCTTCACGAAACCCTTTTTTCCATCTTTAAATCTCCTTTCACCGGACACCTTATCAACGGACATTCACCAACTGGACAGACCCCATATTTTTTTTACACGCACACTCTCACTCTCACTCTCCAATACTCAATATTTAAAAAAAATTTGAATTTGGGCTTTTCCACTGCCAACTTATCCATCTATGTAATTCCTCTGATGATAAGATTTTAATCTTTGAAAAGCCTTGGCTTAAGGAAAGAATAATAAACATTTTTTACCGAGTACACCTTGCATTGAACAATCGAAGTTGAAATAGATTTGTCATTCGTACATGTTATCCCTCTTCTTTCATTTATCTTTATATTATATATATATGATATGAGTATATCATGGATATAATCGATACAAAATTATACAAGCCACCTGCTGAGGGTATAAAAAATAAACCTCGAAATGTTTGTGTAGTCCTATATGAAAATAAAGGATTTGATGATATAAATCTTCCTAAAATATTTAATAATCCAGAAATCATTCAGTCACTGCCCAATGAACTTAAAAAAGAGGAACAGAAACCAATAGTAACATATAAACTAGGGCAAACTATCCGGAATAAGGTTTTTAACTATAAACAAACTGTAGAGAATTTAAATATTAATGATAATGATGAAATGTATATACCATCATGTGAATGTGAATCCTCCCCTTTATGTAATACTGACATAGGGCATATCATTACCGGTAATCTAGCGATAGTTAAAAATTCTAAATTAAGAAAACTCTTAAGTAAAGGCCCAAACTATAGAGAACCTAAATGTTTAAATTATGCGAAATGTGTTAAGGAAATAAATAAAGCGTTAGATAATTTCACTGCATCCATGGCTAAAAAACATAAACTATTACACTCTACATTTGACGCATGGAAAAATAATATACTTAGATTCGTAAATAAAAAAGTAAAACGTTTAAAAGAATTTAAACACCCTAAAAGAACGAATCCCCTCCTTAGAAATCCACAAATAACTACGGAGCTTGAAATGCTTCAAAATAGGTTTGTAATAGTTCCTATTGATAAGGCGACAAATAACATAGCTTTTATCTGTAAAAAGTATTATATACAACGCTTATTGCTAGAAGTAGGAATAATAGGTGAAGTTTCAGATACTTATAAATTAAGTAATAATAAAAGCGATAACATTATTATAAACAATACTGTTATTTGTGAAAAATTAGGATTAAAATTAGAAGAAAAATACAAAAAACTTCCATCTATGTATTGGATACCTAAAATGCATAAAACACCAGTTGGCGCCCGTTTCATTGTTGCCTCAAAAATGTGCATCACTAAACCTTTAAGTAAGGCTGTGTCTAAAATCTTTAAATTAATTATAAATCAAATAAATAATTTCCATAAAAAAGTAAATTCTATAGTAATATAAACCTATTTTGGGTGGTAAATAATTCCGATCTAGTAAAAGAAAAATTAGATCGTATTAATTCTCGTAAACAGGCTAAATCAATCTCGACATACGATTTTAGTACATTATATACAAAAATACCCCATAAAGAACTTATTAAAGAATTAGGTAATACTGTAGATTTAGCTTTTGCAGGAGGAAAAGGTAAATACATAGACTTTGCAAAATCTAAAGCCTTTTGGTGTAAAAATAAAAATGGTAAGACGAGTGTATCCAAAACTGGTCTGATAATGCTTATAAGTCACCTTATAAAAGAGAGTTACTTTCAAATAGGGAATAAATTATTGCTCCAAACAATAGGTATTCCAATGGGTTTGGATCCGTCTCCATTTTGGGCAGATCTATATTTACATAGACTGGAATATATATATATGTCATCACTAATAAAAAATGATATATCTAGAGCGTATAGTTATCATGGATGTAGGCGATATATTGACGACCTTGTTTGCATTAATGATAGCGAAGAGTTTGCAAATACTAAACATTTAATATATCCTAAAGAGTTAAAATTAAACTGTGAACATAAGGGAACACAAGCTACTTTTCTTGATTTGGATATAAAAATTGAAGATAAAATATTTATCTATAAACTGTTTGATAAAAGAAATTCATTCCCTTTTCGTATCGTGCGAATGCCATATAAAAATAGTACTAGCCCTGTGTATATATTTTACGGGAGTATTATGTCTGAATTTCTGAGAATTGCTCGTGTTACCTTAAAATTAGTAGATTTCATGCCCCCAATTTCTGATCTAATAATAAGAATGATTAACCAAGGTGGCGATCAAAATAAAATATTTGGACAATTAAATAAGGCAATTACTCGCCATCCTGATGCTTTTAAATCTTATCAAATTAATCAAAATAAACTGATAGAACAAATCATAGTATATATAAATAGAAATAATATAATATGAATAAACGTATATATAACACATCTGCTAATTATAATAAGAAAAACAATAAAAATACAGTAGAAAGAAAGAAAGAAATGTTAAAAAAGAAGAAGAAGAAGAAGAAAACCGACAGTTATGAACGCCCATTTTAAACACCGGGAGTTGGCAAAGAAGAAGAAGAAAAAGAGAACAAATTAACGGTTAACTTATAGACGCAGATTTGAAACAATGAGAAAAGAAAAAAGTCGACAGTTGTGAACGCAGATTAGAAAAACTATAGTGAACAAGGAAGATTAATATTTATTTGCGGTTGACAACAACGGGGAGATAGACAACAAAGTAGGACGAGGGAGAAAAGGAGGAACTAAAGGTATATATATGTATGTGTGTATGTATATATATATATATATATATATATATATATATATATATATATATATATATATATATGTATATACATATTTATTTATTTATCTTTTATTTTTTGATGTGTTGATGTTTTTTATATTTATAATATAAAACTAAAAAATAATACATTAATCACTTAAATAATAGTGTCATGGATTCGTCCAAACACTTTAAAATGCAGCAACATTTTTGTGAGTAACGGATAAATTTTATTAGACAGACGAACAGCGCAGGTAAAGAAATTTTTTTTTTTTTTTTTTGTGTCTTAAATAACTAATATAAGTTAGCAAAACATTTATATGGAACAAAACGTAGATTTAATATAAGGAACGTTTATGTTTTTGTCTTTTAAGGGAAGTGGGGTCTGATCAACTCTGCTGGGAAGCCATGAAATTAAATACTGTCTTGTTTTTAAATTCCCGAAACAGTTTTTCATGGTAAACAACTGATGATCCCTTAAAATAGTGTTAGAAACTAACTAATATAATAACTGTAAAAAATAAATTGACTTACATGAGTGATTTTCCACTGGAAGACTTGAGACTATAAGTTTTTTTTATTTAAAAAATTTTTTTTTTATATAGTTTTAATGGTTGAGAAACTTCCGAGACTATATATATATATATATATATATATATATATTGTTGTGTTTGATTAGCTCTGTTTCTGTCTTTTTCGCAGTGTTTATATTTTATGATGTGCGACCTCGACACTAGAAAGTTTATTATGCCATATAAAACTCGCGTGGTAGGTTCCCTATGGACATTTGTTCAACTCAGAGACTCGTTGTATTTCCTGTTGGAACAGAACTTATTTCGCAACTACCCTCCCCTATAACCGGTGCCCATTTATTTTGACGGGTTCTAACGGTGGCTCTTTGAACACTAGTAAAACCATTCATCCAAACAAAATTGCTGCTATATGTTTTTTCTTGGTAACGTTCCACATTCACCTGGTGATGTATGTGTAAATATTTGGATTAACCTATTGTCCACAATTTTGAGAAAACAAAAACGAATCTTTAAACGAGCTGTTCGGCCGGATGTTTACACAACTGAATCAACGTTCACAAAAAGTGTGTACACCATTTCGATTTCGATTCGACCGGTTATTCGAGTACACGGGATTTTTTGTTTCAGCCTACCAACTTGAAGAGATGTGAACCGGTCGGTCGGTCTGTCATGCTTAACGTTGAAAATAGCCTTTTCGTTGGTCTGCCAAGTTTAATTTTGAAATAGCATTCTTATTTGTCATTATCGTGTAAGTTTCAAATAGCATTTTCTTTGATCTGTCATGCTTAAGTTTAAACTGTCCGCAAGGACCCGTGGCGTAACGAATAAAGTGCTAAGTATATTCAGAAATGAGAGTCTTCTGTTCAATCCTCAGTTCGGGCGATATTAAGAATATAATTACGAATTACTTAAGACGCTGCCGGAACGAGAGCTAGCTACCCTCGTGGATTAAATAAAGAGTACCGTTCGAAATTCCGTACAGATTCCCGAGTTTGACAGAAAACATTCTCGAGTTGGGCAAGATGCATCACCCGAAACATTTGTGAGAATAAAAATCAAGATGAGAACAATAGTCTGAATAATCCAAAGAATCCAAATTATCAATCCTCATTTAAAAAAAATTCCAAAAAATAAATTGCATATCAATTACGTTATTAACTAAAATGTAATTATATGTAGTTAATTATTGAATAATAAACTATTTTACTACAATATTTTTTACTTATTCAATTTAAATTGAAGGTGTTTTCCTTGATTAAATATGATTTTGCTACCGCTAATGATTTCAACATGCACGAACTTCCCAATACAAATTTAAATGGCAAACAAAGGTAGATGCACTAACATTCATCTTTGGGTGTTTTTACATTTGCATACAAATAAAATACCCTTAAAATCAATCCCATTCTCTAATGTATTTTTGACTTTTTATTTGATCATACGTATTAACCTTTCATTAAGGAAAACTATTGCACAATTTCTATCATTTCAAACATGGTTTTGTTGTTTTTTTAATAGAAGTTATTGCGAATATTTCCATTGAATGTTCCCCAAATGTGGGTTGATATAGAATATGTGCTGACGAGAAAAGCTATTAAATTGTAAAATTTTGCCCTGGTGTAAAAGTTATAATAAAATTGGATTTTCTTAAACACGTGTACACATGGAAAATATTATTGTGTGTTGAAATGTGAGCATGATTACAAAATATCAATAATGTCATAAATTTTGTATACCATTGAATCAAAATATATAAGCTCTGTTTATGCTTATGTGGGGATTCGTAATATTTTATTTGATTTATAAAATATTTGTGTCTGGTAATCTCTTAGAGATATAGCGACGTTTTAGTTTTTTAATTAAACTTTCCTTTATATATATATATATATATATATATATATATATATATATATATATATATATATATATATATATATATAGTAATCCAGGTAAAGTAAACATCTACAGGATAAAAATCCAAAGAATCTCAACCGGGCTTATAAAGAGTGCTCAATATTAAATAACGCTTTTATAAATATTTCTTTATTTAGACAGACATGTACATAATCCGCGACACTGGCATGTCGACGTTATCGATCAACAGCTGGTGGAAACTGAGATCTCATCAAGCGGAAAGAGAATCTGACCCTTCCCTCAGATCATATTTGAAAAGTTCTTTTATGTACATGTCTGTATAAATAAAGAAATAATTCTAATTTTAAACCCTTTCTCCAATCCAACCACATTTGGCACAAATAAACTTCAATCTTTGCTTGACTTGTCCACCAAGTTTCAATCATGTATGTCTAACAGTCTTTCTTTTATTACCATCCAATAATAAGCACACCTGAATACGATGTGCAAAATTGTCTCTAACTCTAACACGCCTTTATCTTGGTACTGCCCTGATTTGGATGGGGTGATGGACCTCTTCAGTGAAGCAATAGTCTGGGGATTGTTTTGACAATCTCACGGGGTTATGCTTCAATGAGTTTTAAGTCCATCCAGCCAATGAGACGATCACAAAAGTGGCAATAAAATAAAGATTGTTGGGCATTCATGATTCAAGCTTGATGGGCAAGTCACGCATGCATTTATGTTTATATGTATTAGATATGGTTGGATTGCATAAAAGATTGTGTATTTTATTAAAATAACCATCGGTAATATTTTTTTTTGGAGGGGGGGGGGGGTGTCACCCAGTACTTTCAAAGCTACTAGATACATCCTTAATCCGTTAGGTTATAACAACTATCCTAGTTTCTTATAATTTGATTTCATTCGAAAATTTATAAACTGTCAAATATATGAAGAGTTCCTGCATTACTAAAAATAATAAGTCCCTTTACTGTTTTTACTCTTCTTCTTCTTCTTCTTCTTCTTCTTCTTCTTCTTCTTCTTCTTCTTCTTCTTCTTCTTCTTGTTATGTGCTTACTAAGAGTTATCACACGAGTCATCGTCAGTGATTGCTCACCGACGACAACACGTGGTGTTTCATGGAGTCTTAGTGAAAACACGTCTCCTCAGATTTCCAGTACCTTCCACCTCTTTTCGATAATCACCGCAAATAATCTTGCGGTATCGCAACAGCCGCCTACAATTGATTTATCGCTGGTAACGATCATTGGTCTCCCCTCGGATTTAGGCGGCAATAAACCTCCCCAAGGCTCAACTTCGCACTCTTCTAGTGGAGGTCTGGTTAGTATTCTCCATTTTTGGTCTTCCCATCCTCCTTGAACCCTCACGACAATTTTGTTTGGTACCAGCCGAGGCTAGTGCCATCACTTTTCTTTTTTTTTTGGGGGGGGGGGGTGGTGGTGGCAGTTTATGAAATTTATTGCAGTTTTTGCTCGTGTGTTTGTGTGGTGGTGTTCTTCATATGGTCTTGTTTTCTTCCTATTGTAACTTCCATGTCACTGGTTACCGTTCGTAGCTTATGCGTGTTGGTTTCCGCATTCGAGGATTTTCCTGAAGATTGCAGCTGTTTTGATCATTACCGTCCTTTGTATGGTCTCAGTGATATCTTTGATTCCAATTTCCCTCAGTCTTGTTTCCAAGATTTTTGGGTCTATTCCTAGTGCTCCTACAATTATTGGTATTATATTGACTCTCTTCTTCTTCTTCTTCTTCTTCTTCTTCTTCTTCTTCTTCTTCTTCTTCTTCTTATTATTATTATTATTATTATTATTATTATTATTATTAGTAGTAGTAGTAGTAGTATCATTATTATCTTTATTCACTAGGAGTTATCACACAGGTCATCATCAGTGATTGCTCACCTACAACAACCAGTGGTGTTCTCTGGAGTCTGAGTGACAACAAGCCTCCCCACATTTCTAGTATTCTTCACCTCTTTTCAATAACGATGCGGTATCGCAACAGCCTCTTTATTATTATTATTATTATTATTATTATTATTATTATTATTATTATTATTATTATTATTATTATTATTATTATTATTATTATTATTATTATTATTATTATTATTATTATTATTATTATTATTATTATTATTATTATTATTATTATTATTATTATTATTATTATTATTATTATTATTATTATTATTATTATTATTATTATTATTATTATTATTATTATTATTATTATTATTATTATTATTATTATTATTATTATTATTATTATTATTATTATTATTATTATTATTATTATTATTATTATTATTATTATTATTATTATTATTATTATTATTATTATTATTATTATTATTATTATTATTATTATTATTATTATTATTATTATTATTATTATTATTATTATTATTATTATTATTATTATTATTATTATTATTATTATTATTATTATTATTATTATTATTATTATTATTATTATTATTATTATTATTATTATTATTATTATTATTATTATTATTATTATTATTATTATTATTATTATTATTATTATTATTATTATTATTATTATTATTATTATTATTATTATTATTATTATTATTATTATTATTATTATTATTATTATTATTATTATTATTATTATTATTATTATTATTATTATTATTATTATTATTATTATTATTATTATTATTATTATTATTATTATTATTATTATATTATTATTATTATTATTATTATTATTATTATTATTATTATTATTATTATTATTATTATTATTATTATTATTATTATTATTATTATTATTATTATTATTATTATTATTATTATTATTATTATTATTATTATTATTATTATTATTATTATTATTATTATTATTATTATTATTATTATTATTATTATTATTATTATTATTATTATTATTATTATTATTATTATTATTATTATTATTATTATTATTATTATTATTATTATTATTATTATTATTATTATTATTATTATTATTATTATTATTATTATTATTATTATTATTATTATTATTATTATTATTATTATTATTATTATTATTATTATTATTATTATTATTATTATTATTATTATTATTATTATTATTATTTATTATTATTATTATTATTATTATTATTATTATTATTATTATTATTATTATTATTATTATTATTATTATTATTATTATTATTATTATTATTATTATTATTATTATTTTATTATTATTATTTATTATTAATTATTATTATTATTATTATTATTATTATTATTATTATTATTATTATTATTATTATTATTATTATTATTATTATTATTATTATTATTATTATTATTATTATTATTATTATTATTATTATTATTATTATTATTATTATTATTATTATTATTATTATTATTATTATTATTATTATTATTATTATTATTATTATTATTATTATTATTATTATTATTATTATTATTATTATTATTATTATTATTATTATTATTATTATTATTATTATTATTATTATTATTATTATTATTATTATTATTATTATTATTATTATTATTATTATTATTATTATTATTATTATTATTATTATTATTATTATTATTATTATTATTATTATTATTATTATTATTATTATTATTATTATTATTATTATTATTATTATTATTATTATTATTATTATTATTATTATTATTATTATTATTATTATTATTATTATTATTATTATTATTATTATTATTATTATTATATTATTATTATTATTATTATTATTATTATTATTATTATTATTATTATTATTATTATTATTATTATTATTATTATTATTATTATTATTATTATTATTATTATTATTATTATTATTATTATTATTATTATTATTATTATTATTATTATTATTATTATTATTATTATTATTATTATTATTATTATTATTATTATTTTATTATTATTATTATTATTATTATTATTATATTATTATTATTATTATTATTATTATTATTATTATTATTATTATTATTATTATTATTATTATTATTATTATTATTATTATTATTATTATTATTATTATTATTATTATTATTATTATTATTATTATTATTATTATTATTATTATTATTATTATTATTTTATTATTATTATTATTATTATTATTATTATTATTATTATTATTATTATTATTATTATTATTATTATTATTATTATTATTATTATTATTATTATTATTATTATTATTATTATTATTATTATTATTATTATTATTATTATTATTATTATTATTATTATTATTATTATTATTATTATTATTATTATTATTATTATTATTATTATTATTATTATTATTATTATTATTATTATTATTATTATTATTATTATTATTATTATTATTATTATTATTATTATTATTATTATTATTATTATTATTATTATTATTATTATTATTATTATTATTATTATTATTATTATTATTATTATTATTATTATTATTATTATTATTATTATTATTATTATTATTATTATTATTATTATTATTATTATTATTATTATTATTATTATTATTATTATTATTATTATTATTATTATTATTATTATTATTATTAATTATTATTATTATTATTATTATTATTATTATTATTATTATTATTATTATTATTATTATTATTATTATTATTATTATTATTATTATTATTATTATTATTATTATTATTATTATTATTATTATTATTATTATTATTATTATTATTATTATTATTATTATTATTATTATTATTATTATTATTATTATTATTATTATTATTATTATTATTATTATTATTATTATTATTATTATTATTATTATTATTATTATTATTATTATTATTATTATTATTATTATTATTATTATTATTATTATTATTATTATTATTATTATTATTATTATTATTATTATTATTATTATTATTATTATTATTATTATTATTATTATTATTATTATTATTATTATTATTATTATTATTATTATTATTATTATTATTATTATTATTATTATTATTATTATTATTATTATTATTATTATTATTATTATTATTATTATTATTATTATTATTATTATTATTATTATTATTATTATTATTATTATTATTATTATTATTATTATTATTATTATTATTATTATTATTATTATTATTATTATTATTATTATATTATTATTATTATTATATTATTATTATTATTATTATTATTATTATTATTATATTATTATTATTATTATTATTATTATTATTATTATTATTATTATTATTATTATTATTATTATTATTATTATTATTATTATTATTATTATTATTTTATTATTATTATTATTATTATTATTATTATTATTATTATTATTATTATTATTATTATTATTATTATTATTATTATTATTATTATATTATTATTATTATTATTATTATTATTATTATTATTATTATTATTATTATTATTATTATTATTATTATTATTATTATTATTATTATTATTATTATTATTATTATTATTATTATTATTATTATTATTATTATTATTATTATTATTATTATTATTATTATTATTATTATTATTATTATTATTATTATTATTATTATTATTATTATTATTATTATTATTATTATTATTATTATTATTATTATTATTATTATTATTATTATTATTATTATTATTATTATTATTATTATTATATTATTATTATTATTATTATTATTATTATTATTATTATTATTATTATTATTATTATTATTATTATTATTATTATTATTATTATTATTATTATTATTATTATTATTATTATTATTATTATTATTATTATTATTATTATTATTATTATTATTATTATTATTATTATTATTATTATTATTATTATTATTATTATTATTATTATTATTATTATTATTATTATTATTATTATTATTATTATTATTATTATTATTATTATTATTATTATTATTATTATTATTATTATTAATTATTATTATTATTATTATTATTATTATTATTATTATTATTATTATTATTATTATTATTATTATTATTATTATTATTATTATTATTATTATTATTATTATTATTATTATTATTATTATTATTATTATTATTATTATTATTATTATTATTATTATTATTATTATTATTATTATTATTATTATTATTATTATTATTATTATTATTATTATTATTATTATTATTATTATTATTATTATTATTATTATTATTATTATTATTATTATTATTATTATTATTATTATTATTATTATTATTATTATTATTATTATTATTATTATTATTATTATTATTATTATTATTATTATTATTATTATTATTATTATTATTATTATTATTATTATTATTATTATTATTATTATTATTATTATTATTATTATTATTATTATTATTATTATTATTATTATTATTATTATTATTATTATTAT
Source organism: Sepiola atlantica (assembly GCA_963556195.1). NCBI lineage: Eukaryota > Metazoa > Mollusca > Cephalopoda > Sepiida > Sepiolidae > Sepiola > Sepiola atlantica. Next base: position 61,020,318 of record OY744532.1, on the reverse strand, counting down.
TATTATTATTATTATTATTATTATTATTATTATTATTATTATTATTATTATTATTATTATTATTATTATTATTATTATTATTATTATTATTATTATTATTATTATTATTATTATTATTATTATTATTATTATTATTATTATTATTATTATTATTATTATTATATTATTATTATTATTATTATTATTATTATTATTATTATTATATTATTATTATTATTATTATTATTATTATTATTATTATTATTATTATTATTATTATTATTATTATTATTATTATTATTATTATTATTATTATTATTATTATTATTATTATTATTATTATTATTATTATTATTTTTATTATTATTATTATTATTATTATTATTATTATTATTATTATTATTATTATTATTATTATTATTATTATTATTATTATTATTATTATTATTATTATTATTATTATTATTATTATTATTTTTTTTTTTTTTTTTTTTTTTTTTTTTTTTTTTTTTTTTTTTTTTTTTTTTTTATAAAGTATTATTATTCTTTATCATTCTTGCACATAAATATTTGCAATAATCAAACACGCACACAGCACTAGACATGGGCGTCTTATTAAAACCAGCCTAATATCCTATGTCAATAATCACATGGAACAGAAACCGGGCGTCTTGCAAACAACAAATCACTTAGCTAAAAATCATAAACAGAAAATAATACCTAACTTTTAATTTGGATAAAATCCAATGTCCCATTTACATACCCCAACTTCCATCCACTGTCAACCACTTTCATTCACACCTACACTATATTCATGTCTTCTACTAGCAAACACAGCTTCTAATTTACTTTTCCCTTTCTTACTTTTGCGTTCGTGTCTTCTCTCTTTCTTCGCAGACCTGACCTCACACAACTATAATTTATGTTTCAACCGATCATGTACCCCCCCCCCTATTTACAACCAGACCTCTAGAATCTAGAATCTATACATTTCCTTCTATTTTAAGGATAAATATTCAAGAATCCACCTTATCCAATCTTTGTATATTAAAACTGATTTCAACCAAATAAATATTTAATTCTGAGAAGAGGCTTTTTCATTGAACCAAAATATCGAATCAATATAAGTATGTTTTTGTGTTAATCTTTTCCCGTTTGACCGAGAATTTTTATTTGTTTATCATCGTATTCCTATATGCGCCAACACATTATGTCGGAAATTTATCTTTTTCCTTTCTCACAGAAAAGACGTTGCTAGTCTTTTTCTACTCTATCGTTATTTTCATATGTTGTTCATCGACAAAAGTAAAAACGGAGATGCCTAAACTATCGGAATATTTAAAGGGATAGAAATTTCTCCATGTATATTCGTGACTAAGGCAGCTAAGTGATCGGGAACAGAGCACCGGCAACCGCTTGCCCGGTGTCGGGGCTAGAAGAATCCCTTACGAAAAAGGGACCGACAAAGGGAGATAAAGCTAGAGGATTTATTCTACGCTAGACAGAACAGTAGGTGCACGACTGAGCTTCAATATCTGGTTCCCCCTTGTCTATACACAACCACTGTAAAATCTTTCTTTTCTCCTTTTGTATACCTAAAACTGAACGGAACTTCCATGAACAGAGTTTCTTTCCACGAATGTGTGGAATACACTTCTACGAGGCTGCCTGTCAGCTGACTATAAAAGTCAAATATTAAGAAATTCTTGCCGAGCTCAGTAATCTAATTCGGACTATTCCACCAGTCGTTTTCTTTCCTCTCAAGATTTTGTTCATCGCCAACCGATAATCTCATTAAGCCTTATCATCGAGCGACCTTTTATCCTTGATAAGCGATGACATATTAGTAAAACGGAAATTCCATACATTTATTTGTAAAAGTACATTGCTTTCTTTTTCTTTCCATACTTAATGTAAGTGAATTTTAATTAAACTAATATGGCCGCCAGTGAACCTTTGCCCCCAATCATTGTGTCATAAAACGCCGCACGAATGACGTATATAAAACAATAAAAGTATCTGGGATTGGACGATCGTCTCAGACGACTGCACAATAGCTCACAGACAAGCACCGGCAGCATTTGACGAGACAGTGAAAGATTTGCGAAACGTAACACACTTATAGCAAGTATAAACGTTGTGCTGTCGAATGATTTTAGACATTGCCAGTCAAACAAAAAAGCACAACAGTCTACGAAACCTTTGTTTGCATTGTGACCTTTCAGCATTGATACTTTCTACATATATGAGAGAGCTGCTTTTGGGAGATCTGGTAATGTCTAGAATTGATTTCAGTTCAACAATATCTGAAAGCTAAAGGGTCTTTCGATGATTTGTACCTTGCTAGTATGGCCTATTCGTGGCATAATTGACTCATTAATAGGACATTATCTTAGCATGGATAGTAAGATTAACTGCTATAATATTTTTGGAACAACACGGACGTCAAGCGAATGGAAAATAACGCTCTTTTGTTAACAACAACTAAAAATATTTATTTATGTGACCAACACCGTTGGCTGTAGGTTGGCGAAACTTAAGTCAATGTCAAGGTGAAAGAAGCAACACTACAGTGAAAAGGTTTGACTGTCGAAAGTTTTCTTGAAGAAATATATATTTACTTAAGTCGGCAGGAGATAGGATTCGTCTTTCTTCAGACTCTCTCTGTGACTGCTGACCAAGTCCCACAAAGTATTGAAGTAGTTCTTTAAAGGGAGTTAAAATTAAGACGCCATGGAAGCTGTGTGACCAAATCACCTAACAGGGACTACTCTCTGCGAAGAGAAATACATTTTATGTTTATGACTGCTACATATCTGTATGGACCCCATTACTATGTGCACCGCAAAATAAGCCTCTCCATAGTGACTTGTCGTTCTTCTGTAGTGAAGAGTCATATTCTTCAAGAGTTTAGCCTGTTAATATGCATACGTTTAGATAGACAGAACACGGCGGATCTAAGCCGAACGCGTAGTTATGTTATATTTTTGCTGGGTATAAAAGAATGACGCACCTTGATATACGAAAATATAATGATGTATCTTTATTGTCAATGACGATGGATGGCTGTGAGTTAGTGAGGAAGGAGAACGCACACACAGAAATTCGATGGGTAGATTTTCTTGGGCCCAAATCGCCACCCAACTGCACAATATCAGTTTCGGGCTATTATTATATAACAATTTCTGACCCCTTGCAAACGGCCACCGTTGGACTTCACTGCGAATTTAGCTACGACCCCAGCGTGTTTTATGCAACGACGGGGGGGTTCCTTCTGCAGGTAATTTCAATTAACAATTATTATATTGTTGATATGTTTTCTTGTAGACAAGTGCGTGTCTATGCCAAGCGCACCTATTTTTGTCAGATGAACTTTTCCGTACACTCGGCCTAGATATTTAACAATTATAGTTCCTGTGGTGATTATCCATAAACTGATGCATCGGCATATATATATATATATATATATATATATATATATATATATATATATATATATATATATATATATATATGTGTGTGTGTGTGTGTGTGTGTGTGTGTGTGCGTGCGCGTGCGCGTGCGCGTGCGTGTGTATATACACATATATATTGTTTCAAATATACATATATACACATGTTAAAATATACATACATATATTCATATATAAACATATATATATACATATACATAATGACTGCAACGTCTTGTCAGAGGAGTGGCACTCTTTCATTGAGAAAAGTGTCATTGTCTGAAGGAGTATCTGCATTGAGCTTGTAAATAAAGTGATCTAGATTTGTACGACAGCTAAATTCCACCTCTCGGCAAAAAACGTTTAGACTAGCAACTAGCGAAAGCAAGATAGCCAGTTACAAGTTGAAACTGCAAACTAACATGATATGAGGAGTTCTCTTCCAATCAAAATAAATAACAACACATAGAAAAGTGGAAAGAAAATAAACTTTTTTATAATATTGCATATACAATAATACCGTTGAAATCACGCGTTTCCAATACGAATTTCGATGTTTTCTTTTTTCTTATATATATATATATATATATATATATATACCAACATTTAAAAAATAAATATTTATTATTACCTACAGACATCGATGTTTATGTAATGTTCAGTGTACGAGAATGTTAATTCTTCCGGTCTGAGGGCACGAACCCGGTTTAAAAGTTACCGCCGACTTGTAGTCCGGTATTTTACCCTTCGGCTACCACCAATTAGTACGGACATTAGGAGAAATTAAATTCTATATACGCTTAATCAGCGAACACACACAGTAAACAAAAAAAAAGTGTTCAACAACATACACATACACACTATATATATATATATATATATATATATATATATATATATATATATGTATGTGTGTGTGTGTGTGTGTGTGTGTGTGTGTGTGTGTGTGTGTGTAAGTGTACTATAGGAATAGATTCATACGTTTAATTTTTAATATTAATGAAGAATGTTAGTTTGATGCTCCGATCTTGTTTTCAGAATTTATGATTTCTGAGAAATCATTTAAAATCGTATTAAAAAAAGAAAAATATCTACAAAACATTCTCTATTTCAGATTTTCGGTTATGAAATCTGCTTCGCACTGCCATTGGAAGCGGAACGACCGGAAATCTGATGTAAAGGGCGTTGTTCTAATGAAGAGGAAGTAGTAACTTTGATGAATGTTTTCCAATTTTCAGCTTCCATAACATTCGAGGCTGATCATTTGCTAAGATTAGGAGAGAGGATATCTGCGTCAACATCAACAATCCGCACGAAGAGAAGTTTGATGCCAATATTTTTGTTCCTGTACAAAGTGTGTCGGGGTTTACATTACACGTTCTAAGATGGAGTAATGCTGTCATATTTGAGGAGGTGCCACATCTCGGGAGGTGCCGCTTGAAACATTTTTTCTGTCTCTGCAGCATACAAAATCACTATTAAACTATCAACATGGGTGGCTGGTAAAATGGTTGGGTCATTCTACCACTACATAATGCACTCATCTACCTATATAAGAGCCGGATAAGTCCTAAGATGGAGTAAACTGCAGTGCGAGAGACGAATACGATAACACGATG
>OY744532.1:61000269-61010269 GCA_963556195.1 Sepiola atlantica | reverse complement strand
GAACTCGGGAATCTTTCTGTTACACTCGGGAATCTTTCTGTTGAACTCGGGAATCTTTCTGTTACACTCGGGAATCTTTCTGTTTAACTTTGGAATCTTTCTGTTGAACTCGGGAATCTTTCTGTTTAACTTGGAAATCTTTCTGTTAGAACTCGGGAATCTTTCTGTTTAACTCGGGAACCAACGCGGAGTCTCGGACAAAACGCTTATTTAATCCACGAGAGCATCTTTTTCTCTTTCCATCAGCCATGACCGGGCAGAACTGCTAATTAGTTATAACGTCATCTTTTATTACTATCACCTGTAGTAAACGCACAGAAAACCGTAACTCAGAACAGACCCTGCGCTTATGAGGATATACATGCAACTGGGAAGTGCATGTTAATGTAATAGTCCCTAGAAATCTTCCCCTTGGATGAGGAAGACGGCTTAATCCACCCAGGGTGAATGCCGGACCAGACCAGGTGGAAGAAAACCACAACGACATTGTGGCGGAGAAACAATCGACTTGTCATACTCGTTGCTGACAACTCATGGCCGCTGAAACGTTTGTCAGAGTTTGGGAAAACAATGCAAAGTCCTGGGGATATTTGTACGCTTTTCACGCCTGGGCTTCTATGGTTTATTTAAAGTGCAAGTGTAAGAAAGGAATTTATCTCCGGAGGAAGTTAGACACAAGATCAGATTAGGTCATGTACTCTGATCCAAAAAATGCCTGAGCAGCCCCGCCAGTATTCTCCAGTATTGGCATCTCAGACGATTAGCAATAAACTAACCCCTTCTCAAAGGGTGAGAAGGTAAAGCCTGGGTGGGTGAACCTACTATGATTGCACAAAGCCATACTTCAGCTCGACAGAAACAAGGCGACTAAACTTCAAAATGGCGAAGACTCTGTCGGAATGATTGTCGAGGACGTATCCTCGAATTGGTATGAACAGCATTGTCGAAAATTGCCTCAAACGGTCCAACATATTTTTTTTGAATTACAATAACTCAAAAATGTGTAAGACATATTAAAAATAAAAAAACGACGCATCTCGCAATACAAGAGTAAAAAAAAGGAATTATTTCTAAGCCAACAACTTTATCTGAATCTGAAGCAGAATGTAATTAGTTCTTCAGTGGTGGATGCACAAGTTTCTTGCGTTCTTGAAAATCGGTAAAGACGTGTTTTGATAATCGCACTTATTTGGGAGCGTATGTAATAATGTTGGTTCTTGGAATCTGGTAAATTTCAGCTTAAAAGCAAACTGTATTTACTTGATGTTATAGATTCAGTGTAAGTTCAAGCGGTAACACGCATGTTGTTTTGCTGTTAGTTCGATATTTAATCTTTTATCCAGATGTTTAAGTCATGAAAATTTGGCAGCTTCACGCAGAATTAACCTCGTTTTTTTCCCTTTCATTACATGAAGAAACTACACCAGAAGCTCTCTCTCTCTCTCTCTCTCTCTCTCTCTCTCTCTCTCTCTCTCTCTCTCTATATATATATATATATATATATACACTCATATATACATACACATATATAAACATATATATACACATATATAAACATATATATATACATATACATATATACATATACATATATGTACATATATATATACACACATATACATATACACGTACATCTATACATATATAAATACACCTATAAACATAATATATATACACATATATACACATACATATACATATACACACACACATATATATACACACATATATACACACTTACATTATACATATATAAATACACTCGCAAAATACATATATATACACATATATATATACACACATATATAGATATATATACACGCATATACATATATATATACACATACATACGCATATATACACATACACACACATATATATACATACATACGCATATATCCACACATACATACACACACATAAATATACATATATATATATATATATATATATATATATATATACGTATATATGCATACCTATATACATACACATATATGCGTAGATATATGTATATATATATAGAGATAGATAGATAGATGCACACACACACATACACACATATATATACGTATATATATATATATTACTATTTGTAAAGAATGCTAAGTAATGACATTGTTTTTTATTAACTTAAATTAAACATAGGCAACCATGAGACTGTATAAAATTAAAGCCAACTTGTCATAAAGAACCTTCTACAACAAAGCTAGTAACGCAGTCCACTTCAACCGAGTAATGGGGAATGGTTCCAGACGACAGTTGGAGTCAGAGAGGGCTGTGGGTTCTCTCCTACACACTTCAATATGTGTTAGAGATGATCATGGCCGACGCACTTGAAAAACATAAAGGAACACTCAGCATCAGAGGCAGGACAATTACAAACTTACGTTTTGCCGACGACATCGATGGATTTGCAAGCACTGAACAAGAACTGTTTAACCAAGCGGAAAGCCTAGACAAGACCTCGACAGCCTACGGAATGGAGATCAGCGTAAGAAAGACGAAAGTGATGACCAGCAACACCACTTGCATCAGCTTCAAGTACCTTGGGACAGTTGGGGCAGATGACGGATCCAAGCCTGAAGTTCTTGCAACAGCAGTACTGGTCAAACTCAGTTCACATTGAAAAAAAAAAAAAAACTTAGTTCACCCCAAAAAAGGCAAGTTGCTACTGTAGACGTAAAGGGGCTACTGAGAATTAGGGTGAAAGTTTTGGGGGTCATCCAAAATTTGGAGGCTGTGCAGCGAGATGCTTGTTAACATCAGCTTGCAATTTCTGCATGTCGGTCAGTCGGATAAACAGGGAGCAGGGAGGGAGTTCCAAAGGCCGACAGCTCGAGGAAATGAGCTATTGGAGTAGAAGCCTCTCCGGCATCTGGGGACCTCCACAGTGAATGGATGGGATTTAGCTGATTGTCGGGGTTGTCGAGTATATTTACGTCGATGGGGCAACGGAGCAGCAAGTTCATCGGATCACATTCCATTGAAGTACTTGTAAAACAAGCACAAAGATGCAACATTGCGACGATGGGACAGGAGCTGGAGCTTGGTTGATAGTGAGGGACCTATTAGATTAGATACTCTATTTTGGACCTTGTCTAAGAGGGGGAGACTTATGGATGGTGCACCAGCCAAGATGTGACAACTATACTTTATACATTGCCGGATAGTGGCTTTGTAGAGAATGATAAAAACATGAAACTTAGCTAAAGTAAACAGATTGATGCGCTCACTGGTCATCCGCATATTTGTGTACGCGTGCGAATCGTGCACTCTCACTACGGACCTGGGGACAAGTATACATGCTGCAGAGATTATATACTCCCGAAAGATCCCCAGCATTTCATACAAAGACGACATTACAAATGAGGAAGTGAAGAACAGACTCACACAAGCAGTTGGGCCATATGAAGATCGACTGACCACTGTAAAGAATAGGGAAATAAAGTGGTACGTCAAAGACAATCCTGCAAGGAACTGTACAGGGAGGAAGAAGAAGAGACAGACAAAGAAAGAGATGGGAGGACAACATCCGAGAGTTGACACGTCTGACGCTGAGTAACACGCCTAGGAAGGCATAACAGTTTCTCAGGTCATCTTTGGCGCCCCAACGGTAATATAGACCACGAGAGAGATGAGATGAGAGAAATAAAACGTATTTATTTGCCCCGCCCCCTCCCCCGAAAAAAGCAAAAACACATTGAATTTAATTGTTTCATGCAATAATACAGTGTTTTGAAATAGTATCGGGCGCTAATTCTTTTTAGGGTTATCCTAACGCTAATATAAACCAAGTGATTAGCGAGGAGTTTTATGTAAAGTATTATAGTGTTTTTAAACCCAGCGATATCGAACTGAAAGTTGCTCAGCTTTGACCCAGGATTAAGTGTTGATAAATCAATCTATGCTTTTTTTGTAACTAAAAAGTGGGCACCACTTATCAAGGCCTGACCCTACTCGAGGATACGGTTTAATGAGATGGAATGATTGTTAGGACCAAGTCCGAACGTTTTTGGGTACGTTTCTAAATAGGAATCTGTTGACATTGGCTTTGAAGACCACCAAGTTGTAATCTGCGAGGAAGCAGTCCTGCGGTAATGTGTTCCACAGACAGAATGCCTTTGAAAAAAAAACACTGTTCGTAGCGTAGAATCTTCGTCTGACGCTAGGTACACCGACAACGAAAGGAAAGTTTTTTTCTTTGTTGTGGTAAAAAAGACGAGTTCTTACTGTGAATGTCGTAAAAGAAGAAACCATAGATTTAAGCGCAATGTAGCGCCTGCCATGAAAATAAGAAATGAGTAGAGAGAGACTAACAACGTCTCTTCTGTGAGAAAGAGGCTGTAAAGAACGGAAGACATCATCGCCCACTAGATATCGAAGTCAGTTCTGAATTTTTCGGCAGATGAAGAGGCGTGAAACTAAATGATGTACGTTTAAGTATGTATGTAGTCATCCGCAGACAGCAGTTTCGCAGTATCTTAGTGTGACTAGATATAGTGAGTGGTTCACACTGATATTCGAACCCCGATCGCTTATACAGTAGTAGGCAGTCACGGCTCACCACGATTACTCTTGTAATGAGTCAACACGTATCAAGGCAAAAAGCCACTCGAGGATAAGGGTTAAGTAAGTGACGTTATAACGGTTTAATATTTGTTTACGTGGCCGGTTACCGATTACTACTTATAAACAATAATAAACCATGATATTGTTTTTTTTTATTAAGTTAAATTAAACACATCCCCCATCTCCTAAAAAAGCACATTGAATTCATGTGATAATATAGTGTTTCATGTGATATATAGTGTTTCATGTGATAATATAGTATTTCATGTGATAATATAGTATTTCATGTGATAATATAGTGTTCTGAAATAGTTCCGGTCAGCAATTCTTTTTATGATCACCCTTAAACTAATATTAACCAAGTGATTGGCGGAGATTTTTATGTACAGTATTACAGTGGTTTTAAACTTGTGGTCAGCGAGATCGAACTGAGCGCTGGTCAGCTTTGATCCGAAACTGAGTGTTGATAAACCAATCTCTTTATTTTAATGGAAATCGTTCAAGACAAGACATGAAGCCGCTTGATGTAAGGAGCTAAAAAGAACGAAATATGATTGTCGCAAAGACAGTAGATGCCTATTGGCCTTAGTCTTGAAAAGACCAAGACTATAGGTAGAAGGAAAACAGTCAGCAGGAAGAGAGTTCCACAAGCCTACAGTTCTTAGAAAGAAGCTACTGAAATATGAAGCTGTATGTAGAATTGTGGCAGTCATAAACAGTGACCTTTCTTGCGGAGAGCAGCCCCTGCGAGGTGGTTTGGTCACACGATGAGCAATCGGCTTCCAGAGCGTATTAATTTCAACCGAATCTTTGAAGAACTACATCCAGACCCTTTGGGATTGATACAGCAGTCACAGAGAGCTTCCAGTCACCACCGAAGAAAGACGTTTTCTCTCTCACTCCGGTCAACTTGATGCCGATCGAGACTATCCTCCACCGCTCGGAGAAATTCGGCGGCCGATTCTTTCTTACTTTGATATTACTTCCTTAAATGTAACATTGTTTTAACGTTCGGCAAGCTACACTCAACGGTGTAGGTTACTTTAATAAATACTGTTGTTTGTAGAAGGGCCTTGTTTTTCTTTTCATTTGACGACCCTTTTTGCTATAAAATGTTATAGGAGTTGGTCTTACAGTTCGTGCGAAGATTAGCTCCCATAGAGGCACAGAGAGAGAGAGAGAGAGAGAGAGAGAGAGAGAGAGAGAGAGAGAGAGAGAGAGAGAGAGAGGTCTTTAACGGAGAAAGAATGTTTTTCTCTTTGGTGTCTGTTCAAGTAACCGCAGTGAAAGTGACGGGGAATGAATAAAACGTAAGAAATCAGATCACGTTATTCAACATTCACAATTTTCATTCCGACTTCGTTTACGTGAAGAAGTGTCGTTTTTAAACCGGAAAATCAAGGTGATGCGTTATTTTTTTTCTTCTCTCTTTCAGAGAAGAAAGAATGTTGTGTTTTTTTTTTTAATGTTTGAATACAAAAAAAATAGTGGGCGATGTCCTCTTCTCCACCCTTCAGCCTCTTTCTCACAGAAAAGACGTTGCTAGTCTTTCTACTCTATCGTTATTTTCATGACAGGTGCTCGACTGAGTTTCATTTTATGCCTCCCCCCTTGTAAAACATTCACAACAAAAACTCGTCTAGCTACAACCACTATCAATAAATTCCCTTTCTCCCTCTATCTACCTAGAACGAAGCGGAACTTCCATGAGCAAAGTTTATTTCCTAGAACTGCCCGTCTGTGGAACACAGTACTACAGGGCTGCTTCCCGACTGACTATAACATTGTCGTTTTCAAATCCAATGTAAACAAATTCTTGTTAAGACGTCCTCTTAAATAGTCACTTTCTGTACAGTTACAAGCTTCTTTACTAATCCACTCGGTGTTTCACCGTCCACCTTACAAAAACAATAACCCTTATCCTCGAGTGGCCTATGGGCCTTGATAAGCAGTGACTCAATTGTAAATAAAAAATTAAAATGTAACTAACATCTATGCTCATCAAATGTAACTAACATCTATGATCATCTATGAACATCTAGATCAGAATGTAAAACTCATCCTCCACCTTTTATGGGTCAATTTATGGTGTTATAGGAGCCGCAGGCGAGTAATTTAAGCCCCTATTTACTTGCCTCCTCACGAGGGCAGAGTTAAACTCAACGTCGATTTTTAATGCAGGTGATATCCAGCCCACCCCTCCCTTAAAAAAGGTGCATAAAAAAAAAGTCTCCTTCACTTAATGTGGACAGACAGGATGAAGTGTGGTATCAGAACATATACTACAGAACGAAATCGAACTATCCCCGCGGACTAAATATGAGGGTAGGTTCAAGTATTCGTGTGGGTTTGACGCAAAGACTCCTAAGTTTAAAAAAATGCTCCTGAAGAAGGTCGATGATTACATCGGCCGAAACGTTGTGGAAAAATAACAATTGAGATGAGAATAGCAGTAAAAATAATCGAAATGATCTATCGTAATGTAAAAAAATTCCGAAACTTAGACATTTTTATTGAGAGATTTTCACAAACTTTGAAAAGTTAGGTTTAATAGTAATTCCCACTTCGATTCTATTGTTATTATTTTGGTGACTGAAATAGGATTTAACCAATATTTAAATATTGTGTTTGAAAGAAATTTCCCGCCGTTTTGTTTTTTGAATTTTAATTTATGAATCTATTATGCTTTTAAAATTTTTTAATGTATTTTTATGTTTTTAAGAATTCTATTTTGTAATCGAATTTTTCTTCGACTTAATTTAAATTTATTTCTGTTTATTTTCAGATAATCAAAATCGAACGTCAATTTAAGAAAAGTTAACGTTTTCGATAATTGTATTTTAAAAATTTATTTTTCTTTATGATTTCTACCAAATTCTAATTTTTCTATTAAAATGCATTTTAGCCTGAGGATTCCCTACGGAGATGAAACGCCGAAGCCTCTGTGTAGCTTAATTGCCATAAATATATTTTCATAACTTACGAATGACAAATCTATTGCAACTTCGATTGTTCAATGCAAAGTATATATATATATATATATATATATATATATATATATATATATATATATATATATATATATATATATATATGTGTGCTTGAAACGGGTTATATAAAATTATAAAATTATAAAATGATAAAATAACAAGATAATGAATAAATGTTGAAAAAAACATTTTACAAATGTTGATAGCCTTACTCCTTTCTTACTTACTATCACCTCGACAATAATTTAAGATTGGACTTGAAAGCGATCAGGTTGTACTCTGATGGGAAACAACCCCGCGGTATTGTATTCCACAGATGGGAAGTTCTTGGAAAGAAAATTTGTTTCGTTTAGTTTCAGGTATCAAAGCCCTCCGTTCAGCCTAAAGAGACTATAGACACCTTTGTAGGGGGCTGACTGCCCGTGTAATTATGAAGCAAGGGTTGCGCAATTCTTAACAACACTTCTCCTGACTCGGCACTGCTTGATTCCAATGGCAAGCAATTCAAGACGACTGGAAACAATGCCGAGATAGATAGAGAGCACATACAGTACCTGGTAGTCCCAAATGGTCACCCATTTAGTACTGGCCAGGCTCGACGTCGCTTATCTTTGGTGATCTAACGGGAACCGGTGTGTCAACGTGATTGCGTCAGGTATAGAGAGGAAGAAAAGGAACATTATTTACTGGGGTTGAATCTACAGTTTTTGCTGTGAATATTTGAAAGGGGGAGATGGAGCTCAAGTCGAACACTTACCATGAAAATAACGATAGAGTAGAGAAAGACTAGCAACGTTTGTTATATAAAAAAGGGGCTGCAGGAAAGAGACGAGATAACCCCTCACTTGATTTAAAAAATATAACAATTCGAGAAGTTTTCCTGATATTATCATTTGTTTTGTTCATTTTTAAACGAACCCTTTATAATTTTCCTGATAAAAAAATCTTCCTTTGCCCCCATTTACTTGTCTCCCCACGAGGACAGAGTTAGACACAAGGTCGGTTTTTAATGTGGAGAAAGTCCAACTCGCAAACGTCTTGATTGAGACAAAAATGTAAGAAATTACTTCAGTCTAGAAATATTCCTTCCTTGACCGGGGACCGAAAAGATGAAGTGTAATATCAGAACAGATGCTACACTTTGCTCCCAGTCAAAGGGCACAGGGCAGAGTTATACACAAGGCCGATTTTTAACCTGGAAAAAATTAAACTCCCCAAAGAAGGACACTCTGGATTGGGACAAAATAAAAATTTCTTCAGACCGAGGGCATAACAGATAAGGTGTAATATCAGAACATATACTTAGAATTATGTGCACACAAATATACAAGTTTCATTTTCAACAAATGAGACACAAGGCTATAAAAATGGGTGTCGTTGGCCATTCTTTGTCCACCCTAATATATTTGTCTATCCTGTTGTTGGCTAGAATAATTGGAGTCACCACAATACCACATTTACCCTAAGGCCATCCCACTTAAAATAACCCAAAGTGTCGAGAAATGTTAATGTTATTCATAACTATATGTCTGTACACTTTCCTCCAAGTTGTTCATTTGTCTATGCTTATATTGATATACCTGCTCGCTAGGATGTTAGGCACAAGGTCAGGTAGGGCTTTGAAAAGCCAGCGCACTGAACGCAATTCACACTGGCCTACAAAACAATGCCTCAGCAGCCCTGTCGACATTCTCCAGTAGGGGTACCTCAGAAGATTAGAAATAAACTGACCCCTTCTCAATGAAAGAAGGTAAAGCCTGGGAGCGTGGACCTCCTAGAACTGCACAGAGTCATACCTTAGCCCGACAGAAACAATGACATTTAACTTCAAAATGACACAGACTCTACCGGGCTGATTGTCGATTTGGTATGAACAGTGCCTGCGAAAATTTACCTCTCGAGAAAGTTAAACACAAGGCAAGGGGATGTTTTAAAAAGACAGCGCACTGAAAGAAGTGTACTCTGGCCTATAAAAATATCTGAGCAGCTCGTCGGCATTCCCGGCAAGAGCGCCTCAGTCGATTATCAATAAACGATAAAGAGTTGAAGACCTATATATTTTTTAAAATAATTTTTTAGAGCGTTATAAGATTTAAAAAAATTAGAAAAATAGAAAAATTTCCCAACAAGTTTTTCGGATATTTGCATTTTTAGTTCTTTTTTCTCTGTGTTTACGCCTTTCTGATAAAATTACATGGATCGAGAAACTACACGATTACCGCGTTTATCATAAACTGATAAAGATCTTCTTCGTTTATCCATCGTTATATATAAAAATCAGAAACTCGAATGAGATGAAGGTTTACGTTATGAATCGAACACAAGTCGGAGTTTGAAAAAAGAAAAGAAAAAGACGGCAAAACGATTTAACATGCGAAGTGATGATTCTTGTTTGGCGATCGTTCGTTCGCCCGAAGAATGTTTTGTGCGCGCTTAAT
>OY744532.1:60977769-60995269 GCA_963556195.1 Sepiola atlantica | reverse complement strand
ATATCTATATATATATATGAGAAACGAAGGATGATCGTAATCCGACGTAATGGGAAATGAAAAAGGAAAAAAACAAGAGAGATTTTTTATATAAATCCATGCCACACCTCACCACGACAAAAATCTCAGTCCCCCTTTCATCTCTCCCACCCTAAGACAAGTTCAATTATATTCTCACCCCTCCCCATTTCACTGCTACCTTAATCGTACCCACTCATAGCTTTCCATAATCATTTCATTCTTTGCCACCACTGACTTCTCACATGTGTGTGTGTGTGTGTGTGTGTGTGTATCGAGGTAGTAATTTTTCTTTAAGACAGGTATTATTAAAAATAACCGACAACTCATGTCTGGATATTTTTGTATTAATCCCTTCAATTTTCCGGATTAAAGTCTTAATCTCGGATGATAATTGGCTGATGAATCTGCCGTAATTTTCTTTTAAGTCCAGAGTATTTTCCTGCTATAAATAACTCCAGGTCTTTACCTGATTGACATTATTCCACTGAAGATGGACCCAGATGGGTCAGAAAGTACGGTAGATTCATCAGCCAATTATCATCCGAGATTAAGACTTTAATCCGGAAAATTGAAGGGATTAATACAAAAATATACAGACATGAGTTGTCGGTTATTTTTAATAATACGTGTCTTAAAGAAAAAATGCTGCCTCGACACACACACACACACACACACACACACACACACACACACACACACACACACATATATATATATATATATATATATAGAGAGAGAGAGAGAGATAGATAGATAGATAGATAGATAGATAGATATAAAATAAAAGCGGGGGTGGGGGTCAAATAAGATAACATAAGAAAATGTGAAAGTGATAGATAGGCAATTATCAAATGATGGGTTACTTGGTTAGTTTATTGCAAATTACGGCTAATTACAACAATTAATATTGAAGTTTTCCAAACACAACTTAATCTTAAATGTGAGGACTATATGAGCATGTATTTTGTGTGATTAAAACAAAAAATTAGGGGTTTGAATTGATTTTCTCTTATGATCATTGAGATGCAACTAAAAAGTATATATGCTCTGAAGCTTGTGCCACAACCT
The DNA here is from genome assembly GCA_963556195.1 of Sepiola atlantica. Classification (NCBI taxonomy): domain Eukaryota; kingdom Metazoa; phylum Mollusca; class Cephalopoda; order Sepiida; family Sepiolidae; genus Sepiola; species Sepiola atlantica. The sequence goes on along the minus strand of OY744532.1, from coordinate 60,994,180 downwards.
CATTGAGCTTGCAATTTGAAACATTTTCGTTTATTATAAGGAGTATATACTTAAATATAAATTTTAATAAAAACTTACAAATATATATATATATATATATATATATATATATATATATATATATATATACTAGACAAAACCTATCCACCCCCGGACAGTAATTAAATTGGAGTATGTTGTATAGGTAGAGAACTGTTTTTACTCAGGTAATTCCATAATTTAAACAAAAAAAACTTTGGTAGATTAACACCCTCCCCTCAATCCTCCGCTCTTTTCTTAGGTGATTACATGTAAACACACTGAACAACCTGGCAGTAATAATAAAACAAATAATAAGAAAAACAATTATTTTAAAATTTAGAGAGAGCGATCATTTTTGTATATAAATTTAACGTAAAATGATCCTCCATTTTAACGTATTAGGACAGTTAAGTAATTTTTTTTCTTTTTATTACTAACCCTAAGTCCAACTGGCAAGATCGTAAAACCACACGTGAAAATTTTTTAGATCCACCCCAAAAAATAACGCACAAAATTTATCTCTCATAGCAAAAAAGAAAACAAAAATGCTAAAATGGCGACCCAGAAATGGAGGATCATATTAAGTTAAATTATTATGCGAAACTGTTCCCTTACATTTTAAATTATAAAATAATTCTTCGGTTGTTGTTTTTTCTTTCTTTACGCCAAGTTTTTCAGGGTCTTCACACGTAATCACCTAAGAAAAGAAGAATCTCATTTTTTTTTGGGGGGGGGGTAGCTAAGGGTGTCATTCTACAATAATGCCCAAACTTTTAATAATTTCTTTTATTTACGCCTTAAAAATAAGATATTTATTTAGCTAATTTTAAAGAAGTTATTTATTTAATTTTTACGGAGAATAGGAAAAAACAAACAATTATTTTAGAATTTAGAGTGGGGAATCAGTTTCATATGTAAATTTAACGTAAAATGAGCAAACTGATAATAGAAAATAAAGGAAATAATTTCTTTCACTTTGAATGAACACTAAAAAGGTATTTATCAGATGTTTTATGTACAGATTCAAGAGACATTAAGTAACAAGTAACATTAATATATAATAATAATAATAATAATAATAATAATAATTTTTTTTTTTTTAAATTTATTTATTCATTTATTTATTTATTTATTTATTTATTTTTTTCGTAAATGTTTCTTTATGTATGTGTGATAGTGCACCTTGAACCTCATGAAAATGAGAGAAACACTATCCCTGTAACAGGATCACAGGTAAACTAAGCCTGGGCCTGGTGTTGCCACAAACACTAAACCATGATAAATGTCTATAAACACAAATAAACGCCGTGGGACTCAGAAGAAAGATCTGAGTGTCATGATGGGCAGGTGCTCCCTCGATGGCCAACATGGGGGACCCGGTCCGCATCCTGCGAATGTTGGCTCCTTTAATTTCAGGAACAATACCACGGACAAAAAACAGGTATGTAACCCATCAAATTCCAAATATGATAAGGACACTGACCAAACACAAGAATTCAAGAATGAAAAAAAAAACAGATCAAAAAGCCATAGAAAGAAATGGACCACAAAAGAGAACAGACTGGTAATGGAATGCTACTACAAAAGCCGATACCCCACAGAAAGAGGATATCGGAAACGAATGAAAGATCTATGGGACACTTCTACTGACTACCATACAACGGCACAAAGGATAGCAGATCAAGCAAGACAGATACTCAAGAGAGGATGATTCTCGGAGATGGAATTAACGGAAATTAAACAAAAGATAAATGGCGTGACAGATCAAGACACATCACTTGACGAAAACTCCCAGGAACAAAACGAGAAAAACATAAACACAGAAACTGAAGAAGGCGAAGACGACGAAACTATAGAACTATCTGAGGAAGAAGCAAGAAAAGTGGAAAACATCAAACGATTAATGTCCGAGAACAAAACAAAACTTCCATCCCTAAGGAACGAAGACTGGAAGAAGTTAAAAGTTGAAACAGACAAAGTAAACAGAGTACTCACGTACATCCCAACAGACACTATGACAGATCTAAACAACTTGATATATGCGGGGGCAAAATCAATAAGTATGAAACTACAAAGGGAAAAGAAGACTGACCAAAAGAATGGACAGACGAAATCTGGATGGGAGATCAGACTGGAAACCCAGATCACCAAACTTCAAAAGGAAGCTAACACCGTGAATAGGATGAAAGAGAACAGTAAACGATGGAAGAGCAGAAATCTGAATCGCAAGGAAAGACTAAATAAGAAACACGAAGAACTAAAACAAAAGATAGCAGCAAAAGAAGGAAGATTGAGACGATACAGATACAAATCGGAACAGTACAAACAGAACAGGACCTTTGAAAACAATGAAAGCCAGTTTTACAAAAACGTAAACGGAGAAAGGACAACAACAGAACAACCGGACCCGACAATAACAAAACATTTCTGGAGCAAGATATGGGAAAATGCTGAAGATCATAACAAAAATGCTAAATGGCTGAAAGACATGAAAGATAAACTTCTAGAAATTGAAGAAGGAACGGAAACAGAAATTAATGAAGAAACTATTAAGACAACACTAAAGAAAATGGCAAACTGGAAAGCACCAGGTCACGATGGAATACATGCGTACTGGTTCAAAAAATTCACGACCCTACACGAAAGGCTAGCACAGAAACTGAGAGTATGTATCCATAAAACAGATGTACCAGAGTGGATGACCAAAGGAAGGACAACGCTCATACAAAAAGATGCCAAGAAGGGAACGACCCCAAGCAATTACAGACCAATAACATGTTTACCGACAATGTGGAAAATCCTAACGGCACAACTTAGAGAGCAAATTTACCATTCCCTGAACAGTCGTGGACTACTTCCCGAGGAACAAAAAGGATGCCAACATATCTATGGCATGGATTGACTACAAGAAAGCGTACGACAGAATCCCTCAAGCATGGATAATTGAATGTTTAAAAATATACAAGATAACCAACAGGATTATTAATTTCATCAAGAAAGCAATGGAAACATGGAGATTAGAACTGACAGCTGAAGGACAATACTTGACGGAGATAAAAATAAAGAGAGGCATTTTCCAAGGAGACTCCCTATCACCACTACTGTTTATCATAGCCATGATGCCACTTAACTACATACTCAGGAAATGTGATGCCGGATACAAGTTCACAGGCAGAGAACAACGAATAAACCATCTCATGTACATAGACGACCTGAAGCTATTTGCAAAAAGCAAAAAGGAACTGGAAAAGCTGATAAATACGACCAGAATCTTCATTCAGGACATTCAAATGGAATTCGGAAAGGAAAAGTGTGCATTGCTAGAGATTAAAAAGGGAAAGTTGGAGACGACTGAGGGCATGGAACTACCCAACCAAGAGCAGATGAGGGCGCTAGATGAACAAGATAGCTATAAATATTTGGGAGTTTTGGAAGCAGACACAATCAAATCAACAGAAATGAAAGAGAAGATTGGAAAAGAATACCTGAGAAGAACAAGAAAGCTCTTAGAAACAAAATTATATAGCAGAAACCTAATCAAAGGAATAAATACCCGGGCAGTATCACTAATAAGATATTCTGGACCATTCATAAACTGGACTAAAGAAGAACTCAGGCATCTTGACCAGAGGACTAGAAAATTAATGACTATGCACAATGCACTACATCCAAAAGACGATACAGACAGACTCTACGTGAAGAGAAACGAAGGGGGAAGAGGACTGGTAAGTATAGAAGACTGTGTGGACAACACTAAAAAAGAGCTGGAGAAATACATAAACCAGAACACAGAAAGGCTGATCACCGCAGCAAGAGATACCGTCCCAACGAACAACGCAGGAAGCATCGAAACTGGACACAAACAGACAAGAAAAGAAAAATGGGAAGAAAAACAACTACATGGACGCTTCATAAGACTCACAAGAGAAGAAACCAACGTAAATAGCTGGACATGGCTAAGAAAAGGAAACTTGAACAGAGAAACGGAATCTTTACTGATGGCTGCACAGAACAATGCGATTAGGACAAACTACATTAAAGCTAAAATAGATAAAACCCAGGAAAACAATAAATGCAGACTTTGTGGACAAAGAGACGAAACAGTAAATCATATAATAAGTGAATGTAGCAAACTTGCTCAAAAAGAATACAAGAACAGACATGATTGTGTTGGGAAAGTAATACACAGGGAACTGTGCAAACAATTGAATTTCGAATATGCAGACAAATGGTACAAACATAAACCAGAAACAGTACTGGAAAACGAAAAACACAAAATCCTCTGGGATATGGATATACAAACAGATAAACTCATACAAGCAAGGAGACCTGCTGTTATTATAATAGACAAAAAGGAAAAATCTTGTAAAATCGTAGACTTCGCCGTTCCAGCAGTCCACAGAGTGAATATCAAAGACACGGAAAAACGAAGTAAATACACAGAACTAGCCAGAGAACTGAAAGGAATATGGAGCATGAAGAAAGTTAGTATAATACCAATAATCGTAGGAGCACTAAGAACACTCCCCAAAAACATGGAGAAAATATTTGGAGAAATTGGAATCAAAGGGACTATCGAAACCATACAAAGGACGGCAATGATCAAAACAGCTGCAATCTTAAAGAAAATCCTCGAATGCGGAAACGAACACACATAAGCTACAAAAGCTAACCAGACACAAGGAATTTACAACGGAGAAAACAAGACCACACGAAGAACACCACAACAAGAGCCAAGGAACAGAAACTGCAAGAAACAGCACTTCATAATCTCCCCCCCCCCAATAAATTACACCGGCCTCAGCTATCACTACACAAAATGAACCAAGAAACAGAAATTACAAGAAACACTATAAGCTCCTCCCTCTCCCTCACCCACCCACCCCCCAAAAATTAAAAAGAATTTAAAAAATTCTTTTTTTTTTTTACCATAAGCGAAGAGAAAACGAAAGGGAAAAAAAAAAAAAAAAAAATGAATTGAAGGGAAAAAATTAAAAAATTTGAAAAAATATTATTTTATTCATTTTTTTTTTAACATGTGCCGGCCTAGGCTGACACCAGACAACATATTTGTAGAGGGTCGAGGAGAATGAGAAGACCGAGGAGGGACAGCACAAACCAGACCTCCACTGGAAAAGTGCAGAGAGTGCTGAGATCTTGGGGAGGCTTGTTGCCACCCAAATCCCAGAGAAGACCAATTGTCCTTACCGGCGAGAAATCAATGGTAAGAGACTGTTGCGATACCGCATCGTTATCGAAAAGAGGCGAAGAACACTGGAAGTCTGGGGAGACTTGTTGTCACTCAGACTCCAGGAAATACCACTGGTTGTTGTCGGTGAGCAATCACTGACGATTATCTGTGTGAGAACTCCTAGTGAGTACAAATAATAATAATAATAATAATAATATCCAAACACTACACCCAAGAACCATTCTACGATATGCTAGCTAGCAATGAAATTATATAAGAATAAAAGTTGCATTGAAAAAAAAGCTAAAGTGCCTTAGGAACCAAGATAGGCAATATAGGCAATATATATATATATATATATATATATATATATATATATTTATTAAACAAACTTTTTAAAATATTTTTTGGTACAGAAAAATTAGTACAATATTAGAGAAAGAGAGAGAGAGAGAGAGAGAGAGAGAGAGAGAGAGAGAGAGAAAGAGAGAGAGAGAGAGAGAGAGAGAGAGAGAGTGTGTGTGTGTGTAGTGTTTGAGAGAGAGACAACGGATTAGTTCATTTTTCTTGTAAAACATTACTCAGATATTTCTTTTTAAAGTAATATTTAACTCGCGTATTTGTTTTTTTGTTGTTTTTTTTGTAAGCTTTACCTCAGTTAGTTATTTCGGATGTTACACTAAGATTTTCTTCGCGTATAACAACAGACGCACTTTAATTGTTATTAATAAAAAAAAAAATTACTATTTCTCCGAGCAGCACCGGGTAGCCTTGCTAGTTTAAAATAATAAACTTGTCATTCACAACTCTGTTAAAAACACGAACCAGAAACAGCTTTATTTACTTTTAAATGGGACCGAAAGAAAGAAATCAACTATATATATATATATAGTACATGTTCATCGAATGAAACTCCATTGTTTTTTAAAAAGTGCTCAATAACAAATAGAGCTATTTTTTTAGAATACATTTTTATTTATACAAACATTTTTGCTTACATATGTGCATATACGTTTCATCTGCGATCTCTCTCGTGAAGCAGCTTCCTCAGACCTTCATTTTTCCTAAATATCTGAGGGAGTTGGCTTTCGAAAGAGAGCGCAGCTGAAACATGTATGCACATATGTAACCAAAAATGTTTACATAAATAAACATTTCTACTACATATATATATATATATATATATATATATATATATATATATATACCATTCCGGACCGTTAAATATTTAACAGTAAACCCACCAATGTTACAATTTTACAATTTACTGTCTTTATATTTAAATTTTGAAATGTAAATGAATTGATCTGAGATTTACTGTCTCTTGTCATTTATTTTTGTTTATCCTTACTCCACCTTCCGGTTTTCAACATTGCATTGCTCCTGCCTCGGAATTCTCACCTTCATATTTACTTGTTTACTAGCAATGCTTCAAGCAAACTACCATTTCCTTCACACACACACACACACACACACACACACACACACACATATATATATATATATATATATATATATATATATATATATATATATATATATATATATATATATATTGATAGAGGGGGATGGAGAGGGAAAGGAGAGAGTCAAATTTCGTTACAATTGTATAACTTAAACAAAACCGAACCCACATTTACAGACAATCCGTGTATAACATTCATTTATTTATTTGCGTTGTTTTACGGATATTTTAATCCACCACATGTTACTTAAAAGTTACGTTGTCAAATTTTCATTTCAAGCCAGCTCTCTCCACCAGGAGTTGCCCGGGAGTCTTCTTACTTTTATATGTATTTGCTGCATATTTTTTTTAAATCCCCCGTTTATATTTTTTAACAAACTATTATTTTTAAATAAAAGTTTGAAGAAAAAAATACAAACACATTTTTTAAATATTTAATACACATTTATTCATTTATTAATAACATTTTCTTTTTTCAAAACTAATATGCAAATATAAGTTTGAAAGTTAAATCTGTATATCAATAAACTAAGCCACTTTTTTGGTCGGGGAAACAGGGATCAGGGAGGGAATTACAAAGGCATGCGATATCAAGAAAGAAGCTACTAGAGTAGAAAGTGTTTCGGCATCTGGGTACCTCTACAGTGAAGAGGTGGGATTTTGCTGCTAGTCAGATTGGTCAGGGAGTAGAAATCCAGTAAGCTCATTAGAGAAGATTCCGTGGAAGTACTTGATCCACTATAGTTTTTTGTTTGTTCTTTCGGCATTTTTTAGATTGTTTAGATTATTGTTCTCATCTATGATGTTATTCTTACAACGTTTCGGCCGATGTAAACTCCCACCCTTTTAAGGAGCGTCTTGCTAGGTGTTCTTTATATCGAACTCGGGTATCTGTACGAAATTCCGAACGGAACCCGTTATTCAATGCACGGTGGTAGCTGGCTCTTGGTCCGTTAGCCCCGACTTGGTAGAAGTAATTTGTAATTGTATTCTTAGTATCGTTCGTACTAAGGATTGAACCTTCAATCCCCAGAAGACTGTCACTTAGAACTGATTATCACTTGGCACTTTTAAAAAGATGTGCCAGACGCGGAACTCCAAAGTAGTAGAGTGAAATTGACAACGTTGCTTCTGCGCGATTCATTTCTGTGTTCTGGGCCAAACCTTCCCCGACTTCGTATGCAACCGCTGAGTCTTTTTGTTCTCGCTGTTGGGAGTAAACACCGGCAATCCTGTAGATTAACGTATAGCAGCGACAATCTAGAAGGACTTCATGCAGGCACGATCTTAGTGAGTTCTATGCAGAAGTCCGACTCGCTTAACAACAACAAAAACAAAAACAGCAGCAGCTGTGTAAGCTGTAAGTCAATAACGAATATTGATGTATGTGCTTATTGCATATGTATGTGTATGTATATATGTTTGTGCAATAATGACAACAACAGCAGAGCCGATGTGTGCTGACGTCAAAGTATCAGCAGCAGTTGTGTATGGCATTAATGATCAATTAATGTATATGTTTATTTCTTGTGTTTGTATATGTGTAAGCTAAAAGGCATCAGAGTATTGATTTACTCCTCCCCAGGAGTTAGGCACAAGGCCAGTTTTTATCTTACTCCCACGGGTCGGGAAAGTGGGGTTTAAAAATTGCCTGGGCAGCCCCGTCGGCATTCCTCGGTAGGGGCGCCTCAGGCAGTAAGCAATAAACTTACTCCTCCCCAAAGAGGGGAGGCGAAGCCTGGGAGGGTGGATCTCCAAGAACTGCACAGGACAGACCCATAGACCGGCGTAAATCAAGCCCCGAAGGTCAAGACAATACCAGTCTATGGGTGCAGTATCCATCGGAACAGATACTACACTTTGATCTTGGCCAAAAGGCCAAGAAGGCATCAAAGTATCAGCAACTGTATACGCTATAAGACATTAACATATATTGATGTATGTGCTTATTTCATATCTATGTATATATGTATTCGTAAGTTTTACGTTTGACGTTCGAATCTAATCAGTAGCAGCTCAGAATTCTCTCTAGGCGCCAACTTGTCTTATTCTTCAGTTCCAGCAATAAATTCATTACCCCCCCCCCACCCACGTGTTTTATATTTTCCCTTGCTTGATTTAAGTCCACATTTTGCTTCTACAGATTGGTTTACTATGAATAACGTTGATATTCAGCAAGTCTGAGAGAAACTTAAACGGCTATTGGCCTAATAATTTAACAAGATTCTTAACTTTAAAAGCAGGATTTTGTTGATAAACTGGCTTTAAAATTTTACTATATCAAAAATAAATCAAGATAATAAATGATATTTTTTTAGTAAAATTTTATCAACTAGCAAATATATGCTCCCTTTGTTCCTATGGTCAAATAGCTTCGCCAACCCGCAGTGCCTAGCGTGGCGACTATGGCAAAACCCCTGAATGACTGTCGCCAATAAGCTGGACGGAAACCAGGGAGGGGTTCCTCTCCCAGGAGTGAGTAAACATCCTGATGCTGACGTATATATTTGCTAGACTGGGCGGATTATGTAATTATGAAAGAACTACATACAATACGTAGTTAAAACAAAATAAATTGTTTGGGACTATTAAAATAATTTCCAACGCTATTTATAATGTTTACCCAGTCATTTTTTAATTTTTTTATTATCCCTTATGTTTGAATTCATGTTTTGAAAGATGATGTAAATCATAAATCTATGACGTCATGACAAAGTTATAATTATTTTGTTATGGTTATGTTTTAAGTCCTATATAAAAGAAAGTTGAAATGGGTCAGTTGATAGAATCTCAGACTGCAGAGCTCAAGGTTTCGGTTTCGATTTCCGGTCATAGCATCCGCTTTATTTGTTGGAAATTATTATTTACTATTTATGCAATATTGTACCATTTTTAATAGTAGTTAAGATCCCTGATCTTTCGAAATGAGACAAATTCCGCAATGTATTTATTATGTTTACAAAAATTGTGACGGACGGACAACATCTCTATTTGTATAAGATTGAAAATAGATCTTGTCTGCTAACAGTACTATGTAAGTTAGTACTACCTGCTTGGGGTTGGACTGGCACCCTCATCCGCACCGATGAGGTGGCTGTGTAGACACCAGCAACGCTTAAAAAACAAGAGCTGTCAAATGGCGGCTGAGCTATACGGGTTCCCAACGTTCGTCCATACTGATGACGAGACGAAAGTTAACCTCGGGTTTCCTTTCGGTCGCCTCACAACTCTCACGTCCTCTCCATATTGTCATTCTGTCCTCATATTCAATGAGTGATATTTCTACCAAAGGGGGGAGAATTTCTATTTTCTGGGTCTGCTGTTGTCCAAGACGGGTGTTTTATGAAGATTTTCAATCCTCTCTTAATATTCATCATCATCTAACGCGTACCCCTAAGTATTTCTGGCCTTGATAAGTGGTGACTCATTAGTAAAAAGTGTCGGGGTTGCAAGTCTGAATGCCTCAAAAGAAGCAATAAACATGCAAGAATCATTTGTTAAGAATGTTTCTTATTAGTCAGAAACAGACTAGATTTTTACGTAGATAGTGACAACGGTGGTAAACATAATGTAGGTCTATTTCTTCTTCTTCTTCTTCTTCTTCTTCTTCTTCTTCTTCTTCTTCTTCTTCTTCTTCTTCTTCTTCTTCTTCTTCTCTTACCCCCTCCTTCTTCTTCTTCTTCTCTTTCTCATCTTCTTCTTCTTCTTCTTCTTCTTCTTCTTCTTCTTCTTCTTCTTCTTCTTCTTCTTCTTCTTCTTCTTCTTCTTCTTCTTCTTCTTCTTCTTCTTCTTCTTCTTCTTCTTCTTCTTCTTCTTCTTCATTTTTGTCGGTTGGTCTGTCAAGCCTCCACGTTTGAAAGAGCATGCCCATTGTATTGTCACGCTTATTCTTTTCTTTCATTAGATCTTCAGTCACGCTTGATTAAACTTGGTGTGGCGATTATAATATGCGCATACAGGTTCGGTTCAATTGAATCAAGGCGTTTGAAATTGCGATTTTCTTTGGTCTGTCGTAACACGTATGCACTTTGGTCTGTCACACTTTCAAACACTGTGAAATATTAGTATCATCGTTAACAGCGCAGATTGAATGGACGTTGTTTTTTTTAAAATTATTTTATACACCTTTTTATTCTCTCTTACATCATTTCTCTTTTTACACGCGTTTTTATTCCCTTTTCGCTTTGATCGCAACCCCTTCCCGCAGACCCCACGCCCCACGCTTTGCCATTCTTCGGGGTCGTTTCTTTTTTCTTTTTCTTTTTGGGGGGGGGGGGTTCAAACAAAATCTGCCTAGACGCATGAAAAAAAGCTGTTCAATCTTTCCAACGAATTCTTACCAAAAACAAAACAGACGCGCCACTTGTTACCAAAATAAGTCAAGATAATCTCATTCCATGTGTTTTCAGTCTTCACACATTGTAATTCATTTCTTATACGTGCACACACACGCCCGCATACTACTACTACTACTACTACTACTACTACTACTACTACTACTACTACTACTGCTACTGCTACTGCTACTACTACTACTACTACTAATAATAATAACGGAAACCAACCCACATAGGTAGGTAGCCGTTGATATGTTGATATAGAAACAGAACAACACATACAGAAAGAACATTACACGAGCCCAAGAGAACTGCAGTTGCGAGAATTCCCATAAAATGATACCCCTCAAATACCACACACACACACGCACGTACGTACGCACGCACCAATGTGGTTGGACCAGAATCGGCTAGTACCACACAGAATAGTCATAAAGGGTCAAGGATGGTGGAACGGTACGGGAGGGAGAGCACCAACCAGACCTCCACTGTACAGATGCGAGAATACTGGAACCTTGGAGAAGCTGATTGTCACTAAAATTCCAGAGAACATCAACGGTCGTTGCTAGCAAGAAATCAATTATAAACAGCTATTGCGATAACGCAAAATGATTTCGGAGACGTGGTAAGTGCTGGAAATCTGAAGAGACTTGTTGTCATTTGAACTCCGAAGGAACATACCGGGTTTTTGTAAGTGATAACCCCAGTGAGTAAAACACAAAAATAATTATAATAACAGTCCCGAAAAAACTAGAAAAAAGACTGGGAAAAATCGAATCAAATGGAAGACGTAGTTTATACAATGATGAAAACTTAAGGAAAATCCTCGAATGCGGAAACCAACCCACATAAACTGCGAACGCTAACCATTCACATGGAAGTTGTAATAGAACTAAAACAAAAACATAGAAGAAACACCACACGAAACCAAGGTAACTGAAACTGCCCCCTACAAAAAAGTGATGGCACCAGTCTCGGCTTATACCACACAAAATAGTCATGAAAGTTCAAGAACGATGAAAAGACCGATGGGGGAAAAGCATTAACCAGACCCAACTAGATGAGTGTGGGGAGTACTGAGACCTTGGGGAGGCTTATTGCCACCCAAACCCCAGGGAAGACCAATAGTCCTTGCCAGCGAGAAATCAATGGTAAGTGGCTGTTGCGATAACGCAAAGTAATTTGCAATTATTATCGAAAAAGGTGGAGATTACTGGAAATCGAGGGAGACTTGTTATAACTCAGACCTCAGGGAACACGACCGATTATTATCAGTGAACAATCACTGATGATGACCTGTGTGAGAACCCCGAGTGAGTTGATAATAAAACCAGCTCATATAACCAACGAATATCAAGCAGCCACAGGTAAGTTAACAAAATGCAGAAAGAACACCACACGAGCTCAAGGGAACAAAAATTGAGAAAAACACCATAACACACACGAACTGATATCAGTTTCGGCTAGCACTACGGAAAATGGACGCAAAAGAATAAAAGAGGATGGAAAGACCGAGAAGGGAGAGCACCAACCAGATCTCTACTAAAAGGGTGTGAGAGTATTACAACTTTTGGGTGGATTATTGCTACTCGACTCTCAGAGAAGGCTGACGGTTGTTATCAGCGAGATATCAATGGTAAACGACTGCTGTGATATTGCAAATAATTTATAACAGTTATTGATAGAGTAAGAGAATGCTGAGAATATAAGGAGATGTTCCGTGACTCAGATTCCAGGGTATACTACTGATTATTGCTAGTGGGCAATCACTGATAATGTTAGATAGTGACCCTATGGAAAATGACGTATCTGTTGAGGCGGGTTTGACTTGCGCGAATTGTAGCCGAGTCACTGCATGCAACTTTGGTGCGACGGTTTTCTCACGGTTCGGGTGATAGTGACGAGACCCGGGGAGTCAAAGTTTAGGTCACACCTAGTGTTGATCACGAGATTTCGTGACGTCAGTTTTCCCCCATGGGAAAACGAGATTGAGATTCGACAGTTCTCGATAGGAAGCCGACAAGAAAACAACGATAGTCATGTAGCTGTTACAAGCTGAGGCTTTCGAATCCTCAAAAATGTGGGCCAGAGTGAATCTCCAATCTTCCTCCCTTTGCAAGTGGCCAAGTGATTAGGTGATTAATTTAAGAAATTAACTAGCGTAGCCTCTCTCTCTGCGACAACGGACTTCCCAGTGTTGACACGCAGAATACCAATAAATGGCAAAATTAAAAAGAAAAAGAAGCCTTGTTATATTATTTGTGTACGGGGAGATTTGATTTCAGCCCAAGAAGAAACCGCCGGTATGGAAAACTATAACGCTCGACGGAGCGACTAATGATAGCAGCGGCGACGCAGAGGCCTACAGAGATATCAAGCTGCAGGCGACAAGGTTAGTACGAATAGTTGCATACAACGGCGAGGCAATAACAGTGAAGAAAAGTAGACAAGGTTAGTACGAATAGTATTCATGCGATTTGGGAAACGCGGAGAGAAACGGCATATCGTCCCATTTAGTAGCGATGCCGTTCGTTCTGGATCAACAGACGAGGGCTCTAGGACTACTAGATTCCGACACAACGTATTAAGAAACCAGCAAATGTAACATTGGCGATTTGGTGCAAATTCGGCCAGCCTCCCCGTCATGGGGAGGAAAGATGCGAATCGGGGTTACCACGAGTCTACGCGGAGTCTATAAGTAGACCTTTCGTTATTGTTGATCGTGAAAGAGCGAACTTTTTAATGAGAAGCAAGATAAAAAAAGAACAATGAAATAAGGCACACACACACTCGCAAAATATGATAGTTGTGCAAAAGAAAACAAAGATATATATATATGTAAGTAATCTTTAAAAAAATACAGTGAACTTAGCGATATACACACACACACGCAAAATATGATAGTTGTGTAAAGGAAAAAAATGTACGTAGTGTTAAAACGAAAATATATTAAAAAAATATATATATACAGTGAACTTGGCAATATACACACACACACACACACACACACACACACACACACACACACACACACACACACACACGCAAGACGTAAACCTTTTTATAAAAGGAAAGAGACGATACGACTTTGGAAAAACTTTTTATTGACTTTCTTGTTCTGTAATTTATTGATACGTATTGTTCTTGTAGGGGGAGGAAAGGAGATTTGTTTTTTGTTTTGTTTTTGTTGTTGTCGATAATTGAGTGTTCGTTTTTTTTTCTTTGATGTTGTTTAAGAAAAAAATTTTTTTGTTATGTATATCTATTGAGAGAGAGGCGTTATATTTTTTCCCAGTGTTTTCTTACGTAACCAGAAAAAAAGGAGTATTTGGTTTAACGTGCGTTAAAATTTTAGTATATATATATATATATATATATATATATATATATATATATATATATATATAAAAAACAGTAACTAATTGAAAATGAAGTGGTGGTCAGCCAATTAAAGACAGGTTTCGAATGAGAGGATTGACCTTTGGAATGCGATGAAGTTTTCGCGAGGTCCCGATTTGGGATGGCAGTGAGCCGATATCGATCGTAAGGGGAATTTCCTTACATCCCAGGAGAGGCCTCTAAAGGGTCGTGTCTCTTCCAGCTGAGGGCTGGAATTGAGTTATGTTCGCTACGCGTGACCCACATAGGGTAGCCAAAGAGCGGGTTTGCGATGATACAGACAAAGAGTTGTTCGGTGCACACGCGCGAGAAAGCGATTTTGTGACTATGAAAAGAATAGCGGATTGTGGATAATCATTGGGGACCTCAGGGTTTGCCGCAATTTGCATTGGTCAATCAAGCATGAATGGTGATAATTCTAAGTTAGGAACCGGTTCGTTCTAGGTTTTGGATGTGACCGACCGTGCGCAGAGACGCCTCTCTACCCCACGACATAGTTAGAATGACGGAAAGGGTACAGTTAGCAAAGCGATGGAAGCGAGTCCCCATCAACGGGGTTTGGAATTAATTTTGGTGAGAGGGAGCGTTTCGTGCGTGGATCGAGGACACCTATGACCATAGATGGGTCGACTACGTGCCGTATTTTAGGGTCCTGGAATAGTAAATAGACAGTAAATGTGTCTCGGATCGAGATCCGATGTGTGTGTCTTCGAAATAGACACGCAAACTCCACAGTGGGTCGATCTGGACATAGAGTTTAATGATAGAGCGGCACGTAAAATTAATTTGTCTGCTGACCATACTAGGTGTATGTTTTTTTAATAGGGGTTTCTGTTTGTTCCCCGTAATTCGCAGTAATACCGCCAGTTAGAGAAATTATTATCGGTTGTATGCCGATGCTTGGGAGTGTGCGTGTGAGGTGAATTGAGGTATGCCTATGTGTTGGTGTGAATACCCCGGGGTCGGAGGTCAGACCGTTGTAGGCTCAGTGGCGAACTGAGCGGGTGATGGGGCGATGTTGCCCGATAATGTTGTGACGGGGATGGCCAAGAGAGCCGATATTGATCGTAAGTGAGATTTCCTTACATCCCGGAGATTACGTCATGGGCCGAGGAGCGGCCGGTTGAAGAGGTTGGACTTTGGAGGTTCAGCCGTACTAACCCTTGGTTCTGACCAGACCCGCGGATGGGGTGTGTTAAAATAAAAATCTTAGGATTGTTTTTTTTTGTATAGGGAGGGGAGGAATGTTAAATAGTGACCCTATGGAAAAGGACGTATCTGTTGAGGCGGGTTTGACTTGCGTGAATTGTAGCGGAGTCACCACGTGCAACTTTGGTGCGACGGTTTTCTCACGGTTCGGGTGATAGTGACGACACCCGGAGGGTCAAAGTTTAGGTCACACCTGGTATTGATCACGAGATTTCGTGACGTCAGTTTTCCCCCATGGGAAAACGAGATTGAGATTCGACAGTTCTCGATTGGAAGCCGGCAAGAGAACAACGATAGTCATGTAGCTGTTACAAGCTGAGGCTTTCGAATCCCCAAAAATGAAGGCCAGTGTGAATCTCTAATCTTCCTCCCTTTGCAAGTGGCCAAGTGATTAGGTGATTAATTTAGGAAATTAACTAGCGTATCCTCTCTCTCTGCGACAACGGACTTCCCAGTGTTGACACGCAGAATACCAATAAATAGCAAAATTAAAAAGAAAAAGAAGCCTTGTTATATTTTATTGTGTACGGGGAGATTTGATTTCAGCCCACGAATAACCCCCCGGTATCGAAAACTATGACGCTCGACGGAGCGACTAATGATAGCAGCGGCGACGCAGAGGCCTACAGAGATATCAAGCTGCAGGCGACAAGGTTAGTACGAATAGTTGCATACAACGGTGAGGCAATAACAGTGAAGAAAAATAGACAAGGTTAGTACGAATAGTATTCATGTGATTTGGGAAACGCGGAGAGAAACGGCATATCGTCCCATTTAGTAGCGATGCCG
>OY744532.1:60922769-60972769 GCA_963556195.1 Sepiola atlantica | reverse complement strand
AACTTATTAATAACATCAATTATTTCTAATGTTCTTTTTGGTTGGGGAGAGGTTCTTTTGACTACACGATTTTGGGTCTTAAATTTCTCATAGTAAATAATTAATCTTATTTTATTATTGTTGCTATTCTCGAATGCAAACGTATTACACTAGGATTTCAACTTATATATATATATATATATATATATATATATATATATATATATATAAGAGATTCATGTAGTTTGATTGAAGCATTGTGTGTAGTATAGATCCTTTTTATTGGAATCGTCCCCTACAAATTCTCTCTCTCTCTCTCTCTCTCTCTCTCTCTCTCTCTCTCTCTATATATATATATATATATATATATATATATATATATATATTTATATATATATATATAGAGAGAGATTTGAATGAATTACACAATTTTTAATGTTTACGGTCCTGTTTGTTTGTTTTTATTAGGGGACTTAATTTTGATGGTAAAACAATCACTGATGAAGACTATTAAACATTTTGACTTGTTATCAAAAGAATGGTCAGAAACAATTATTTGATATATATATATATATATATATATATATATATATATATATATATATATATATATATATATATATATATATATATAATGTTTTAAGGTATTTCCTTAAATGTTGATATTAAAAAATGTGAATAAAAGAATAGTTTAATTTAAATACGATATCATTTCAGCAGATGCTAGTAGCAATTTCGGTGTCTCAGTCGGTAGAGCACCTGACGTCAACCACCATGACCCGGTTTCGAATATTGTTGAATCAAGCCACACTGATGAATTTTAGGGACGACGAAACACGTGTATGTAAATATATTTTTTTAAATATTGACTTTTGGAAGCGATAACTTTTTTTTACAAATAACAATCAAATAATATTGCAACTCACTGGGTTTTTTTGAGAAATGGTAGCAAAATAAACGCTGTCTTGTGTTATAAAATTTTTGAGTAACATCTTTCAGACAACTTTAGTCCTTGTGTAGTCACTAATAGAATGCAAACTCAGTTGATATCTTACCGTTAGTTTAATACGCTTGCATTTTAGAAAGATTGCATTTTTATAAATGGGAGAATGTATCTCCGACAACAACAACAACAACAATAATAATAATAATAATAATAATAATAATGATAATAATGATAATAATAATGATAATGATAATAATAATAGCAATAATAATAATAACAAATAATAACAAATAATAACAAATAATAATAATGATAATAATAATAATAATAATAATAATAATAATAATAATAATAATAATAATAATAATAATAATAATAATAATAATAATAATAATTCTTATATCGGTTTCACTACCACAACATTTTCCCGAAGACTAACATTGCATCTTTCTGACACTAGCTCCATTTGCCAACACCTAAAAAACATGACTGCCCCCTTTTCAATATAGACACATACTAGTCAACCATACTAAAATAATAAACCACGATACCAATACCCAAAGATTAAAACATCCCACAATCAATAATGTGAATTACGAAACTAGTCACAATATTTTAAAGTGTCTAGCATAGCAATAAATGTTACCAAATTCTTAGCCATTAAGCAATTATACGTTTGTAACATTAAAATAATATAGACGCTCTATTTAAGTTGTAAATTATTTGCCGTTATAATAATAAAAAAACTCAACAGTAAAAACATGTTTTGTAAGAAACCAAAACAAACACCGCCTGAAGACGATTTGACGACTCAAATCGAAAAGACTCGCGAAAAAAAAAGGAAAGAAAATGGAACAAGAAACCCATAGAACTTACATAAAGCAATTTGATCGGAACACTAAATGGACCATTCGGAAAATTGAAAAAATAAAAAAAGTTTTATCAAGCAAAAGACACTCCGTATTATTTAATAATCTCTCTCTCTCTCTCTCTCTCTCTCTCTCTCTCTCTCTCTCTCTATATATATATATATATATATATATATATATATATATATAGACACATATTATTAAATAATATATACATATATATATATCATTCAATAATATTTTCCTATATATATATATATATATATATATATATATATATATATATATATATATATATATATAGACAAATATTATTAAATAATACGCAGTGTTTTTTTAGCTTGATATATATATATATATATATATATATATATATATATATATATATATATATATATATATATATATATATATATATATATATATATATAAAGGAAATGGTAGTAATTATGAAGGTGAGAATTCCGAGGCAGGAGCAATGCAATGTTGAAAACCGGAAGGTGGAATAAGAATAAACGAAATAAATTACATTTATAGTTTTTACCGCCCTTATTTAAATTAAATTAATTAAAAAATTAAAAAAAAATTAGAATAAGGAAGATAGAAAAACTATAAAAAGACTAACATCACAAAGACAATAAAAAAGACACAACTCCTGATGACGATCGAGAGATCGAAAGCGCTCAAGAGATGGCCGACGAAAGAACATTTAAACGAACACCTGAAAAAAGAAACTTGCTGGCCGCGTCGAGAAGCTTACAAGGAAAATAACAAAGAGCAAACATTTCGTCTTCTTCAACGAGGCCTGCATATATATATATATATATATATATATATATATATATATATATATATATATATATATATATATATATATATATACAGACACGTGCTTCGTCGTGTATATGTCGCATGAGTGTGGCTAGATGATGCGAGTTTCGAAACTGAGCCACAGTGTCTGGCCTCCGATACTCTACAGACTGGATAAAATTGCTACTTGGAAGAGGGAGAAATTACATCGTATTTAAATGAAACTATTCATTTATTTACTTGTTTTAACGATACTAATAACCGAAAATGCTCAATTATTTTTTACAGATGTTTATTGCTTTTATGCGAAGTGAAAACCATCATTTTCTCTACCAGAGTACTCTACCCATGGGACGGGGGCGTGACATTTTCTTGGGGTAAATATTCTAGTCTAAAAAATTTTTTTTTTAACTATTTATTTTGACTTTTTTTCATCTAAAACTGAAGTGTAAGGGGCTATTCTGATAGGCCCACATTTATAGAAGAGCCCTGAGTGGGGAGTTGGGCAGCAAAATGTTTGTTTACATTAAATTTAAACTCCTGAATATTGGTACAGATGGGGAAACAGATAGCAGGGAGGGTATTCCAAAGGCAAGCAGTCTGATAAAAGAAGCTGTTAGTTTTAGCTGAATACACCCAGACAAACATACAAATGTTATTTATTAATATATACATTGCAAACTTCCCTTGTTAACCCAGAAGTTTTTTCGTAACTACAGATGATAAAATGACTTCATGCCGAGCGATGAGAGAAAAAAACGAATTGCGTATCTGCGATCCCAGAAAGACGTCGACTTCTGACGCCCACCAGTTCTAGTTTCTCGTAGACAGATGGCACACGGCGAAAATCTTCAGGAATTGGGTGAGAAAAAAGAAAGAAAAAAAACACACAAATTAAGCATAGCTTTCTACCAACACAATGAACAATAGCAGGTTATTTTCGTCTAAATGTGAGAAAGACGTTTTATACGATAAGACTTTGGCAAAAAAATAAAAGTGAGGACTACAGGGGGAGGGTACCTTATTATTTAGGAAACTCAGTGAAGTACTTTCCAAAGAGGCATTGGAGCTAAATGGTCGGTCCGTGGATAACTATATATGACCGCAACACATTCGTGACCTTATCGCTATGGTAATTAAAATCGATAACTACTGTTATCGATAATGCAAAGTGCTCCGTAAAAAAGGATGTAGCGAACACTCTTCGGTCCTAATAGTGTTCATATACACATTTCTACTTGTTCATAGACTTTTGTTGATAGCCTAACGGTTAAAAGCGCCGACTATCGAAAAAGCAATCGTGTCTAGATTTCACTTTCACTTATCTTTGTTACCGTACTGAAGAGCTGTGTTACAGCGAAACAGTCTCTCTCTCTTTCCTCTCTCTCTCTCTCTCTCTCTCTCTCTCTCTCTCTCTCTCTCTATATATATATATATATATATATATATATATATATATATATATATATATGAAAAAGAAAACCAAAAACTATATTATGTATGTATTCATATCAACGTTTCGTCTTCATTCCTCAGGATAAAGAAAAAAAAATCATACAGCCATTAATTTTTATTTGCCTGAAAATGTTCGAGTTTCGGCATGGCTGTTGATAAAAAAAGCAAAAATGAAAAAAAGTGATTGAGGTTAACCAGTTATCAGTAGCAGTTTACACAGTTCAAGGGAAAAGAGGAAATGGGGTGACAGCTAGGAGTTATTAATTTCTATTTCTATTTTTAGCTTAGTGTCTGGGTCAAATCTGTCAAAACCGAGCGTGGCCGATAGTGGATATGGGGGATGGAAGTCTGAAATCATTGTCATGCTTCGAATTAAAAAGGAAAGAAAGAAAAGAAAAACAATTATATTTTTTATGAATGTAAACGCATGGGGAGTGATTCTATTTAGAAACGCAAATTCTGATTAAAAATGTTGTGGCGAAAAGAGATATGGCGGAAATAATACCTGTTAGTTTATTTAAGTGTGAATGTATTATTTATTCCTATTTATTTAATTACTTTATTTGTGTCGCTTTAATTAATCAATAAATTATTTGTAATATGTGAAAATATGTGCTAAAGAGGGTTGGAAATAATATATCTCGTTTATTTATTATTGTGTGAATGTATTCATTTATACTTATTTAGTTCATTATTTGTGTATTATTACACACACACACACACTCAAAGTTAAAAAACAAGGAGTGATATTGAAAACTCATGAGTTAAGGACGCAATATCACTCCTTCTTTTTGAACTTTAATAAAATCGGATTAATTTCTAATTTTATTATGTCATTCAATTAATTATATATATATATATATATATATATATATATATGATGGCTGTCTATTCGATTTCAAGTATGACCATTTTTTGCGTATCGAAATGATATTAAAGTAAAACCTTTCGGTGAACGGCGCGGATAATCTTGGCAATGCTGAGCTATCCTTCTATCCTCATATATTTTTTAAAGTTTATGTTGTGGGCGAGTATTCCGAATTAGTTCCCCATAAATCACCTGCTTGGGCAGTCTGTCATCAGTAAGACGAACAAGATGACCAACCCACCGAAGTCTGTGTTTTCTTATACGAGACTTAATACTTGGAGCAGCAGCTCGCTCCAACACTTCAGCGTCAGCGGTAAACCTTTCCCAACGGATGTTAAGCAAGTGCCTAAGGCAATTCTGATGGAAACGCTCTAGTAGGCGAATATGAGCCCTGTAAATGGTCCATGTCTCACAAGCATATGACAAAGTTCATACAACAATGGCCTCATATACAGAGATCATAGTTTCCAGCCTGATATCACGTGGTGCTCACACCCGCTATTCCAACTGACCAAAATACACACTAGTCTGTTTAATGCGTATACTTATCTAATCATTCAACGACCCGTTCGTCGAAATAACATGACCCGGATACATAAACAGATCCATACAGATAGTATGTGACTTTCAACCAATATATCCGGTTCTTGATACAGGTTGCCAGAGGCCAGGGCAAATATAGCCTTTGTCTTACCCTGGCTTATTGTGAGACCCATTATTCTACACGCCCATGCAGAACTATCCATGATATCCTGCATATCATTCTGCGAGTGAGCTACGAGATCCACGTCGTCTGCATAAAGCAAGTCTCGAACAACAGTGGAAAATGTCCTTGACGAAGTCTTAAAACAGTTATACAGCCGACCCGATGTACGAAATAGAAGATACACACCTTTGTCACAGTTATTAAAAGCAAATGACAGAGTTGCAGCAATATAGATGGAAAAAAATAAGGTGCAGGTTTATCACCTTGTTTTACACCATTTTCAACTGCAACGGGTTTAGAGAGTTGACACATGCTTTCATATTGTCGTGTAGTTCACGAAGGAGTCTAACAAAGTTAGGAGGATATCACAACTTACCCAATACCTTCCACAGCGCATTTACCGGAATACTGTATAGAACGCTTTTGTCAGATCAACTTCTTTCTTCGTGTGAATCAGATGATTCTCGTGTTGGCATTAGTTTCCCCGATATTTTTCTAGTTAGAAATCTTTCTGGAAAGATATCGAGTACTTACAGGAAGGACCACGAGAAGGTTGCCAACATCCCTAAGTGAAAGTGGAACCGACTGGATTCGAACTTGGAACACCCAGTTCTTCAGTCTGTGTCGTTATCCACTTAATCATCGTCACCTCCCGTCAGATCAACAAAAACCTGATATAGGTTTTGACGATGTTCAAAACATTTTTCCTGAATTTGACGTGCAGTAAAGATCATACCAGTGGTAACACTATTTCCTCTAAAGTTACACTGACTCGCACGAAGCACACAATGTAGGCATTCGTGCGATTCGACAGTATTCCGGTAAATACCTTTGCTGTCCCATCCAGAAGAGAGATGCATCGATAGTTGCCGCACTTATCTTTTCACCCTTTTTCGTTTGTACAAAGAGACCATAATAGAGTCACGCCAATCTTAGTAATAATGCCCATCAAACCAGATGTTATCAATTAACGACTTAATTAGCAAACAATCTATCACATCAGTACTGACTATCGACGGATTATTGAACAGTTCAGTATAATGCTCTGCCCATCTATCAAGTAGTTGCTGTGATTCCTAATCGACCCTGTGCTGTGCTGGATTTTAATGTGATCTTACGATCAGCTCTTACTCTACTACCTCTTTCTCACAGAAGAGACGTTGCTAGTCTCTCTCTACTCTATCGTTATTTTCATGGCAGGTGCTCGACTGAGCTTCAATCTATGCTCCTCCTCTTTGTAAAACATTAACAGCAAAAACTCGTCTAACTACAACCACTGTCAATAAGTTCCCTTTCTCACTCTGTGTACCTAGAACTAAATGAAACTTCTATGAGCAAAGTTTCTTCCGTCTGTGCGACGCAGTACCACGGGGCTGCTTCCCGACTGACTTTAACATAGCCGTTTTCAAGTCCATTGTAAATAAATTCTTGTTGAGTCGTCCTCTTAAATATTCATTTTAAGACCAGTTACAACTACCGTTACAAATCCCCTTGATGTCACACCGTATACCCGTCCAACTCAATAACCCTTATCCTCGAGTGGTCTTTGAGCCTTGATAAACAGTGACTCGTTTGTAAAAAAATAAATGAATGAAGTAGATGTTCTCTTAGCTGTTTGGGAGAACGGTTTCACGCGGATCGATTTGTACGTCGAGGCGAAGAAATAAGCATTGTTTAATGAAATAACCCGGGGTGATCAGAAAAGCACATGAGTGAATAAGAATTATAATCTAGATGGTAATGAGATATAGATCAAAGGTGTGGGTAGACGTCGCGCTAGGAATGCGACTGTGATTGTTTTGATAATTTCAAGGTTGAGAGGAAAATAGAATTAAATACATTTATTGCTTGTCTTTTGGGGTATGTGGATTAAGGAACTTGCAAAGGAAAACAATTTTTAGGATTGCAGTCACCGATTGAGAGAGAATAGGATAAAAACAACAGAACTAGACTTGGGATCAAGGTGAAGAGAGTTCCGCCTTTGTATTCCGCAGCAGGGGCTGGGAATCTAACTGGATATTTAGAGCTAAGTGTATCAAGAGAAAGTCGAATTTCTCCTACAATTCATTTTAAGTAATAAAAAAGCTTTAGTGTTCCGACTTTTCATTTTTGCTGAAACAGCTTCATAATTTCTGGATAAGTTAAGAACAGGGCACACATAACACAACAGTTGTTCAATGTTGAACATTTCAAACTTTTTCATAAAAGTTTCATACTCATCTGATTTTATATGAAAAAAATATTTTTGATAAAGGACGGTGAACTGTGCGAAATATTGAAATTCAAAATTATAATAACTGTAATAATTTACATGCTTTTGTGTTTGTCATAGGCTATTCTTTTTGACAAATGTGAAGAAGTCACCATTTTTAGCAGAAGAAAACACTTTTAATTACAGCAAAAGGATACGTAGATTTACCCCCCTTATTATATATATATATATATATATATATATATATATATATATATATATATATATATATATATATATATATATATATATATATATATATATATAACTTCTTTGTTAGATGGTGGGAAACAATTCCAGCAGAATCAATTGAGAATCTAAATTAAGAGCGTAATATTTATTTATTTTTGGGTACAGAAAATTAGTAAAACATAAGTACCATCGGGTTCAGTCTCAGAAGGACTTACCTATTCGGCTCTCTTCAGCTTATGTTGTCACTAATATATATATATATATATATATATATATATATATATGACAGAGCGATCGAGGCCGACGGGGATCGGGTACCCTAGTGGCGCACTAGTACGCATCTTGGTGATGATGCTAGACCATACGTAGAAACGAGGTGGAGATATAAGACTAGTACATATACTCAACACGAATCACGAAAACAAGAAGAGAAAGTAGTGTCACGTTGTCTGGCAAAAGTGGTGTTGAGTGTCCATTGCGATTACCCACACACAAAGCCGAGAGAAACCAGATGGAAGATTGGAATTTAGTCAACATCTCTTAATCACCAATGGGCTGTGGGTTTCAACAATTGGGAGACAAAGAATTGTTTTATCATAATAGCAATAAAATCTAAAAAGGGAAATGCCATTTTATCTGAATCGTTGAAAGGAGTCTATGCGTGCAAACGCACCCCCAACCACTGAGAGAGAAAGAAGGATATAGAGAAATATGTTTGTGAAAGGGAGGGTGTGACCTTACATCTTCTCATTAAGAGAAAGGGCTTTGTGTTGGAACGAGAAAAGAGAACACAGATCAGACTTAGGCGACCACCGAAGGAGAAAGGTCGTGCGTTCGGCCTCTCGTTTGTGGCGGAGCGCGTTGGCTGAAGTATTCTCCCCATCGTTTTAATTAGGCAAGTTAGTTCAACTTATGACTAAATACGATCATAAATGGAAACGCACACACGCACAGAGAGACGACGAAATAGCTTAGCTTAAAGATTACGACATTAAGAACGTTTTGGAGTTTAAATCAATTTAGTATTACGTAGTAATAGGGAAAACATTCTCGAAGCGGTTGCTATCAATTTACGTCAACCGTCTCTGTGCAATGGGTGTACGTTAAGAATGTCTCTTCCCATTTTTCATTTTTATAATTTTCTTTTTAATACCCTCGATAATTATTTATGGTCTTTTGACCACGTTTTTAATCGTGATTCCCATTCATAGTCGACGATTACCTTGAAACGTGTCAACTGAAAGACAGACGGTAATTTTATTTTATTTTTTTACCTTTGTTTTTCTCAATACTCGTTTGGAAAAGTAGAAAAAAATCCTCATAGAGAAAAAAGAAAAGCTTACGAAGTGATTCATCTTTGCTCCCCTTCTCCTGTTTCTTTTTCCCTCTTTTGTAATATAAATCATTAAAATAAAATCCTCATTATAGATAATAATGGCAGTGTGCCAAACATTATTTCATTGTTTATTAAAACTTTGTATCTATATATATATATATATATATATATATATATATATATATATATATATATATATATATATATATATATATATATATCAACTACCGTTCATGAATAGCTTAGATTAACACTGTTACTATAAGAAATGATAAAAAAAGTGATTAAAACCATCGCGCAATGTCGAAACAAATCAATAATAATGTTTCGAAAATGTGCTGGGCGGATTCGTTCAGCTACTTAAGTTTCGCCTCGGGGTGTTCTCCAGGCCGCTGTATATGGAAACACTAAATGGATTTTAATTTAAATCGCTCGTCAGTTAAAATGAAACAATCTGTTAAAAATGTAAACTTACATTATCCCTTTATGTTTTTAATTTTTTTTTTTTGAAAAGTTCTTTCTTGATATATATTTAATTTAAAATCACGCACCATATGTGCTAACGGGAATTTCATTCGCTTGCTTGCATCCGGTCATAATTCCACCATTAGCATTTAGCGGCTGCCTTTGTTTGGGGAACATTCCTGCGTTTAATTTTGCCTCTTGGCATAATTCACAGAAATGCGCCCCCCTCCCCACTTAAAACTTCTGCTTGTTTTCATTCAACTCAACATAATGGAGGCGTTCAAATTGTTGTTTACGTACTTAATCTTGCAACGGGTGTTCTTCTAGTGTATACACATATTTATACTAGCAGGATGACCCGACGTTGCTCGGGATTGAATGAGGATCACTACGTATTTTTTCACTAGGTTTTGTTTCGTTTCGTTCTCTAATAAAGTCAGAATAAGCTGAAATGTTGGAAAATTAGTGTCTTATACATATAGTTTAAATTTCATTATAATCAGATATGTTGGATTGACATACTAATATGTTATCATACCGGCGTAAGCAGAAACACACAAAGCAATAGCAAATTTACTTCAACAACAAAACGCTCAAACTAGCCATAAAAATCGCCCCCACAAGCTGTCTAGCAAAAAGGCGCTGAAAACGCCCAAAATATGATCACGTGATTGTCTACTATTACGTCCGCCAAACCAGGGGTAAACAAAATAAACCAGCAGCCGTGACAACATCAGTCTCTTTTTCTCTTTTCCCTACCACCAGCGATTAAGACGGTCCTGTCAACAGACTCCTAAAGCACTAGGGCAAGAAGCTGCCTGCTGCTGTCTCACTCTCGACTCCACACCGACTGAATTGAATTATGATATTTTACTTCATTCTAAAATAATTATAAATTATTTTAACTCATTTAAAACTCAGAAATTGAAATTTATTCTGAAACTTTTTTTCTTAATTTATTAATACTTTATAGGAAAAAATATTCAACATATTTTTTATCTTATCTTAATCTAAAAATAAAAATTCTGAAAAGTCATTGAATTTAAATTGGAATATAGAATTAGTATTAAAAAACCCTGAAATTACAAAATATATCTAATAAGTATAATCGTATTTTATTATATAAAAAGTATGATGTTTAAATAGAAGAAATATTATTATTTTTGATAATTCTTGACTTATCAATAATTGAATCTCTAATAATTAAAAAAAATATATTTAAAAGAAGAGCAAAAGAACCGCAAAAACAAAAAAGAATTAAATAATAATAAGACAATTTGGGGGGATTTTAGAGGGTTAGAAGGTCGACTTTAAATTAGTTAACTGATTGTTAATAACTTCACTGATTTAAGTAAAACTTAAATCAATTAATAGAATATTGTCATTTGTGACTTTGTCTCTGTGAGCAGTACTGAAACATGTAGTATGGTTGTACAGAAAATACTGATGTCTTTTATTGTTTTTCTATTCATTATTTCCAAATAAATTCATTTTTAAACTTACTCTCTACATTTATTACTAAAGTATAGTCAGTTGTGGTTTTGTCGCTATGGGCAATACTGAATCATGTAGTATGGCTATACAGAAAAGGAAAATGTTTTAGTTGACTATGTTCTAATTATGTACTTTCATTTTTTATAAACTAAAAAAGTAAAGTTATCTTTATTTGCAAGCTTCATTAAGAAATTTATAATAACTTCATTTGCAAAATTAAAATTTTTAATGATTGGGGTATAGTGATTTGTGCTTTGTTTTTATTGGCAGTACTAAATCATGTAGTAGGGCTTTTTAGAAAAGGCAAATGTTTCATGTGATATATTTTATTAACATTTTTAAAAAAATATATACGTGATATTATTATTGTTGCAAACTTCATGTTTAAAGTTAAATTTAAATTTATTACAATACAATTTGTTTTGGTTTTGTCTCTATAGGCAGTACTGAATAATGTAGTAAGGCTGTCCAAAAAAGGTAAATGTTTTAAATAATTATACTAAATATACTCATTTTTTTCTAAATTTTATCATATGATAATGAAGTTAGTTAGAATTTCTTATTATTGCTTTTATGCAGATTACGAAGGAAAGTTTGAATTAATTTTTTTTCAGCGGATAAGAAGTAATAAATCCAAGGCTAGTTCATTAATAAATTAGATGCTTTAATTATTGTGATGTCATAATGATTATTGGTTCAACTCAAGTAGCAATTGTTACTAATATTTCCACCAACGCAAAGTATAGGTGACTCAAGGTGAACCTGGTCACTGATGCTTTGGGGTATTGGTATTTGTTCTTTTTTTTAAATATAATAAAAAAATGCATTGTACATTCTCAAACTGCAATGCGTTAAAAACGGTTGACTAGAATAAACTAAACTTTGATATAGAAATTTAATCATTCTTCCCCCTTCCTTTTTAATTCGAAACGTGGACATGAGTTCAGACTTCCGTCCCCCATCTCATTTCGAGGCTAAAGATAATAAACTAATATTCAATCAATCCTTCCGCCTCCCCAAAACTCTGACAAGCAGCCAAATTGCCTTTCTCATTTTGTTATTCTATCACTTATAGTCCGCCGGAGGCTCGCCGATCTCGGGCAGATCAAAATTGATGATTGTATGATTATTTTTTCTGTAGTTTTCTTGCTCCTAAGGAGGTCTCACAATAAAGACGAAACGTTGATGAATACATAAATAATATAGTTTTTGGCTTTCCTTTTACATACATATATATATATATATATATATATATATATATATATATATATATATATATATATATATATATATATATGTCTCCGCTCGCAAATACGAAAACTTCTCGTAGACAACACTAAAATCCTAGAACACAATACTAATATACAAAAACCTCACATACTAGAAGCTTTACACATTAAAACAAAAAAACGGGTATTAACAGGATTAATTTTAACACTAGTACTAATATACTTAAATGTTTATAATAATAAATATAGTTTCGTATTTAAATTTTCCCGCTATAAATAACTATAACCCCACTACAGGTCTTTATCTGGTTGACATTATTCCACTGAAGATGGACCCAGATGGGTCAGAAAGTACTCTGGACCTAAAAGAAAATTACGGCAGATTCATCAGCCAATTCTCATCCGAGATTAAGACTTTAATCCGGAAAATTGAAGGGATTAATACAAAAATATCCAGACATGAGTTGTCGGTTATTTTTAATAATACGTGTTTTAGAGAAAAATGCTGCCTCGATACCCCCCCCATACACACATATATATATATATATCGCGATTGTTTCTATTCCAATGACAATAACTATTTCTGTTGTGCTTTTAAAAAAATATTTTCACTGTTTCCACCCATCTTTAGCTCAGTTTAATCGTGTTTTTGCTGAAGATTTGATGCATCCTATTTTCACTCGGAAACTGCTGTCTCACCATTGCTAATATGCTAAGCCGATTTTGGTTTCGCTTTCTATATTGAAGGGAGGTTGAACTATATTATATTTCTCTTATGTGTTTATTTATTTAATATGTCACGTTTTGGGTTGCCCGTATTTCAGACACGTGCTGTGTCATTCACGTTTTGGTGTCTTAATACACACACAGGCATATATATATAGGAAAATCTCCATCATACCAGTAATTATAGGAGCCACAGGACTAAGTAAAAAGAATTTCAAAAACTATCTGGCGAGTATACCCGGTGAACCGAGTGCAAGAGAAATACAAACAATTGAACTTAAAGGGACGGTTAGAATCTTAAAAAGATCTATAGGCTGGAGTGTCTGAAATAGCCGGTGAATGTCTGGCATATGGAAGGATGCCCCTATTTCCAGCAAAAACAGCAAGATAAGAAAAAAAAAAGAAAAAAGATATTTACATAAAAGTAACCTACCTAAACGTGTTGCTGGTTATCAGCCGTTATTAGCTTGACTAACTTGGATAAGGATCGAACCTTTGATATCAATGTCTATAGTCTGGAGTTTTACCTCCGGACCATAAAACCTTGCCCGGAAATATGTACGATTTTTATCACCTAAATATTTTAGTATTTATATAATTGTTTTTATAGGTGATGGTAGCCTTTTTTTTTAGTTCGTAGCTTTTTATTTTTCACTTCTTAAGTGACAAAGGGTAATAAAGAAGATTGCGTTTTCAGTCGCTCTTAACTTTATGGGACGTATTTTCGTTGATATATATATATTTATAAATTTTACACGTACATAAAAGTAATCCATGGACACGTGTTTCTGGCTATCAGCCGTCATCAGCATGGCTAACTTAGACAAGGATCGAACCTTATATATCAATGTTTATAGTCTAGAGTTTTACCTCCGGACCATGACGCCTTTTCCGGAAATATGTACTATTTTTATCACCCAAATATTTTAGGTATTTATATTATTGTTTTAAAGGTGATGGGAGCGTTTTTTTTTCAGTGACAACTGATAAGCCAGACACACGTGTCTATGAATTACTTTTATGAACGTATAAAATTAATAAAAATATATATATCAACGAAAAATACGCCCTAAAAAGTTAAGGGCGACTAAAAATTCAATCTTTTGCATTACACTTTATAGAAGAGCTACAAGCAAAAAAAAAAACAATTATACTAATACATTATATATATATATATATATATATATATATATATATATATATATAAGTTAGTAATCTGAGGCAGGAGCAATGTGATATAGGTACCGAAAGGTGGAACAGATGAACAAAAATAAATAAGAAGAGAAAATATGAATTGAATCTCAAATCAATTTATTAATATTTCACGGTTTAACGGTTTAAATAGCAGAGCAGTAAATAGAAAAAAGTTTACTGTCAAGCAATTTAAAAGGTCCGGAAAAGGTAAACTTTAATTTTCGAGAGTGGAACCTCTCATTATCAAAAGATAAAAAATATGACCGAGTAGTCGAAAAGGCGAGATGGACACAACTGTTCACGAAATGCCGGCAAATTATTGTTTTTTTTAATTTATTTATTTCCTACGATAGCATCTCTCCTTCTCTTCTTATATATATATATATATATATATATATATATATATATATATATATATATATATATATATGTATATATATATGTGTATATATATGTATATGTATATTTATATATATGTATATATATGTGTGTATATATATGTATATATATAGGTATATATATGTATGTATATGTATACATATATATATATGTATATATATATGCATATATATACATGTATATATATATATAAATGTATGTGTATATATATGTAAATATATATATATATATAGGTATATATATGTAAATATATATGTATATGTATTTCTATGCATATAAAAAAATTAAAAAATTAAACTCCTCAAAATTAGTGATATGTTCATCGACGTTTCGTTTCCTCTGTATTCCAAGACTTTATCAAGATGGTTGATTTGGGGAAAACATAGAAGTAAAAATTTACAAATACGTGATGCTTCTATCATGTTGAAGGATTTACATTTTTTCATCGAAATAAGATATAGACGTTTTAAATTCAAAATATGTGGTGTCTCTATGAAGTAGAATGGATTTAAAAAAAAATATCGATGTTATGTACAAAGTTGTGTTAAGAATGTGGAGTAAAATAGCTCGCCTACATCTAAATTTAAGTAATGGCAATACTCGATATCGCGACCGTCTCAAATTGTCACTTCCTACACTGATGAGAGCATAAGCTTGAAACTCCAGCGTATGTAGGTATAACTAATTTAATATGTATTTGTAAATAAATACATATATAACTATATTAATTTTAAGTAAATAATATAAATTTATTTTTACGCACATACGCCAGCATTTCAAGCTATTGCTCGCATCAGTGTAAGGAATGATAATCTCACACGGTCGCAAGGTTCGAACCCCTGCTAGAGAATCAACCTAGACACTGCAAGCAAGCGTCATAATCATACGGACACGGGACATCACGATGTCAAGAAGAAAATTGAAGTTATATTTATGCGAACGTTGTCGGAACATGCTATATAGCTACGTCACAGTCTATTTTTAACTTCCCCGAACAGGACTCAACTTCAATCTTCAGGTGCTTACAACAATATTAATTTTAAATAAATAATATTAAATTATTTTTACCTACATACGCTCTCATTAGTGTAGGGAATGATAATCTCAGACGGTCGTAAGGTTCGAACCCGGTTACAAAATCACCCTAGACTCCGCTAGCAAGTGTCATAACAAAATGGCCACGAGAAATTACCACGTACAGGGCGGAATTTAAGTTCTACTTATGTGAAAGAGGCACATATAAAAATACTGTCTAGAGAGTGTTCAACGAACGTTGTCGGAACACACACACACACACACATATATATATATACATATATATATGTGTGTGTGTGTCTCTCTCAATCTCTCTCTCTCTCTCTCTCTATATATATATATATATAAATAGACTAATATCTATATCTATATATATATATATATGAAAATTATAACTAAAAGGTAAACTTTTAGAGAGTTGGACCTATTGTGAAATAAGGAAAGCTCAATATACTGGATAGAGCAAAAATATGGTAAGTCAATGAGAATTGATTAGACCTGCAAATGGAAGCAAATCGATATCTTCAGTTGTTCAAGACAAGGAGCAGTTTAGTTAATAAAACTGTCTTGAACAACTGAAGATATTGATTTGCTTCTATTTGCAGGTCTAATCAATTCTCATTGACTTACCATATATATATATATATATATATATATATATATATATATATATATTGTTCTTTTATCTTACATATGGCCACATGAAAACGCAAACAACACAGATTTACCGCGAATAAATCATTTTAATTAAAAAGATACAAATAAGAAAATTCCTTTCTGAAATTTGATAACGCATTCTCAAATTTCAAAAATACGATCGTTGTCACACTCTTTCGCTCCGGTTTATGGATGGTTTCGCTTTTCGCTTTTTAATTTCTGCATGAATTGTGCTAGTTTTCTTTGCAGACAAGTGACTTCGATTTTAAATCATGTGTTCGGGTGTGTTCTACTGAAAGTTGATGAGCAGATACAATATAAGAATCGGTGAAACCTAACAAAACTATTTTTCATGGAAGCGACGTAAGTGTATGCGACTACTTCTATGGGCAGCTTTTGTTTACAGAGCTATACTGGTCAAAGAAATAGGGGAAAATTCTGATTTTATTTTATGTATTAGAAAAGAACACACACACACACACGAATTTATATATATATATATATATATATATATATATATATATATATATAGAGAGAGAGAGAGAGAGAGAGAGAGAGAGAGAAAGAAAGAGAGAGAGAGAAAAGATTCATATGAATTTTAATTTCCTTTAATCACTGGACAGTTTCTGGTGGCCGTGAGGATAGAGCGACAGTTTGCAGATTCCAGGCTGACTCTGTGAACTGGGTTCGCGCCTTCCGACCGCAAGATACTGATTGGTCCCCAAAAATCGCGACATTTGATTTTCTGGTGGTTTTATGTTAGGCTGGGTCTAGTCTACAACCTACTAAAAGTTGGACAATATTGGACTATGGGAAAGTGTCAAATTCGGATATGACTTTTTTGGTTTTACATGTCATTTTCCATTTACATGTGAAGTACTAACTCGGTCAGTTTTCATGATAAATCATTAAAACTTGGATTTTTACCCAAGTTTTCAGGGTCAATCTTTCACATGAAAAGGTTACCAGTGATGCCAACTAAACCCTTATACAATATCAAGGATGACCCTACGCCAATTACCCTTGTTGCATCCACCTTAATTCACTTACGTCACAGTGCTTTTTCAAAACTTTAAACTCCTAATCATCATCTTCCACTAAATCATTTTTCATATTGTCACAATTTCCGTCTTGGCACTTGTACATTCTAGTCCATGCCCCCTGCAGGTACACCTTAGGTATTTGCATCCTTCCGAACAGTTGCAATGAATTATCTGAATCAGTGCATCTGGAGCAGGGATTTTGTCCGTCATCATTAGAACAAGTTTGCCCCCTTCCACCTTCCATCCCCACTCACATGGCACCATTTCATCACTACATCCCATCCACTCCATAACCTAGTAGTAAGTCTGCAAATAATGAAATTTACAGGCAGAGGGTGTTGGTGGGAGTCGTTCTGACGTGACGAACGTCTTAACTCTCGTAACTTTCTTGCAGAACATATTGTATCTAATAGATGTCAGGGATTCTTTCTCTATCCGTATTGAACAACGATACCATTGCCTTACAGCCATTGGTTTCCACAACATCATGGTTTGCTTTTGTAGAGAACATGCTTTTGAACAGTCTGTCATTGTCTTTTCTCTCTTGACGATTTGTTGGTACCCCGTCTTTCCTATTCCAAATACTCTGGACACCGAATCGCATCCCGTAAAGGCATGCAGGAACAACAGATCATTACAAACTGCTTTGCCAAGCACCTGCTTCAGAACCTTGATATTGTAGATGTAGGATTTCGCCTTGTTAGAGCTAAAATAAAATGCAGTACATTTAGAAACATATGCACGGAACAGCAAGAGAAGGTTTGTGTCTTCTCCAATGAGGGTGGTTGATTTGAAAGCAGACGTATTGATGGCTGCCTTTGCAATCTCAACATCGTCATCTCCTTCCGTTTTAACAACGTCACATCCTTTCTGCCGCATTTGTTCCATGATCGTCTGTGTGTTTGCCACATTTCACAAGAAGTCCTTTTTTCCAGCAAATTTTGTTACCTCGGTAATGTTCACTTTTCTTGCATTCAGCTTTCGACTTTACCGCTGATGAGTACAGTCCTTTATACTTGGTCAATCTTCATAACAATCAAACACGACAGTTGCTCTTCCATAGTGTTCAACAGTAAATGAGGTATAATCATTTGCAATCGAGCTGTAGATACTCCCCTCCTTCCATTTCAAATGGTGAAGAAGAGATCCTCCATCTAGTACATTGTGCTCTGTGACTGGAACGGTTTGTGTCACAGCACTGTCTAATTTGTTTTCAACATAATTTATGAGAGCTTCTGCTAGCTGCGGTTTGCCCGCTTGACGTAAGATGCGCTTTCCTTCAAAAAAAGACATCGGGTAGAGACAGAGTTCATAGGACATGAGATCATCAAGCCTTGGATCACCCATCTGTAAGACCACGAGCAAACTCTGGAATAAAAGTACTGGGGCAATGCTACGATCTGCAGAAACTTTGACATTCTTGCTCGATGCTAAAGTCTTTGCTTTCAAACTCCGTTTGTGAGAGTAGGAAAAAACTCATTGTCCATCCATCTTCTTTACAATGTCTTTTCTAATTTCGAAAAAGTCCTGAACATTGACATCGTCGTTAGCAGTAATCCCTGTGATAATATTGGGTAACAATTCATCGTCTGAAAACGGCTTAAATCTGTCTAGTTGTTCTGCAACTTTCCCGAGGTCTGTCTCATCTCTTGTCACCCGAGAGGCAGACAACTCCTTATGTTGTTCGCTTGTTGTGTAACTTTGTGTGGTAAGTTATTGCATGGCAAGGTTGTAAGTGGATGACATAGTGAACGACATGGCCCAAACTGTTCTCTGGTGCTCGGACATCCCACTATCCCATGGCTTTTAAGTGAGCGCATTAGTTTTTGCTCGATCGCAAGACTAGTCTAGTATTGGCTACTGCGTCTAATTACGTGTAACCCAAACTGGAAGTTTTCATCTACTGCAGGGTTGTCATCTTTCAAGGCATACATCTTCTGGAGATATACACAAGCCAACTTCAGATAATTTGGCTGACCAGTGGCTGCGAATATTGGCAAGCAAGCGGAGATGTCACTGAGGCGTAGTTCCCAAAGCTTCATTCAACCAGCGTCAACAAGTGGCCTAGCAATTCCTAGCATGATTGCTGGTTTTTGGAGGCCCTTACTAGTTAATCCCTTATCAGACTGTTGTAAATCCTACCGATGGAATCTGATTCCAACAATGACTTCAAGTCACATTCACCAGTCTCCATCAGCATGTACCAGCCGCTCAAGTTTCTTTACTTGGTCTTGAAAACCTGGTTCATCCTTCAAGATTTTGGCAACAATCTAACGTGTGAGACACTGATCCACCAGCAGGTGGCCTTGCAATGCTTGTTCCCCTGCCTTTCCGCTCATCATGTGTACAATCGTATTTTCACCATATACTGTATCTATGATCTCCTTGAGTCCACTGTCATCCAGCAACATTCTATATATTCACACTCCTTATCCATCAGGTACATCATGCCTTGTCAGCTGGTAATAGTTTGGTTGAAGTGAAAGAAAGCTTTGATGAGTTTCGCTGCGGTTTTGAAAATTGCTCGTTTTTGTGCTTCCTTATCATCTGTCGGAGGTGAATTGTAGTATTCACGAAGAATGTCACAGGAATTTCACAATGTTTGCGACACCGCAACGGCCTTTGGTCACAAATAAAGAGTTTCCATATCGATTTATAAACTTTTCCTTGAGATAGTGATTTTCACATGCCATTGATTTACTACCTCGTAAGTATTCTTCCATTTAAGTCACAAGGTCCGATATTGTTATCTGTTCCTCATCGTTTTCACCCAAGAATATATACATCCTTTCGAATGCTTCATCTTGAACGCTGTCGTTTGGTCTTCCACTTTTTCGTCGTTTGGTTAATTTAACTGACGTGAATTGTATTTGAATGCTTCGCATTGTATGGAAGTTGACGTTACATAACTGGTGGTACATACAGTCTGCAGCATGAAGATCACCACCAAAATATTCGATCCGACCTTGAACAGCAGTGGCCCACTCATCCTCTCTTGTTTGGCAATGAACCAGGAGAGTTTGAGTAAATGTCAGTCTTCACATAGCAAATCTTCCCCCCCTTTTTCGTTTATAGCCTTTTTTCGTAGTATCAGATCCACAGAAAAAGCAATTCGTTTTACTGTTATATCGTCTCAGACAAACACGAGCACCCCTTTTAACTGGCCGAGAAAAATCAGCCTTTTTTGAGGCTAAAGCAATGCCCTTTTTGTTTATGTGAACACTAGTTTGACACTTCATTCTATACTTGCACGGTTGATACCTGCAGCACCACGGTCTCATCATAGTCCAAATCCTGTTCGCATAAATGACAAGTTTCTTTAATGGCGGCTGAACTCGTGTTTGACCCTGAAAATATACGTAAAAGTATATGGAGCTAGTGAATTGTTTGTGAGGGAAGTTTTTGATGGGGTAAAACGTGGTCTATATGGGGGTTTCAGTTGTATTCTAAGGAATCTTATACCCTATAAAACAATTTCATTTATATACGGAGGTAAGGGAATTGAAGAAAGTAATAATCTACCACTGGTACCTATATAAATAT
The DNA here is from genome assembly GCA_963556195.1 of Sepiola atlantica. Lineage (NCBI taxonomy): Eukaryota > Metazoa > Mollusca > Cephalopoda > Sepiida > Sepiolidae > Sepiola > Sepiola atlantica. Next base: position 60,951,572 of record OY744532.1, on the reverse strand, counting down.
AATCACCCATACGCCTGTTTGTGAACCTGCGTGAGTGCAATAAGGTGTTTATGGGTACGGGTACCAATGTTTATGTAATGAGAGGTTTAGGGATCGGTACCCATTGATATTGTATAAGGGTGTATTTGGCATCACTGGTAACCCTTTTAATGTGAAAGATTGACCCTGAAAACAAGTAAAAATCCATGATTTATTAATTTATAATGAAAATTGACCGAATTAGTACTTCACATGTAAATGGAAAATGACTTGTAAACCAAAAAAAGTCATATTCGAAATTTGACACTTTCTAATACTCGGATCTTGTCCAACTTTTTGTATGTTGTAGACGAGACCACGCCTAACATAAACCCTCCAAAAAACAAAATTTTGCAATGGTGGTAGTATATTTACCCGTCTATACACTGATGAGAGCAATAAATATTATTATAATAAGCCCTTTGAACTAATTAAAGTTCCGAATAGTTCCGAATAGTTCCGAATAAAGTTCCGAATAGTTCCGAAAAGTTCTGTTCGTCTCACCATCTCGATTAGTCTTCTGTCTGCTGTCCGCATCTAGGCACATATAAATTATAATTTCCCTTAATCAGGTGACAGTTTTCGGTGGCCGTGAGTATAGGGAGCCTGCTTGCAGATTCCAGGCTGAATCGGTGGACTGGGTTCGCGCTATTCGACCGTATTAGAACAATAATCTTGAAACACTAGCGTCTGTAGGTTATAAATAATTAAATATTTATTTACAAATATTATATATATATATATATATATATTATTTGATCAAGTTCAAATAGATTAATAAAGTGAACATAACACCAAGTTTTTAAAGAGTGCTCAATACCAAGTAGAGCATTTATAAAATTTATAAAATTATATAAACAATATTATAGCTTTACGCCAATCAACCAATGTTTCAATGCGTATCACCGCATATTTTCAAAGGCAGAGCTAAAATAAATTCAAAATAGAAACAACAGCTACAATGTTTATTATGATAATTGCAATAATAATAATAATAATAATAATAATAATAATAATAATAATAATAATAATAATAATAATAATAATGGTAATAATAACAGCAGTGAGAGTTGGAAGAAAATAGCAAGTAACATAGAAATAATAATTAATATTTGATAACAAGAGTAATGAAAAAAATACGGTTATTTATCTATATAACCAAAACTTATCCAAAACAAGAGGACGACGATTCTAAATATTGGGGATTAAATTTATCTAGCGTTTTCTTAATAGAAATGTATATATTATCTCTCGCTCTGACTGCTTAATGACCGGATGATTTTGCGCCCCCATCAACCCACATGCTTGTCCTGCCTATCAGGTGTTGAACCGGTGATCAAGTGCAAACTTGATAGGCGATATGATCTACCGTTAACCAAAGTGGAATCTGATCGGCTTCTCAATCCAAACGAGCTTCTTTGTCCTCCCTTTCCCTCTGAAAATCTGGCTTCGGTTTGAGATTTTCCATGGGGAGACTACGAATTTCTCACTTTTGATTTGGAATTTATTTTAGCTCTGCTTTTGACAAGATGCAGTAATACGCATTGAAACGTTGGTTGATTGACGTAAGGCTATAATATTATTTATGTAGTTTTACTTTATATATATATATATATATATATATATATATATATATATATATATATATATATATATATATATATATATATATATATATATTTTTTTGATTTTATTCCATTAGTTGCGACAAAACAGGTTTTGTTTCATTGGTACGGGTTAGCTACCAATTCATCAGGCCGGTGGAAGGAATTCAAATGGCATAAAATTTACTTCAACGGGAGATTTAAAATTGAAAATACATTGGAGGGGGAGGGGGATGGAGTTGGGGCTTTGTCTATAACGGCGACATGGGACATGAGAGGGGAGGGGGGATGACCTCAACAAGTCGTGTTTCAAATTATTACGTGGGAGGCTTTGCACGTGTCAGTGCTGCGGCAATCTCAATCTCGGCCGGGGCGGGAGGGGGGAGATGGGGCGACGGCCAGAGTGAGTCAGATTCAAAATGAGGATAAAACCGTTGTTCTTATTTTATTTTAATTCTAATAAGTAATTATCATGTGGATAAAAATGTTTGATAATTTTAATTTGGGGTATTAATTGCTACTTTTGCATTTTATTTATTTTATTTTAATGTTTTGTTTATTATTTGTAGTGAATTTTGTTGTAATTATATATTTTTTTTTTTTTTATATTGTGATTATATTATACCGAGATCAATACTAGTGGAATCATTTATAAAAGAAGTTTTCTGGTGTTACCAGTCATATCACCAACAAAACCGATTATGACAATGGCAATGTCCGCCAACCATACCCACGACAGTTACAGCGACAACAGCCTTGTGTAAAAGCCTTAATAAAAAATAAAATAAAATTAAATTAAAATTAAAATAAAATAAAATAAAATAAAATAAAATAAAATAAAATAAAAAAAAAAAAAAAAAAAAAAAAAAATAAAAATAAGAATAAATAAAAATAAATAAATAAATAAAAAAATAAAATAAAATAAAAATAAAAATAAAAATAAAAATAAAAATAAAAATAAAAATAAATATAAATAATAATAAATATAAATAAATAAAGTAAAAATAAAGATAAATATAAATAAAATTAGAATAAAAATAGAAATAGAAATAACAAGTTTGTAAGAATATTAATGATAATAACAATAATAATAATAATAATAATAGTATTAAAATAATAATAATAATAATAATAATAATAATAATAATAATAATAATAATAATAATAATACTGATAAATATCACCATCATTACCATTTTGCTGCTTGTGAAGTCAATGGGCGAAATAAGTCGACAGGTGATGGTAGGCTTTTTTAATTCCACCGCCAATGACAAGGACTAAGTACCAGTTAATAATTAAGTGTTCAAGGTAGTGATCGAGGGGTTAAGTAATTGAGATTAGTCTAAGTGATATCAGTGTTGATAGCTGTCCCAGTTATGGGTTTATGTTAGAATTGGTAGTATGGCTGAGAGGTTATTGAGGCTGTGCATTATAGGTAGTACGTAGAGATTTGATATTATTGGTAGTTTAGAGGGGTGGTTATATATTTATAGATTCATCAAGACTTGTTGGGGTGGGATTGGGTTGTAAATTTGGGTGGGTGGGTAGGGGGTTATAGTGTGTTTTGGGGTAGTGTATAGTGGGGGTTAAATGTTGTCATTCATTTTTGTAAAAAACAAAAACAAAAAACTGTTAATTTTATGTTGAAGTTAAGTAGGGTTGGTGTGGGGTTAAGGTGGGGTATGTGGGTTGCTAAGGAGGTAGAGTCTACTATGTTTACAGTTGATAGATGTCTCTTGTTTTCTATTTAAGAGTTTGTTTTTGTCCTTAAAGCGGATAATTTCCAGTTTTTCATTTAAGCATAATCTACATGGAGAGTTTATTGATTTGCAGGTGCTGGATTTTTTCAAGATTTTCCACTTTATTATGGGAGTTTCTTTTTTGGTTTTTAGTTTGTGGTAGTGTAGTGAAAGTCCGGTTTGTCCAGGATGGTCTGGGTTGTTGAAGGAGAGTTTATGGTTGTAGAATCTTTCCTTGAAGTTGTTGCCTGCCAGACCAATATAATAGTTAGTCTGGGATGGGTTTTCAGTTGAGGAGATAGATGCCTCATAGACCACTTGGGTTGATAGGCACTTTTGATTTTTTTTATTTTTTTATTTTTTTTAATTTTTTTTTTTATTTTATTTTATTTTATTTTATTTTATTTTAATTTTAATTTAATTTTATTTTATTTTTTATTAAGGCTTTTACACAAGGCTGTTGTCGCTGTAACTGTCGTGGGTATGGTTGGCGGACATTGCCATTGTCATAATCGGTTTTGTTGGTGATATGACTGGTAACACCAGAAAACTTCTTTTATAAATGATTCCACTAGTATTGATCTCGGTATAATATAATCACAATATATAAAAAAAAAAAAATATATAATTACAACAAAATTCACTACAAATAATAAACAAAACATTAAAATAAAATAAATAAAATGCAAAAGTAGCAATTAATACCCCAAATTAAAATTATCAAACATTTTTATCCACATGATAATTACTTATTAGAATTAAAATAAAATAAGAACAACGGTTTTATCCTCATTTTGAATCTGACTCACTCTGGCCGTCGCCCCATCTCCCCCCTCCCGCCCCGGCCGAGATTGAGATTGCCGCAGCACTGACACGTGCAAAGCCTCCCACGTAATAATTTGAAACACGACTTGTTGAGGTCATCCCCCCTCCCCTCTCATGTCCCATGTCGCCGTTATAGACAAAGCCCCAACTCCATCCCCCTCCCCCTCCAATGTATTTTCAATTTTAAATCTCCCGTTGAAGTAAATTTTATGCCATTTGAATTCCTTCCACCGGCCTGATGAATTGGTAGCTAACCCGTACCAATGAAACAAAACCTGTTTTGTCGCAACTAATGGAATAAAATCAAAAAAATATATATTTTGCTCTGAATTTTCATTGAGCACTCTTATAAACCCGGTTTCAACTTCCTTCGGATTCATACCCCCTGGATATTTGTAACAAGTTAATTATATATATATATATATATATATATATATATATATATGTGTGTGTGTGTGTGTAAGGTTAGTGAGAGAGTACCCCAGAAGAGTTCTTGATTATTGAAAAAATAAAAAATAAGAGCGTAATAATTATAATATTTTGTATTACAGAAGATCAGAAAAAATCAATTTCTTAAAAATAATCTAACACACAACAGACAACTTAAATATATAAATAAATAAATATAATAGTAACAAGTAAATTTAACAGAAATTATTTCATAATTTACCAATATTATTTGCTGCAGGGTTACTGTGATATTTATTACAGTAAAACATAATTACTAACGCTGAAGTCCACGCGAGTTTAATGATATTTGAAAGAGACACAATTTGATAAAGAGGTTTTACCTCGAAATATATTATTTACCAATAAATTGGATTTTAACCCCTATATGTGTAAATGTGTTTATTGGTAATTGCAGCGTTCGTTGTATTTTTTGCTTACATAAAAATACATTAAATATTTAGGTGATAAAAATCGTACATATTTTCTAGATCGGGCGTATTGGTCAAATGGTAAGACGTATAGACATTAATATCGATGGTTCGATCCTTGTCCATGCCGATGACAGCTGTGAGCCAGAAACTTGTGTCCATAGATTACTTTCATGTACGTATAAAATTTATTTATATATATATATATATATATATATATATATATATATATATATATATATATATATATATATATATATATATATATATATATATCCGGTGATCGTCATAACTTAAGATATGGGTCGCCTTTTAGTCCTGAAACGGAAGTTTCAGTCGATGGTTTCGTCATGAAAGACGTACGCTTGATTTGGACTTAAGTGATGTAATGTCGCTTGGGGTCACACGTGAGAGATTATATATATATATACTTAAGTCCAAACCAAGCGTACGTCTTTCATGACGAAACCATCGACTGAAAGTTCCGTTCCAGGACTAAAAGGCGACCCATGTCTTAAGTCATGGCGATCTGTTTGCAGATCCACCTGAGACTTTTCTACATACAGTCTCCTTGTTAAATGTTAGAGGTTTGGCTTTAGACTAGCGATGTGTCCTTTGCTATAAAAACAGTCAAGTCAGTGAGATTCGCAAGCAACAAGCAGAAGCTGGAAAGACAGACATAATGCGATGAATAACGGAGTATTTTCGTTTAAAGCTGACTTTTTCTCCGGAAACATGTTTGTTTTTTCCAGCCAGGTGGTTTCGACTCAATCAACAATTATTTAATTTTCAACAATCAACGGTGTTTTGTTTCTTCCGGCCAGGGGCGTGTCTGTGTCAAGTACGTTTATTCCTGTCAGGTGACCTTTTTTGTACACCCGTTCCGGATATGCGATACTATGAATAAAATAAAAATGATTTAATTAACACTTTCTACCAGGCCTTGGCTGCCAAAATGAGGAAAATCAACCAGTGGATAAAGGGTTCAGTTCGAAATTTCCGATAGATTCCCGAGTTCGACATAAAGATCTCCGAGTTCGAAAAGATGAACCCGAAGAAAGTTTGAATTTATATCGGCTGAATAACGCAAATAATACAAATTTTCAATCCTTATCTAAAAAAATCCGAAAAATTAAAAAGTAGCAATTGAAATATTTATTAAATGTTTACTTTTCCAAAATAGTGTGTACAAAATGTGTAAGTAAATATACTTTTAATGTTTCCATTTCAATAAATACTTTAAAGAAATAGTAATTGAAAGTGTGACGTCATACAACTGGTAAAATAAAGACAAAAAATTTAAAGACAAAAAATGATTATAAAATGTTTATGTAATTAAATGTTTACGTAAGTTTTTGCGAAATATTTCAATTTACATAATTAGTATGAACGAAAAAGGGCAATGATGATTTTACGCCTTATAACTGAAAACTATAAGATAGAAAAATAGAATGCTAGTAACAATTGTCGTACCTTAAATTTAGTTGATGGGGTGTATAGAGTTAAGAAAAGCAGTATTTTCAGATATGAAGTAATTTTTGCAGGCACTAGTGAAGAAATAACCGTGACGTCACACGATGTGATTGCGGAATTTCAAAACTTTCAGAGATTTTCCTTATTTCTATCCAAGTTTTACTATGAATAAAAATATAGTATTATAAATGATATTTATTATTAATAAATGAGATAATCTATTATTATTATTATTATTATTATTATTATTATTATTATTATTATTATTATTATTATTATTATTATTATTATTATTATTATTATTATTATTATTATTATTATTATTAGTAGTAGTAGTAGTAGTAGTAGTACTCACTAGGAGTTCTCACACAGATCATCGTAAGTGATTGCTCACCGATAACAACCAGTGGTAGGTATTTCCTTGAGTCTGAGTGACAACAAGCCTCCCCAGATTTCCAGTATTCTTCACCTCTTTTCGATAACGATGCAGTATCGTAACAGCCTTTTATCATTGATTTCTCGCTGGTAAGGACAATTGGTCTTCTCTGGGATTTGGGTGGCAATAAGCCTTCCCAAGGTCCCAGCATTCTCCACACTTTTCCAGTGGAGGTCTGGTTTGTGCTGTCCCTCCTCGGTCTTCTCATCCTCCTCGACCCTCTACAAATATTTTGTCTGGTGTCAGCCTAGGCCGGCACCACATAAAAAAAATTCATTTCGTTTTTTTATTATTTTAATTTTTAAATTTTTAAAAAATGTTTTAATTTTGTAATTTTGTAATTTTAAAATCTTTTTTTGGGGTGGGGTGGGGGAGAAGGGGGAGCTTATAGTGTTTCTTGTAATTTCTGTTTCTTGGTTCATAAATTACAAGAAATACTATAAGCGGGGGGCGCTCTCCCCACCCCACCCCACCCCAATTATTATTATTATTATTATTATTATTATTATTATTATTATTATTATTATTATTATTATTATTATTTTCTATTAATAGTTTAATTTGCCTTTGAGTACAAAGAAGTCCGCCATTGCAAGTTAAATTTGCTGCTGATAATAAAGATGGCATTCATCTGATAAATATTTCTAGTCGGATAAAGTATTTTCGGGAAGGAATGAAATCGAAGTAAGTTTTAGTGTTCTTAACAACATTTTTGGTGTAGAGATATATCTATTCAGCATTTATGAAATGGGAGGTGTATAGATAACTTGGCATTGATTGAAATCATTTTATATACATTTACAGCTTTTTAAACTCTTCGAAGAATATCCTGCATTTCCTTAGGATTAATGTGTAAATCCGCTTCAAGCCCATAACGACATATTAACTTTTATATATTTATATATTTTCAATTTATATTATTCTCAAGTCATAAAAACACAAAATAAAGTAAAATGTTTTGTTTTTCTTTTCATTTTTATGAATTTGCTGCGTGAACATACACGCCAACGATTATATTGTAACTATTTCGATAAAAATTAAATATACCTAGCCAAATTACGCTGGATAATGTAGTTTAATGATATATACAGTTATGGGAGTCTATCTACAACACCTAGCTCATAGGTGGATAAACAAAGTAACAGCAACTACAACTAAATATCTAATAAATAAAATCAAGCCAGTCGGATTCTCTAAGTTAAGTTAAGATAGCTTACATCCTACAAAATAAATATTCAATTATGAAAAACCAGTCAATTATGTGCATTTTCCGTCCGTGTCCTTCACCGCAAATATTGGAAATGTCAATCGATTTCATCGACTACTTACCATATTGGCTACCAAGCTCTAACCCTGTCCCATCGCTGCAATGTTGTATCTCTGCGCTTGTTTTACAAGTACTTCAATGGAATGTGCTCCAGTGAGCTTGCTACACTGGTCTCCCCTCGACATAAATGCCCCCGACTAACCCGACAATCAGCAAAATCTCACCGATTTACTGTAGAGGTTCACAGATGCCAGAAGGCCTTCTACTTTAACAACTTTTTTTCTCAAACTGTTTTTTATTTTAGTTTTGAGCTGATTGATTATTCCTGACTACGTCGGGTAGGCACATTTTGTAAACACACACACACACACACACACACACACACACACACACACACACACACACATATATATATATAATATATATATATATATATATATAGAGAGAGAGAGAGAGAGAGACAGCAAGTTATAACTCAGACAGGCTTTCTTGAACAAAACGGAATTTTAGTGTTTGCTTAACTTCTTTTTAAGGTTTTCGGTATCTTTACAAACAATAAATCAAGTCCTCTCATTAAAAAAAAACTACTCCTGAGGACGACCAAGAAAGTCGAAAGCGCTAGAAAAATAACCGAATTACGAACAATCGGCGAAGTATTATATGGACTGCCGCCTGAAACCCAAAAGATTGCTCGACGCATCTGAAACTTTAAAAAGAAGTTAAGCAAACATCCCGTGTTGTACAACATAGCCTGTTTGAGTAATATATATATATATATATTTATCACTCCTATATTATCATCTAAACTGCTCACAGTTACATAAATCAATAATCCAACATGATCTTTTTAAATTCTGTATATATATATAGTAGAGAGCAAAAACCAAAACATACTATTTGCATGAATTTTTAAAAAGAATTTATAAGAAATTAATGTTTGTTATTCATTTGTAATTTTATTGTCCTATTTTTTACATATATATGCAATAAATTTGTCAATATAAACAGCAATTAATAAAAGTGATTTACTAAAGATAAATAAATTACTAAAACCTTTCTTAAAATATGATGTTCATTAATTAGCAGGAAACGTAATTAAAATAAAAGCTATTAGTCGTTTAAATTATAATTAATGTATATTGAAGATATGTAATGCCAAAGAATACTTAGTTAGATTAATAGCCTCCAGATGGCGGTGGTTCTTGCTCACCCCCCCTACACCCATATATATATATATATATATATATATATATATATATATATATATATATATATATATATATATATCGAGTAAAAAGTGCACATCCTTCAAAATGGAATACATTCTATGAATGCAATTCTTTGATATATATTAGATGTCTGTGCATTAAATGTTTACTGATTGTAGTTTGTTTACATAATTGTTTTGTGATTCAAAAATCGGTGACCCAAATTGGTGACTATTTTCTCAGTTGATTTTTCAATTGAACTATTCGGCGAGTCAGCGATTTCCACCAATGAAAAACTGTCTGCAGAATTGCATTTCCTAAATTGCTGCACGTTTCGCATCTGTTTCCATGTATTTTTCCTTTCTTCGCGTTGCCATTCAACATGGTTGAATTGATCGTCGGTGTCCTTGGCCGCCGCCAAACGCCGTTCTCTGTCGATTCCTTTCATTGTGTGAATCAATGTTCTTTCAATTATAGACAGTAGATTCATTCGGTGATCGTGGACAGAGCTGTTTCCTATTATATAATTACTTGTGTCCGCATGACGTAAAAATGACGCCACAATGTTTTTTTTTACATTCCGACGTAGCTACATATTTTATAATTAAAGCCACAATTTTTATCTTGTTTACAAACAAAACTGACACTTCAAATATGCAGGGGAACTTAGGTGATCGGCTCATCAGTAGTAGATATCATCTTGAATGGGTTTCACACTCATCGGACCTTTCCCCTTCTATAGACTTTTATCTGTCGGATTATCTAAAAAATAGTGTCTATCAAAACCATTCGGGGAGGGGGCAGATAATGAAATTTGGTTAAAAGATTTCTTACATTTCAAATAAGTTAAAAATGTTCAATTTTTAATTCATCTCATTTGCTGCTGATCTTTTTCCAGGCAACGGTTTTTCTATGCGCGACTGAATTAAGGTTGAACACACATCTGAGGAAGGGAAATTCTCCCGAAATATTATGTTATATAGACCTCCATCGAACCGCACTGACGGCAAATAAAATTGTAATAATAAAACAAAATTATTAATCAAAAGGTGGAAACTTAAAATCTTATTCCACTGTTATATGTCTTAATTTGCTTAAGTTCGTGTTTATCCGTTACACCTCTGCATTATATTGCCTTCTATAAATCACCTTTATACACACACTAAACAATGCTTTAGGAAAACTAAATAACCTATTAAATTTCTTGCAGTTTCAGTACCCTTTAGGTTCATGTGGTGCTGTTCTTTCTATGCTTTTGTTTTGTTTTTCTATTTCAACTATTCCTGGACCGAAGAGGGCACTTACTGTCAAAAGAAGACAGTGCCAAGGGAAGAATGTGTCAGAATTAATGAAAGATTTGCACGTCATATCCAGGTGTGTTTATCATTGAACGGTGATGAAGAAAAGACTGTTAGGCATTCATGATTGAAATATGTTGGACAATTCAGATATATATTGTGAGGACTCTTTCGTAATCGCCTCATCATTAAGAGGTGTAATTCTGAATGGGCTTCATAGTCACCGTACTTAACCCCCTAAAGATTTTTTTATCTGTGAGGTTATTTCAAAACAATTTTTATCCAAAACTATCTCCAGGTTATTCCTGGACTGAAGTAAAAATTATGACATTTTTTACACCGCATCCATTGGTACTTATTATTTAATGCTCATTAAATCTTGTTGTACACTTGATGGACAAGTCAGGTATTACCGTCAGAGTGTGGAGACACTTTGGTAATCGTCTCATTAACATAAGGCATGATACTGAATGGTTTCACACACGCACACGGAGCGTTAATTCTTGGCCTTTTGGCTAGGATCACAGTGTAGAATCTGATCCGATGGATACTACACCCCATAGACCGGTATCGTCTTGGCCTTTGGGTCTTGATTCCGCCGGTTTGTGGGTTTGTCCTGTGCAGTTCTAGGAGATCCACCCTCCCAGGCTTTGTCTCCCCTCTTCGGAGAGGAGTAAGTTTATTGTTTACTGCCCGAGGCGCCCCTACCGGGGAATGCCGACAGGGCTGCCCCGGCATTTTTGTAGGCCAGAGTACTCACCTTCTCGGGTGCTGACTATTCAAATCCCACTTTTTTGACCTTGTGTCACATCTTACCGCTGTGGAAGGAAGATAAATAAATAAATAAATAAAAAACTAAAAACACCCATCCAAAGATTTTTATTTGTGGGATTATCGTAAAGATAATACCTATCAAAACATTCCCCAAACTATTCCTAAACCATCACATCCCAAATCAGGGTAAAAAAGAAGAATCATTTACAATTTTGCAGGTCGTATCCAGATGTGCTAATAATTGAATGGTGACTGAAACATGGTGTAAAGTCATACATAGACTGAATTGAATTTTTACAAAATATGGTTGGATTGCAGAAGGATTGTGACTGTTATTATCGATTCCATAAGTAGCATTTTTTAAGGTCAACCCGTGCAGTTTATAAACACGGGTCTTATAGAGATAATGGTTGGTTACAAAGCAGAAAATCAAAGACATCCAAGGAAAATCCACAGATTCTCAATATTGAATATATACTGAATTACCTCCCTTTTTGCTACACACAAAAGAAATATGAAAAAGTATTTTATTCTATATCAGTGTCTCCTTGCCGTCATTAATGACGCCATACTCTTTCCATTACATACAACTTTTATAATTTATGTCACAGTTGATGAAAATACTGATACTTCAATTTATCTGCTGCTGCTGTTGTTGCTGCTGTTGATAAGCAAAGAAAGGATTGAAATATTTTCTAATGACCTTGTTGTTGGGTTGGAGACGTTTGGAAGGTCGAGGACAGAGGTATACGGAGGGCAAGGAGTGCGTCGTTCGCCAGAGCGTCGGTGGATTCTCGGACAGTCATAGAACACGTGCTCAGCTCTCTCCTCTCCCACACTGCACTTTCGGCACACTCGGTCGTCAGCACGGTCAATCTTCTTGAGCCACTACTAGAGGTCTGGATGGTGTCCACTTCCGAGTCAGCTGAGTGTAACCTACTGAGAGATTTTTCAGCTGCTTGACTCAGTTTCTCATCATGCTCCCTGTAGATCTTCCGATGACTCAGTTTCTCCTCATGCTCTCGTTCAATGCTGCCGCTTGTTATTATGTTGAGTGGCGAACTGATGGTCTCCGTTTAGTCTTGAGAGACAATGGAGCCCCCCACTGCAAAGGGTGCTTCGCGTGTAATTGTGAAGCAAAGGTTGCGCAATCACAGAACATACCTCTCTTGAATCGGCACTGTGGCAAGGAGAAGTCCAGGACGGCTGGAAACAATACCGAGATAATACAGCACCCGGTATTCCCAAATGGTCACCCATTTAGTATTGACCAGGCTTAACGTTGCTTAACTTCGGGGATTTCACCGGAACCGGTGTGTCAGCGTTATTATGCCGCATATGGCGAACACATAGCTACACGTATAAACACATACATTTTTACTACAATATTTTATTATTTATTAATAAGTTACCGCTTATCAAGGCCAAAAGCGACTCTAGGATAAGGGTTAATAAGATGAATAGATTGACAGCTGAATTATGATGAATAATATGAGAGGATTGAAAGTAATAAATTAATAAATACAATTTGATTACACATGAGAGTAAAAAGTGGACCTTATATGTAGATATCCGTTGGACAACACCAGAAAGACATTCTAAAAAGTAGACCTTGGGTTTACTTTCGACAGCCTAGTAACTCTCGCTTCCATTATTTTGTCCTTTAGTCCTCACATTCCATGAGCGATTTTTTTTTGTCTGGAGCGACATCCATAAAAAAGACGGTTTACGACAGATATTATTTATAGAGATAGAATTTGAAGCTGACTATGTTGTAGGCATCAAGGAAGCAATCTTGTGGCAAAATGTTTTAAAGATGGTAAGTTATTGGAAAGAAACTCTGTTCATGTAAATTCTGTTTGATGTTAGGCACACGAGGGAACAAACGAAAAATTATTTGCAGTGGTGCTAGTAAGACGGGTTCTTGCTGTGAATGTCTTACAAGCAAAAACCAAGGATTGAAGCTCAGCGAGCATTTGCCACGGAAATAAAGATAGAGTAGAGAAAGACTAACAATGCCTCTTTTGTGAGAAAGGGGATGTAGAGAACTGAAGAGATCTCTCCCACTAGATTCCGAAGTTGATTTTGTACTCAAAGCAGGAAATAGTGACCTGAACGACACCTCCAATGATGTGGCAACAGCACTCCATCTTAGGACGTATTTGACTCTATATAGGTAGTGGATGGCATCAGGAGTCAGATACTTTCTGGAGTCGTAGAATGCTAAATTAGCAACAGATTGATTAAAAGTAGTGTTAGGACGATTAATCGGAATCGGGAATCGGAAAAATCGGAAGTTTTTGGTGTATCGGAATCGGAAAAATCGGAAGTTTTTGGTGTATCGGAATCAGAGAAATCGGAACTTTTTGTGTATTGGAATCGGAAAATCGGAATTTTTTGGTGTATCGGAATCGGAGAAATCGGAACTTTTTGATGTATCGGAATCGGAAAAATCGGAACTTTTTGGTGTATCGGAATCGGAAAAATTAAGCCTAATTTCTGATTCCAAAAACGAGTAGTTTACATTTCTGTTTGTTTCAAACTTAATTTTCCATTGCTGGTACTAATGAAAAAATAATAAATATTTATTGATTTTTAACTATTAGTAAAACTAAAATTTACAGATCATAATAACGAACTTAGGTAAAAATAGCACCAGTAAAAATAGCACAAGTAAAAAAGGCACGAGTGGATAAATAAGAAGAAATGGCACAATTGAAAAATATAAATTAAAATGTCACAATGAGTTTATCAAAATCTTGGATATAATAAATAAAAAGTTTGTCAAATTAAAAAAAGAATTATATCTACATTTAAAAGTAGATGAGGATTCTTCACTAAATCACGCCCCCCAAAAGGAATTCTACCTTAAAAAGGTAGAATTCTATTGGGTGATTTTAGAATCGGATTCGGTAATTGTATCGGAATCGAGAATTTAGAACAGAATTGGTAATTGTATCGGAATCGGGGAAAATATTGGAATCGTCCTATCACTAGTTATAAGGCTTCAATTTTGAGATCTGCAGTGAAAGTCAGTGCTAAGAGTTTATCAAAACAAGGGGTTTCCTAAAAAGAGAGCCGTTCCTTACAAGTGGAGCAGAACAAGAATCTGAGCGTTGGTTGTGAAAGGAGAGAGGATTTGTTTTAGAGGTTTTAAAAGTAACAAGAGACATTTTGTTTGCCCCATTGCAGCTCAAAAGAATAAGAATCAAAAGAAAGAAAATGGCTGTAGAGAACAAAAGAGATCTTCTTCCACTCGATCGCCAAGTCAGCTTTATACTCTGCCAAGACAAATGCTCTAAGCAGAATCTCCCCAGATCTGATACTAGCACTCCATCGTAAGACTAGTCCCTTTGGATGAAACAGGCCCCTAGGCAAGCAGCACAGACATAACGAGAATTTTTCACGGACTACTCAACACAGCGTCAGCATATATTCACACAGTTTAATGTACACCCGTAAAGGCACGTGGCGCCAGCCGAAATGAACACACATGCATTCTCTTTACAAATCAGGCACGCTAGTACACACAGATCACAAGGCCTATCGTATTTACACACACGTTAACACACAAGGTGTCAGCTGAAACAAACAAAATCAATTTCTTCTTATACAAAAAAAACATCCCTCAGATACGTTCTTTGGACACTTTGAACTCTCATTGCTTTATGAACTCTTTGGCTTTCGTTGTCTTGAGTTGTCAATAAAAATGTATTATTTTGTATGCATAGATACTCACACACACACACACACACACATATATATATATATATATATATATATATATATATATATATATATATATGTACATGTTTGAATAAAAGCATTCACAATACAGCTCTATATTTTTTATTGAGCACTCTTTTATAAACCCGGTTTGATTCCCTTTGGATTTCTACCCTGTGGATTTTTACCCTACCTGGATTACTATATATATATATATATATATATATATATATATATATATATATATATATATATATATATATATATATATATATATATATAATGATTGTATTGCTGTTTCCTAGATGTTAATCCAATGAAACTATTGTATAATAGTGCTTAATAACAAGTCGAACTGTATTATAGCATACTCTCTTTTATTGATGCATACATTATTGGCTACATATGTGCATACATGTTTAAGCTGTCTTCTCTCTTTCGGTAGCATGTTCAATTTATACGTGGCCTGAGGAAGCTGAATTTCGAAAAAAATAGCAGCTGAAACATGTATGGATATATGTAGCCAATAGTGTTTTTATAAATTAAATTATTTCTCTCTCTCTCTCTCTCTCTCTCTCTCTCTCTCTCTCTCTCTCTATATATATATATATATATATATATATATATGATAATAATAATAATAATAATAATAATAATAATAATAATAATAATAATAATAATAATAATAATAATCCAGGTAAAACATCCACAGGGTAGTAATGCAAATAATTTCAACCGGGTTTATAAAAAAAGTGCTCAATATCAAATAGAGCTTTTATATATGATTATTTTTATTTACACAGACAGTGCATGTCGATGTTATCGAACAACAGCTATTATAAACTGAGATCTCATCAGGCAGAGTTAGAATCCGATCTTAACCTTAGATGAGATCTCAGTTAATAATAACTGTTGATCGATAACATCGACATGCCAGTGTGGCAGATTTTGTACATATCTGTGTAAATAAAAATAATCATATATATATATATATATATATATAAAATTGAAATAAAAGCCAAATTAGCAATACAAGATTAATTTATTTTTTTATTTTATTTTTTCTTACATTAATCCTATCGATTACGGAATAAAATTCCTTCTTCAGGGGTGACCAGTATTGAGTCATTTTTTTTTTTTTTTTTTTTTTTTTATCAAAAAACAAGAATAAAGAAACTTATTTCTTTGTTAATTTGACAAACGTCTTAGATGGTACGACGTAATCGCCTTGATGTTATGAAATGGCGGTAGGATTCAAAACCGGTGACGAACGAGAGATGCGTTGGCACGCTGTCGAGTAATGTGTGTGTTTTTCGTTCAAGTTTTAAGTATTGCATGGAAAGTTTATAAAATTGAAATAAAAGCCAAATTAGCAATACAAGATTAATTAATTTTTTTTTTTATTTTTTCTTACATTAATCCTATCGATTACGGAATAAAATTCCTTCTTCAGGGGTGACCAGTATTGAGTCATTTTTTTATTTTTTTTTTTTTATTTTTATCAAAAAACAAGAATAAAGAAACTTATTTCTTTGTTAATTTGACAAACGTCTTAGATGGTACGACGTAATCGCCTTGATGTTATGAAATGGCGGTAGGATTCAAAACCGGTGACGAACGAGAGATGCGTTGGCACGCTGTCGAGTAATGTGTGTGTTTTTCGTTCAAGTTTTAAGTATTGCATGGAAAGTTTATAAAATTGAAATAAAAGCCAAATTAGCAATACAAGATTAATTTATTTATTTTTTTATTTTTTCTTACATTAATCCTATCGATTACGGAATAAAATTCCTTCTTCAGGGGTGACCAGTATTGAGTCATTTTTTTTTTATTTTTTTTTTTTTATCAAAAAACAAGAATAAAGAAACTTATTTCTTTGTTAATTTGACAAACGTCTTAGATGGTACGACGTAATCGCCTTGATGTTATGAAATGGCGGTAGGATTCAAAACCGGTGACGAACGAGAGATGCGTTGGCACGCTGTCGAGTAATGTGTGTGTTTTTCGTTCAAGTTTTAAGTATTGCATGGAAAGTTTATAAAATTGAAATAAAAGCCAAATTAGCAATACAAGATTAATTTATTTTTTTTATTATTTTTTCTTACATTAATCCTATCGATTACGGAATAAAATTCCTTCTTCAGGGGTGACCAGTATTGAGTCATTTTTTTTTTTTTTTTTTTTTATCAAAAAACAAGAATAAAGAAACTTATTTCTTTGTTAATTTGACAAACGTCTTAGATGGTACGACGTAATCGCCTTGATGTTATGAAATGGCGGTAGGATTCAAAACCGGTGACGAACGAGAGATGCGTTGGCACGCTGTCGAGTAATGTGTGTGTTTTTCGTTCAAGTTAAAAAAAAAAAAAAAAAAATGACTCAATACTGGTCACCCCTGAAGAAGGAATTTTATTCCGTAATCGATAGGATTAATGTAAGAAAAAATAAAAAAAAAAATTAATTAATCTTGTATTGCTAATTTGGCTTTTATTTCAATTTTATAAACTTTCCATGCAATACTTAAAACTTGAACGAAAAACACACACATTACTCGACAGCGTGCCAACGCATCTCTCGTTCGTCACCGGTTTTGAATCCTACCGCCATTTCATAACATCAAGGCGATTACGTCGTACCATCTAAGACGTTTGTCAAATTAACAAAGAAATAAGTTTCTTTATTCTTGTTTTTTGATAAAAAAAAAAAAAAAAAAAAAATGACTCAATACTGGTCACCCCTGAAGAAGGAATTTTATTCCGTAATCGATAGGATTAATGTAAGAAAAAATAAAAAAAAAAATAAATTAATCTTGTATTGCTAATTTGGCTTTTATTTCAATTTTATAAACTTTCCATGCAATACTTAAAACTTGAACGAAAAACACACACATTACTCGACAGCGTGCCAACGCATCTCTCGTTCGTCACCGGTTTTGAATCCTACCGCCATTTCATAACATCAAGGCGATTACGTCGTACCATCTAAGACGTTTGTCAAATTAACAAAGAAATAAGTTTCTTTATTCTTGTTTTTTGATAAAAAAAAAAAAAAAAAAAATGACTCAATACTGGTCACCCCTGAAGAAGGAATTTTATTCCGTAATCGATAGGATTAATGTAAGAAAAAATAAAAAAATAAATAAATTAATCTTGTATTGCTAATTTGGCTTTTATTTCAATTTTATAAACTTTCCATGCAATACTTAAAACTTGAACGAAAAACACACACATTACTCGACAGCGTGCCAACGCATCTCTCGTTCGTCACCGGTTTTGAATCCTACCGCCATTTCATAACATCAAGGCGATTACGTCGTACCATCTAAGACGTTTGTCAAATTAACAAAGAAATAAGTTTCTTTATTCTTGTTTTTTTTTTTGATAAAAAAAAAAAAAAAAAAAAATGACTCAATACTGGTCACCCCTGAAGAAGGAATTTTATTCCGTAATCGATAGGATTAATGTAAGAAAAAATAAAAAAAAAAATAAATTAATCTTGTATTGCTAATTTGGCTTTTATTTCAATTTTATAAACTTTCCATGCAATACTTAAAACTTGAACGAAAAACACACACATATATATATATATATATATATATATATATATATATATATATACATATAGAGAGAGAGAGAGAGAGAGAGAGATAGATAGATAGATAGATAGATAGATAGATAGATAGATGGATGTGTTGTTTGTTTTTGTGATTTTTGTTTGCTGCCTCGCTATGTATTTTTTCTAAGGGAGAACTTTTTGGTTTCTTAGAGTTCTATAGATAAAAGATCCTGGATTTACATATTAAATCGGATGTTCTTCTGTGAACGAAACGATCCGTAAAATGCATCGAAGTCTTTGTTTTGAAAATATGATCAGTAAATAAAAAAAATCTTGGTCACTTGAATCTAGCCTAGTATTATTTCTATCTATCTATCTATCTATCTAGATAGATAGATAGATAGATGAAAGAAGAGGGATACACATGTACGAATGGCAAATTTATTTCAACTTCGATTGTTCAATTCAAGGTGTACTCGGTAAAAATAAAAATATGTTTATTATTCTTTCCTTAAGCCAAGGCTTTTCAAAGATAAATCTAATCATCAGAGGAATTACATAGATAGATAAGTTTGCAGTGGAAAAGACAAAATTCGAAACTTGAAAAAATATTAAGTAATGGAGAGTAATATATATATATATATATATATATATATATATATATATAGTGTGTGGATTTCAATTTTGTGTAGAGAATCTGAATAACAGAGCTCAATGTAATTCAAACAGAGCAAAACAGAATTATAAAAAGAAAAACTATACACACATTAAGGTTGTACACATAATAACTTATTTCGACCCCTTTAATTAGGTCTCCTCAGATGTATGGACAACCACGTCAAAAAATCCAAATAATGAGAGAAATTGATCGTCTTAAAAAGATAAAGATAAATTCACTTTTGTGATTGGTCTATGTAAAAAGGAGGTAAATGTTAAAATAATAAAATAATCGAGGAGGGGTGACAGAAGTAATTTTTTAATATATGCAGAAATATAAAAAAAAAAAAAAAAAAAAAAAAAAAATATAAAGGAATTCTTTTTTGCTATTTAAACAAATAAATCATCTCATTTAAAATTTCGAATGCGAGCCTTATGGGTAAAAATATATGATGAAATATTCGAGCGTTCACGATTAAAAACTACGTTTAATTATTTACGATTAAAAATTAGAAGACGAAAATGTAGGACGAAGTTTTCGGTTTAGATTAGAACATATTAAAAATTTAAGTTATATAACGTCAAGATTCGGGATGATTTACACTATGGAATTAAAGTTTAGCGACAATTTAAAAACGGTTTATTTACAAAATTGGTAAAGATTCTGGCGTTCACGATTAATTATTTATGATTAGAAATAAAAAAGACGAAAATTCAGGACGAAGATTTCGATTTATATAGGAAATTATAAGAAAACTTAATTGGTTATAACGTCAATACGGAATTAAAGTTTGGCGATATTTAAGCACGATTAATTTACAAACTAGAGTTTTACTAAAAAAAAAAAAAAAAAAAAAAAAAAAAAAATTTACTAATTTGTTAACATTTACCTATACAGTTATAACTTTTATTGTAACTATACTTTAAAAGAATGGTTATTTTCAAAGAACTTTAAAACGTGCTGTTGATTTTAAACCTGTGCCTGTGTCTACATTTAGCCATCAGTTCGTCTCGTCTATTTAAAATGTTCTTGTCTTCATATTTTAGTATTCTAATTTTTTCCTCCAGGCACAAATTGCATCTATGTCTAAATCCTTTAGGAGTGTTCGAATGACATAGTATGGACCACGAAATAGTTGGCGTTAAGTTGTTATTTTTTAAAAGCCACCAGTGTTTGGCTAATTCCGTCTTATTAGTGACGTTCGGGTTTAAAAATGAGTGTTTGTGTACGTAGAATCGTTGTTTCCAACTCCCGGCGGATATTCCTATGTATACTTTTTTATTGTTAGTGTTTTCTTTAGGATAAATCGTAGCCTTATATACAACGCTTTCGACGTTACAGTTACCTTTAAGGGGGCAGTTATTTTTAATTTGACAATTACATTTTTTTTCCTCTTTTTTAGTTTTCTTACTCGGTGTGCTCAATATTTTTTTGTTATGTGTATTAATAATGTTCTCCATATTTTTGGTGCAAGAATAACTAATTTTCACCGTTTTTAAATTGTCGCTAAACTTTAATTCCATAGTGTAAATCATCCCGAATCTTGACGTTATATAACTTAAATTTTTAATATGTTCTAATCTAAACCGAAAACTTCGTCCTACATTTTCGTCTTCTAATTTTTAATCGTAAATAATTAAACGTAGTTTTTAATCGTGAACGCTCGAATATTTCATCATATATTTTTACCCATAAGGCTCACATTCGAAATTTTAAATGAGATGATTTATTTGTTTAAATAGCAAAAAAGAATTCCTTTATATATATATATATATATATATATTTTTTTTTTATATTTCTGCATATATTAAAAAATTACTTCTGTCACCCCTCCTCGATTATTTTATTATTTTAACATTTACCTCCTTTTTACATAGACCAATCACAAAAGTGAATTTATCTTTATCTTTTTAAGACGATCAATTTCTCTCATTATTTGGATTTTTTGACGTGGTTGTCCATACATCTGAGGAGACCTAATTAAAGGGGTCGAAATAAGTTATTATGTGTACAACCTTAATGTGTGTATAGTTTTTCTTTTTATAATTCTATATATATATATATATATATATATATAATGTCTCTGTGTGTGCGTGTGTGTTTGCGTCTGTGTCCGTGTATAAATATATATTATGTGTATGAAAATTTAAAAGAATACTTAAAGCTATCTTTATTCAAGCACAACAACGTACAATAAATAATAGTACCTAGACAACGAGTAACACTATTTAAAAACCTCCAACATAAATACAATTTATCCTCTGACGCTAAATCTGCTGTCCGACAATTTAAATTGAAAACGTTGTTCTGGAACTACACCGGTTTGTTGTTTTGACGTCTGACGACTTCACATACGGCGTTCTCGGCCGCTTTTTGAAATTCTCTTCCTTTCTCAATTGTTCATTTGGTTATTGTCACCTAAAGATGATTCGACGAAGAATCGAAAGTACTAGTGATACTTATGGAACATTCATTATTCTTTTTTGATTTTACCACAAAAAAAATTATTAAAAAATTGAAAAATAAAAAAGCGAAATTAAGCAGATAATTATTTTGATGTTTACTAATGTTTGCTTACAAATATATAATATATTATTGCTTTAATATATATGACAAGTAGAAATAGGCTTGTCTTTTTATTTTTATATATGTTTTTATATTTAACTATTTTTGCAAACTTACATTCCCCCGGTTTAAATAGTTCAACCCGTGCTCAATGGATGACCTAACGCGTCACATTTTTAATAGTATCTCTCTCTCTCTCTCTCTCTCTCTCTCTCTCTCTCTCTCTCTCTCTATATATATATATATATATATATATATATATATATATATATAATTATTTATAAATAAATATTATTTTCAAAATAAACCTATATACACTTGTCAATATGGGAAGAGACAATCCCCGCCAGTCACTCTGTTCGAACCCCGATACGAAAGTCATGTTTGACTCAGTAGCCGAAGCGCCAACGTGTATAGTCTAGGAATGTGAAGTAAATTAACATCTAAATAGCAAACACGGCGACTATCCAGCAAGCAGTCGAGAGAGAACTCAATAGGTGTGGCCTAGAGTTATACATTACGCAGAATGACGGCTTGTTGTCAACTTAACTGAAAGTTCTCAATCTTTGCTTTGCTTTGAATTTATAACTAAATATTATTTTATATATATATATATATATATATATATACATGGCTAGGTTGCCTTCCTCTTATCTACTTGCCTATCTGGTACCAAAAGTACTTAAGCTTTTTTTATTGCAACTTTTATTCCTATATAATTTTATTGCTAGCTACCATATCGCAGAATGGTTCTTGTGTGTAGTGTTTGGATAGTATTATTATTATTGTTATATATTAATGTTATTTGATATGCAAATTACCATATCACACGGAAGTCTTAAGGGTAATATATTATTATTATTATTATTATTATTATTATTATTATTATTATTATTATTATTATTATTATTATTATTATTATTATTATTATTCATGTATACATTAGTGAAATTTAAGCTGAATTATTTCTACACTTGATTATTGGGGAAATGGTCGTTTGATCAGTATTATTGTAGAGCCATGAATATTATAACTGTCCTGTTTTTAAATCTCCGAAACAGTTACATGGTAAACAGCTGATGATCCCCGTTTTAATATTTCACGCTTAAGTTAAGGTCCCCTGTTTTGGTTTCACTGTTAAATACTTGAATCTCCTTTTTTTATTTATGATTTTTTCAACGAAAGCTAAGTCTGCGATATCTTGGATTTAGTTAGTTTCTCTGGGAATTTAAACTGCATTTTCCTTTTTTCTTTCTTCTTTTGTTTAAAATGACTCAAAACTTCTTTAGACTATATATATATATATATACATATATATATGTATATATATATGTATATATATATGTATATATATATGTATGTATATATATGTATATATATGTATATATATACATATATATATATATATATGTATATATATATATATATATATATATATATATATATATATATATATATATATATATATCGTCTAAAGAAGCTTTGAGTCATTTTAAACAAAAGAAAGAAAAAAAGAAGTAAAATGCAGTTTAAATTCCCAGAGAAACTAACTAAATCAAAGATATCGCAGACTTAACATTCGTTGGAAAATTCATAAATAAATAAATAAATAAGTAAATAAAATAAAAAGGGGGGTTAAGTATCTAACAGTGAAACAAAAACAGGAGACCTTAAGCGTCTAATATTAACACGGGGATCATCAGCTGTTTACCATGTAACTGTTTCGGAGATTTAAAAACAGGACAGTTATAATATTCATGGCTCTTCAATATATATATATATATATATATATATATATATATATATATATATATATATATATATACTCATCCATTGATAGACTTTCGCAGTTCCACTGATTTCTAATATAAATAGACCAGCAAGCACTTCAAGACGGAATCAAAACTCGACAGTTTTTTTTCGACAGTTGGTGCTTGTAACTGTTGAAGCCACTAGTAAAATCTTAATTCTTATATAAACAGTAGTCGCACGGAACAATGTTCAATTCGCTTTTTTGCGGGGAGATTTACATTATCGCTAATTGTAGCTAGCCTTTTCACTTACCACAGTGCTAAACCCCTGAAAGGTGGGGGTACATATAGTCATCAAGAGACAGACAGTTTTGATGTATTAAGCGGTCTGGTATGTGGCAATCTCTACGTCTAATTCGTTGATGGATTTCTTTTTGGGGTAACACACTAGATAACTCTTAGATAAAAGTCTGAAATCTTTCGTCTCATTAAGGTTTTTTTCTTTTTTTTCTGGCAGCATCTGTGCTCATCTTCTGATGAATAAGCTAAAAAAGGGGCGTGGTCGTTTACACACACACTTTCACCACTTTTAGCAGCCATCAGCGTGGAGAATCACGCTGTTTAATTTTGCCAACAATTGTGCTCTGTCATTTTTCTCTCACAAAGTCCAGTAACGATTGGGTGTTGAGCAAAGGCATTGATTCCCTTACATATAGGCATTCTCATCTTTCCCGTGTGTTAGATAACAAAGGGGGGGGGGCCGGAAGGATAAGGCCCTGAAAAGTTAGAACTAAAGGCGGAAGTCGAAATATCACGTCACTTCCGTTTTGAGAGCGGTGTGTCTTCGCTGTTTGCAATCGAGCTGAATAGACGCAAGAACTGGTCGTCCTACCATCCTCGGAAGGCGGGGGTGGGGGAGTAGGGCACATATAGCTGAGGTAAGCCTTCCTTCATATATTATGGGCATCTCTCTCTTCAATTTATTCATTTTTTCTAGTTACTCCGTCTTTCTCTCTCCCCATCTCACTCCCTCTCTCTCACCTTCTCTCCCCCCTCTCCCCCCTCTCCCTATCCCCCTCTCTCCCCTCTTTCTCTCTTTTGTACACACTATTTCAGTGTCTGTCTCTTTTTTATGTTTAATAAAACTCTTTTAAAAACCAAATCCGGCGTCCATGTGGTTATCGATCAACGGCCGAGGGGCAGAAGCCAGCAGCGACGAAACCTGGGTTGAAGAGCGAAGGTAAGCAGTATCTAACACCGTGGTTTGGATAACCGTTGGGGCACCAAAGATGATCTGGAAACCAGTTTTGTACAGCTCTCCCGATTTACTGCCTTCCTGAATATGTTACTCAGCGCCAGCTTTGTCCAGTCTCGGATGTTGTCCTCCCACTTCTTTCTTTGTTTTGTTTCCGTCAATTCTTCCTCCGACCCGATGATAATGTCACATGGCAATGCCACTTTATTTTCCTCGTCTCTGCTGTGGTCAGTAATCTTCATACTTGTTATTTCGTCTGAAATCTGAAAGAGTGAAACGTTATATCGGCATTGACATTTTTAATTAGCTTGGATGTTTACGACAATGATATTATAGAATAATAATATTGGTAACTCCAAAGATTCGAATTATCATTTAAATACATTCGTGGCTGTGAGAAAACTCATGAAATAGGTTTAAAGTATTTTTTACCATACTATTTGGGAGGTGACTGTGGTTAAGTGGATAACACGAACTGACAACCTGGGCGTGCCAAGTTCGGATCCAATCAATTCTATTGCACTACTTTAATATCTGGATGTTGGCAACCTTCACGTGGTTCCTCCTGTAAGTACACAATTCTAGAAATAATTGCTAGTCTGAGTCTGTTCTTTACTTTCACATTTGTAATTATGTCTTTGTATGAAATGTGAAGTATCTTTCAGAAGCATCTCATTTCTGAGGCCTGTATACTTGTCTCTAGTTTCGCTGTTAGTGTCCATGACTCATACGCCGACAGAAATATGTAAATGACGAACAAGTGCATTAATCTGTGTTTTTTTAGCCTTAGTTTTGCTGCTGTTGTCTGCACAATTGTCGTAAAGATTTCATGCTTGTTGCCGTTGTGCGTTACAACCGTTTCAAGTTAGTTGAAGCTGTTGACGACATCATGCTTCCCGCTTCTGAACTGGATTGATTTCCTTGCTGATGCCAGGAGTATTGTTGGCCATCATTCTGATCTAGGCATTATATCGACATTAACCATAGGCCCTTAATATAGGCATGACATAGGTACTAAACATAAGCATTATGTATTGTTATTACATAAGCATTAGACATAGACCTTATATATATGTAATTATGTAGCAAACAGGCCTTGTATATAGGTCCATTTGGCGTAATGTTTAGTGTGTTCGCTAATGGACAGGAAGACCTGTGTTCAATCCTCGGTCACGTCATACCTAAGACAAATCTCAGCATTATAGGGTACGATTAAAGAGAAACTGGAGGAAATCTGAAGAAAAGAGTGACACCCTCCCCTAGATCTCGGTATAATAGCCAATTAAAAAGAATACTTTTGGGTCGTTCCTGATTACGGTCAATCCATTTACTTTATTATATGTAGGAATTACATATGAAGTTAAGATGCCTTCTGTATTAGGCATTACTTAAGCATTATACAGAGTCATCATGTATAGCTATTACATCTATCCATTTATTTATCTATTATTATTTTTTTAATGAAATTTTTATTTTTTATTTTTATTTTTTATTTTTATTCTTTATTTTTATTTATTTATTTATTTAATATTTTATTATTTATTTATATATACATATTATATAATATATATATATAATATAAAAAATATATAATAATATATACATATTATTTATTTATTTATTTAATGAAATTTTAACTTTTTATTTTTATTCTTTTTTATTTATTCATTTATTTATTTTTTACTTATTTCTATTCTGTATTTTTTAAATTAAATTTTTATTTTTTTTAATACATTTTTAGTTATTTATTTTTTAATTAATTTATCTATCTATCTATCTATCTATCTATCTATCTATCTATCTATCTATCTATCTATCTATCTATCTATCTATCTATCTATCTATCTATCTATCTATAGACTACTAAAATGCCGTGGTTCTTTTTATCTTATATTTGTGTCTACTTGTACATTGCCTGATGTCAGAATGAGCTTATGTTATAAACTAAAACAGGTGATAGATACTTGGAAACGTCTTTGTGAAGTCACAAAAAGACATCAACTAAAACAGGTTGAAGACATCAGAAAGATCCCTAAATACTGAAATAGCACAACGATGATGACATCCATTAAAAGAAAGAACATAGATTAACAGTTATTTTCCGAGGCACGGGCCATCACGTGTATATATATATATATATATATATATATATATATATATATATATATATATATATATATATATATATATATATATATATATATACAAAAGATTAAAGATGAGAATATAAAAAATGTATAGATACAATATATATTAAGCCATCAGAAGTTCAAAACAATGAGTTTTATTATCCTTAACCCATGGATTTTCAAAAACAAACTCTTTAGCAAAGGATAAAACTCGGTAATGTAACTGTAAATATTACCGGTAGCATTTAACTATATATATATATATATATAGAGAGAGAGAGAGAGGGAGAGAGAGAGAGAGAAAGAGAGATAGAGAGAGAGAGAGAGAGAGAAGAGGGTAGTGCAGTATTAGTGCAGTTCTAACGAGAGAAAAGTATGCATGTAAAAGAGTAAGGCTACCAACATTTGTAAAAAGTTTTTTTCAGCATTTACTTATTATTTTGTTATTTTATCATTTTATCATTTTATCATTTCGTATCGAAAGACATTTTTCGCGTTATACAATTATAAAATGATAAAATAACAAAATAAAAATAATAAATGTTGAAAAAAACTTTTTACAAATGTTGGTAGCCTTACTCTTTTACATAAAATGTGTGAAAAAAGACATTTGACCGGTTTCGTTCGTATTATTTTATTTCATACTAGCTCAGTAGGTGTGAAAATTTAAGAAGGAAAAGAAAATAAATAAAACTATTAAAAAAAGAATAAGTAATAAAGAAGAATATGTCACTGCTTGTCAAATCATATTTCAATGTCGTTAAAAGTCTTCTCATATGGTCCAATCGGATCATCTTTTCCATCTCCCATGTGTGTGTCTTCAGAATAAAATTGTTTCCAAATCTTCACTTTTTCTGAAGACGTTCGATAATACGAACGAAACCGGTCAAATCTCTTGTTTTTTGTTTTTCTCCTGCATTTTAACCTGTGTTCCGTTTGTCTCTGTTCACACACACACACACACACACACACACACACATATATATATATATATATATACAAAAAAAAAGACAAGAACTTTTGGCTGAGAGGAACATCAAGTTAGGGTAGTCACTGTCAAATAAAACAGCTGTTATAGTGAAAATATAAGTTTGCAAAAGAAAAGGTACCCAGGAGTCCAAATGTTGTCGTTAAAAAGCTGATTGTTCGACAGTGGTCAGCTGAGTTCGTGTATCCTATCTGCGTGGAAGTCCGTTTTTGTCTCATGTCTTTTTAAAAAAGGCTACACATACATAAATATAAATATACATACGTACACACACACACACACACACACACACACACACACACACACACATATATATATATATATATATATATATATATATATATATATATATATATATATATATACTTACACAGTTTAACGTAAGGAAGACACAAGGAGACAATTACAGACAATACTATATCTTAATAACAGCCAGGTTGTATAGACAATGTTATTATTTATATATTACATTTTTATAGTTATTTCATTTTTTGAATAGCAATCGATTCAAACCTTTAATCACCTCGAATTATAATACTCCAAGATGAGTCTTGCTACTAAACGAGATGATCTAGTATAAGGTTAAAATACTGTCGATCTTGTTATCTTGTATGTTTGTCTCCGTCCACATTGGATGACGTAACGAAGGGATGACG
>OY744532.1:60905269-60920269 GCA_963556195.1 Sepiola atlantica | reverse complement strand
TGGCCTCTTCATTGTTAATACTCCGGTGACGTTGCATATTTCTGGCGCGCTGAATCGCTCCCTAATTTCGTAATGGTTATTTTGAGTCTTTCAGTTGGAGATTCCTGATTTAAGTATATAACATATACTGTTATATGTACTGTGATATAAGATCCATTACGTTTTTGGTATTCATTAGAAAGAAATGGACAACGTGACTCGTTAATATCTAAAATAAAAGATTGTTTAAATTAAGAGTCCAACATTTTGTACGAAGTGACTGGATAATTAAAATGGAAATAACTTGTAAAAAGAACAATATCTCACGCAGACTTTAAAATGATCTCGGTCGGATTTGTAAAGTTGGATAAAAATAGCCTTTAAGCTGTCAAATAGAATTTTGTTTCTGACTAGCCAATTTTCACTTGTAATCTGCGAGTGATGGTGGCTAAGTAGTTAACGACACGGTGTCCACATGCGAGAATAAGTTGGCAGTGGAAAAGGCAAACATATAAAAAAATATAAAGTAATGGAGAGTAAGAGTATGCGTGTAAAAATATATGGAGTCTGTCCAGTTGGTGAATGTCCATTGGTAAGGTGTCCGGTGAAAGGAGATTTAAAGATGGAAAAAAGGGGTTTCGTGAAGGCAGCGTTGACAATGTTCAGAACGAAGTAAATCCAATAGAAAGATGTTTAGTTCAATCGTAGATAGGGGCGCAACAAATTTGAATTTTGGCTTTTCCATTGCTAACGTATCCATCTATGTAATTCCTCTGATGATAAGATTTTAATCTTTGAAAAGCCTTGACTTAAGGAAAGAAAAAATAAACATTTTTTTACCGAGTACACGTTGCATTGAACAATCGAAGTTGAAATAGATTTGTCATTCGTACATCTTTATCTCTCTTCTTTCATTCATCTTAATATATATATATATATATATATATATATATATATATATATATATATATATATATATATATATATATATATATATATATAGTTTAAAGAAGCTTTGAATCATTTTAAACAAAAAAGAAAATGCAATTAAAATTCCCAGGGATACTAGCTAAATCCAAAATATTGCAGACTTAGAACTTTCACAAGCCAATTTACCGCTGGAAGATTGAAAAATACTAAAGGGGATTCAAGTATATAACAGTGAAACCAAAACCGGGCAATTAATTTGATTGTGAAATATTAAACAGGGATCATCAGCTGTTCACCATGTAAGTGTTTCGGAGATTTAAAAACAGAACAGTCATAAAATTTATGGCTCTCCAATGGTAATGATCAAATGACCACTTTCCCCCATAACCAAATGCAGAAACAATGCAGTTTCTATTTCACTAATATATATATATATATATATATATATATATATATATATATATATATATATATATATATATATATATATATATATTAATTAAATAAATAAATAAATAAATACTACTACTACTACTACTACTACTATTACTTATAACAATAATAATAATAAAAACCATTACCTTTTATACTACAATGTGATATGGTAATTTGCATATCAAATAATAATAATAATAATAATAATAATAATAATAATAATAATAATAATAATAATAATAATAATAATAATAATAATACTATTAAAACACTGCACTTAAGAACCATTCTTTGATATGGTATTTAGCATATGAAGTTATATAGCAATAAAAAATGCATAAATAGTAAATAAATAAACAAAGCTTAAGTACTTTTGGTATCAGATTGGTAAATAGATAAGAGGAAGGAAACCTAGCCGTAACGATCTAAATACCTCATATAAAGTCTCAAGAAGCTTTGAGTCATTTAAAACAAAGAAAGAAATGCAATTGAAATTCCCAGGGATATCTAAAATATCGCAGACTTATCACTTGCACAAGCCGACTTACCGCTAGAAAAAAATGTACGAATACAAAAGGGGATTCAAGTATATAACAGTGAAACAAAAACGGGGCACTTAATGTAATTGTGAAATATTAAACAGGGGCCATCAGCTGTTTACCATGTAAGTGTTTCGGAGATTTAAGAACATAACAGTTATAAAATTGTTTTTTAAAAAAAATATTTTCTCTGTCTCCCTCTCTCTCTTTATATATATATATATATATATATATATATATATATATATATATATATATATATATATATATATATATATATACTAGCAGGGCTACCAGGAGATGCCTGGGTGCAGAATCAAAAAACAATGTTTGTATACTCAATTGGTTGGCAGATTAAGTTATCACTTTAATCACTGTTCTCACATCACTTGAGTGTGTGTGTTTATACACTTAAAAACTCTTATCGCCTAATATTTGTAATATTGGAGGTAGTGCATACATGAAAAAGTAGATTACAATCTCATAGTTCAATAGTAAGATTAGTATAGCTTGTTCTATGTACAGGTGGAAGGATTATTTATGCATGACAATACACACACACACACACACACACACACACACACACACACACATATATATATATATATATATATATATATATATATATATATATATATACGGACGTCAAGAAATTATTTTTTCAGAAATGTATAAATACATGCTTACTAAAATCTAATCTACTATGTTTTTATTTGTACATGCTCTGGAGTAAACAAAAATAACATCTTTAATTATGAATTTTAAATATTAATAATAAATGCACACACACACACACACATATATATATGTATATATATATTTATATATATATATATATGTATATATATATATATTTATGTATATATACATACATATAAACATATATGTATATATATATATATTTATGTATATATACATACATATAAACATATATATATAATGTTTTTTATATAAATCTTTTTTTATTATTTACAGACAGTTGTATTTCATGCTCATGCGAGCTTCAGTGTAGGTAATGATAATTATTGCCAGTCGAGGGATTCGAACCCAGTCACCATGTCACCTTTGACTCTGCAGCCTGGTACTTAACCCATCGGCCACCATCAATTACGATGGGGAAAATAAATTAATTTCTATATAATGTCGAGTCGGCGGACACACAAAGTAAGCTATTCAAAATAGTGTTCATACGGTGGAAGCTGGAACTATTCATTACGGTTAATTTGAAAGCTCATGAATAATTATCTCAAAGAGGCCCAATCCTTGTTGAAACGGGATAGTAACAAGATATTTTTAAACCATTTTTATTATAGTTCACTCCAAACAATGCAGGCCGCCACTGTAGACGTAAGGGGCTACTGATAATTAGGGTGTAGGTTTTGGAGGTCATCCTAAGTAGGGAGCTGTGCAGCGAGATGCTTGTTTACATTAGTTTTAAATTTCTGCATGTCGGTACAGTCGGGGAAAAGGGAGCAGGGATGGAGTTCCAGACTCCGGCGGGGCGATGAAAAGAAGCTATTGGAGTAGAAAGCTCTCTGGTATCTGGGGACCTCCACAGTGAATGGATAGGACTTTGCTGATTGTCGGGTTGGTCTTGTGTATTTACGTCGAGGAGACACTAGAGCAGCAAGTTCATCGGAGCACAATCCATTGAAGTACTTGTAAAACAAGCACAAGGATGCACCATTGCGGCGATAGGACAGGGGCTGGAGCTTTGTGTATAGTGAGGGACCTATTAAGTTGGCGACTCTATTTTGGACCTAGTCTAAGAGAGAGAGACTAGTGGATGATGCACCATGCCAGACGTGGCAACAATACTCTATACATGGGCGGATACTTGCTTTGTAGAGATATACGATAATGTCAGGTGTGAGAAATTTACTAGCACGGTAGAGGTAGCCATGGACTTGTTTTCGATGTATTTGTGAGAATTAATTTTACCTGTGAATGTTAGACCGAGGAGTTTGAATGTTGAACTCTCAGGTAGGGTGTTATTTGCCATGACAATCAGTGGTTAAAGAGGTTTCTTGTAGTTATTGAATATAAGGAGTTTTGTCTTTGCAACATTAAATGTTACCAACCATTTATGATCCCATCAACTGCAGACTGCAGGTCACTTTCTAAAAAATAGCCATTGCTTCGGATATGTGCGCGTCCGTTTTGCCCACATGAAGAAATTCGAGCGTGATGTTGTCAGCAAATATACTCATCTCAGTCGCAATGGTATCAGGGAGGTCATTTATGAAAATCAGGAACAGTAGAGGTCGAAGAATATATCCCTGGGGTACACCAGCATTTATGCCATGCTGCTTAGAAGAACGATCATCGAGTACAACCTGAATCTTTTGTTTTGTTAGGAAGGATTTAATTATATTAAATATTTGTCCAGTAATACCATATGAGTGCAGTTTTATGAGAAGCCCTTCATGCCAAACTTTGTAAAATGCCTTGGATATATCAAGCGCTACCGTCCTAGCTTCACCTGCCTTGTCCAGTGTATGGCATATACGTTCAGAGATGACCGTTAGGATATCTGCAGTAGATCGTGCTTGTCTCAGACTCATTGTCACTAGGGAGGTTGTTTATAAAAATCAGGAACAGTAGAGGTCCAAGGATGCGTCGCTAGGGTACACCAGAATGTATGTCATATTTCTTTGATAATCGGCCATCGAATACAACCTGGATCTTTCTTTTGGTTAGGAAAAATTTAATTATATTAAATATTCGTCCAATAATATCATATGAGTGGATTTTTATGAGAATCCCTTCATGCCAGGATCAGTTTTGTCTCCAGAATTATTGAAGAATGGTACCACAGAGGCTTGCTGGTCCGCACAGTCAGGGAGTCGGGTCGGGAAAGTGTATATTTTTTAAATATCAATTTATTAGAAGTTTAAAAGAAATTAATTATGTAAATTGCAGAACCCGTCTGGTGTCTGAGCGTGTTTTGGTAACAATATATAAAGAAGTTGAAAGAGTATTAGTTTGAGTAAGACTCTTAACACTTTGTTGGTTCGAATCGCAGTCTCGTCTTGAAATTTCTTTCTACTTTGTTTATATGTTATCTAATGTTATTTAATGTAATTTAATCTAAATTAATTAATTAATTAATAGTTTCCTAATTCTAAAGGTATACAAAGATTATGAACGCTGACTTGACAAAATTAATTAAATAGTAATTACTCTCCCCCTCCTCTTAAATTTACAAAAATTCTCGCCGACGGACAGACAGACAGACAGACAGACAGATAGACACACAGAGAACCTGCTCGTTATATTATAAGTGAGCTAAAGAGAAATTATACGTAGAGTTACCAGCTGCGTCAGTAAAGCTGGAGAATTCCAGCCAGTCATGATGGTTAGCATTAACATCCCAAAATACATGTATTTAGGCATTCGAGTTGAGTGAGAGTGCTCTATCTATGCTTTCAGAGAAAGCATTTAGCAGGGCACAGCCCTGGGTCGAAGGAAAACGGTATAAATAAAAGCTATAAATATTTCACTGGTTGTCTCGGGGGTATCGGGGGCTTTTTTTTTCTCATAAAGAAATGTCGATCTACTAACAGGAATTATTTAGGTTAGTTTCGTAAATATTAGCTTTCGTGTATTTTCTCGAGAGTGAACATTTTATTGGGGCTGGATTTTTTTCTTTTTTCTGAAGTGCTCACTTCTTGAAAATATGCAAATAAATATATTCGATCTTGTATAATATATTTGTTTTTATAGATTTTTCATAATAGATTTGCTTATATATATATATATATATATATATGGGAAATGAAAAAGGAACAAATCAAGAGATATTTCTATTCATCAACGTTTCGTCTTTATTGTAAGACTTCCTCAGAATGATAATTTGTAGAAAAATGTCATGCAAGTACATCGAAATCTTGAGTTGACATTATGGAGAGATGAAGGAAAGTAGTAGCCGTGGCTACTGTGCGCGCTGGAGGAGAGTCCACCTCTGACTTCTCACAGCCTGGACTCTCCTCCAGCGCGCACAGTAGTACTTTCCTTCATCTCTCCATCATGTCAACTCCAAATTTCGATGTACTTGCAAGACATTTTTCTTAAAATTATCATCCTGAGGAAGTCTTACAAAAAAGACGAAACATTGATGAATATATAAAAAAAATATATCTTGGTTTTCTTTTTCATTTCCCATTACGTCGGATTACTCCTATCCTTCCTTTCTCATATATATATATATATATATATATATATATATATATATATATATATATATATATATATATATATATATATATTCAAACTCTTACTTATTTAATTTTACTTCTGTAAGTTCTCAGAAATCAAGGGCCCCTTCCGTGGGCTCACACTTACTTTCTTTATGATATACATAGATATTCAAGTGTTCAATCAAAAGTATCCGCGTTGAATTAGTAAAGAAGTGAAGAACATCAATTTTCCTCTCCCCAATTGACCAGTTTACTATGTAACAGTATCTATTTCTTTTGGCCTCTTGGTCTTACCAGATTCCTGAACAAGAAATCATCTTGTCTGGTGGAGTATCCAGCTAAGTGATGTTATTTAATATAACATCACTAAAAGAAGGTGTGCCATCCCCAGTATGAGCTAGCGTATAGCCGTGTCGAGATCTTATTTAGGCTTAAAATACTATGTTATTTTGAATATTTGGTCAGGGTTTACTTGTAGGGTGAAGTATCATCATGTCAGGTGGTCCTGACAAACCCCTGTACAGAGAGAGCGAAGACACCCGAGGAATGTGTCTAGTACTTGATACAAACTCTCGAGTAGGTAATTAAAACTCTCCAAGTAGGTAGTTAAATCTCTCCCTATATTTCTCCCTTTTTAAATTTTCTCATCTTTCCGTTTTTGCTGGGGATGAGACATTCTCCGGCTATTTCAGACACTCCAGCCTACAGATCTTTTTAAGATTCTAACCGTCCCTTTAAGTGCAATTGTTTGTATTTCCCTTGCACTCGGTTCACCGGGTATACTCGCTAGATAGCTCTTGAAATTCTTTTTCATTAGTCCTGTTGCTCCTATAATTACTGGTATGATGGAGATTTTCCGTGTAAGTGCCGAATTGATTTGAACAGTGTAGGCATTTGTGTGTGAGCCGCTTTTTGTCAGCGTGCTAAGCATGTGTGTGTGAGTTGAAAATGAATAGTATTTCGGAACATCAGGCAGATTTTCCTAAGATTCCAGTTTTTTTTCTTGTCGTACATTAGACGTTGGTATTGATGAAAGATTGTGTGCGTTTTAAATTTTGTTATCACGTTTTCGCTAAATTATGTAACATGTTTTTTAATTTCTAATTTTGTAAATATTTCTTAAATCCAATTTAAACCGAACTTCCTAAATATGACGTAACATTGTCAGGATATTTTTACGCAAAGCGGAAAAGGCTTTTTGTAATCTGAGACTTTCGCCTTATTTAGAACGGAAACCTTCGTCACACACATTTATAGATTCCCCAAAATATACATTTGGCCAATTGCACACGCTCGCATACACAAAACGCCATTACCAACTGAAAACACACATTCAATGAATAAATCATTCCACCGTTTAACTAGTTCGTTTGAAAAATAATCATATGAGATTTCTTTATAATTAGTAATACTTGTACATTTTAATGACAGGAATTTTTTTGTGCGGATTTAAGAAATATTAGCGAATGAAATTCTTCATAGCAAAAATATTTCGTTTATTTTAGAAAATATCTTTACATTTTATATACGCCACTTAATTGTTTAAAACTTTTAAATATATTTAAAATGATTTTCGCAAATGACATCAAATGCTAACTTACATTGACTACCAAAAAGAGAAAAAAGGTAAATCTGTGACTGGGTTCGAATCCTTCAACCGGCAGTAATTATCATCTCCTATATCATAAAGATTGCGTAAGCATGAAACGCATGTCTGCAACGCCATATCAGGTCAGCGATATCATAAAAAAACCTTGACACCTCCAAAGCGTGTAGGGCTGATCTTATACTAGTAATAGTAATAAAGAAATACTCTTCTGAACTAGCCCCTGTCCTCTCCAAACTTTTCAACAAATGCCTAACTGAATCTTGCTTCCCTGATAGTTGGAAAATTACCTCTGTGATACCAGTCTTCAAGAATTCTGGAGACAGAATTGTTCCTCACAATTATCGCCCCATCACTCTACTCCCGCTCTTCGCTGAAATCTTTGAATCCTTAATCAATCTAGCGATAGTCCGGCGCCTCGTTAATGCTAAACTTCTTTCTGGTCATAAGTACGGATTTAGGAAAGCACGATCTACTGTAGATATCCTAACGGTAATCTCTGAATGCATATATCATACATTGGACAAGGCAGGTGAAGCTAGGGCGGTAACGCCTGATATATCCAAAGCCCTTGACAAAAAGTCTGTCATGAAGGGATTCTCATAAAATATCACTCATATGGTATTACTGGACAACTATTTTATATATTTAGATTATTCTTAACCAAAAGAAAGATCCAGGTTGCCCTAGATGACTGCTCATCAAAACAACATGACATAAACGCAGGTGATCCCAGGGATCCATCCTTGGACCTCTCCTGTTCCTGATTTTCATAAACAACCTCCATGACGACATTGAGTCTTAGATGGGTATATTTGCGGACAACACCACGCTCTATTCTCGTCATGTGGGCAAAACGGACGCGCATATATCCGACGCAATGGCTGAATCTTTAGAAAATGACCCCCAGGCTGTAGTGGATCGGGGTCATAAATAGATGGTAACTTTTAATGCCGCAAAGACAAATCTACTTTTCTTCAATAACTACAAGAAACCTATTCAACCACCGATTGTCATTGGAATTATACTCTCCTTCATAGGTATATTTTAATGTTGGATACGTGTTATTTAGAAGTAGACGAATTTGTTTGCCTCCATTTGATTATTGAAGAGTAGTGTATCGTCTACATATCCAAAATAGACTAAAGGTTTCATAGGCCCATATAACAATTCTTTCTCATGGAAATCCACAAAAATATTCTACCCCGCTGGTCCCAGGACTGAGAATATCGAGACACCTTCTATTTGCTTATACATTACATCGTTAAAACTAAATTCAACAGATTTAGTGGCAAATTTCATGAGCTCAGCAAACATGCTCTCAGGCTACAATATAATAAAAACGCCACATATATCTATTGTTTCGGAACTGTTTCCTTACTTTTCCTTTGAATCATGAACCATATAATATGTTTTTCTTTCATACTTGCAGTAGTAAAATTTTGTACCTCCCACAAAATGATATATATATATATATATATATATATATATATATATATATATATATATATATATATATATATATATATATATATATATATATACTGGGTGATTAATAAGTCACTTAGCTATTTATTTTTGAAATTCTAAAGTTAAAAATTACAGCAAATTTTATAAATTTCCACCTTCGTTCTGCATGCATAGCTCCATTCTTTTTTTGCAAGGAATTTACGACTCTTTGTAGCATATTTGATTGATTATGGTGTTGTGCGAAGGGGGCTTTCTGTTCACATCACGTTTCCATTGCCTTTCAACAAGTGTGGGAGATTCATCAAATTTGGCCATATGAATAACAATAAAAATTCCCTCTTCAATTGTAAATGACATTTTAGATAACTAAGTGAAGTGACGTATGAATCACCCTGTATATATATATATATATATATATATATATATATATATATATATATATATATATATATATATATATATATATATATATATGCTAGAAAGAATGTGACGCATTTAATTACCCATTTAGCTCAGGTTAAATTCTTTAATCAGGAAAAGTGAGTTTGAGAAGCCAGTTCAATACAAAATATGAAAAGACAAAATTTAAATTAGCCTCTTTCTGTTCACCATCTCTTGCTGTCTCTATCCCAGTTGCCTGCACATTTCTGGTGATCACCGGATTCCTTGATTGTATGCCATAAAGATTCAGCTATTAGTCCTAGTACTGAAAATTATTATAAAGAAAGAAAAATATTTTGAAAATTATTGGATGCCTCTAAAGTTTTAAGATTCGTTTACCAATGACAATCTATGTCACATTTTCTGCTCTCTTATGATTGGTCGGGCAACAAGAACCTTTGTTTCATCCAAAAAGAAGAAACGTAAAGCCACAATATGTAAGCTCAGCATTACTTCAAGAATAGCACGCCGTACTCTTTGTTGTCCGACCAGTATATTTATCAGATATTACAGGTGCATTTTCGTTACCTGTTTAATTTAAAATTAAAATACTATATGCACACTCGTTACCCTGGTTAACATCATGCTATTTACAATATGTAAACAGTAGACATTATATAGAAGATAAACTCCATTTTCGGTTGTTAGACGGCACTCTGCTTTGACAACGTTTAGTATCGCCGTCCGGGTATTCCCAAATACTCCCCCATTAGGTACTGGCCAGGCGCAACGTCGCTTAACTTCAGTGATCTAACATGAACTTACGTGTCACCGTGATTATGTTGTAAAACTTGTTTTACGTTAGAAACATGAATTGTTTTTTTCTAAAGATTATTTTTTGATAATTGAAGCAAATGATTTTCTCTTGTTTTTAAGTCAACTTTCAACATAATTTAGTTTTAATACTTTCTCTACATTTACTATCTGAGACATGGTAATTGAATATTGCAAAATTACGATTTCATCATAAACTTTGAAACCTTCATAATTAAACCTTATGCTTTTAGTTGTCACTCAAATACAAAGAACATAACCTTTTGAATTTATCGTTCGTGAACAAAAATTTGGCGATATTTGTGACACCAAAGTAAAGCTTTTTTTAATTAATTAATTGAAAGCAATTACTCAATAGATATTGCACCGGCAAACTCCTCAGTGTGTCACAGTTGCGTAATCACCCTCACCTGCATTGGCATTGCTTGACTTCGGTGGCATAGGGAAGTCCAAGACAACTGTAAAAAATCCGGTATAAGAAGCAAAAGACTGATTTTTTGTATTATTTAAATTATTCGGACTACTGTTCTCATCTTGGATGTTATTACCGCAACGTGTCGGCTGATGTAACCTCCGACCGTCTTCACATGGGTTTTTTTGAACTCGGAAATCTATAGGATTCCATTAAAAATTCCGTAAAGTCTCACAAATTTTATATCCCGACTTTGACAAGACGCAATTGAAAAACGTTGGAGATTACATCGGAAAAACGTTGTGAGAATAACATCCAATGTGAGAATAGTAATCCGAATAATCCAAATAATTCAATTATAAATCCTCATCTAAAAAATATCGAAACATAAGACTGCTATTAATTCGCAGTTTTCATTCTTCTAGACTAGATGCAAATACACAACTAAGGCTGTCTTATTATTAAACCCATAGCTGGAGAGAGAATATATAAATTCATAACTTTCCTAAGGATATTAGCGAAATTAATGCAGTAACCACGGCATGACTCGAACTCGGCACACTCTAAGCCTGTAACGATTTTACCACGGCACTTCGATTAACAATATAAGTCCCAGTGAATTTGCCAAATGAAAATATGATTTTCACATTAAAAAATATATAAATTAAAAATGGAGAAATATATAAGTAAAAATAAAAAATAAACAAACAATAAAATGTGTAAATTCTTGGTCAAAGTTGATTTCGTTTGTCCCACATACCCCTTAGTCTTTTATAGTTCGTCCCTCATAGCCCTTTTTGCTGAACACAACACTTTGCTCCTCATAACCCTTTGCCCCTCATAGCCCTTTGCCCCTCATAGCCCTTTGCCCCACATAGCCCTTTACCCTTCATAGCCTTTCCCCTTCCTTTCCTTTAACCTTATCTGTTTTTGCACTTGGTGACACTAAATCTTTTTTTGAACTCTAGTTCGTTTCCGCTCTTATACCGGCGACGACATTCTTCTATATTCGCACTAGAAACATAAATAATTAACACGATTTAGATAATAATGAGTCACACTTATCAAAATCAAAAGCCACTCGAGGATAAAGGTTAACGAACTGAATGCACTGTCAGCTAGATGACGAAGAATATTATGAAAGGATTGAAAATGATGAGTGGAATAGACACCTTTTGGTTACTTATGAGGACAGTTTAATACAAGAATTTGTTTACATCGGATTTTTATATGGAAGTCGTTCTCTACAAGACATGCATCCACTAACGTAAGGAGCTAATCATGATAATAAAAAGGGAGAGAAAATTAGAATCACTTA
The DNA here is from genome assembly GCA_963556195.1 of Sepiola atlantica. Lineage (NCBI taxonomy): Eukaryota > Metazoa > Mollusca > Cephalopoda > Sepiida > Sepiolidae > Sepiola > Sepiola atlantica. The sequence goes on along the minus strand of OY744532.1, from coordinate 60,908,166 downwards.
AAGACAAACCAAGCATTAAAGAAAGCTCACCAGCAGCGTTCAATCCCGTGTACTCAAACAAGGCTAGACAAAATATAAGAAACGGAAAGAGTAACAAGGCTATGATCATGGACAGGAAGTCCCTGGAACGGAACTCTGTTCATGGAAATCGGTCAAAACCTTGTGAAAATAACAACTAACTACAGCCATGATCCGGTAGAAGTCTTAAGTAATTCGTAATTGTATTCTTAGTATCGCCCGCACTGAAGATTGAATCATCAACCTCCAGAAGACTGTCACTTACAAGTGATTATAACTTAGCACTTATATCCGTTACGCTACAGGTCATATCCGGTCATTGCTGACGGAACAAGAGCAAAATTAACCCCAACAAAACCAGCGGTCATTTAATAGCTATATTCACAAACATTGCTTTGCTCTAAGTGCGGCTTTAAGCTGTCTGCGAAAGCCTTAGCATATAGTATAATTCAACTGCTTGCCACTGCAGTAAGAACCACAGCAAAGAATTTTCCTTTCTATTTTACTTTACAAAAAAAAACAAAAAAAAAACGAAGCTTTCATAAACAAAGTTTATTCCCGAGAACATCCTATCTGTGGAACAAGATACCACGAGACTGCTTCCCAACCAACTACAACATGGTTGTCTTCAAGTCTAATGTTAAGAAATACTTGATGTATAATTAATCCGTCTTAACCTGAAATGCTTTAGGTTTCAAATATGACACATTGCAACAAAATGCCTATTTAATATAATATCCAACGGAAATGTGTCAAACTGCAACTTGTTTCACATCTGCAACGAGCCTGCTGGCAAGTGTGAGTAGGTATTAGTATGATGTTGCATCAGCACGCCCGCTAAATAGGTAACCAGCAGCTTTGATTATAAAAATCTTTTCAAACAAATATAAAAAATAAAGTATTTACGGGTTCAGTAATCTTCTGCCCTTTCCACACTTTGTTTCTGGTCTTCTCGTGGTGGCGATGATCGTCCCACTGACGATATTTTTTCAAACCCTTATCATCGAGTGGCCCCACCCCCGGGCCTTGATTATAGATACTATGTACGAGCGCTTCTCTCGTTGGCCTAATGGATAGAGCTGACAACTATCAACTTGATGGTCGAAGGTTCGATCTCTGGTTAGGAAGAGGTGCGAGTCTAGCCGCACTAAAGAGCTGTGATACAGCGAATCAGTTAGTCTGCGGAGAACTAATATTTATATATAGTACTGAATCTGACAGACATTTATTATTTCAAAGGAACTATTATTATTGACAATAACTTATGCGGATTGATGTACAAAGCAATGTGGAATTTTCACGAGTCTTTTTTATTTAGTTTTTTTTTTTTTTTTAACTTAGTTCACCCCAAACAAGGCAAGTTGCCACTGTAGATGTCAGAGGCTACTGAGAATTAGGTTGAAAGTTTAGGGGGGCGTCCGGAATTGGGAGCTGTGCAGCGACATGCCTGTAAACATTAGTTTTAAATTTCTGCATGTCCGTACAGTCGGACATGGAAGGAGTTCCAAAAGCTGGTATCTTGAGGAAAGAAGCTATTTGGAGTAGAAGGCTCTCCAGCATCTGGGGATCTCCACAGTGAATGGATGGATTTAGCTGATTGCATTTACGTCGATGGGGTACCAAAGCATCAAGTTCATCGGAGCACATTCCATTGAAGTACTTGCAAAACAGGCACAAGGATGCAACATTGCGGCGATGGGGCAGGGGCTGAATCTTGGTGGATAGTGAGGGACCTATTAGATTTGATACTCTTTTTTGGACCTTGTCTAAGAAGGAGAAACTGGTGGATGATGCACCAGCCCAGATATGACAACAATACCTTATGCATGGGAGGATAGTGGCTTTGTAGAGATATAGGATACTGTCAGGTGTGAAAAGCTTTCTAGCATGGTAGAGGGAGTCCACTTTCTTTTCAGCAGCCTTAACAGTGTCTTCAATGTATTCGTACCAATTTATGTTACCCGTGAGTCTTGCTAGTTATTATAATAAGTACGAACTTCTCCAACCGCCCAAGGGCAATCTTGTTACATGCCAGAATATTTATGAAGGGCTAAACAAGACGATTGCTCATTAATTTGCGAAAACAAAGCAGCTCTCCACATTTGAGGGGTTGTAAAAATGTTTAAACATTATTCCTCCGGTGCAGATGGTGTAATATCCCACGCCAAACTAATGTGTTTATTCAAAAAGCCTCTGAATATTCCTTCAATTGTAGGGAAAGATTCTTTTTTACTTTGCTTGATGTGGTAAATGTTGTTGTTAATTTGCGATGAGCTCGAAAGTATGGCTTTCATCATCGAGATAATGTGGACTGTTAGAGGGTATCAGTAATAATATTGTCTGAACATTAAATGTAACGGATGCCCGATATAAAATTGGATATGTAACCCAGTCGTCGGGTGTTTCTGGGTGTGTATCGTCATTCATGTGCAAGGCGTTGATCAGTGGCCTCTGATCCATACACCGAATAGAATCTCGTATTTCAAGTAAATGCCGGAAATGCCTTCACACACAAACAAATTGCAAGTACAAGGTGACCCCCTCCCCCCCAAAAGTAAAACGCCACCAACGAAAGCCTCTATGTAATATAACCATATTTAGTACAAATAAACTGCAGCTTATGCCTGAAATGTCCACCAGGTTACAGTCATTAATATCCAACAGTCTTTCTGACGTTCTCTCACGAATAATTTATGGGCCAACACGTTAAAGATATGTAAAAATAAAGAGCAAAGAGGAAAGCAAAAGGCTCGTAAAAAGAGTTCAACGTTCACTGCAGGGACAATGGACGAACAGATAAATCCATACAAAGATCCATCGTATTTGGCATATGGTACCGCTTAAGTTGAGCTTCATAATACGCTCAACTTATGACGTGC
>OY744532.1:60805269-60900269 GCA_963556195.1 Sepiola atlantica | reverse complement strand
TGCGTACTGGTTCAAAAAATTCACGACCCTACATGAAAGGCTAGCACAGAAACTGAGAGTATGTATCCATAAAACAGACGCACCAGAATGGATGACCAAAGGAAGGACAACGCTCATACAAAAAGACGCCAAGAAGGGAACGATCCCAAGCAATTACAGACCAATAACCTGTTTACCGACAATGTGGAAAATCCGAACGGCACAACTTAGAGAGCAAATTTGCCATTCTCTGAACAGTCGTGGACTACTTCCCAAGGAACAAAAAGGATACCAGAAAGGGAAAAGAGGGACGCATGATCTGTTATACATAGATAAAAAAATCCTGAAAGAAGTTAAAAGCAAGAAAAAGAACATATCTATGGCATGGATTGCCTACAAGAAAGCGTATGACAGAATCTCTCTAGCATGGATAATTGAATGTTTAAAAATGTACAAGATACCCAACAGGATTATTAATTTCATCAAGAAAGCAATGGAAACATGGAGATTAGAACTGACAGCTGGAGGACAATACTTAACGGAGATAAAAATACAGAGAGGCATTTTCCAAGGAGACTCCCTATCACCACTACTTTTTATCATAGCCATGATGCCACTCAACTACATACTCAGGAAATGTGATGCCGGATACAAGTTCACAGGCAGAGAACAACGAATAAACCATCTCATGTACATGGACGACCTGAAGCTATTTGCAAAAAGCAAAAAGGAACTGGAAAAGCTGATAAATACGACCAGAATCTTCAGTTAGGACATTCTAATGGAATTCGAAATGGAAAAGTGTGCATTGCTAGAGATTAAAAATGGAAAGTTGGAGACGACTGAGAGCATGGAACTACCCAACCAAGAGCAGATGAGGGCGCTAGATGAACAAGAGAGCTATAAATATTTGGGAATTTTGGAAGCAGACACAATCAAATCAACAGAAATGAAAGAGAAGATTGGAAAAGAATACCCGAGAAGAACAAGACAGCTCTTAGAAACAAAATTATATAGCAGAAACCTAATCAAAGGAATAAATACCTGGGCAGTATCACTAATAAGATATTCGGGACCATTCATATACTGGACTAAAGAAGAACTCAGGCACCTTGACCAGAGGACTAGAAAATTAATGACAATGCACGATGCACTACATCCAAAAGACGATACAGACAGACTCTACGTGAAGAGAAACGAAGGGGGAAGAGGACTGGTAAGTATAGAAGACTGTGTGGACGACAGCTGGAGAAATACATAAACCAGAACACAGAAAGGCTGATCACCGCAGCAAGAGATACCGTCCCAACGAACAACGCAGGAAGCATCGAAACTGGACACAAACAGACAAGAAAAGAAAAATGGGAAGACAAATAACTACATGGACGCTTCATAAGACCCACAAGAGAAGAAACCAACGTAAATAGCTGGACATGGCTAAGAAAAGAAAACTTGAACAGAGAAACGGAATCTTTACTGATAGCTGCACAGAACAATGTGATTAGGACAAACTACATTAAAGCTAAAATAGATAAAACCCAGGAAAACAATAAATGCAGACTGTGTGGACAAAGAGACGAAACAGTAAATCATATAATAAGTGAATGTAGCAAACTTACCCAAAAAGAATACAAGAACAGACATGATTGTGTTGGGAAAGTAATACACAGGGAACTGTGCAACCAATTGAATTTCGCATGTGCAGACAAATGGTACAAACATAAACCAGAAACAGTACTGGAAAACGAAAAACACAAAATCCTCTGGGATATGGATATATAAACAGATAAACTCATACAAGCAAGAAGACCTGATGTTATTATAATAGAAAAAAAGGAAAAATCTTGTAAAATCCTAGACTTCGCCGTTCCAGCAGTCTACAGAGTGAAGATCAAAGACACGAAAAAACGAAGTAAATACACAGAACTAGCCAGAGAACTGAAAGGAATATGGAACATGCAGAAAGTTAGTATAATACCAATAATCGTAGGAGCACTAGGAACAATCCCCCAAAACCTGGAGAAAAGACTGGGAGAAATTGGAATCAAAGGGACTATCGAAACCATACAAAGGACGGCAATGACTAAAACAGCTGCAATCTTAAGGAAAATCCTCGAATGCGGAAACTAACACACATAAGCTACAAAGGCTAACCAGTCACAAGGAATTTACAATGGAGAAAACAATACCACACGAAGAACATCACAACAACAGTCAAGGAACAGAAACTGCAAGAAACAGCACTTCATAATCTCCCCCCCCCCATAAATTACACCGGCCTCAGCTATCACCACACAAAAATAAACCAAGAAACAGAAATTACAAGAAACACTATAAGCTCGTCCCTCTCCCTTACCCCCCACCCCCCAAAAAATTTAAAAGAATTTAAAAAATTCTTCTTCTTTTTTTAAATAATCGAAGAGAAAAGGAAAAGAACAAAAAAAAGAAAAGGAATTGAAAGGAAAAAATTTAAAAATTAAAAAAAAAAAATTAATTTTTTAAAATTTTTAAAATTTTAATTTTTTTATTTTATTATTTTAATTAATTTAAATAAATAGTATTTTATTCATTTATTTATTTTTAACTGGTGCCGGCCTAGGCTGACACCAGACAACATATTTGTAGAGGGTCGAGGAGGATGAGAAGACCGAGGAGGGACAGCACAAACCAGACCTCCACTGGAAAAGTGCAGAGAGTGCTGAGACCTTGGGGAGGCTTATTGCCACCCAAATCCCAGAGAAGACCAATTGTCCTTACCAGCGAGAAATCAATGGTATGAGACTGTTGCGATACTGCATCGTTATCGAAAAGAGGTGAAGAACACTGGAAGTCTGGGCAGACTTGTTGTCACTCAGACTTCAGGAAATACTACTGGTTGTTGTCGGTGAGCAATCACTGACGATGATCTGTGTGAGAACTCCTAGTGAGTACAAATAATAATAATAATAATAATAATAATAATAATAATAACATTTTGTAATGCTTGAAAAGAAAAGAGGAAAACTGGAGACGACAGAGGGCATGGAACTTCCCAACTAAGAGGAGATGAGGGCGAACAGGATGGCTATAAATGTTTGGGAGTTCTGGAAGCAGGCACCATCAAATCTACAGAAATGAAAGAGAAGATTGGAAAAGAATATTTGCGATGAACAAGTAAACTCGAAATTATGTAGCAGAAATCTTGTAAAAGGAATACACACCTGGACAGTATCACTAATAAGATACTCTGGACCATTCATAGGCTCAGATAAAGAAAAACTCAGGCACTTTGATCATAGGACTAGAAAATTAATGACCATGCACAACGCACTACATCGAAAAGACGATACGGACAGAATCTAAGTGAAAAAAAACGAAGAGGGATAAAGACTGAAAAGTATAGAAGATTGTGTTGAAGACACACACAAAAAAAGTTGGAGAAATAACCCATAACAAAGAAAGACTGATCACAACAGCAATAAACACCATCTCAATGAACAACTGACGAAGGACCTAAACGAGAAACAAAAAGACAAGAAAAGAAAAGTGGGAATAAAAAACATTCATAAGACTGACAAGAGAAGAGATCCACGAACATAGAAGGCTAAGAAAAGGACACTTGACCAGAGAAACGGAATCTCTACTGACAGCTGCACAGAACAATGCGATTAGGACTAACTACATTAAAGCTAAAATAGAAAAACACCCAGAAAAACAGTAAATGCAGACTATGTGGACAAAAAGACGAAACAATGAATCACATAATAAGTGAATGCTAGAACAGACATGACTGTGTGGGGAAAGCAGTACACTGGGAACTATGCAAACGGCTGCATTTCGAACACGCGGACAAATGGTACAAACATAAACCAGAGACAGTACTGGAAAACGAAAAACACAAACCCATCTGGGATATGGAGGTGCAAACTGATAAACTCATACAACCAAGTAAACCGGATGTCATAATTATCGACAGGAAGGAAAAACCCTGCCAAATCGTAGATTTCGCTGTACTAGTAAACCACAGAGTGAAGATTAAGGAGAAAAGAAAAACGACGCAAATACGCGGAACTTGCCAGAGAATCGAAAGAGATATGGAGTATGAAGAAAGACAAAATAATACCAATAATCATAGGAGCACAAGGAACAGTTCCGAAAAAACTGGAAAAAGACTGACAAATTGGAATCAAAGGGATCATTGAGACGATACAACGGAGGGCAATGATGAAAACAGCTGAAATCTTAAGTAAAACCCTTGAATGCGGAAACCAACCCACATAAGTAACGAATGCTAACAAGTAACATTGAAGTTGCAATAGAATAAAAACACCACCACATGCAACCAAAGAAAATAAAAATACAAGAAATTTCATAAACTAGAAAAGTGATGGAACCAGCCTCGGCTGATACTACACAAAATAGTCGTGAAGGATCGAGGCAAATGGAAAGACCGAGGAGGGATAGCACTAACCAGACCTCCACTGGAAGAGTGCGAAGAGGACTGGAACCTTAGAGAGGTTTATTGCCATCCAAATCCCAGAGAAGACCAATGGTCGTTGCCAGCGAGAAATCGATGGAAAGCGTCTGTTCTGATAACGCAAAGTCATTTGCAATAGTTATCGTAAGAGATGGAGAATACTGGAAATCTAGGGGAGACTTTTTGTCACTCAGACTCCAGGGAATTATCAGTGAGCAATCAATGACGATGACCTGTGTCAGAACTCCTAGTGAGTGCACATTATAATTATAATAACCTCGTTCATAAGCTAATGTTCTTGTTAAAATATTGCTATTATTTTAATATAAATATTTATATTTGTGAATGACAAATGTTTATTCATGTGCCTATGTCGATGACGCAAACGTTTCTCACTTTTGTTATCATTTGTTATAATATTAAGCGAATGTTTCATGTTTTTTTTCCTTTGCTAGGTTTATTTTCAATACATTTGTAACGATATTAATATATGAAGACTAGCTGAAGCACCCACGACCGGCTAGAAGTCTTAAGGTTACATTTGTCGAAACGTTGTGAGAAGTCTACTTGATTTTCTTGTGGCTTAATTGTATTCGTAGTGTCGCCCGCACTGAGGATTGCCACTTAGAACTGATTTAACTTAACACTGAATATGTTACGCCCCGTGTTCTAAGTGGCAGTCTTCTGGAGGTTGAAAGTTCAATCCTCAGTGCGGGCGACACTAAGAAAACAATTACGAATTACTTAAGACTTCTCCCCGGTCATGGCTGACGAAACCAGAGCAATCAACCTCCGTTGATTAAATAAAGTGTTCCGTTCAAAATTCCATACAGATTCCCGAGTTCGACATAAAGATTCAACAGTTCGACAAGATTCATCTGAAGAAGGTTAGAGGTTACACCGGTCGAAACGTTGTGAGAATAACATCAAAGATGAGAACAGTAGTCCGAATAAGCCAAATAATACAAACATTTTAAGTATGACAGAGAGCATTCTACTCTAATAGCTTATTTCCTGCTGTCAGCCTTTGTAACTCCCTCCCTGCGTCCTGTTTCTCTGGCTGTACTGATATGCAGAAATTTAAATGTAATGTAAACAAATATCTCGATACACAACTCCTAACTTAGGACGCCCCTATAAGTCTGGCCCCTAATCCACAGTAGCCCTTACATCTCAGTGGCAATATGCTTGGGGTCAATTAAAGTTTAAAAAAATGAAATAAATGAATAAAAATGATTAAACATTTTGAATATTTAGAGATTAGTGTTACATTAAGAGACTAAAAAATGCGTTTGGACAAAGTCGACATCGTTTTTGTTTTCGTACAGATAAACGTTGCTTTAGGGCGGACCAACGGTAAGACCTGTCCTAAGCTACCAGAATGTCTGTAAGCGAAACATGAGGACAAGTGTCATCGATCTAGCTTGCTTGGAGTCTGTGGCTAAAGACTGCAGCTACCGGAAAAGTGCTGTGAAGGCATGATCTAAGAAGAGTGAGGAGAGGAGAGACCAGCAGCAGAGGGAGACGCGACAGCACAGACGATAGAGGACTGTAACAGAACTCTCAGAATCGGACGCCACCTACATCTGTGGCAACTGCAACAGATCTTGTCGATCCAGGATAGGCTTGCACAGTCACAGCAATTCGGCAACGGTCTAATCTGATGCGTAGAACTCCATCGTCTCGTTAGACAAAGGTATGCCAATAAAAAATAACAGATATACGTATGTACACACGTGGACTGTAACATTTTTTAATTTTGTTTCTTTTAGTTTGTCAGGAACATAATTTTGTTTTGTTGCATTAAATTTCAAGCAGTTTTGAAAACTATTGTGAGTTTTTTGCTTCCTGTGGCTTTGTTGAGTGTTAACAGTGTCGTTCTGGTGTCTAATGGAGATAATTGATTTTAAAAAGTTAGTGAGGGCGGACAGATTTCTAGAAAGGAAAGAAAATTGGAAGAGAGAGAGAGAGAGGAGAGAGAGAGAGGAGAGAGAAAGAGGGGGGAGAAATGGAGGGGGAGAGATGGTTAACTAATATAAATGTTTAAGAATTATATTAATTTTAAGGGAAAATGAAAATAACGCAGTATTGTTGCCACATCTGGGCAGGTGCATCATTTACTAGTCTCTCCCTCCTCCAAAAAAGAGTCGCCAACCTAATAGGCCCCTCACTGTCAACCAAGCTCCAGTCCCTGTCCCATCGCCGCAATGTAGCATCCTTGTGATTGTTTTACAAATACTTCAATGGATTATGCTCCGATGAACTGGCTACTCTGGTGCCCCCTCGACGTAAATTCACTAGACCAACTTGACAATCAGCTAAATCCCGTTCATTCACTGTGGAGGTCCCCAGATGCTGAAGAGCTTTCTATTCTAATAGCTTATTTCCTCGTGCTGCTGGCCTCTGAAACTCCCTCCCTGCCCCCTGTTTCCCCGACGGTACTGACATGCAGAAATGTAAAACTAATGTAAACAGACATCTCGCTGTGCAGCTCCCAATTTAGGTTGACCCCCCCAAACCTTCTCTCTTTTTTCTCGGTAGCCCCTTACGTCTACAGTTGCATCCTTCTTTGTTTGGGGTGAACTATGTTAAAAAAAAAAAAATGAATGTTAATTGAGTGGATTCTTCAGTTAAAAGCCGAAAATAAAATAATTCTTGTTAAATAGCGAGTTATTTTTCGAGGGTTTTCTTTGGGGTTTTGTGGAAATAGTCACTTATTATTTCAGAGGAGCACGAAGATTATCATTCAGAATGCCGTAGAATTATGTTTTTGGTATCTGACGTGATGAAAATTTGTTGAAATAGAGCAGATATCGGGATGTAACTCTAAAAAGATCATAGTATTGGCGCCAGTGTATTTCGAAGAAAGTGGCATGACATCGGGGTGTATCAATGTGTAGATGTGACGAACAAACATCGGTGATTAAACGGGGAGATATGAGAAGTTCGAATGGGCTAGATCTCTTCCGTAATGACTTGAGTATTGAGTAAAATCAAAATCTATAATATCGATATTTTAGTATATATAGATATATAGTGTATTCTATAATTTGTAAAAGTAAATCTATTCGACAATTGCTTCCTGATTCACCGTTTGTGGCTTAATTGTGTTTTATATAGGGAGGTCCATAAATAACATTGTAAATACAAACGTACGAATAAATGTAATAAAAAAGAGAACTCAGCTTAAAAAACAATCAACAACAAACATTGAAAAATCTAAAACCCCAATGTTTTCTCTTTCTCTTTTGATGACCCGTTCAAAATTCGACTGACAACTTCCATCCAATCTATCCTTCTCTAAAGTAAATCTACAATCCGTCATTATTAAAAGTAAGTCTCCAATCTGTCCGTCTAAACAGTAAGTCTTTAATCTGTCCTTCTTAAAAGTAAATATACCATCCGTCATTCTTAAAGTAAGTCTCCAATCCGTCCGTCTTAAAAGTAAATCTCCAATCCGTCATTCTTAAAAGTAAGTCTCCGATCTGTACTTTTAAAAATAAATCTCCAATCCGTCCGTCTTAAAAGTAAGTCTTTAATTTGTCCTTTTTAAAAATAAATCTCCAATCCGTCCGTCTTAAAAGTAAGTCTTTAATCCGTCCTTTTTAAAAATAAATCTCCAATCCGTCCGTCTTAAAAGTAAGTCTCCAATCCGTCCGTCTTAAAAGTAAGTCTTCGATCCAATTTTTATTTTTTCACATTTCCAAAAAACATAACATTTCTGTGAGATCTGTGAAACGGACCGTAAAAAATATATCTCACAGAAATGTGATGATTTTTGGAAATGTGAAAAAATAAAAATAAAAATAATAAAATAAGAACATGGTTATTAGAATATAATATGAACCTTATATATATATATATATATATATATATATATATATATATATATATATATATATATATACATATATATAAAATATTAACATAAATATTATCATAAATATTAACATACATTTAACATAAATATAAAATATTATAATAAGCCCTTTTAAGAAATCAAAGTCGAGCACTCTCTGTCAAAAAGCTCTAATGCAAAGTTCTGAATACGTTCCTTAAACCCTCTCGGTTAGTCTTCTGTCTGTGCACGCTTCTAAATACATATATATCTTAATTTCCCTTAATCACGTGAAAGTTTCCGGTGGCCGCGAGGATAGGGCAACTGCTTGCAATTTATAGTCTGACTCTGTAAACCGGTTTCGCGCCTTTCAAACGTCTGAAATAGTTACTTTCCCGCATTTATCAGAGCAATAAGCTTGAAACGCTAGCGCCTGTAGCTTATAAATAATTTAATATTTCTTTATAAATATTATATATATATATATATATATATATATATATATATATATATATATATATATATGCGTGTGTGAGAGAGAAAATATATACTTTTCAGTTTTTTATAGACAAACCGGTACTTATCCAGATTAGAACCCAAGCTAACCCTAACACTAATCCTAACAATAACCCTAATCCTAGCTCTAACCCTAACCGACGCCAAGTCAAATTTAGCTTGGGTCCTGATCTGGATAAGTACCAACAAACCTTTTCAAGGTAAAAGCTCGATGATTATACACATTTAACAACAGAGAATATACAAATAGACAATATTAAGTTAAATTTCAATGACAACCGAATTAATATGTTTTTCTTTTTGTATTTATTTGTTTTCTGCCTTATAATGTTTTTTTTTCTGAAGGCGAACATTGGATTTCTGAAGAGCACATTGTTGAAAGATTCAGAATTGACATGTTAATTTCGGTTGTTCGTCTATAGGCGAAACGGTTCGTACAAATATACCGAAGTTTTTGATAAAAAAAAATGAACAGGAAAATGAATTAAATCTGGTCACTCAAATTTAGTTTTATATTGTCTGTTCTTTTCACGTCATAATCGCACCACATTCTTTGAATTTTAATTGTTGTTTGAAATAAATTCTTTAGACATAACAAACGCACCAAATATTTTCTAAATACTGCACTTGTATGTAATTTATTTAAATCAATAATCTTGAGAAAATCTTATAATAAAAATGAAATGTTGATGCACATAAAATTAATTTTGTTTATCCCTTTTTCATTTTCCATTACGTTGGAATATTATTTCCAAAATTTTCAATATATATATATATATATATATATATATATATATATTAGTTTGAAAAGTCACACATTGAAAACATTGCTGAAATGGCAATAATAAGAACAATATTAAAAAAAAATATTTTGAAAACCTGGACAACGCAAATTATTTGTTTTAAAAAATAAATTATTTATTTAATTTAAAATTTTTTTGAGTAATTTCGGTGGTAAACACCCTTGTCAGAAGTATAAGCATATTTTTTCTCTTCTTGTTTCTCCATGACATAGACATATCTATCGCAGTCAAGTTGAAATTCGACGACCAATGTTGATATGCCGCTGTGTGTAGAACGTGGTTACGTGAATAAGGTAGTTTAAAAAGTCATACATTGAAAACGTTGCTGAAATGGCAATAATAAGGAGAATATTGTTAAAAAATATTTTGAAAACCTGGACAACGCAAATTATTTCTTGACTGCGATAGATATGTCTCAGTCATAGAGAAAAAATAAGAAAAAATATGCTTATACTTCTGACAAGGGTGTTTACCACCAAAAGTACTCAAGTTTAAAAAAAGAAGTTTTTAAAGTAAATGAATAACTTATTTTTGAAAACAAATAAATTGCGTTGTCCAGGTTTTCAAAATATTTTTAAAAATTATTCTCCTTATTATATATTTATTAATTTTTATTTTTATTTTTTCGCATTTCCAAAAAACATAACATTTCTGTAATATATATATTTACAGTCCGTTTCTTTTGAGGTGAGCCAAACAATATTTTTATATCAAAATCGTCTCTGCAACAGAATAATCCCCATAAAGAAAAATTCTTAGATTGGAATGCCTTGTAAAACACCAACACCACACAGTGGGTCATTGTTGGCAAAAACAAAGAAAAAACAAAGACAAGGGAAACTAACACGCGGAGAAAAACTCGCTAAGGCGACATTTTGAATTTTTACAGTTCTTATATATATATATATATATATATATATATATATATATATATATATATATATATATATATATATATATATATATATATATATATGTTACTTTTTGTTGTTATTCTTTTTAAGCGATACTTATCTAATGGTATACTTCCCACACCTTGAGCGCACGTAGTTGCCTCCCTTATACATACGCACGAGTGTTCTCGCTTGCATATGCCTTATCGATCTAATTTAAGAGGCATGCATATATATATTTATATATATATATATATATGTATATATGGTCCATCAGAACGATGATCAACATAGAAATAAACAAAGGTTTTCACTTCTCTTAAATGAAACCACTGTATATATATATATATATATATATATATATATATATATATATATATATATATATATATATACATACACATATATATATATATATATATATATATATATATATATATATATATATATATATAGTTAGCCACGCTAATTAGCCGCAGTAACGGCGAAACATGTATTATTACAGTTCTTATATATATATATATATATATATTTATATATATATATATATATATATATATATATATATATATGTTACTTTTTGTTGTTATTGTTTTTTAGCGATAATTATATCATGTGATGCTTCCCACACCTTGAGCGTACGTAGTTGATTCAGTTATACATACGCACGAGTGTTCTCGCTTGCATATGCCTTATTGACCTACTTTAAGGGACATGTACATATATATATATATATTTCAAATATCCGAATTCAATTCCGAAAATAAATATTTAACAAACTTCCACATTATGTAAGCGCATTTCTGAAAACATTTTTTAGCAAAATTACATAAACGTAAATTTCATAGTCTGTCTTAATGTTTACGCTGTAATGGCATAAATATGTCTTAACTTCTCCGTACCACGTGGTAATTTGATATCGCCGTGAGGGTAGGGTGAAAGCGTGCTTACCAGAAGGTGGATCTGTGGACCGGGTTTGCGCCTCATGACCGTCTGAAATTATCACTTTCTCCACTGAATTAGCTAGAAACAACGTCGTCTATAGGTAAACATAATTTAATGTTTGTGCATCTATATATATATATATATATATATATATATATATATATATCAGAAAGGAAGGATGAGAGTAATCCGACGTAATGGGAAATGAAAAAGGAAAAACCAAGAGATATTTTTTTATATATTCATCAACATTTCGTCTTTATTGTAAGACTTCCTCAGGATGATAATTTGAGGAAAAATATCATGCAAGTACATCGAAATTAGGGGTTTGCATGATGGAGAGATGAAGGGAAGTAGTAGCCGTGGCTACTATGAGTGCTGGACGAGTGTCCAGGCTGTGAGAAGTCAGTGGTGGCAACCCTAAATTTCGATGTACTTACATTATATTTTTCTTCAAATTATCATTCTGAGGAAGTCTTACAATAAAGACGAAATGTTGATGAATATATAAAAAATATCTCTTTGTTTTTTTCCCGTTTTTGATTTCCCATATAGATATATATATATATATATATATATATATATATATATATATATATATATATATATATATATATATATATATATATAAAATGAGTTTATATTCCTTTTGTATTTGTGAATTTTCCAATGGTAAGTTGTCTTATACAAATGCTAAGTCTCCAATATGTGGATTTTATTAGTATTCCTACGAATTTAAACTTCATTCTTCAGGGTAAAACCTTGTATAAAGACAAACAAATATATGCGACCGGAGGGAGCATATTATTGCTAGTTGTTTTAAGTTACATATTACATACATTACATTTTAAACTAAGTAAAAGGTAACCGCAGGGAAAGTTTTTAGAAAACAGAATCTTAAATTGTCTTCGATAAATAGAGGAAAGTTTTTAATTGGAAGTTATTTTATTGTTTCAGAAGATGTACCTAAAGTAAAATCAACAATCAAAAAAATAAAATACAATGAACACGATTCTAAAATCGGTTATTAAATTTCTCAGTAAAATGGGTTTGTTTTTATTTTTACAAAAGAAAATTATTAAATCACCCTATCCTTTATTTTAATAAATAAAACACGGAATAATAAAAACATAGTTTTTACATAATTTTTAAATCAATTATTTTTTAGATTAAACAATTTTCAATAACTACGACCACGTAACATAAATGTTCGTACTAATACTGTAACATTTACATCAACTATCAACAATACAACTATCTGTACTATTATTACTACATCAACAACAACTACCACGATAATCGACTATTCGTACTGCTATAATAACATCAACAACAACAACAACTACTACCAGCAACGTGTTGACTATTCGTACTGATATTACTACTACCATCATCTCCACAATTACTACTACTACTACTATTACTACTACTACTACTACTACTACTACATGATTCAATAAATTTGTGCTTTAAAACATAATTTCTAATAAGACTTTAAAAAACGTTTTAATAAAAAAAAATCATAGTAAATATATCATTTTTGAGCGACTCATGCCATAAATCTCAGAGAATGTGTTGTTTACATGTTATTAATCTCTTTCTTTCTCTCTCTCTCTCTTTCTCTCTCTCTCTCCTTTTCTTTCTCTCTTTCTCTCTCTCTCTCTTTCTTAAAATAGAACTTTCTGTGCGTTCGAATAATCAGAGGACGGCTAACCAAATGTTTGAAATGGCCGCCGGCTGTTTCATCATGTTACATTACACTCTAATTTAATTACGTAACTCAATTATATAGAAAAAAAAACAATGTATTCAATTAATTCTATTTGTAATCTTTATTTAGATTATTATAATCGAGGAACGTATTTTAAATACATTTGGAAATCTGAAAAAAACAATCATGAGTGTATATTTGCGAATATTAATTTATTAGAAGCTTTAAAACAAATTAATTATGTAAACTTGAAATACGCGTGATGTTTGGGGAAGTTTTGGAATGGGTATACATGGGAGCTGATAATTAGATATAAAAAGAGAGCGATCAAAACTAATAATATGGTTTCGGCTTCAGAAAGACAGACACACCATCAGACAGACAGATACATAATCTCCATTATAAATAGATATCACTAAGTTTAGATAAGACAGAATTATTTCAAACCCAGGGATATTCTTATAATATCTTTTTCATATCTAAATACAATTTTATTCATACACTCCATTAAGTATTAGATACTCAAATTTGCATTTGCATTGTTAGCAATGTTTTGCGTATTTTTCTTGACTCTGAATGATAAATTTAAGATGGCTGACTGACTATGATAACATCCTTATTTATTTTTAGGAACTAGGTTATATGTGAGATGTATGTGAAATTATTTTTTGTATATGTTTTGTTCTAAGGATTTCTTCCAGTAGCGATCCTTGATCTTCTGATGAGCTGCATAAATAAAATATCCTGGTAATTACATGTTTATTCTTGGTTGTTCTTTTAT
This sequence comes from Sepiola atlantica, assembly GCA_963556195.1. Lineage (NCBI taxonomy): Eukaryota > Metazoa > Mollusca > Cephalopoda > Sepiida > Sepiolidae > Sepiola > Sepiola atlantica. The sequence continues at coordinate 60,886,347 of OY744532.1, read as the reverse complement.
GCGCGAAACGGTTGTATTCTTTTGGATTTTTGGCAAGAAAAATAAATAAAGACTTGTTTATTGGAATTTAACATACAATTGTTTACTTATATCTGCTCAGTTATTATATGTAAACATTTATCGAGCTTTTATCTTGAATAGTTTGGTCAATATACTCAAATATATATTTAAATAAATATATATATTTATTTAATCATTTATTTATGTACAGAAATATTTTTTTTCTTTTCCACATGTTTTGATTAACTGTGATAACCTAGCTTAACTGGTTCCCCAATATGTCCGAGTCTAAAATAAGAATATTCTCAAAGATAGCCTGGCACCGTTTGACGCTTCTTTATTTATGTATAAGTGTCTGGATATTTCCCGCTGCCCACCGGTGATCAATCGATCAGAATGCCCACTCGTTGACATAAAGGCACTGAATAACTCAGTTCTGGCAGACAATCGATACTGGTTTGTATGAGAAAAGCAAATCAATGAAATCACATCTTCCGGGAATACGGAAATATCTACAAAGCTGTTTCGATTCAATAAGTTGTGTTTCTGATATTTTAAACACTCCCATAACTACTACCAACCTGCTTACTCTTTCACTACAACTTCTAATTTGTTTTATATATTTAATCTTACTTCTGTTCAGGAAATGCTTATTCTATGACAAAGTTTACTAATTGAAACGAAATATCGAACCAACAGACACATGCCTTTGAGGTATTTTCGCCTTCTAAATAGTCTGTTCTTTATTTCTTACGTATGCTTACATAATAATAATACCTAATAAACTACAACTATACCAACAGTTTTACACTCAAATATAACCACCACTTCCCCCTATAATAAATATAACACTTAAACCTTTTAATAACAGTAATAGATATTCATTCGGTAAATTAATAACAATCTGCCACACCAGAATCTTCCCCACTCGCCGACCTATACATCACACCACATACCATCCCCCTAAATATAAATACACCACTAAAACAGCGAACATACAGCATCTGTTAGCAACAATGAAATTATTTACAAATAATACTTAGTTAAAATTAGGACCCATACAACTATACAGTCCGCAATTATTAATCCGGTATTTTGTCCAAAAGGGACGTTTGAGTGAATTCACCGGAGGATGTTACCGGTGATTGTTATAGTCCAATCTTCGATTTCTTGTCATTTCGTGAGTCGCTGAGGATTTGAATGGATTTTAACGGCATTTTTTAAACACTAAAAGGTTAATCCATGTCAATGATTCCATGGTAACTCTCTGAAATATGTAACGTATAGTTTTTCAATAAATATTTTTTTAATTATAACTCTCACATTGTTGCGATTGAGCACTTTATTGATTTCATTTCAACATACCGCGATACACACACACACACACACATACACACACTCTCTCTCTCTTTATATATATATATATATATATATATATATATATATATAGTAAGCTATGAAAATATATTTATGGCAAGTAAGCTACACAGAGGCTCCCGCGTTTCATCCCCGAGGGGAATGTTCAGGCTAAAATTTTAGCTTGAAGATTTTCCCCGGAGATGAAACGCGGGAGCCTCTGTGTAGCTTAATTGCCATAAATATATTTTCATAGCTTACTATCTAGCTCTACTTACGTATCGAGCACTGTTGAAGTAAATACTGAAAATTGATACATAAAAAATTATATCTCCTTATAAAATTTTCATGTAGATACATGAAATACTAATACATACATATATTTATATATATATATATATATATATATATATATATATATATATATATATATATATATATATATATATATATATATATATATATATATATATATATAGAGAGAGAGAGAGAGAGAGGGTAGTATTAGAAGGTTATCACAATGCAAGAAGTGTAAATATGTCGGCGTTAAGAAGACAAAAACAAGTGATTTTACTTGATATATTTAAAAAAAAAAATTTTTTAATAAGTTTTTTTCCTATTTAGCAAATCTTACTTGATTAGGCAAGACTTCAACACTGTGATGTAATGTGTGTGACCGTGTTCCATAATATATTTCGAGGAAGACCTCTTTGTCAAATGGTGGGTGTTTCAAATCTCAAAAAAACGTGCGAAATGGCAATATTGCTTATAACGCAGTAAATCTGATGATGAAGAGTGGGGGGGGGAGTCCATTAGCGAATGTAGATAAAAAGAAAATATAGTTCCAGCCAACCACATGTGTCTGTAGTTAAGACATATCTATATCTGCCACTGACCTTGAATGGAGACCAAAATTTCAACTGAAACTTATGGGTGTCATTTAAAAAAAAGAAGCTAAGTTCTTAATTTTCTTTTATTCCTGAACCTTCTCTTTCTGAAATAATCCATGTATTAACGTTGCGATGAGTATCTAGTTAAATAATCTTTTTTCCAGGTTTTTTCTTCCTTGCCTGTACCAAAAATCTTTATTTTGTCTTTATTTTATTTTCTTGCTAATATTCTGCAAAATTTTAGAGGGGTCAACCCCTTCGGGGTTGAAAGAGGGGGAAGAGTGGGGGGAGTCTACTAGCGAATGTAGATAAAAAGAAAATATAGTCCCAACCAACCACATCAGTCTGTAGTTAAGACATAGGTCAAACGGCCGACCGACCGACCAGCTTCTTCTCAATGTTAACTGATGGAAAGATAAGTATTTTCTTTTTTTCTTATTTTATTCTCTATTCTTTATTTATCTTGTTTTCCATATTCTTTGCTACTCACCATTATCTCCAAATTTTAATGTGTCTGATACGAATGTACTTAATTCTGTGTTTGACTTAAATGTATTCAGTTATTGATATATACTGTCTTATTGCCTGTCTATTGATTTCCCACTGAAGAAATTCTTGAAATCCCACGCTGGCCTTACGTTTTGCCTCTTTATTTTATTTCTCTTATGTGTACTTAAATGCGAGAGGGAAACCTATCATCAACTTTCTGTTCCCTCTTTAGTATACAATGAACTTATTCTATCTACATATATATATATATATATATATATATATATATATATATATATATGGAAGTCGTTTTTTATATAAAACTGCGGGGGCTAGGAAATACCCGACTAGTACACGGGCGCAGGCTATTTTTACCCCTCTCAGAGTGTTGGACCCGTAAGACCTTGTAAGGCTATCAATCTAAGAGAAGGAAATCTCTGACAATAAAACCTTGCTACCAACTACTTACGCCGTGGCAGTAAACCGTTGGGGAGGGAGGCCTCCTTAGTCCTGATCGACAACCTTCCTAGAGTTGGAATCTCGAACAAAATGTCTGCTTTGCAAACCTACAATTGCTTAAGGAGTAGATAGGTTCTGCCTATCGGCGGCCCTTGCACTTCTTCTTTGTCTATTAGTCATGCTCAGATGTAACAGCACTGGGACGCCTCTAAAGACTCAGTGCCTAGCCTTGTTTCCTTACTAGGACAATGAACGCCGTTCTCTTTCTCTCTATTTCGGCAACTTGGGGAAAGTTTTTTCGTCACTAAGTCTTACATGACCAGTCTGGGTCTCTCTTGTTCCGACAGGTTGAGGGTACATGTTAGACAGTTTGTCTGGCTGCTGTTTCTGACTGACAGGACAGGATCCCAAACTCTTGGGTAGCGCTAAAAACGGCTGCTCCATCATCAGTTGCATAATACCGTGAGCAGTTGTGTGTGCCATGTCGCGCATGGAAAGGGACCCTACAATTATCGCCGGTGGGCTTTCTCGAGGCCACAACCCCCATGGACCAGGTCGCGAATAATGGACTGGTTGTGTGAGCTTATTGGCACCAAACAAGGACCCACCTTGGCCAACCCACTCTATAATCAAAACAAACATGTCATTACAAAAAAAAAAGCAAATCTAAACCAGACACCCAAGAAAAAACACTTTCGCCTCCGCCCTTGAGGCTCGCATTCACAAATATCCGGGCAATTAGAACTAACATCAACGACGTAGAAACCTTTCTCCTGACAAACTCCCCGGATAACCTAGCCTTAAGTGAAACTAACCTTCAATCCTCAATCTCCTCTCACCACTTTGACATGACTGACTACCCCCCACTCTACCGTAAATACTTTGACAAACATATGCACGGGCTATGAGTTTATGTTCGGAACACTCTCCCCCTGACTAGAGAACATAGTTTAGAATCAAATGACCAAGACTACATGTGCTTTAGATTGACTTTACATCACAGCGTCAGTTACTTATATTTCTTATACCGTTCCCCGTCGACCCAGGACTGTACTCTGCTAAACTCTGTCTCCGAAAGCATAGATAGCGCATTCTTAATTGACTCGAATACCCAGATACATGTATTTGGGGATTTTAATGTCCACCACCGCGACTGGTTGGGATTCTCCAGCCTTATATATATAAGGGAGAGAGAGAGAGAGAGAGAGAGAGAGAGAGAGAGAGAGAGAGAGAGAGAGAGAGATAGAGAATATTCCGTATTTACTTCAAGCTGGGGAAAATCCAGCCACCCTTTAAATAGGGGAACTAGATGGTAAAAATACCTGTAGAGTTCCAGCGGCACTATGTCCCGAATAAAATAATAGTTATGCAAATTAGGTAGTCTAACAATTAACAGATAGTAAACATAAGACAAAGCAATTCCAAATTAATAATACCCAACATTAATTAATTATTAGCGTTTCAAAAAATATTTATGCAAATTAGACAGTTTAAACGTTCTCTTTAATCGTTTATCTGCACTGTAAATACAGAATATCACGAATTTATGCTGTATTATTGATTTAAATAACAGTAACTCGTTTGGATTATAAGATAGGAATAATGAATAGAAAAAACTTTCGCATTTATTCATTTAGATATAGTAGTAGGTCTCACTCGGTCAAAGTCACCAATGGGTGATGAATCCTTAGCCTGAAGCAGAACTGCTTGTGGCTGAAGAGACCAATGCAGTAGCTGCATTCCCAAAAGCGAACACTATCACTCACGCCGCAAATGCATTGAAAGCGCGACTATACTACTTTCATCACCATCAAACTTCAACCTAAGGCTCGGTTCTCATACCCTAAGCAGGCACTTAGCAAATATCGCACTAAAACAATGCAATATATTACACCACTACGACCTGATTAAATTTGTATATATATATATATATATATATATATATATATATATATATATATATATATATATACATTAGTAAGTGTGTGTATATATATATATATATATATATACATATATATGTATATATATTTTGTGATTATAGCTAGCTCTCATTGATAATCAAATCATTTTAATACATCTCTCTCAAACTTAACCCTTATTTTTCTATCTTTTGAAATCTATATATATTTTTGTTTTTCTCCTACTCTTTTAACCTGTTTTTCCGTTTGTTTCATTTTTCACACGTTTTGTCCACCACGGCATTTCATTTTCATGAATCATCATGTACCTCACCCCATGTATACATATGTATGTATGTATATATATATATATATATATATATATATATATATATATATATATATATATACATATACATACATATATGTACATATATATAGACTGTCGGTTTAACATTTTTTTTATTGCTCTTTAAAAACCTAATGTGTGATAAACTAGCAGACCTATCCCTGATTCATTCTGATTAATCCTTGGATTCTAGCATCTAGTGTATCAATTTCATGCCCACTCCCACTTGTTTACCCTGGTCAGCTCCTCTGTCTATCTTCCCTCTTGACGCCTTTCCCCCCTCCCCCACCGCCTTCTCCATACTAGCTCATTAGGTGTGAAAGTAAAAAAGAGAAAGAAATTAAATAGAAATATAAACAGAAGAATAAGAAACATAGAAGAATGTGTCACCCACTCGTCATATTTCAACATCACTTAATGTATTCTCATATTGTCCAATCAGATCATCTTTCCTTCATCCCATGTATGTGCCTTCAAAATAAATTTTTTTCCATATCTTCATTTTTGAAGACGTTCGCCAACAGAACGAAACCGGTCAAAATCTCTTGTTTTTGTTTTTCTTCTGCACTTTAACTTGTTTTCCGTTTGTCATTTTTCACACATTTTGTCCACCACGACATTTCTTTTTCATGAATTATCGTGTACCTTACCCCATATATATATATATATATATATATATATATATATATATATATATATATATATATATATATATATATATATATATATATATATATATATATATATATATATATATATATATATATATATATATATATATATATATATATATATATATATCCAAGCAAGCGTTGTTGAACGTCACGGAACTTTATCGTTTGTAAATCTTCTTCGTGAGGTTCTCAAACCGTCGAGCTTTCCTTCTGATTTTAGGTGGCAATCCGTAGAGTATTTCCCCGATTGTTCTTAATTCGGTCAGTTTTTTCGAGCGCTTTCAACTTTCTTAGCCGTCTTCAGGATTAGTTTTTTTTTTAAATAACGAGACTTGAGCTAATGTTTGATAGATATCGTTAAGGGCGAATGAAGAAAAGAAAGGGTGTGTAGTTCAGTTCATTTTATTCTATCGTTTTTGTGTTTGGTTTTATTGTTTATTTATTTATTTATTTGATCAATTCTTATTTTTACTATTATTTATTTATTTATTATTATTTATTCCTATTATTACTATTATTACCATTATTTATTTATTTTATTAATTCTTATTTTTACTAAGTGGTCATCTGCAAAACCCAATGTCGATGCATCGCATTCATGTCTTGCTTCACAACATCATTATATCTGAGTTGGGGGCGCCAGCTCTCTCTACAGGATGTCCTTTGGAATGCGCCCATCCTCCATGCGGTGGACATGACCCAACCAGTGTAGTCTGTGTTGCCTGAGGAGAGTGAACATGCTGGGAAGTCTCGTGCGGGATACTACCCACTGTGTTGGACAACTTATCCTACCAAAATATGCCAAGGATGCGGCAAAAGTGTAGATATGAATGGGGGTGTAATGAGCTATGGTTGATTTCGATTTTAAGATATTCATATGCACAGAACCTACCCGTTTAAAAAATAGCATGCACCACTAAAAGTAACTCCTTCGCCCATACGATATTGTTTCGTGTCGTGTTATCCTCCACCACGACCCGGAAAACGCCGGATAACCCTGCTAGTATCTGATAAGTTTAAGTTATGTAAGAGCCGAATACTTAGTCGACATGGTTTCCGTTTATATAAAGGAAATCTGTCTGTTGATAAATATCAACGATGTGTCATATTTTCGCATCACAGGGGCGAGAATGTTTGTTGATGGGGACAATGATGTCAACATATTTTGGCATCTCGGCGTCGTCCGTGTTACTGTCCTTCCTGCAGTTTCTTTTTCTTAAATTCACAGTGATGCTTTCCAAGTCTCTCTCTCTCTTTCTCTCTCTCTCTCCTCCTCTCTCTCCTCCTCTCTCTCTTTCTCTCTGCCGTCCTTCGCCATCTTGTACTCTTCTCGCATCCATTCTCTTTCTCGCTCCAACATTCTCGCTCCATTTTCTCTCCATCATTCCTACTCACAACTTCTTGTGAGACACAGATGTTGCACACATTCTAATACGTAAATATTTTTGTTTCGTTTTCAGACAACGTTCCCAAATCACTGCCTTCTACACATCGGATAAGACTTCCCAATCTTATTCTTTCTGTCTGTATTACCTTCGACTGTTCATAAACAAAGAGAGAGAGAAAGGAGAGAGAGAGAGAGAGAGAGAGAGAGAGAGGGAGAGAGAGAGGGAGAAAGATAGTCAGATAGACAGAAAGAAGAAGTAATCCGCTCATAATATGAAGGGCATTTGCTCTGTGTGTATGTGTGTGCATAATTACGTTGACACACCGGTTCTCGTTAGATCACCGAAGTTAAGCAACGTTGATCCTGGTCAGTACCGGATGGGTGACAATTTTTTATGGAAATCGCCCCAGACAAGGCATGAAGCCACTTGATGTAAAGGGCTAAAAACTAGATTCCGACCCAGAAAACAGCAATTATTTCCTCTTTGTCAGAAACACCGTTCATTGAATGTTAGGACTAACAGACAAAATAAGGGAAGCGAGAGTTTCGACGCTGCCGAAAGTAAACCCACTAGTCACTTTCTACTCTCCTGAGAATTTGGGAATACCAGGCGCTGTATGTAGGAGAACGTCGACACCTTCCTACAAGAACTGCAGAAACCTAACGTCATCATCTCCCTAGCCAGGATATACAGGCGACTGGAGGCTGCTTGTGAATTTGATACTCTCAACCAGAACAGGATGACTGTCGTATCAGGTACATTTCTGCGTGTCTGCTGTCTTGCCGCCAATCACAATTAAAAAAAAATCTGTTAGATATAGAAAAAAATTTCATTAATAGTAAATAATAAATTCTCAACAAATAAAGTGGATGCCAATACCGGAAATCGATACCGAAACCTAGAAAGCTTCAGTTTGATGTTCTACGAACTGAACTATTCTTATAAATAAAATTTAAAACATTACCTTAAAAAATAATTATAACTTTAACGTGACATCATGTTTCAAAACGTGAATTCAATAAAATCGATAATAAAAGTAAATAAATGAAGCGTTGAACATTATCAATAGCATCGGAAACTATTTTAATATTCCAAAACAATTTATTTTGCTTTCACTACCTATTGGCGTTAAAACTATTTAATATATAATATATATATATATATATATTGTCAATAATTTTTTATGTGCATATATATATATATATATATATATATATATATATATGTATATGCGGGAGTAAATATGTAATGAGAGTTTCAGACTGAATGTGAAATTGGTTATAGAAATGTTAAAAAGCGGAGTAACAAACTAGCAACAATAAAGACACGAAAACGTCATTGTAGCTGGGTCAAGATATTTCGGGCGATGGTTGCGACCATATTCAGATATGGTCGCAACCATCGACTGAAATATCTTGACCCAGCTACAATGACGTTTTCGTGTCTTTATTGTTGCTAGTTTGTTACTCCGCTTTTCAACATTTCTATAACCAATTTCACCCCCCCACACACACACACACATATATATATATATATATATATATATATATATATATATATATATATATATATATATATATATATATATATATAATTGGCATTTACAAAGTTAAATTCCTCCAAACTACCAAATTAATTTACGATGGTAAGACTCTTGACTGCGAATCAGTGGCAATTTGTGATCGGATTTCGCGCCTGACCGTCGGAAATTCACTTCCTGAATTGAAGATTGCGTAAGCATGAAACATCGATGTCTTTAGGTAATAAATAATTAATATTTATAAATATTATATATACAGGGTGTTTCAAAAGTCTTGGGAACATAACGATTTTTAATAACTCAAAAACTATTAGGAGTTGAAAAATGAAATTGGTACCGTTGGAAAGGTTAAAGTTTCAAGTTTTGTGGGGAATCTTCAAAGTTGCTCAATATGAGCACCATTGGTCACACGGCAGACATCTAGTCGATAGTCCATTTCCTGCCAAACGCGTTCCAGCATCTTGACGTCAATGGTTCCCACAACTGCCGTTACTCGAGCCTTTAGTTCGTCAATATCTCTTGGAAGGGGCGGCACATAGACTTGTTGCTTGACAAAGCCCCAAAGGAAAAAGTCACACGGGGTAAGATCTGGAGACCTAGGAGGCCAGGGCATGAGAACGCCATCACCTCGCCCAGATCTCCCAATCCATCTACCAGGCAGCCTTGTGTTAAGAAACTGCCTTACTCTAAGACTCCAGTGTGGTGGTGCACCATCTTGTTGAAAAATGCAGTCATCAGATTCTGCTTGTTCCAACTGAGCCATTAACCAATCTTCCAGCATGTTGAGATAGGATTCACCAGTGATAGTTGCCTCTTCAAAGAATAACGGTCCATAGACACCTTTCTTGGAAATTGCACAAAACACGTTCACTTTTGGTGAATCTCGCTCGTGCTCAAGAAGTTCATGAGGATTCTCAGTACCCCATATGCGAGTGTTATGCTTGTTAACTTTGCCATTTAGATGGAAGGTCGCCTCATCGCTAAAAACAAGCCGGTCATCAAAGCCGTTATCTTCCAACTTCTCTTGCATTGCAATGCAAAAGTCACGGCGAAGTGGCTTATCAGTGTCCTTCAACTTTTGGACCAACTTGAGCTTGTAAGGTACCATTTGCAGTCGTTTCCTTAAGACACGCCAGACAGTTGCTGGAGCAAGCTGAAGTTCCCTGCTGGCTCTTCTCACTGATTTACGGGGGTTCCGCTGAAAGGCTGTCCGAACTTGCTCAACTGCATCTTCTGAAGTTGAAGGGCGACCTGTTCGCTTACTTGGGCACAAACACCCATCTTTCACAAATTTAGCATGCCATCTGACAATGGATTTCCTTTCAGGGGCTTCTTTTTTAAATTTCCTGCGAAATGCACGCTGAACACATGTCCACGATTCAGTCTTTGCAAATTGGAGGACGCAAAATGCCTTGTCTTGTTTAGAGAACGCCATTACTGCACCTGGAAAGATAACACGAAAATCATTAGTATGACCAAAAACTTGATTAAGCAAGCTTTAAAATGGCACCAGTTTCATTTTTCTACCTGGAATAGTTCATGAGATATACGCATTTGTAATGTTCCCAAGACTTTTGAAACACCCTGTATATATATATATATATATATATATATATATATATATATATATATATATATATATATATATATAATGTACACGATAATTCATGAAAATGAAATGTCGTGGTGGACATTTCTGAAGACGTTCGTCAACAGAACGAAACCGGTCAAACCTCTTGTTTTTGTTTTTTTTCCTGTACTTTAACTTGTTTTCCGGTTGCCATTTTTCACACACACACACATATATATATATATATGTATATATGTATATATACACTACACAAACTGTCTAAGCTCGGTGGGTATAGTCTCTCTCTATATAAATTCAATATCTGTGTGTATGTGTGTGTGATGTTTGTGTATACTTGATTGAAAGAAAAAATTAGAGAATCTACATAAAATCTAAAAGGGTATTCTTATGTAAAATTTACCGGGAAGACAATGGAAGTGTGCCTGAATCTCTAAGTTTACCCCTAAGTTTACCCCTACCTATGAGGGAAGAACTCTCTTAAAACTTCACATATATCATATTTTGATGAAATTTATATCATATGTATAAAATTCGCCGAAGAAGACAATGGAAGTGGTCCCGAATATCTACATTACCTTCTACGTTCCAAGCATCTACGTGACCCATGGAGACAGAACCCTCTTAAAACTTCAAATACGTATATTCGATTGTAATGAAATTTAAACCATATGTATAAGACACTAATTCGGAGAGTTTTCCAACATTTCAGCTTCTTCCAACTATATTACGGTGCGAAACAGGAGAAGGTGCTAGTAAAAAGAAAGAAAGTAATATGGTGTTATTAGCATATTGAAAGAGTATATAGTAGTGATCCGCATTCAATCCCGAGCAACGTCGAGTAATAATAATAATAATAATTATGCTGCTGCTGCTGCTGCTGCTGCTGCTGCTGCTGCTGATGATGATGATGATGAAGTGATGGCGTCGGTTGATATAATACAAAATGGTCGTAAAAAGGCAAGGAGTATAGAAAGACCGAGGACACAAACGAAACCTGGGCGCAGAAAGTACTGAGACTTTGGGGAGGTTTTTGGCCAATCAAATTCCAGAGAAGACCAATTGTTGGTGCTAGCAGAAACCATAGGTAAACAGCTGTTGCGATAAGAAAATGATTTGCAATGGTTTCCGAAAAGAAGTTGAGAGTGCTGGAAATCTGCTGGTAAGACTTGTTGTCACACAGAGTTCAGGGAACACCATTGTCGGTTAACCCCTAGTGAGTAAATAATAATAATAATAATAATAATAATAATAATAATAATAATAATAATAATAATAATAGTAAGTACACCAAACAAGGCACGCCAACTGAAGTATTAGGAAAAATCCTTGAATGCCGAAACCAACCCACATAATCAGCCAACGTCGACCGACCAAAGGTAAGTTTACATAGAAATAGAATAAAGAATATATAAAGAATATTACACGAACCCAAGGGAACTGTCAGAAATCTCATAACTTAACATACCACCACCACCACCACCACCACTCCCACCTAAAAGAGATGGTGGCACCAGCCTCGGCGGGTATCACCAAAATGGTCGTAAAGAGTTAAGTAGGATGAAAAGACCGAGGTGGGGGGGGGGGCACAGTGTAATACACAGCTCCATTGGAGGGGCGCTGTGAGACACTGGGGGTTTGAGGAGGTTTATTGCCCTCAAATTCCAAAATAGCCAACGGTACTTTTCAGTGAGAAATCACTGATAACGCACATGTATTTTAACGGTTATCGGCAAAGGCAGAGAATGCTGGAAATCTTGGGAGACTTCTTGTTATTCAGACTACAGGGAACACCACTTGTTATTGTCCCTCAGAATTTACTGATAATGACTCGTGTGAAACCTCTTGCGAGTAAATAATGAAACTTTAAGTGAATAAATAAATACATACTACTACTACTACTACTACTACTACTACTACTACTACTACTACTACTACTACTACTACTACTACTACTACTACTACTATTACTACTACTACTACTACTAATAATAATAAACAGGAAAACAGTAAAGAGAAGAAACATAATAAGTGAATGCAGCAAACTAGCTCAAAAAGAATACAAGAACAAACACGACTGCGTGGGGAAGGCAGTACACTGGGAACTATGCAAACGACTTCATTTCGAACACGTGGACAAATGGTTCAAACATAAACCAGAGACAGTGGAAAAGAAAATCACAAAATCTTCTGGGACATGGAGGTACAAACAGATAAACTTATATAAGCAAGGAGACCAGATGTTATAATAGTCAACAAGAAGGAAAAATCCTGCCAAATCGTAGATTTTGCCGTTTTACCAGACCACAGAGTGAAAATAAAAAAATACAAAAACGGACTAACGAAACAAATACACGGAAATTGCCAGAGAATTGAAAGAGATATGGAGCATGAAGAAAGTCAATATAATACCAATAATCGTAGGAGCACTAGGAACAATCCCCCCCCCCACCAAAAAAAAAACTGGAAAAAAGACTCGGCGAAATTGGAATCAAAGGGATCACTGAGACCATACAAAGGACAGCAATGATGAAAACAGACGCAATCTTAAAGAAAATCCTCGAATGCGGAAACCAACCAGTATAGGCTACGAAGGGTAACCAGTCACATGGAACTTACAATAGGAAGAAAACCAAACCATAGGAAGAACACCACAACATAAACCTAAGCAACAGAAACTGCAATAAATTTCATAAACTGCCCCCCCCCCCCCAAAAAAAAAAGTGAAGGTACCAGCCTCGGCAGATACCACACAAAATAGTTGTGACGGGTCAAAGAGGATTGGAAGACCGAGAAGGGAGAGCACCAACCAGACCTCCACTGGAAGCGTACGGCAAGTACTGGGACCTTGGGGAGGCTTATTGTGACTAGCGAGAAATCAATGGTTAGCGGCTGATGCGATACCGCAAAGTTATTTGCAATGGTTATCGAAAAAAGGTGGAAGAGTACTGGGAATCTGCGAAGACTTGTTGGCACTCAGACTCCAGGGAACACCACTGGTTAGTATCAGTGAGTAATCACTGACGATGACTTATGTGAGAACTCTTAGTGAGTACAAATGATGATGTAATACAGCAATCCAAATAATAATAATAATAATAATAATAATAATAATAATAATAATAATAATACAAAGGAAATGAAGAAAAAATTAAATAAATAAACAAATTAAAATTCAGAAAATGTTACTCATTTGAGTAAGTCAATAAAACGAAATGAGATTGATGTAATGTGAACTCTAACCTTAACCCTAACCCTAACCTTAACCCTAACCCTAATCCTAATCCTAACCTTAACCCTAACTCTGAATCTGTCACCCAACGCAGACGCGTACTTCATCTATTTTAATAGAAAATTGAATAATCGCTTGGGTTTTCGTCTTCTTTTAAAACAGGGCGTTGTGGAATTATTAATTTCCATTAATGTTTCCTGTTCTAAAGTGTAAATGAATGGTTTGCATGTTAACATTTTTTTATAATCTTTCTTTTTACAAATGGAAAAATAATTTTATATAATTCTTCTTCCTCTTCTTCGCATCATCATCATCATCATCATCATCATCATCATCATCATCATCATCATCATCATCATCATCATCATCATCATCATCATCATCATCATCATCATCATCATCATCATCACCATCATCATCATCATCATCATCATCATCACCATCATCATCATCATCATCATCATCATCATCATCATCATCATCATCATCATCGTCTTCTTCCTCATTATGCCAACATTATAGCATTGTTACTTTTTGGTATTCATTATAGAAAGTTGTTATGTAATTTTAGTCAACATAAAAGCTGGTACCATTTATTTAAGAAATAGATCACAATGAAAACAAAAGCAATTCATTCATTCTTTCACTCTCTCTCTCTCTCTCTCTCTCTCTCTCTCTCTCTCTCTCTCTCTCTCTCTCTCTCTCTATATATATATATATATATATATATATAGTTAAATGGACGAAGAGTGATAAACATGCACGAATGTCCAAATTTATTTCAAACTTCAAATGTTCAAGACAGGGTATATTCTGTAATAAAAATTATGTTTATTGTTCTTTCCTTAAGCCAAGGCTTTTCAAAGATCGAGATCTTATCATCAGAGGAATTATACAGTGTGTATAAGTGTGTGTGGGGGGAACCTTCAGCCTTAAACTGATATATTTCTTATATATCCTATGACCTTCACTGTCCAGCGGTTTGGGTGAACATAAGACACAAAGATCAGGCGGACACACAGAGACACAGACAGAGTTACTATTTTATATATATATATATATATATATATATATATATATATATATATATATATATATATTTAGGTACGTGCATATATATTAATATATATAATTATGTATGTATATATATATATATATATATATATATATATATATATATATATATATATATATATATACTTAGGTATGTACACACTTGGTCATTTGAATTTAGCGTAATATTGTTTATATATATATATATATATATATATATATATATATAGTCTCGGAAGTTTATATATATATATATATATATATATATATATATATATATATATATATATATATATATATATGGAGCGAGAGAGAGAGGGAGAGAGAGATAGAGAATGAGAGACGGGGTAGTGTAGTTCCAACGAGAGAAAATGTATATTTAAAGAAGTAGGGCTACCAGCATTTATTGTTTTGTGCTTTAATTTCAATCACACGTGTTTCGAGCATGTTTGGCTCTCTTCAGATATTTGTTGTTTTAGATATATGCGTTCAATTGTTTTTATTATTAAAAGTTCGGTGTCTGTGTTTGCTGCACGTGTGTTCCTTCCCTTTCTCTCGCTGAGTCATCATCATGTACATCTTAGGGCATGTGGACAAAAACATATATACGCACACATGCATATGCACATACGCACACACATACATAAACGAGAGAAGATACATTGACATAAACACACATACGCATCACACACATACACGCAAATACACATACACACACATAGAAGACAGGGATACTTGAAAAAATAAATTTGAACTAATTCCGACAATCCTAATTCTATATCAGAAAAACTGACCAGAATTAAATCTACCACTAACCATGTGCCCCCCCCCCCCGCAATGAACCGAGAAAGGAAAGAAAGAGAGTAGTTTGCACCATAATTTACAGTCAATGGTAGTGTTAAGAGAGTTTTTTTGGCTTTAAAACTCTAATCTCTTCTAATAATTCCTGATACTTTAACAATAAATATGTAACAAAAATACAACCGCCAAAAATCAAACATTAAATACAAAGAATATTTCTTTTTTTCTTTCTTTAAAATTGTAGAAATTTAATTATTTTAAAGGCAATAAATATTCTGTCCTCTTTACCGTAAAGATAATTACCAGTTAAATAGTCTTCAAATCAATAAAACCGAATATCACTTTTTGAAATGTATTTATTTTAAATTGTACCGCATAACCACTTGTCCGGCAATCCTTAGCCACTGTGGTTAATCCTTTGTTCTCTTTCGAATCTCCCGCCATCAACAACGCTTCCAAGGGCGCCATAATTGATAACTTCCACCTCGGCCATAATTGGAGACCGCCAACGTTTACACGCTAACTAAATCCTTCTGATAGTATACGATCTTACGATACAATAAATAAAAATCCTTCTGATAATATACCATCTTAAAAAAAAATTAATAAATAAAATAAAGATACCCATTTCGAAACTTAAAGACAGACAAATAAATTTAAATATTAATCTTATTTAGCGAAGGAAACTTAGAACAGAATAAGGCGTTAAGTAAAACTAAAAACAAATCAAAAGTTCTAAAATACGTATTATGCGGCGCGGCAACAACAACAAAAATATATACATATACACACAAATACGCGTGCATGTGGCGAAACAACAACAACAAAAAAATTCATATACGAAGAAAACAATATATAAAAAAAGAAAATACGATTAATAATTATTAATAATTACAAAAGAAAACGAAACTTTCACATCGCAAAATAAACATTTCTTTTTCACACACACAAAAAAAATCCTTTTCATAAAACAAACAAAATCCCTTTCGAATCTCCCGCCATCAATAACGCTTCCAATGGCGCCATAATTAATAACTTCCACCCCGGCCATAAACAATTCATTTTAAAATAGGTAAAGTCGGAATTATTTACCTTAGCGACATCAGATTAATCACTAAACATTTGGTGATAACGTACGTACAAACACGAAATGCTTTACTGTATTATTATATAGACTAGAACGAATCGTGGAAATTCCACGGCGCTTTTTATATCAATCTGTATAAGTTAATAATAATAATAATAATAATAATAATAATAATAATAATAATAATAATAATAATAATAATAATAATGGCAATACTTTTAATGAAAAGCGACTGTTTTTTCTTCAATAAATATGATTGTTTTTTTTTATTTTATTTTTTTTATTTATTTATCTTCCGGTAAGATGTGACACAAGGTCGGGAAAGTGGGATTTGAAAAGCCAGCGACCGAGAAGATGAGAACTCTGGCCTACATGCCTGGGCAGCCCCGTCGGCATTCCCCGGTAGGGGCGCCTCAGGCAATAAGTGATAAACTTACTCTACCCCAAAGAGGGGAGGCAAAGCCTGGGAAGGCGGACCTTCTAGAACTGCACAGGACAAACCCACAAACCGGCAGAATCAAGACTCGAAGGCCAAGACGATACCGATCTATAGGGTGTAGTATCCATCGGAACAGATACTACACTTTGATCTTAGCCAAAAGGCCAAGAAAGTCGCTATTTTATTTATCTACCTACCCCAGCGGTAAGATGTGACACAATGTCGGGAAAGTGGGATTTGATAAACCAGCGCCCGAGAAGGTGAACACTCTGGCTAGCAAAAATAGCCTGGGCAGCCTCGTCGGCATTCTCCGGTAGGGGCGCCTCAGGCAGTAAGCAATAAACTTACTCCTCCCCAAAGAGGGGAGGCAAAGCCTGGGAGGGTTGACCTCCAATAGACAGGACAGTCCAGTCCAATAGACCGGAGTAAATCAAGCCCAGAAGGCCAAGACAATACCAGTCTATGGGATGTAGTATCCATCGGAACAGATACTACACTTTGATCTTAGCAAAAAGGCCAAGAAAGTCGCTATCATCAGCTAAATATTCTTTAAATAAATAAAACCAATGTCACTTTTCGAAATGTATTTATTTAAAATTATACTGCTCTAGTCGACGGGACGGCATAATTTAATTACCGAACAATTCATTTTTAAATTGGTAAAGTCGGAATTGTTTATCTAAGCGACATCAGAAGCGTACGAACGAATACGAAAAGTTTTAGCGTATTATTGTGTAAATTGTAGACCCTCGCACGCCGTTAACGGGTATGCCAGCTAGCGGACGAATGCAACTCGGTTTCCAACATTATGCAACCACATTTTGACAAAATGTTTGTTTTGTAGCCGTCGAAACTTCCAAGCGCGGCGTCTAAACAATCGCATCCTTGAGAACTGGGTGGGGCTCCCGGGCCAAACGGGTGGGTGGAAATGGGTCGCGAGAGAGAGAGAATTCAGAATTTTTGGCAAAGTCGGTTAATTAGCAAAGAACGGGTGGATCAGTGAGTTGGAGAGAGGGGAGAGGAGAGGGGCGTATCGTTCGGTCACTCGGTTATCTTTTTCTTATTAAGCGACACAAACGATGCTAGACGAAAAATAATGACATTTTAAAAGAGAGAATGTCATTAAATATTAAGATTTTCAGATCTTTTGTGAAAGAGTCTCGCCCCAAATAAAATGAACTCCCCAACTCCAACTCCCCCAAAACAGACAAAACTGTGTTTTATTACGTATTCAAGAGGATGGGAACCATTAATTTCACTAAGTAGTTGCATGCCAAGGCTCGTTTCTCTTATATTTCTACATCCATATAAACTAACACAAATAACTGTCCACCATTCCGCGAGGCGCTTTACATTGGCGTTTATTTTGGATTTTATACACCCTAATTCTAATCCTTACCTAACTCTTACCCATTCGGTGAATTAATTTTACCCCTCCTGGGACACGTATTATTGTAGTATATGTTTTATATAAATAGTAAAATATGAAAATATATTTGTGACAATTAAACTACACAGAGGGGTTCGCGTTTCATCCACACAGGGAATCACAAGCGAAGTGTATAGATGTTTTGTTACTGATTATTTTTATATATCGAGGTTGTGTTTAGTCTAGCTAACAAACCATTCAGATTTGTTGTTATTTATCTCCCACGGATTAATGTTTTCATTAGCCACTGGATGATGAGCTTCTTTCAAACAAAAGCCAGGCTGATCTTTACTTGATGGGGTGCGGCGCATAACTGTTGTGAATTTGTCGAGTTAACAGTTTACCGGAATAATTTCTTTTCTATTTATTTTGTTATTCATTGCTTCTTTAGATATTTATTTAGTTTAGTTTATTTATTTTATTCATTTGTTTGTTATGTATGTTGTTATAAAGTAAAGTTTATTCTATGTCTACAGTTGATTGTTATTTCACTTCTATGGCTTAGTAAGTTTTTTAGGATCTGTAACATCTAAAATTTCAAGCTTCTCCTCCAAATATGATTTACACGGGACGTCTAAATATTTACACGTACTGGCCCATCGTACTATTTTCACTCAATTATTGGGGAACGTGCGCTTTCTTTGAGTTCGCAGTAATAGTTCGTACGTGATGTTTTTAATCGGCGGCTTTTGTGTTTGAATGTGCCTTTATGCTAGTTATACATAGATTCAAAATCTATGGAGGTTATATCTACGTATTATTATTTGTTATTCGTGTTTTATCTGGCAAATATTACGCTTTGGTAAAAATGCCTTTGGTTAAGCAGTTATTTTGTTAAACGGTTACAGTTCTTCTCTTCATTATTAACTTTTTATTATAGTGGTTGCTATTAGATTATATATTGTCTGTGATATATTCAGGAAGCAAATTTTCATTCAGGCAGACGTTATCAAATAACACAGAGTGTTTTTGCTTAATGAGAGCATTTTAAATTTTTTTCAATTTTTCGTATAGTCCGTCTCGTACACAAATTTGACAAAACTACGAGATAGACTATGGACTAGAAAGGCTATACCTACGCAGTATTTTTTGTTATTCGGGTTTTCTCTGAAGAGAACTGTTGCTGATATCTTAACAGCTTACACACACACACAAACACACACACAAACATATATATATATATATATATATATATATATATATATATATATATATATATATATAGAGAGAGAGAGAGAGAGAGAGAGAGAGAATGAGAGAGAGAGAGAGATCCAGGTAAAATAAACATCCACGTTTCTCCGCTGTCTTTTTAAAAATTCTCTTCTTTCTACAGCTTTTTTGTTCAGTTGCTTTCGACGAAGAATCGAAAACGTTCGTAACACCTGTGAAACCTATAGAACATTTGATTTATTATTTCAACACAAAAAAGACCATCAGAAAACTAAAAAAACTAAAAAGGTATAATTAAATAAACGAATTCTGTTATTTTAAACAATGTTTGCATAAATAAGAAAATGCTGCCTAAATACACTATATATATATATATATATATATATATATATATATATATATATATATATATATATATATATATATATATATATATATAAGTAGACGGATGAAAAGGAATTAGAAAAGTGACGGAGGCAGATCTTTTTTCAATTCAGTTTCTCAATGCAAGGTATATTCCGCAAAAAGCAATTGATTCAATTAATTTTTTCCTTAAGCCAGGCTTTTCAAAGATCAAAATCTTATCATCAGAGGAAATTGCTGTTATAGATAAGTTGGCAAAGTCCAAGATTTAAAATTTGAAAAAGTAAAATAAAGATTGTGGGGAAAAAACAAGGCAAAAAGCTGTCCGAATGCAAGCAAGTGTCCGATTGCAAAAAATCCGGTGTCAAAAAGTCCAGCGGAGAAAGTTATTTGTAGGTAGGTCGTTAGAAGGCACGGGGAAAAATTGAGAGGTTTCAAAGTTAAATTCCAGAAACCACCATCTTCAGGTGTGGCCAAAATAGATAGATTCCAGAGCGTAAAAAGTCCAATAGAGGGTTCGTTTGTGGATGCAACAAGGTTTAGTAATTCGTGAGGTGGGAAATATAAGCCATATTAAAAAGTCTTCCTGGGCTGAAAATCATAAAATAAGTTGAAATTGACGAAAACCAGCGAATTAATATTTAAAGGTTAGGCCAAGATCCCAATTGCCTGTGCATAATCAGGATCGTCTGAAGAATGGCAAATACCCATAAGGAATCAGCAGGCGAGTCAGGAAAGTGTGAGGGGGTGTGAGGGAAGAAGAGGGTGCGGGTGCGATGAGTAAATGCGATTTAAACTTAGATTGTGAGTGGGATGGATAGGTCGCTTATAGATGAAAGTAGACGCTAGTGTGAATAAGGGTTCAACTAGAAATGGGGTAAGGGAGGGGTGCAAGTCAATAAGTGCGGGAGGGGAGGATAAAAATTACCAAAATGTGTCGGGGAAATATGAATAGGGGGTGGGGCTGGATGTTCAATCAGATGACATTATTTATAATGAGGCTAAGTAAATTTGAAGGATAGAGATAAAAATAGAAATAAAAAATAAAACTTAATCCGCAAGGAAAATTATGGATTAACAGATAAAGAAATACATAATTAAGGGAATAGTCAATAAAATTAGAATCCGGAAGTAAATATTCGAATAAGGAAATAGTAATTTGACGTTGAGTATTGAATCGGAGTGGTATTCCCCAAAGTGGGTAAAGATTTGGGTCGAAATAAAATATGTTTTACACGAACTCAAACAAGGATGAATGACAATAAAAGAATTTGCAACGAAGACAAAACAACTTGTCAAAGAGTCGGAATACCCAGAAAAAGTCGACCCCCAAATGAAACTCAGAAGTCACAAGCAACTAAAATAAGTGGACGTTCATGTCTTCCACGTTCAACTACAGCAACCATCTGTGACCCAGGAAGCTTCTCCACGATCGTCTCCAGTGGGAATTTCTCGCTGGAATTAAAGTTAGGCTAAAAAACATACCGTCACTTGTTGGTTAGTTAATAGCAAAGGTTTATTTAAAAAGAGCAGAACATAAAGAGAGAGAGAGAGAGAGAGAGAGAGAGAGAGAGAGAGAGAGAGAAAGAGAGAGAGATGAGATGTTTATAAATAGTTTTTATTGCATCAGTAACACCACGCGTGCTGTCCCTGTTTGGGCAGCACGCGCAAAAATACGCCTTCTCTCGTTCGAGTCTCGCTAACTAAGAGAATGTGAGGGACCTTACCAGAAGTCACGTTATTTGTATAACGTCCGACTGGTGTCGTCTCTCTGACCCCTTTGACCTTAAACTGTTCCATTCCACGCCAACACGTCTAATCATATGTAACATCTTTAGGGGTTCTTAAGAGAGAAAGAAGCCGGCTGCCAATCGCAAACAAAAAATGTAAGAAGACTAAAAATAAGGTCTCTCCAATTCAACCTCCGCTAAACAACAACACAAAGAAAACTTCAAAGTTCTCCAGCCTGTCTTTTCTTCAACTTGTCTTTTCTTCAACTTGTCTTTTCTTCAACTTGTCTTTTCCTCAACTTGTCTTTTCTTCAACTTGTCTTTTCCTCAACTTGTCTTTTCTTCAACTTGTCTTTTCCTCAATTTGTCTTTTCTTCAACTTGTCTTTTCCTCATTATGAGAGCAACAACATCTTTTGTTTTGTATACGTTATTGCTGTACGACTCTGTTCCAATAAATATATATTATTGTTTACGATGAATGTTTCTTGTATTAGTTTACCGATAGAACCGATCACTTACTCAATTTCCCAACAAAGTTGCGTCAACACTGAAATTATGTGGACCGTTTAAACACAACGTGGGCGCAGAACAATTGCCAGAGCAACCCGAAATACTTAAAAACACCAGAAGACAAAATAAATGTATAGTCTGTACAGTTGATGCACATAAGTATCAAACTGTTAATGAGACATCGCGCCACAACAGAGCTACCAGTCGGAACGTATGTGGTTATCGAAGCATCGGACCACAACAGACTAACAAAAATGTTATTACAAATTTAAATATGGCAGACCAACAAAAATGCCATTTATAACTCTAAGTGCGACGAACGGACGGAAAAGTCTCTCATAGCGATGCTTGGCCGTATTTAAAACGAATTCACCATTCTTGTTTTTTGGTTGAGAAGATTTGCTTTCAGTTTCAAACCGCAGGCAAATTTCTCGAATTCCCCTGCGCTTTGATTTCTATTCGACTTTCTAACGCATTAAGAATTCTCATTTCCGACTGGAAATGCTTTTCTTTTATTCTATGACATTTCGGCACGTTTTACGTAAACAACCAGATGTTTACTTTTGCGGAAAAGCAAATTAATTTGATGGCTCTATTTACTTGCCCCCCCCCCCCACAAGAGATCAGATTACACACAAGTTCGTGTTTTATTGTGGTTCCAGCTCCCCACTTTGAGCCATTCTGGATTGCGACATTATATACAAATGTTTTAATCTAGAAGGATTTCTCCTAAACTGACCGAAGACTGAAAAGATTAAGTGTAGCATCAGAACAGGTACTACACTTTGCTCTTAGCCATGAAACCAAATACATGCCCCTATTCATTAGCCACCTCACGAGGGCAGAGTTAGTCACAAGGTTGCTTTTTTTAATTTGGGGGATTCCAGCTCCCCAAAAAGGTTTGGTTTTCGACGAAAATAAAAATTGCTTTAGTCTAAAAAGGTTTCTCTTTCACCCAGAGGACAGAAAAAATAAAGTGTAATATCAGAACAGATACTACACTTTGCTCCTAGCCAAAAGACTAGGAATATGTCATTGAATTAAATAACTTGATTTGTAAAGGGGGGGTCATGGTTTGCCATCATTTGTCCACGTGTATGTGCACGCACGCACGCACGCACGTCAAAAACAAACATTTTCTTCTGAATTGAATTGGGAGAATTTAACAATTTTTTTTTTATTGTCACTGGGAAGACACTCAATTAAATCCGGTGGTGGGACTTTCCCAATATGAACATCTGAGTGAGAGATCAGACTTTTTTTTCCATCTGAAAAGATCTTACTTTTTTTAATAACTATTGATCGCTAACAGCGACATGCCAGTGTAGCGGCTTTTTGTACATGTCTGTATGCATAAAAATAAATAATGTTCATCTGATAGACGGTCATGCATCATTCGTAACGCGTGAGCTCATCATAGTCATCTACTTCAGAGATTATTCATGATAATGAGTCAGTTTCCGAAGAGGCCCAATTACAAAGCAAATGTTATACGCGTCTGCATTTAAATTCTCTTTGGTGATTGAACTTGTGTACTAACAACACAAATACGAATAGTGTTGAGTCTACGTTTCCGTTTTTGTTTTGTTTTGGTTTTTTTCCCGGGAATATATTATTTCTTACAACGAAAATGGCGATAGAGAAAGCGAAGAGGAAGAATGCCCAGGAGATACAGAACTCTGCTGCTTACACAAACGCAAAGTTTTTGGTCCTCATATAATGGCCCCTAAAAACTTTTTAAAATATTCTCAATAAACTGAAATTTGTGGAATATTTATTAATTGGTGTCTAATACTTATTGTTAGAATTTTTAAAAATTGGAGGTATCTGAATGTTCACGAAGTGCTTTCACCCCTTTTGCATAAAACCAAATCAAACTAAATACAGCCTACATTTGGACCACTTACGCCTAGCAACTGTATTCCAAAATTCATACTTATGGATGAATTATTTTAGGAGTGTATCCTGTACATAGAAATATATAAAAATACACGCATACCTAACTATATAAAATAGAGATTAAGAATTAGATCGTTATTGTATTCGAATTTTTTTCATTGTTTTCGAAAAAGCGCAATTAAAAAATGTTCACATTTAAAAATGTAAAAATCTTTTTTTTTTAAATTCAAACACTATATATTTTCATGAGTTATTTCGAATATAATATTTTCATATTTTCATGAGTTATTTCAAATATAATATTTTCATATTTCATGAGTTATTTCAAATATAATATTTTCATATTTTCATGAGTTATTTCAAATATAATATTTTCATATTTTCATGAGTTATTTCAAATATAATATTTTCATATTTTCATGAGTTATTTCGAATATAATATTTTCATATTTTCGTGAGTTATTTCGAATATAATATTTTCATATTTTCATGAGTTATTTCGAATATAATATTTTCATATTTTCATGAGTTATTTCGAATATAATATTTTCATATTTTCATGAGTTATTTCGAATATAATATTTTCATATTTTCATGAGTTATTTCAAATATAATATTTTCATATTTTCATGAGTTATTTCGAATATAATATTTTCATATTTTCATGAGTTATTTCAAATATAATATTTTCATATTTTCATGAGTTATTTCGAATATAATATTTTCATATTTTCATGAGTTATTTCGAATATAATATTTTCATATTTTCATGAGTTATTTCGAATATAATATTCGCTAAAAATAATTGACTCTTCTAGGTTACCAGTATTTTAAAGTTATACAGAAATGAAGAAATTCATTTAACAAATATAACAAATATAATTGTCAGTCAATTCGTTAGGGTAAGCTCAGATGATTAAACATCTGACAGCGTTCGAGTTTCGAATCTCGGAGATGATAGGCTTGCACCGTCTAGCTACACTGCTGAGTCATGAAATAAGAAACAGCTGTTTGTTGATTACTATATATATAACTGTATGTTGATGACTATATATATATATATATATATATATATATATATATATATATATATATATATATATATATATATATATATATATATATATATATATATATATATCTCCAAAAAAGCAATGATGTAAATAAAAGTTGTACAATTTCAATATTTATTAAATCATCAGAAGTTTAAAAACAAGGAGGGATCTCATTATCCTTAATCCATGGATTTTCGAAGAAAAATTATTTTCATCAGAGGATAAAATTCGGTAATGTAAGTATTACCGGTAACGTTGAACTTGAAAAATTAACACACACACACACACACACACACACACACACACACACACACACACACACATATATATATATATATATATATATATATATATATGTTGCGAGATCAAACACGATTTGTTGTTGTTGATCACCCTTCGCTTCTTTTTGTAAATACCCGCCGACTTGGCATTTACAGGGATAAATTCCTCCTAACTTCCAAGCTAATTTATGGAGGCCAACGGGTAACGCTCTTGATTGCAAAGCGGTGGCGATTTGTCCGACCGTCGGGAATTAATTTCCTGCACTGAAGATTGCGTATGCATGAAACATCGATATCTGTAGGTATTGAATGATTAATATTTGTTTATAAAATTTTATTATATATATATACAACTTTTTCTGCAAAAAGGATCCTAAATTATTGAACTTCTAATGATTTAATAGATATTGTAATTGTACAACTTTTATTTTCATCATTTATTTTCTGAATGTATTGCTCTATCCAAAATATTGAGCTTTCTATTATCATGATAGATTATTATTTAAAGATATATCATTTATCTTTACATTTTATTCAATGTTTTATATATATATATATATATATATATATATATATATATATATATATATATATATATATATATATATATATATATATATAAGAAAATGGAAATAATATTCCAACGTAATGGAAAATGAAAAAGGAAAACCAAACATATTATGCATGTATTAATCAACGTTTCGTCTTTATTTCAAGATTTTCTCAGGATGATTGGTCTGAAGAAATAACACACAAGTACCAGTGACTCCTCCTATTGCTACTGTTTAAAATATGTGTACTTGTGTGTTATTTCTTGTGTAGGATACTTGCTATATATATATATATATATATATATATATATATATATATATATATATATATATATATATATATATATATATATATATATAATGAACTTCCTTCCCGTCATATGAGTAAATATACTTGCCCCCCTTACGCAAGTATATGTAATTCAATCCCGTCATGCGAGCAAAACCGTGTCTAACGAAACCATTTTAAGTTTTGAGGGGAATCGTGAAAGCAAATAACAGTTCAAACAACCAACGCCGCCTGCAATGAATTTGAAAAGAAACCCTTCACTAAATGGTTCGTGTTTTTCTCTGAGGTCATAAGAAATGGAAATAATTATTTTTAAATGAAAAATCAAATTACTGCCGTTTTATATGAAAATTAGGGCGAACCCCGGCGAAGCATAATTTTTCCCCGTCATTTTTAACGGAGGGTGGGGACTCGTTTGATCGTGCACCGAATCGAGTTACCATCGTTAGTCAAACAACATATATATTGTGGTGGTTATTAGGATCTTAAACTGCAAAAATAGCCGTAGGTTAAACTACTTTTTAAAGGGAGATAACTTCGAAATAAAATTTACTAGAGTTATTTCCCTTAAATAAAGAAAATGTTGAGCTTTCATTTCTATGGCTAAAAATTAGGTATGTTTGTATATTTGTATGTACACTGTACAGGATTCACTCCTAAACTAAGTAACCGATAATTATGAATTGTGGAACATGGCTGCTATGTGTAAGGGTGATAATGTGGGAAATATTTAGTTTGATTTGGTTTTGTGCAAAGCGGTAAAACATTGTTGGAAACGCTTCATGAAAATTCAAATACCTTTTTGTGAAATTTTAACAATAGGTATGAGATATCAATTATTAGATATTCCCAAAAATTTCAGTTTCTTTGGAATATTTTAAATTCAAATATTTCAGATGTGCATTGAATTGGATTCATAGTCATGAGACATCAAATAAGCAAGATTCCCTGAATTGCAATTTCTTGTTAAGACGCCTTAAGCTTAAGCCGTAAATTGTAGGCATTTTCATTTATTCACGGCATATAAAAACTTTTGGCGGTCATTTAATGCGGAACCAATAACAATTGTTTTAATGAATTATTTTAGCATTCGGAATTTTTTTAGATGAGGATTGATAATTTGTATTATTTGGATTATTCGTTCTACTGTTCTCATCTTGGATGTTATTCTCACAACATTTCGGCCGATGTAACCTCTGACTTTCTTCAAGTGCGTCTTATCGAACCCGGGAATCTTTATGTCGAACTCGGGAATCAGTACTGAATTTTGAACGGAATTTTTATTTAATCTACAGGAGTATCTTGCTCTCGTTCTGTCAGCCATGACCGGGTAGAAGTCTTAAGTAACTTGTAATTGTATTCTTGGTATCCTAGTGGCGCAACGGATAAAAGTGCTAATTTATAAGCAGTTCTAAGTGATGGTCATCTGGAGGTTGAAGGTTCAATCGTCAGTACGGGCGATACTAAGGATACATATACAGATTAATTAAGATTTCTCCACAAATTCTCAAGCTCGACGTAAAGATTCCAGAGTTCGACAAAAATCCTCGAAGAAGGTCGAAGCTTGCATCGGCCGAAACGCTGTAAGAATATCATCTAAGATGAGAACAGTAGTCCGAATAATTAAAATTATTTGCTTAGTTGTTTACGGCGTAAAAACCACGGTTTGGATTATTTCATTTTATTGGAACAAATATAATAATTCTTTTCTGATGTTATGTATACTCCCCTCTGGGGGATGTCTAATGTCTCACAAGTCACAATCTATTAAAATACATGAACGTTCATAACATACCTTGCTGCCCATTAGTTCCTTACTGTGATCTTGCCGCCTCCAAACAGGTTCATTTATACACCGAAAATAAGGGCAATTACGAGACAAACGGTTGAAGACAAGGAGTGGTTTATTCGCTTTGTTGTTGTTCCAAACCACTGGCCGATAGCGTAGAGGGCACAGAGAAAGGTCGAAAATTACTGCTTAATCACATTTTATCCGGACATCTCTAAAACCGCCACTTCTCACGTGTTTGCTTCCAAAGTGACGACTTCTTTCCCTTCATTCTCTCTCCTTGGGACGTGTTACGTCTCATCCGTTTCGATCACACAGGAGGTCAAGCTGACATCCGAGTACACTAACCCTGACCCCTACAAAACCTGATTACCTGTCATCTTCAACCAACAAAACCACACTCGTTCAATATTTGAGAGTATGTCTGTTTAATAGTATATTTTTGCTTATTGTGCTAGCGTTTTAATGGCATATCAAATCTTCTTCGATTAGTTAATGCCAAAACAATGACTACCGTGAACGATTCAAATTGATTTTGTGATTTTGTTTTTACGGAATATCGATCCGTTTCGAGAGTTTTTGATCATACACGATTTATTGATTATTTCGTTTTTTTTGTGATAATAGAGACATTAACTTATCGAGTTCAAGGCGACACCAAAGTTTAGCTTGTCGGTGGATATTCACAATATAGAAAAGGAGCATGCTCAGAGTTGCGTGATTTTGTAGGTGTTGATGTTGTTATTGGGATTACTTTTCCTCTCCCCAATTGACCAATGTTATAGTATATCTTTCGTGTGGTTTCTTGGTCTTACCAGATTCTAGGAGAAAAATTTACTTAGTCTGGTGGAGTATCCAGCTAAGTGCTGTTACTTGAGGTAACATTACTTGTGGAAGATGCACCATTCATCATATGAGTCAGTTCATAGCCGTGTTAAGGGGATCTTATTTGGGCTTCGAATACTATGTTATTTTGAATATTTGGTCAGGGTTTATTTGTAGGATAAGTATTCTCATGCCATGTTGTCTTGACAAATCCCTGTGCAGAGAGACTGAACACAGTCGAGTGCAGTGTCTGGTAGGCATTCAAGTTTTTCTCCATAATTTGTGGGCAGTATTATGATCGTGTAAAACGATTTCATTAATCTATTTATTGCTATTGTAAATATGACGAGCGCTAATGTTTCATATATCGACTGCAAGGTGATCTATCATCACTTTCATCGCTTTCCCAGAAACCGTTGCATTATTCGACCATATTGTTTTGAATTTGCAATGAATGTTTCGTAAAGGCAATCCAATTACTTGCAAGTGTGTTTTCATTGAATGAAAACAGACACACAATATTCGAGTTTTTCTTGTCGACTTTTAACCAGAAAGCGAAACCAAGAAATGAAGAAAGAAAAACTTGTCGGCCATTACTGTTTTTATATATATTTTTATATTGGCGTTCGTAGCTTAGATTTTATTGGCAAACGAGTAAAGCTGCGACCTTTTGACAGTAAATCCTCTCCCCCGCCCAAACTTTGAAATTATGGGTCATCGATTAATCTAGGATCATTTACTAAAGTCAATTTAGAGAAAAAAACATTTTGATAAAAACGTTTGCGACAAGAAAGCGAACAAAATAAATAAACAAAACAAAAATGAATCTGTTATTTATGTGTTAGACGAGTTTAAATATCTACACAATTTTTGAGATTTGCATAAGTACTCGTGGCGCAGTGGATATAGTACTAAGCAAGATTCAGTTCTACGTGATGGTTGAAAGTTCAACCCTTGGTGTTGGCGATACGAGGACTTGCGAATTACTGAAGACTTCTTCCAGTCATGGCTGAGGGAACGAGAGCATGCTACATCTGTGGATTAAATAAAGGATTTCGTTCGAAATTCCGTCCAGATTCCCGAGTTCGAGAACAAATATTCTCGAGTTCGAAAATATACACCTGAAGAAGGCTGGAGGTCACAGCGGCCGAAACGTTGTTAGAATAACACTGAAGATGAAAACAGTAGTCCGGATAATCAAAAGTATACAAATTACAGACGTGTGGAGGAATTGATGATCTTGAGTCAGAATCGAGCGGTGGAGGTGACCCGAACTTAGTTCTTCCCCGCAGTAAGAGGGTCCGCCTTTGCCTGGCTTGCAGATCGAAAGGGAAATAAGTTTTGGCTTACTAGTTTTCTAGTGAGGATTGAACTCACAACCTCGAAGTAACAAATCTACTGGTTGCTGCACAATAATAATAGATTTAATTATCATGACAAATAGTGAGCCAGCGGATTATGTTGTTTCTGATTGGTTAAACGGAATTAACTGAGGGGAAATCTGCTAATAAAAAGACATAATCCGCTGGCTCACTACATATAGGCGATCCTACATAAGGGCATAGATCCCTGACGTGACGAGGTACTCCATCAATTCGCACCAACTGCTCACTGATCACATCGGTTACGCGTCCAGTTCCATATTTAGTTGTACACCTGCTGTGTGGGGTCTTAACCCATACCAGATCACCTATCTCAAATCTCCCTTCAATCACTTGCACTTCAGGCGGGGGAACGATACCAATGCCTTTTATTCGGATATGGTATCTATGCAAGACATCAGCCGGCGCTGTAGACGGTGAAAGGTTGTCTTTTGGTGTAACATTATGCCAGTAGACAGCCTCCAACGCTGAGCAATTTTTTCTGGCCGCAATAGTTTTTATACTTCTGTGCCTGCGTTCTACAATGCCATTACCGAACGGAACGCAAGCACATCGTAACCTCAAATACACGCCCCAGGTACTTGCAAATTCCTTAAATTGTCGGCATGTGAATGCAGTGTCGTTATCCGTTGATATTTCGGTTGGTGGGCATCTTTCATAAACAATGGTCTCCAGCTGACGAATGACACTAGCCGAATCTTGCCGTCGCAGTGGCCGCCATATTGCAAAGCGGGAGGGACCAAAATCGATAAGCGTAAAAAAATGGCACCCGTTATAGTGGGTTATGTCCATGGCCAATCTGCTCCAGTTTTTCTTGACACTCAGATCTCCTTTTTTCCACTGAACCGGTACTGGATCAATTGATTGGCAAGCTTTGCAGGTTCTAACAACATATTTAACGAACCCCGTTGCCACCTGGCAAAATATCATGTTCTTTTAACACCTGGGTGGCCACTCTGTCGATGGATGTTGGCAACTTGATCTTCACTTAATCGGGCCACCGAAGTGGCACAACTCTCCAGATTCGGCTCTCCTTTCTTGTGCATACTCAACCATCCCTGCGGAACTCTGGTGAGTCTGTCAGCTTTGTTTTGGCAGGATTTAACCAGAATCAAATCAATCGCCAACGTGTATTCCTCAGCCAGTGATCGTAACGTTCCCAAGCGTCACCTCACCAGCATTTCACCCGCCGCATTTGTGTTTAGACGTGCCTTTCCTGTCAGGGTGTCAGACATCCATCGATGCACGCATGCTGAATCGGTCATTATATGTAACACGTGTTCCTTCCACTGAAGGGCCAAGTTAATACCTTTAATCACTGCATCAAGTTCGGCCAGATTAATGTGCCTCGCATCATTGGTCGGATGCAGCCAACAAGCATCTTCCATAATGTTTCCATTCACTTCCAATGCCACTCCCGTAGCAATGGAATTTGCATCAACCCAGACTTTCATCTCGTTTCCATCAACGCACCAATTTCCCCTAACTGGATCTTATTCCCACACTCTTGCAGTCGTTTTCGACAGCATCTGACAGAGAGAGGCATCTTTGGTCTCATCGTCCCATCCTTTGGTTAGCGAACTTGCTCGACGCTTGATGAACGCAGTAACAACCTTAAGCCAGCCGCACACTGGGAAGTGGCCAACCAATTTCCCACACAAGGAAAATACACGTCGACGTGTCATTACATGCAGCATTTCTGGAATCTGGCCACCTCGTTTCCATTTGAGAGAGTCACTCTCTTCCCAGACCTGCAGACCCAGGACCTTAGTTCCATCTCTCAATCGTTCTGGATCTTTGCAGACCAGTCCGTACTTTAGGAAGTGTTGCTGCACACGAACCGCAGAGACCAGTCGTTCGTTGATGAAGATATCGTCGACATAGGCTGACGTGGCATTTTTAATTTTCTCATCTTGAGACATTATCACAGCAATCACAGACTTCATAATAAGCGGCGCCACATTTAGGCCGAACCCTAGTTGAGTAAAGCAAAAATGCTTGCCTTTGATAATTACTGTTTGGAAAGGCCACAATACTTTGTCAATGTGAATTTGTAGGTATTCCTCAAATCTAAAAGCGACACATCGGCTCCTTGTTGCCGCCACTCTCTGAGTCTTTGCGCGCACACTTCTGCGTTAGCAGTGAATGCATCCACATAGTCATTTAGTTCTCGATAGTCGACTACTGGTCGGAATTTCTGCTTGCACAACCGCCATCAAAGGAATTAGCCCCTTCGGAGGACCTAGTTCTTTCTCGGAATATGGTAATAGCCATCGGTTGCGCTGCCACAGTGAGAGTTCTTCGTCGTACGCTTCCCGGATGTGATCAGGCACTTTATATTGCTGCACTCTATTTGTTAGCTCATTGGGAATACGACCACACGCCCATTTCCACGATGCTGTTCATAATTTTGTACTCTGATCAAATCTTACAACAAAGTCGGGTTCGTCGATAAAAATGGCTGCACACTTGTTCAGGTTCCCGAATCGCACGTTACCAGATTCAGTCAGGTGTACGCCGCCAAGCTCTCTAATCGCATCAATTCCAAGAAGGAGATCGAATCTTAACAACTGCCCGTCCACAACTAAAACCTCAATATCTACAGGCTGAACTTGCTCAACACCCAACTTGATTTTTCCGTAACCCAAACACTTCAGGGTTTTTCCGTCGGCGGTCAATACTCCCACCTCCTTATCCCTCCAGCAACGACACACGGCCTTGCTCACCAGCGTCTGTGAGCATCCGGACACCAGAGCCGCGCACTCTTGTCCATCCACGTAGACTTTTACAGTAGGTAAGGTGCGGGTTTTTACTTGGTCGGAAAGAAGGCTGGCGCTGACGTCTCCTCCCCTTGGGCGTTTCCCTGGCACTCTTGTGAAATGTGCCCAAGTCCGTTGCACTGTAAACACCGTTTCTCGCTGCCAAATCTCTGTAATTTACTATCTGCCCCCTTCGAGGGTCCTTGTGTACAATTTCTGGCCATATGGTTAGGCCCAGAGCACTTGTAGCTGATGATTGCTCTGTTGTATTGTTTGGCGGAGGAAAGTTCTACATCCAAACACGGTCGTCTTACAGACGTGGCGGCTGATACTTGGTGCCCGTTGTCATCCGTCATGATGGCTCTTGCCCGATTCAGCTCATTATCTTCACTCTGGCCGAGTCTCTAAGAAGCTGCCTGACATACTGTGGCAACTCCGTCACGAATGCACAAGCCATCCATCGATCGGGCAAAGGTTCGCCAATCAGCCGAGTGAAACGATACATTTCAGCCAGAAATTCGTCTACCGTTTCCTCTGGGCGGGGACGCCTCGCCACAAATTGGTTGAATGCGTTGAATCTATCCGTTGTATACGCAGTCATATAGGCCTGGTTAATTTGTTCCGCGTCTGCATTTTTCTCTTGACTCAACTGTCTGTACACGACAAGCGCGCCGCCTCGTAGCCGTAATGGTAGAACATGCTCGATTTTTTCCATGGCGCAGAGTTCACAAACTAACTCGACATTCTCTATCCATTCAACGATAGGCTTGCCAGTTGTAGCACAGCTGAATTCCGGAATTAGCCGGATGTCGAAAGCCTTGACATCTATACCAAGTGTATGTGTTCCAAAATAGCTTATAAATGGGAATTCAGAAGTCTATGACTAGACTTCAAACGTTAAACAAACAAAAAAAAAACATAATCCGCTGGCTCACTATTTGTCATGATAATTAAATCTATTATTATTGTGCAGCAACCAGTAGATTTGTTACTTCGAGGTTGTGAGTTCAATCCTCACTAGAAAACTAGTAAGCCAAAACTTATTTCTCTTTCCATCTGCAAGCCAGGCAAAGGCGGTCCGCCTTTGCCTGGCTTGCAGATGGCTTACTGCGGGGAAGAACTAAGTTCGAGCCACCTCCACCGCTCGATTCTGGCTCAAGATCACATCAATTCCGCCACAAGAAGGATTTGTCAGTCTCTTCTTCTTCTTCTTCTTCTTCTTCTTCTTCTTCTTCTTCTTCTTCTTCTTCTTCTTACTATTATTATTATCATTATTTGACCTCTTACTTCCTATTTGGACTGATTAGTACTTAATTGGACTGATTAGTACTTATTATTACAACCTGTGTGGAGTTATTACTACTTACTTTTACATATTACTACCTATTTAGACTTATTACTACTTACTTTAACTCATTACTATTTAACTTAACTTATTACTACTTACTTTCACATATTACTACCTATTTTGATTTATTACTACCTATTTCGATGTATTACTACTTAATCGGTCGTATTACAACCTATTTGGACTGGTCACAAAAAGCTGCATTCTAATCGGCCCGGATTGCCCTCAAGGCGCGTCGCCGTAGATCTCGGAAACCTGGGGTACTCTTGAGTCGAGCCACTCTTGCCCTTTCCGCGATCTCAAGGGTACCGCCGGTGTTCCAGTCTCAATAGCACCGTCTGGGGATGAGTACATATGCAACAGTGCCCTTCTAACGGTCGAGGATGTGCACACTGTCCTCACCCGTCTTTGGAATAAATTATGCTCCGATGAATTGGCTACTCTGGTGCCCCCTCGACGTAAATTAACTAGACCAACTCGACAATCAACTAAATCCCATCCATTTACCGTGGAGGTCCCCAGATGCCGGAGTGATTTCTACTCAAATAGCTTCTTTCCTCGTGCTGCTGGCTTCTGGAACTCCCTTCCTGCCCCCTGTTTCCCCGACAGTACTGATATGCAGAAATTTAAAACTAATGTAAACAGACATCTCGCTGCGCAGATTCTAATTTAGGTTGACCCCCCCCCCCCACCTTCTCTCTTTTTTTGTTAGTAGCCCTTTCTACAGTGGCGACTTGCCTTGTTTGGAGTGAACTATGTTAAAAAAAATAACTAAGCACCAAGTAAAGATGGCATTCTATAAAGCAAAGCCGGATGTCTTCGTTGCTTGGCTTCACCGAGTTTTCTCCATGGTGTGGGAGACGGAGCGATTTGTAGGGGACTGGAGCGATGCAAACGCCTTCTTTTCTTAAAAAAGGCGTCAAAAAGCTATGTTCTAACTACAGGGGCATCAACCTAATCGACCTCACTGCAAAGACTTTAGCCGTCCGTCTGCTGAAGAGGTTCCAAGCCACCCGCCATATCCGCACCAACACAGCTCATAGTGACTTCCGGCCGTGTAGAGGATGCATTGATCAAATTTTCAATCTCCGACGGGTCCTGTAACAGTGGTGGGCTTACCAATATCCTGCCGTACCCGGCTTCATGTATTTCGCAGCAGCCTTCGATTCAGTAAATCGGAAAACCTTTTGGCGCATAATGCTGACGGACGGCATCTCAAAGAAGCTGCTTCGTCTTATCCAAGGCTACTATCGGTCGACTCAGACACGGATGAAAGTCTATGGCTAAGAGACGGTGTCGTTCGAAGTCGGGACCGGTGTCCGACAGAGGTGCGCTTCATCGCCGACTCTTTTCACTACGTTCTCAACACTGCGCTCTGAGACTTTCTGGGCGTAGAGATCGAGAGAGGAATCGTAGTGATAGACCTGACCTACGCGTATGATATCGTGCTGCTGTGCACCAACAGTAAAGATGTACACCGTGATCTCGAAACGGTGCACACTGCGACTGCCGCCGTTAATCCTCTAATTAATTCCATCAAGTCGTAAGTTATGAGATCATTAGTCCCGGCCGACATCTGGCAGCCGATATCTCTCGCGGGCGAAGAATTGGAGGAAGTGGAGTCGTTCGGCTACTTGGGCTCAACGGTGATGCCAACGGGGCAGGGTACGGCCGAGGTTTATCATCGTATTGGTGCCGCCCGGTCTTCCATTGGGCGCCTCAAACGGTGTCTGTGAGACAGAAGGGACATTTCTTCAGTGACCAAAGGCAGTATCTACCAGGCCATCGTTCGTACTATCCTTCTCTACGGCTGAGAAACGTGGCCTATGAGAATGGTCGATCAGCGGAAGATGGAGTTCTCCGACAACGAATTCACAGAGTTCTACGGGTTACTGTCGCCAGTCTTCGCCTTCATTTGTCCCTTCGCCCCCCCCCACTTCTGTGATCATACAGCGACGTCTGCGATGGTTTGGGCATACAGCCAGACGTCCGGAGAGCGAATTGAGCCATAGGAGCCCTCTTCCACTTCCAATCCGGCGATAATCGAGCTCTCGTATCCGCAGGTGGTTGGTCTACGCTGATGGAATCATGAATGACTAGCTATTTCCAGTGACCTGTCACAGGATCGTCGTGTGTTGTCCACAATGGTTCGAGATGCCGTTGGGATGAATGCCGCTTCAAGTACAATTAGGTAATTCTGTATAATATTTGGTTTATAATACGTTTGTATGTCGGAATCTGGCGTAGTACAACAGCTCATTTGTTGATCCAGCGAACGGCATCGCTTGCTAACGGGACGATATGTCGTTTCTCGATCCAGGCGACCTCGAGTGGTCTTGCCAGTCGGTCCCGGCTTCAATCTCTTCCTTTCCGCTGACACAGCAGTAAACCCAATTCGGGAATTATATTTCCCTTTCTTCTTGCTGTCGCTTCTCTTTCTGCTTTCAATGTCTGCACCCTAGCTGCTATTGTAAGCAGCTGACCTGTCGCCTCCACCACTCTCTGAATACGCTTTGTCGTTGTCACAATTTCGTGCCGGCGGTTTCTCTCTGTAACTGAAATCAATCTACACATAACAAAATATAACAAGCCTTCTCTTTTAGTGTTGGATAGTGACCCTATGGGGGTGGACGTATCTGTTGGAAATCGGGTTTGACTTGCGCGATTTGTTGCGGAATCACCTCGTGCAACTTTGGTGCGACGTTTTCTCACGGTTCGGGTGACAGTTGACGAGACCTCGGGGGTCGAGAGTTAGGTCAAACCGGTGCGTCGATCACGAGGTTTCGTGACGTCACAGTTTTCCCGGTGGAAAAACTAAGTTGAGACTAGAGTTTTGGACTTGGAAGCCGATGAGTCAAGACGCATTAGCCATGTAGCGATTACAAGCTAGGGGATTACGGATTCCCCGAAGTTGAGAGCCAGGCGATGTCTCCTATCTTCCTTCCTTTACAAGTAGCTAAGTATTTAGAAAATTAACTAGCGTAAGCTTCTCTCTCTGCTACAACGAACTTGTCCAGTATCGACAAGCTAGATAGTAATAAATGGCTCTAAATTAAAAAGGAGAAGCCTTGTTATATTTTATTGTGCGTAAAAGGTTTGATTTCACTATACGAAGAAACCGCCGGTATGATGGA
This sequence comes from Sepiola atlantica, assembly GCA_963556195.1. Lineage (NCBI taxonomy): Eukaryota > Metazoa > Mollusca > Cephalopoda > Sepiida > Sepiolidae > Sepiola > Sepiola atlantica. Next base: position 60,848,585 of record OY744532.1, on the reverse strand, counting down.
AGCAACGAGCGGAGTTATGACGCTCGGCGAAGCGACAGACAGATAGCAGCCCGACACAAAGCAGGCGACAACAATGGCGGTGAAAAAAAGGGACGCACGGTTAGTACAAATAGTTCCATGCAGCTGGGAAATGCGAATAGAAACGACACATTGTTCCGTTTCGGGATCCACAGACGAGAGTTCTACGACGCTTGAGATTCGACATTACAACGTGTTGTTATAACCAGTAATTCAACATTGGCGATTTGATGCAAGTTGGCCAGCCCCAACGTCATGGGAGGGGGAGGGAAGATACGAACCGGAGTTGCCACGAGAAAAAGAAAACTTTGAACACAACAAAGAGTCCAGGCGGAATCTGTAAGTAGAGCTTTCGTTTATGTTGATCGATTCAGAGCGAACTTTTTATGAGAACCAAAAAGAACAATGAACTAAGTTGCACACACACACACACACACACACACACACACACACACACACACACACACACACACACACACACACACACACACACACACACACACACACACACACAATAATTGTTTGAAAAAAAGGAAATGTATATACATATATACATGCGTAATGTTATTGGCAGAAAAAACCAGTGAACTTACAATATACACACACACGCAAAATGTAAACTTTTTATAGAAGAAAATGAGACGATTGAGACTTTCAAAAGAAACTTTTTTATTGATTTTGTTTCTGTAATTTTGATACGTATTTGTTCTTGTAGGGGGGGGGAAGGGAGATATTTTTTTGTTTGTTTTGTTGTTGTCGATAATTGAGGATGTTCGTTTTTCTTTGTTGTTGTTAAAAATAATTGTTATGTATATCTATTGAGAGAGAGGCACGTTATGTTTTCCCTGTGTTTTTTCTTACGTAACCAGAAAAAAAGAAGTTTTTGGTTTTGCATGCGTCAAAATTAATTAAGAATGAATAAAAAAGAAAAACAGTTATTAGATCGTTATAGATTTACGGTCAGCCACGCACAAACAGATTTCGGATGTTGAGGATTGACCTTTGGGAGGCGATGAAATTTTAGCGTGAGGTCCGATGTTTAAGGTCTGTGGAGCCATGTCTCTTCCAACTGATGGGTTGGGATTGAGTTATGTTCGCTACGCGTGACCCGTTAAGGTAGCCGGTGAGCTTGCGATTATACGGACAAAGAGTTGTTCGGTGTCACACGCGTGAAAAGAAAAGCGAGTTGTAGCCATGAAAAGATTGGCATGCTATATTTGGGGGGACCTCGGAGTTGCCGCATTGGTATTGGTCAATCAAGCATGAATGATGATATATTTAATTTGTAGGTATGGGTCCGTCCTAGGTTTTGAATGTGAGCGACTGTGCGCAGAGACGCCTCTCCACCCAACGACATAGTTAGAATCACGGGAAGGGTACAGTTAGTAAGCGATGCAAGCGAGTCCGCATCAACGGGGTTTGGAGTTAATTTTGGGGTTACGGAGCACTTCGTGCGCGTGTCGGGGGCAGATATAGCCATGGATAGGTTTGACATTGAAAGAAGGTATCGTATTTTAAAGGCCTGTGATAGAGATAGATAAGAAAATGTGATCGGATTGAGGCCATATGTGGTGTCGGAGATACCACCCAAAAGACACACTGTTTCCACAGAGGTGTCTTGAACCGAGTGCAGATCTAGTGCTTATAGATAGAACAGCACTTAGAATTAAAATCGTGTGCTGACCATTAGGTTATATGTTTTGAGATAGGGGTTTCTGTTGTTCTCCGTAGTTCGCGGTAATGTCCGCCAGTTAGAAAATGACCATCGGTTGTAAATCGATGCTATGGAGTACGAGTGTAAGGTGAGTGTATGCCTATGTGTTAGTGTGAGTGCCCCGGGGTCAGAGGTCAGACCGTTGTGGGTTCAGTGGTGAACTGATCAGGTAATGGGGCAATGGCGCCCGATAATGTTAATGACGGGGATGGCCACGAGAGCCGATATTGATCGTAAAAGAGATTTCCTTACATCCCGGAGATTACGTCATGGGCCGAGGAGAGGCCGGTTGAAGGGGTTGGACGTTGGAGGTCCAGCCCTACTGACCCATGGTTCTAAGCAGACCTACAGCAGGGGCGTAATAAAAATCAAAATCTTAGGATTGTTTTTTTTTGTATAGGGAGGGGAGGAATGTTGGATAGTGACCCCATGGGGGTGGACTTATCTGTTGGAAATCGGGGTTAACTTGCGCGATTTGTTGCGGAGTCACTTCGTGCAACTTTGGTGCGACGTTTTCTCACGGTTCGGGTGACAGTTGACGAGACCTTGGGGGTCGAGGGTTAGGTCACACCTGTGCCTCGATCACGAGGTTTCGTGACGTTACAGTTTTCCCGGTAGGAAAACTAAGTTAAGGCTAGAGTTTTGAACTTGGAAGCAGATGAGTCAAGACGCATTAGCCATGTAGCGATTACAAGCTAGGGGATTTTGGATTCCTCGAAGTTGAGAGCCAGGCGATGTCTCCTATCTTCCTTCCTTTACAAGTAGCTAAGTATTTAGAAAATTAACTAGCGTAAGCTTCTCTCTCTGCTACAACGAACTTGCCCAGTATCGACAAGCTAGATAGTAATAAATGGCTCTAAATTAAAAAGGAGAAGCCTTGTTATATTTTATTGTGCGTAAAAGGTTTGATTTCACCATACGAAGAAACCGCCGGTATGATAGAAGCAGCGAGCGGAGTTATGACGCTCGGCGAAGCGACAGACAGATAGCAGCCTGACACAAAGCAGGCGACAACAATGGCGGTGAAGAAGAGGGACGCACGGTTAGTACAAATAGTTCCATGCAGCTGGGAAATGCGAATAGAAACGACACATTGTTCCGTTTCGGGATAAACAGACGAGAGTTCTACGATGCCAGAGATTACGACATGTTTATAAACCAGTAATTTAACATTAGTTCCGAGCCATTTATGTTCATTTATTAGCTTGTCGACACCGAATCAAGTTCGTTGAAACAGAGAGAGAGAAGTTTACTCTAGTTAATTCTCTAATTACTTAATCACTTGCAAAGGAAGGAAGAGGGTGACATCGTCTGGCTCTCATTTTTGGGGATCTGAATTCCCCTATCTTATTTAATCACTACATGGCTAAGGCGACTTGACTAGTCGGCTTCCTGTCAAGAACTGAAATCTCACTGCAGTTTTCTCACCGGGAAAACTGTGACGTCATGAAATCTCGTTATCAACGCACAGGTGCGACCCAACCCTCGATCCGAGGTTTCAACAACTGTCACCGCGAATCGTGAGAAAACATCGCACTAAAGTCGCACGAGATTACTCCGTTACAAATCGCGCAAGTTAAGCGATCTCTCTGTGCGTCCATCATCACATGCGTCCCATTATATAACATTCTTCCCCTCCCTATACAAAAAAACAATCCTACGATTTTTATTTTTATTACGCTCCCGTTGTAGGTCTGCTTAGAACTATGGGTTAGTACGGCTGGACCTCCAGCGTCCAACCTCTTCAGCCGACCGTTCCATTCGGCCCATGACGTTATCTCCGGGATGTAAGCAAACCTCTGTTACGATCAATATCGGCTCTCGTGGCCATCCCCGTCATAAACATTATCGGGCGACATCGCCCCATCACCTACTCAGTTTACCACTGAACCCAGAACGGTCTGACCTCTGACCCCGGGGCATTTACACCAACACATAGGCATACAGTCACCTTACTCTCGTACTCCATAACATCGATTTACAACCGATGGTCATTTTCTAACTGGCTGATATTACCACGAATTACGGGGAACAAAAAAAACAGAAATCCCTATCTTATTTAACTTAATGTGGTCAGCCCACGAATTTAATTTTACGTACCGCTCTATCATTTAACTCTATGTCTAGTTCGACCCTCTGTGGAGTTCGCGTCTATTTCGGAGACATTCAAATCAGATCTCGATCCGAGACACATTTCCTGTCTATTTGATATTCCAGGACCCTAAAATACGGCACGTTGTCGACCCATCTATGGTCATAGCTGCCCTCGACACGCGCACCGAGGTGCCTCCACCCCAATTATCACCAAACTCCGTTGATGCGGACTCGCTTGCATCGTTTGCTAACTGTACCCTTCCCGTGATTCTAACTATATCGTGGGGGGGGGGTGAAAGGTCCCTCCGCGCCGGGTCGGTCACATCCAAAACCCAGAACGGACCCGTTCCTAAACTTAGAATTATCACGATTCATGCTTGATTTATTAATGCAACATGTGACAAACCCTGAGGTCCCCAAAGATAATCCATAATCCGCTATTCATTTCATAGCTACAAATCCGTTCACTTTCATACACGTGTGCGTCGGATCACTCATGTCCGTCTTTTCGCAAGCCATCTTTTGGCTACCCCATATGGGGCACATGTAGCGAACACCGACAATCCTCAACTATTCCATTATAGCCCGCCTATACGATAAACAGGGGGGGGGGAGTCGGAAAACAAACGGCCCGCTCGGCCTTAACAACGGACCTCCGCTAAAATTTCATCGCATCTCAAAGTCAATCCTCAACATCCGAAATCTGTTTGTGCGTGACTGACCCTAAATCTATAACGATATAATAACTGTTTTTTCCCATTCTTAATTAATTTTAACGCACGTAACCCAACTTCCTTTTCTGGTCACGTTAAAAAAATACTGGGGAAAATATAATGTGCTTCTCTCTCAATAGATATGCATAATTTTTCTTCTTTTTTAAATCATAACAACAAAAAATATTTCCCTTCCTCCCCCTACAAGAACAAATACGTATCAAAATTACAGAAACAAGATCAATAAAAAGTTTCTTCCAAAGTCTCAATCGTCTCATTTTCTTCTATAAAAAGTTTACGTTTTGCGTGTGTGTGTGTGTATATTGTTAAGTTCACTGTTTTGGGTTTTTTTTCTTCTGCTAATAACATTACGCATGTATATAGGTATATACATTTTCTTTCCTTTTTTTTCAAACAATTATTTGTGTTTGCGTGTGTGTGTATGCAACTTAGTTCATTGTTCTTTTTGTTTCTCATAAAAAGTTCGCTCTGAGACTCGATCAACAGTAAACGAAAGTTCTACTTACAATGATTCCGCTTGGACCCTTTGTTGTGTTCGAAGTTTTCTTTTTCTCGTGGTAACCCCGGTTCGAATCTCCCCCCTCCATGACGGTGGGGGGGGGGAGGGGCTGGCAAACCTGCACAAAATCGCCAATGTTGAATATTTGGTTTATAATACGTTTGTATGTCGGAATCTGGCGTAGTACAACAGATCCTTTGTTGATCCAGCGAACGGCATCGCTTACTAACGGGACGATATGTCGTTTCTCGATCCGGGCGACGTCGAGTGGTCTTGCCAGTCGGTCCCGGCTTCAATCTTTCCCTTTCGGCTGACACAGCAGTAAACCCAATTCGGGAATTATATTTCCCTTTCTTCTTGCTGTCTCTTCTCTTTCTGCTTTCAATGTCTGCACCCTAGCTGCTATTGTTAGTAGCTGACCCGTCGCAGCCACCACTCTCTGCAGACGCTTTGTCGTTGTCACAATTTCGTGCCGGCGGTTTCTCTCTGTAACTGAAATCAATCTACACATAACAAAATATAACAAGCCTTCTCTTTTCGTTCCAAGCCATTTATTTTCATTTATTAGCTTGTCGACACCGAAGCAAGTTCGTTGAAACAGAGAGAGAGAGAAGCTTACTCTAGTTAATTAACTAATTACTTAACTACTTGCAAGGGAAGGAAGAGGGGGACATCGTCTGGCTCTCATTTTTGGGGATCTTAATTCCCCTATCTTATTTAATCGCTACATGACTAAGGCAACTTGATTAGTCGGTTTCCCGTCAAGAACTGAAATCTCACTGCAGTTTTCTCACCGGGGAAACTGTGACGTCACGAAATCTCGTGATCAACGCACAGGTGCGACCCAACCCTCGAGGTCTCATCAACTGTCACCGCGAATCGTGAGAAAACATCACACCAAAGTTGCACGAGATGACTCCGTTACAAATCGCGCAACTTAAGCGATCTCTCTGTACGTCCATCATCACATGCGTTCCATTATATAACAATGGAACTTATTACCACTTACTTGGGCAATTACTACCTATTTAGACATATTATTACAAGGTTGGACTTATTTCTACGTACTTGGACTTATTCCTACTAATTTGTACTTATTCCTAGTTAGTTGGACTTATGACTACTGACTTGATCTTAATACTACTTAGTTGGACTTATTGCTACTCAATTGGATTCATTACAACATAGTTTGACTTATTATTACTTACTTATACTTATTATTACATATTTGGACTTATTACAACTTACTTGGACTTACTTCTTCCTATTTGGACGTATTCCCATGTATGAATACTTATTATGCATTAGTTAAACTTATTACTACCCACTTGGACCTATTTCTACTTACTAGGACTAATTACTAATCATTTGACACATTACTACATATTATGACTTATTACTTCGTTTTTGACTTATTACTACCTAATTAAACTGATTACTACCTAATGTTACTTATTACTACTTAGCTAGACTTATTACTATTTACTATTTAGTTGGACATTACAACTTACTCGGACTTATTACTACTCACTTCAACTTATATCGACTTACTTGAATTCATTACACCTTTAAACTTATTACTACTTTGTTAGATTTATTACTATTAATTAGACTTGTTACTAATTACTTGTATATATTACAACTAACTTAGTCTTACTACTACTTATTGGAGCAATTACTACGTATTTCGACCTATAACTTACTGAGACATATTGCTACAAACATAGTGTTGCAACTTCTGGCAGCTACTACTACGTATTTCGCCGTATAACTTCTTTATTCGACTTAGTTGGACTTATTACTACTTACTTGGTCTTATTGCAACTTCTGGGAGCTACTACTACGTATTTCGATCCATAACTCCTTTATTAGACTTATTAGTACTTACTTTAATTTATTACAACTTACTTTGTCTTATTACAACTTCTGAAGGCTACTACTACGTATTTCGACCTATAACTTCTTTATTGGACTTATTAGTACTTACTTAGACTTATTACTACTTATTTGGTCTTAGTAAACTTCTGGGAGCTACTACTACGTATTTCGACCTATAACTTCTTTATTGGACTTATTAGTATTTACTTTGACTTATTAATACTTATTTGGTCTTATTACAACTTCTGGGAGCTACCACTACGTATTTCGACCTATAACTTCTTTATTGGACTTATTAGTACTTACTTTGACTTATTACTACTTACTTTGTCTTATTACAACTTCTGGGAGCTATTACTACGTATTTCGACCTATAACTTCTTTATTCTTCTTTATTATTTTACTACTTATTTGGTCTTATTACAACTTCTGGGAGCTAATACTACGTATTTCGACCTATAACTTCTTTATTGGACTTATTAGTACTTACTTAGACTTATTATTACTTACTTTGTCTTATTACAACTTCTGGGAGCTATTACTACGTATTTCGACTTATAACTTCTTTATTTTTCTTTATTATTTTACTACTTATTTGGTCTTATTACAACTTCTGGGAGCTACTACTACGTATTTCGACCTATAACATCTTTATTGGACTTATTAGTACTTACTTAGACTTATTACTACTTACTTTGTCTTATTACAACTTCTAAAAGCTACTACTACGTATTTCGACCCATAACTTCTTTATTGGACTCATTAGTACTTACTTGGTCTCATTGCAACTTCTTTTAGCTACTACTACTACGTATTTCGTCTTATAACTTTTTTATAGGACTTATTAGTACTTACTTAGACTTATTACTACTTACTTGGTCTTAATGCAACTTCTGGGAGCTACTACTACGCATTTCGACTCATAACTTTTGTATTGGACTTATTAGTACTTACTTAGACTTATTACTACTTGGTCTTATTGCAACTTCTTGGAGCTACTACTACGTATTTCGACCTATAACATCTTTATTAGACTTATTAGTACTTACTTTGACTTATTACTACTTACTTGGTCTTATTGCAACTTCTTGGAGCTACTACTACGTATTTCGACCTATGACTTCTTTATTGGGCTTATTAGTATTTACTTTGACTTATTACTACTTACTTGATCTTATTGCAACTTCTTGGAGCTACTACTACGATTTTCGACGTATAACTTCTTTATAGGACGTATTAGTACTTACTTTGACTTATTACTAGTTACTTAGTTTCATTGCAACTTCTTGGAGCTGTAGAATGCTTCTTACATCTATAAGCACGAAATTGAATCAAACAAAAAACACTGTATAACAACAGACGAAAGAGAATTTATTTCAAAGGGTTACTTTACCGTTTGGTAAAGTAACAAAATATATAGTGTTTAGAAAGGAAAATAAGAGAAGCGTCAACGTCGTGGCTGCTGCTGGAACGATAGTCAGGCAGGAGAGAGCTGTTTCATCGATCGCGTCTGATGGGATGTTTGTTTTCAAACCACAGACGGAAAGTTCCAAATTAGCATCTATCAATCGATGTCTGCGCATGTCTACTAAAATATTAAAGTGGTGCAGAAAGTCCGAGCCCAAGATGGGGTAAGGTAAATCAGCCACATTAAATACCCACGTACAGTCTCTGTGTATTTCCAAGTCAAAAGAATGAGAAAGTTGACTGTACGTGGGAATTGGTGAATGGTTTACGGCTTGCAGAGTAATAGGCGATACTGGTGGTTTTTCTTTGAGGAGTTTCAGTGGCCAAATGCTGCAAGCGGCTCCCGTGTCAACCAAGCAGCGTGCCTGGGAAATGGAGTCATAAAGAAAAAGTGTACGATTGTGTAGCTTCAGTGAAGACGATACCGTGCTCAAGTCTCCAGAAATCATTTTCCCTGGTTCGTAAATGAACAGGGGCTCTTACATTGCCGTGCATGAGTGCCAAAGCAACTGTGATAAAAGCATAGTCCTGGCTGGTTAGAGTGTCGGCGGCGGCGTGGAGATGGTGAACGGCTTTGATACCGACGTCTGGGCGATTGCGACCTCATACGTAACTTACTAAACTCTCTGGTAAGCCGCTCTATAGCTGCAAGTACAGCAACAGACGTGGCTGGTTGGCTCGGGTGTCTAGCGGTGGCAGAAAACGAAGAAACTTCAGCCTGCGGCCGAGGGTCAGACGCGGTGGTAGGTCTATGAGTGAAATCCATCACTTTATCCGCCGACGAAGCTATCACGTCCACGGAGCTAGTCTCCATCATGGGTGCTAGGATAGCTTTGGCCTTCAGCGGCAGCCTCGAAAAAAAAGTTGCTTAATGAGGGCATTATCCGCTGGGGCCTCTTCTGCCAGCTCTCTTATCCTACGGAGCAATTCGCTTGGCGTGCGGTCCCCCAAATGCTCGTCGTGAACCAACGTTTGGAAACGTTTTTCTGCCGAGAGTGAGGACCTCCTGCTTGATGCTGTCGTAGGTGGAACCGCAGGGTGTGTCAGTTATCAGATCTTTGACAACTGGCGTCAATGACGCGGGGAATGCACTAAATAATATGTGCAATCGCCGCTACTCCGCGATATTATTTGCCGCAAAATATGACTCTAGTTGGGCGAACCAAACTCGAACGTCGCCGACAAAGGCAGGTACTGTGCTGCCCATCTTTCGGGGTAGGGGTGGGGGGTTACTCCTATACAACAGACCAAAAAATCAATTCGAAAAATGGGGGAAAAACATTACAAAAACACTAGAGTGAAAACAAAATGAATGAGAAAATATTTATGTTGAGAGCCAAGGATAAATATACAGAGCAAAAAGGAGAAAAGTGTGAGTATTTGTTTGTGTTAAAATGTGTGTACTCACGTCTTGTGAAGAACCTTTAAACAAAAAATATTCGTTTAAAAATTTTTTTTTTTAGGTAAAAAGAGTTGTCTGCTTTCATCAAATATTTCGTTCACCGTTGAATATTTTTTAATCTTTTTTTAAAATTAAAGTGACTTGTTTTTGTTTTTTTTGTGCAACGCGCTTCTTGGTTGTAATTAAGTAAACTTTTTCTTTTTTATTTTGTTGAAAAATATATATATTTTTTTATGAAAATTATATTTTTATGTTTACAAGAATTTTCTTTACCCTTTTTAATAGAAATATTTTTTTTTTGCTTCGTGAAAAGTTTTTGTTCAATTTGTTGATATCTGTTTTTCGTGAATTCTTAGCGCTGTTTTTATCTTTTGATGTTTTTGTTGGAAGATATTTTGTTGATTTTCATTGAAATTTTCTTTTATATCAGAAAGTAGTGTTTTTCCTTTGTCACGAAAGATTTTCTTTAGTTGTTTTTGTTGATTTTCGTTGCTGTTTGTTGACTTTTTCTCCGAGTTTTTGAGTTCGCTTGAAAAAGTAACGGAGTTGAAATTTCATTGAGTTATTTTAGGCGTTGCTGTTGTTTTGTTTACTTTTCAAAAGCTGGTGTTTTTTTTTATCGTTTTGCTGTGTAAATACTTCGAAGGTTTTTTATTTGCTTAACTCAATCTCGGGCAATTTTTTGTTTTGTTTTTAAACGTCGGGAGTCACCATTGTAGAATGCTTCTTACATCTATATGCACGAAATTGAATCAAACAAAAAAACACTGTATAACAACAGACGAAAGAGAATTTATTTCAAAGGGTTACTTTACCGTTTGGTAGAGTAACAAAAAATTGGACAGTGTCCAGAAAGGAAAATAAGAGAAGCGTCAACGTCGTGGCTGCTGCTGGAACGATAGTCAGGCAGGAGAGAGCTGTTTCCTCGATCGCGTCTCGTTTCTCTCTGCCGATCTCGTCCAAAGACTCAACTGTCAAAGTAGTCCGTTTGGGGCCAGCTAGAAAATCATACGCCCTGCAAGCCGATTGGTCAGTGTATGACCAATTTGCCCACAGGGGACAAGAAGAAATAGGTCCTATGTCCGACCGCTACAGAGCTACTACTACGTATTTCGACCTATAATTTCTTTATTGGGCTTATTGATACTTACTTTGACTTATTACTACTTACTCCGTCTTATTGCAACTTCTGGGAGCTACTACTACTACGTATTAAGACATATAGCTTCTTTATTGGGCTTATTAGTACTTACTTTGACTTATTACTACTAACTTGGTATAATTACTACTAACTTGGACTTATCACTACTTACTTTGATCTAATGCTACCTATTTGACTTTGTATTACTTAATTGCACTTATTACTACTTTCTCAGACCTATTACTACGTTTCTAGACTTATGACTAAATTACTCATAGTGTTATATAATGGCCCTGTAAGACGTATGCGTTGGGGATCGTTTGCTTTGGCTTACGCGATTTAGTGCGGCTGGACCCGTACAGTCGAGTGAAAAATAAAACTGGTTCTCACAGTTGGAGCTCACAAACGTTGGCAGGCCACCATGTTGATGAGAACTTTTAGGTCTGGGATTCAAGGGAGTCAGGTTGTAACGAATGCACATGTGCAAAGGGGTTCTGTGACGTCACCGGCTCTTGTGTGGGAAACTGAGTTTTGAGTCTGGCTCTTGGAAGCAAGCTGAACAGATGTATTTCTCCATGTAGTCCGCAAATGAAAAAGGGAATTTATTCCCCTAAAAGAATACAGGCGTGAGGAGATTCCTTCCTCCCCCCTCCTGGAATGGCTAAGGACTTAATGGATTATATATAGCTAGGAATTAACTACGATAAAAGTAATGAATTGATATTTCTCTTCGTTAGTAAAACATCTCTAAGAACGACAGAAACTTGACGCCTAAATAAAAGTAATCACATTTAGAAGAGAGAGTATGCCTTGTTTTTCGCTGTGTATGAGAATCTTTGTTACAGTCCAATACAACGATGATGATACTAGACGCGCGGAGTGTGGCGATGATGGTGGCGATGTTCCACAGCAGTCCTGAAACGAGGAGAGAACTCAGCCGCTGGACGACATCGAGACGACACCCCTCCACGACGAAGAACTAAAAGGTACGAGTAATTAAAGGACTATGTAACAATATTACTACTTACTTGGACCGTTTACTAATTATTCGGACTTATTTCTACTTAATTGAACTACCAACTAACGTATTACTACTTTCTTAAACTTATTAATTAACGTGAATAATTTAGAAATGCTACAAGTGAGAAACTGTCTTTTCTCATGCCATAATCTTTGGTAATACTTTGTGTGTGTCGGGTTCGAATCCAGTTCGTTCCACAGAGACACTTTCATCAAAACCCATATCTGACCTTGTATCTAACCTCCTAGAGAGGGATAAACGAAATACTTTGCACTTTACGAGTTTGACTTTGTGTTGTTTTTGGACTCGGTGTATAATTGTAATTCAACATGGCCTCGCTCGTGTTAGAGATGAGGCTACCACCTTTACGTCGCTATAAAAACGGCGTTAATATAATATCAAATATTTATATTTTACCGCGAAACTCTTTCAATTCCAACTGAATTGTGTACATTTAGTAAATTCCAGCTGAATTGTGTACATTTATTAAATCTATGTCAGCTCCTTCAAATTTCAGAAAAGTCGCAATCAAATCTTAACGCTGACGTAATCAATCGTTTCTAAAACAATCAAACATGTGAATATAGATAGGCAGGCGAAATGCACATGACAGATTATGCATCGACACATGAGATAGATTAAATTAATGTTACCATCCAGATTATTCCCACGAGTCTTTGTCCTTTTTGACGATATCTTCTGAAAAAAAAATTAAGTTTTATCTCAGACAAGAGAGAATTTTTTGTTCAACACAAAATGAGAACAGATGGTGCGAGGGTTGATTGAAGCGGCTATCGTCGGTAAAACCTGTTTAGTAGCCTGCGCCCCCCTCCCTCACGATAGTGTTAGATGTCGGTTCGAATCGAATGCTTTTTGAACGATCTAGTCGATCAATTCTGTCCTAGCGAAATGCGTCACGTGACGTGTTAAGGAACAAGACAAGCGAGTTACCTTCTCTTTGTTGATTTTTCTTTTTTCTTTTCGCCCCGAACGTCCATTGATGATAGAAGAGTTATTTCAATGGGAATCGTCGCATGAAATGTGCTAATAAGTGATAGAGTTGTAAAAGCAAGAATCGAGCGAAACTCCTCTAATACTTGAATGAAAAAGCGACGCTGATGGCGATTTTCTTTTGTCTGTAATTAGGGGCAATAAGCACGAGTTCTTTTAACAACGCATTAACGAGAAGATGGAAAACGATGGCGAATTATTATGAGCAGATAAGATCAAAGCATTTATTGGAAATCATTACTATTACCGACATAAATTATTTTAAAAGAAAATATACAGTTGGGAAATTAGTCAGAAACATATTTTTATCCACTTATTTATGACGTATTTGCGTTAAAAATTAATATTTAATAAAAGTTATAAGCCTTTAAAGTTCGCATAAATAGTGACTCTGAGCAAAGCCGCCATCTTTGTTTAGTCAGTTAATAACGGAAACAAAATGGCTGCTTTGCTCAGAATACGTATTTATGCGAACTTTAAAGGCTTATAAATTTTATTGAATATTAAATATACATTTTTTTTAAATATATATTTTTTAAAATATATTTTTTCAAAGTATATTTTTTACGCAAATAGATCATACATAAGTAAGTAAAGCAAAGTAAATTGTTTTTGACTATTTTTCCTTTAAAATAATTTATGTCGGTAATAGTAATGATTAGCTATTTATTATTTTATTTTTAAAATTTTATTATTAGGGTCAACATATATATCAAGGCTAAGAGCCACTCGAGAGTAAGTATTAATGAAACGGGAATTAATGCCAGCCGAAAAATGAGGAACACTATGGGAGTAGTAAAGTAAAATCGTATGAATCAGAACCGTACAACTTCGTTGACCGGTTTGAATCTGTTGTCGGCATTCTTGCAGGAGGGACCACGTAGTAGTTGCCAACATCCCTAAGTGAAAGTGATATTATGGAATCGACTGGATTCGAACTTGTGTAACTCAGGTCGTCAGTTCGTGTCGTTAGCCACATAACCACCGTCACCTCCCTATGGGAGTAATAACATTGATCAATAGCGTAAACTAGGTTTGGTTAGTTTGGGGCGGTCCATGACAAGAAGTTGTTGACATTGGATTTGAAGACAACAAAATTGTAGTCATCAGAGAAACAGTCCCGTGGCAATGTGTACCATAGCTAGAAAGCCGTTTTTTAAAAAAAAGCTATGTCTATAGAAATTCAGCCTGACGCTAGGCACATAGAGGAAGAAAAGAAACATTTTCTTCGTTTTGGTAGAAGAAACGAGTTCTTGCTGAGAATGTCTTACAAGGAGAAACTTGGAAATTTGAGCTCAGTCGAGCACGTTCTATTGGAATAGCGATGGAGTAGAGAGAGACTAACAACGTCTCTTTTGTGAGAAAGGGACTGCAAGGTACAGACGACGTACTCCAATACTAGATTTCAAAGTCGATTCTGAATTCTGTCAAGGCAACAAAGAGTGTTCTGAGCAGCACCTCCCCAGATGTGGCAGCAGTACTCCATCTGACTCTCATGATGGCAGAGGATTGCAACAGGATTCAGGTACTTCATGGAGTGGTAGAATGATCTAAACATTTTTCCCGTAGTCCTAGCAACAGATTGGATGCTGAACTTCCATTATAGGTCTGGAGTAAACGTCAGTAAAAGGAGCTTATCAAAGTAAGAAGCTTCTTAAAGGAGAAAGACATTCATTTCGACTGGGATAAAAGAAGGATCAAAGCGTTGGTGATGGAAGGAGAGAAGCTTGGTTTTAGAAGTGCTGAAAGTAACAAGCCACCTCGCCACCCCCAATTGCACCAGAATCTCCAGATCAGAAGAGATAGAATCAGCAAGAGCTAGATCACCTGTACTCTTCGATGTGCTGACATAGACACGAGAATAGAAGATGAGATCATTTATTAATTTGTGTTTTTTTTTACAATGTGGGTCACCGCTTAACAGGGCCAAGAGCCACTCAAGGATAAGGGTGAATGAGACCGAAATGATTGCCAACCGAAATATATGTAAAACTATGATAGTACTAACATGGATCAATGATATGAATTTCGTTTGATTAGTTTTGGGGCAGTCCATCATAATAATTAGTTGACATTGGATTTGAAGAAAACCAAGTTATAATCAGAAGGGAACCAGTCCAGCGGCAATGTGTTTCACAGCTGGGAAGCCCTTGCAAAGAAACTCTAGACGCTAGGCACATAGACAGAGAAGGAAAGTCTTTACTCCTTTTAGTAGGAAGACGAGTTCTTGCTGTGAATGTCTTATACAGAGAAACGAAAGACTGGAGCTCAGTCGAGTACCTTCCATTGAAATAACTATAGTGTAGAGAGAGAGAGACTAGTAATGTCCATTCCGTGAGAAAGAGGTTGTAGAGAAGAGATGAGAGCGTAGCAGTCTTAAACACGGTGTATGTCACCCAAATAAATATATTGCTTGTTATTCAAAGAATGCAGCTAGTCATGATTACACACCGCTTTCCGTTAGATCAGCGAAGTTAAGCGACGTTGTGCCTGGCCAATACTAAATGGGTGAGCTTTTGGGAACATCAGACACTGTATGTTAAAAGGGGAATGAGCTTTACATTCATCTATGGGGAAAAAGTGTCACCAACCCGCAGTGACTAGCGTGGAAACTATCACATAACCACTGAATGGCAGACATCAATAAGGTGGAAAGAAACACGGGAGGGGTTCCTTCTCAAGGAGTGATCGAAAACGATGATGATGATGATGATGATGATGATGATGATGATGATGATGATGATGATGATGATGACAGCAGTAATGATGAAAACGGCGATGATGACTACGATGACTAAAACGATGATCGCGACGATGAGAGTTACGATGATGATGACGATGACAACGACGATGACCACGACGATGATGACCACAATGACGATAACCACGACGACAATGACAACGACGATAATCACAACAATGACAATGACAACGACGATAATCACGATGAAGATGACAACGACGATAACCACGACGATGATGACTACGACTATGATGACGACGATAACGATAATCACGAGGACGACAATGACAACGACGATAATCACGACGATGATGACGACAATGATGACAACGACGACGATAACCACGACGACGACAATGACAACGACGATAATCACGACGACAACAAAGACAACGACGATAACCACGACGATGACAATGACAACGACGATAACCACGACGATGATCACTACGACTATGATGACCACGACGACGATAATCACGACGACGACAATGACAACGACGATAACCACGACTATGATGACCACGACTATGATAACAACGATGACGATAACCACGACGACAACAAAGACAACGACGATAACTACGACGACGATGACCGCGGCGATTATGACAACGATGACGACGACAACGACAATCATGGCGATGGTGATGATGACAATGATGATTATGAAGACGACGAAAACGATGACGACGACGGTGATGATGATGATGACTGTGATGCCGACGATGACGATGAAGACGACGATGACGATGATGATAATGACGACAATGATCACGATGATGATGATGCTGATGATGATGATGCTGATGATGATGATGCTGATGATGATGATGCTTAATCAAGGCTTTGCTTTCCTTTCATTTGACGACTCTGTTATTACAAAATATTATAGGGTTTGTCTTACAGTCAATGCGAAGACGAAACCTCCATAAGAGCACCCCTCATTAGATTAGATTTACTGTAAACATCGATTAGGCTACGTAAATGTGGATTTTTTCAATGCAACCATTAAACAAGTGGATCTAACAGACCTTGAAGTTATTTTGTTTGTTTGTTGGGTTTTGTTCCAAGAAAATAGGGACCATATCTTTTTTTCTTTTTTACAAAATCTATAGGAAAAAGGTCAATTTATTGATCAGGACAATCCTGACGGCGGATTGGCTGGCAATCATTAATCCTAGAAATCAACTCGACTACTTTAATTGGTGATTTCCTCAATGCAATCAATAAATACGACGGACACGACGGACTTTAAAGTTTTTTTTTGTTTTTTGTTTGTTTTTTTTTTTTTGTTTTTTTTAAAACATGGCGTTATTTCTTTTATCAATAGAGAAAAGTAAAAAGAAAAAAAACGAAATAGATGATTTAACAGAAAGATCGATCTTCGTCCATCTATAGATGAAAAGAACTCGCTTTTGATTGACACGATCCTGCCCGCTGATTGGCTGAAAAACAAACAAACTGTTGTCACTTCGAATTTGGACAAGTCGGTATTTTCGCCCACAAAACAAACAGTTTGGTTGCCGGGATTGACACCCGTTCTTCGACATTTAAAAACGCTGATGCTTTGCGATTTTTTTCCACCGCATTTTCTTCAAAAAGGTCAGTAAAAACACGAATTCTCCCTCCTTTTAAATTCATTTTACTTCTTATATGAAAAATAAATGTTCAGTAAAAAATCTTTGATGTAAATATCTGAAAAGAATTCAATTGGTTAAATGTGATTTCTAAAAAAACTTTTGTTCACCCAACACAAGGCATGATTCCACTGAAGCACAAAAAACTACCGTGGTCGGGGCCATATATGTATCCATCTGTAACAGTGCGTAAAAATACTTACGTTGGTGTCCCTGGCATATTGTGCCTCATTGGATTAAGATATCCCTCGTCTTTCTCACACAAGAGACGTTGCTAATCTTTCTCTATTCTATCCTTACTTTCATGGAAGGTGCTAGGTCGAGCTTCAATCTATGTGTTCTCCTTCTACGACATTCACAGCAAGAACTCGCCCTACTACCACAACTGCAAAGAAATACCTTTCTTCCTCTGGGTGCCTAACTTCAAACGGAATTTCTATAGACAGAGTTTCTTTCCAAGAGCTTACCATTTGTGAAATACGTTACAACGAGATTACTCCCCTATTAAATACAACACGGTCATCTTCAAATTCAAGGTCAATAGATATAAAACGTCGTCATAAGTAATTCATTTTTATTCATTCGATTCACTATTTTCCCCCTCTCATAATATTCTTCATAATTCAACTGATAATTTATCTATCTCATTAACTGTTATCCTTAAATGGCTTTTAGCCTTGATACGAAGTGACTTATTAGTGAAAAAGGAATCGAACCTTTCAGAAGACAGTTAACTCGTACACGAAACCCGTTACCCTTTTGAGACAATATATGTCTCAGACTTTTTAATATTTTTAGTGAAATCGTTATATTGTTGTGCAAGCAACACTGGACACAGGCGTTGCTGAAACTTAACACTGTCAATACGTCAGCGATGGACCATGCTCGTCTAACAAATAAAACCCCTTATAACATTTTGTATTGATATTAAAATGATGATTATGTGAAACTTTACTAGGGAGTCCGGAAATACCGGACTCCCTAGTAAAGTGTCACATAATCATCATTTTAATATCAATACAAAATGTTATCAGGGTTTTTATTCGTTAGACGAGCATGGTGCATCGCTGACGCGTTGACAGTGTTAAAATGAATGTGAGCTTGACATTCGCACATTTTATGTATAAGAGTCCAGCTTTCCGACCCATACAGTAAAACGCTTTCAACCGTGGATCTGATGAACCGAATCTTAAGTTCTCTTTTTAGTTTTGATTTTCAAAACATTATCTTATTTATTTAATGCTTTTCATGCCAGACCGATTTGAACTTCCATATCTTTTTTGCAATCTGCGATTCAGGAACACAATTGTATAATTTTGGTTATTCGAACTACATTTCTCATCTTGAGTGCTATCATCACAAGGTTTCGGCCGCTGTAACCTCCGGCCGTCTCCAGGTGTATCTATTCGATCTCGGGAATATTTCTGTCGAACTCGGAAATCTGGACGGAATTTCGCACGGAACCCTTTATTTAATCCACGGGAGTAGCATGCTCTTGTTCCGTCAGCCATTACTGGGAGAAGTCTTCAGTAATTTGTAATTCTTCGTATCGCCCGGACCGAGGATTAAACCTTCAACCTTCAGATGACTATCACTTAGAACTGTTGTGATGTAACACTCAAGATGAGAAATGTAGCCCAAATAAACAAAATTATACAAATGATCAATCCTCATCTAAAAAATTCAGAAATATAGGAACCAAGTTATTTGAACATAGGATGTACGAAACTGAACTGATCTCCAAGGCGGTCTAAAATTCTGAAAGAACTCTTGTTCAGACGACACCGGACCAATACTAAAACGACTTCCAAAGAAACGCTCTCAAATTGTCTATCTACTACGGATCTCATCTTTATCGATTTTAGTTCATTCACAACTATAGAGTGACCCCTTCCCTTCGACCCTCCAATTCGCAATCCCTTCTGCAATCCAACCTTATTTTTTACAAATAAACTTCAGTCTATACCTAAGTTGTCAATCAAGTTTCAGTCATGAATGTACAACACTCATTGTTTTATCCCGTTCATTGATATGATGGGACACTTTGGTGATCGTATCATCAGTATGAGATTTAGTCCTCAATGTGCTCCACACTCACCGGAACTTAACCGCTCAATTTATTATCTATGGGGTTATCTCAAAGATAATGTATACCAAAACAATCCCAAGACTTACCTGATCTAAAAAGGATCGACACAAATCAGGACAGTGCCAAAAGAGGGATGTGTCAGAGTTTTTGACAATTTCGCATGTCGCATCCAAGAATATCATTGAACACCGATGAAACAAAGACTGTTGGACCCTCGTGACTGAAACTTGGTGAACAAGTCAGGCATAGACTGAAGTTTACTTGTAATATTAAAAGTAATGGAATCTATATACATATATAGACCAAAAAGTGCCACCATGGAATCATTAATAAAATTCACAATTCTTTCTCCAATCCAACCATATCTTATATAAATAGAGATTTTGTCCGTCCGTCCATCTGTCACACATTTTTAAACGTAATAAATACTTTGCAGAATTTGTCTCATTTCAAAATATCAGAGATCTTAACTACTTTTAGAAATGAAAAAGATCGCATTAATAGTAAATAATAAACTGCTAACAAATAAAACGGAGAATTTGGACTACTGTTCTCATCTTGGGTGTTGTTATCACAACGTTTGGGCCGATGTAACCTCCGACCTTCTTCATGTGTACTTCGTCGAACTCGGGAATTGTAACGGAATTTTTATTTAATCCACGGGGTAGCATGTTGTCGTTCCATCTGCGATGACTGGGAAGAAGTCTTCACTAATTCGCAATTCGTCCGCACTGAGGATTGAACCTTCAATCTTCAGATGACTGTCACTTAGAACTGAATTATACTTAGTACGATATCCACTGCGTCATGGGTCTTTGCGGACGATACGAAGCATTGCGAATTATTGAAGACTTCTTCCAAGTCATGGCAGATGGAACGACAGCATGCTACCCCTGTGGATTAAATAAAGGGTCCGTTCGAAATTCCGTCACGATTCCCGAGTTCGACAAAGTACACATGAAGAAGGTCGGAGGTTACATCGGCCGAAACGTTGTAATAAAAACACCCAAGATGAGAACAGTAGTCCGAATATACCAAATTCTACGAATTATCAACGCTCATCTAAAAAATTCCGAAGCAAAATAAAACGTAATTCGAATCGAGATATTCAGTTTTATCTTGTACCAGCTGAGCAATTTGACTTTTCTCATGAATAAATTTAAAAATATTATTTTAACAAAATAATTATAATTTACGTTATATTTCATGTTACACCGGCCGTTCTTACACAGGAGAAACTGCACCGGTTGTCACTATAAATAGTGCGAGTCACCAGAGACACAGAGAAGACAAAGCACAGTCTTGTAACTGTCTAGCCAAGTGCTAGTCACTTTCTTACTTTGTTAATACACTTGTTAAACCAACCCTCGACTTGACTTCCTTTATTTATTATTTACTGTTGGACAACTTCACAACATTTCAAAAGCTAAATTCAAGTATAACCAATAAACAAAAATAAATAAATGAATGGGTGAACATTTTTAATAGAATTGGAAATTATTTTAATGGTCCAAACCAATTTATTTTGTTTTAACTTCATATTGTATGTAGTTGTTTCGCAATTATATAATCCTCCCAGCCTAGCAAAAATAAGGGCCGGACGGAGGAGCATGTATTTGCTAGTTTGTTAAAATTAAATTTTAGTAAATGTCTTTCTTGTTCACCAAGTTTCATTTGTTCAACAGTATTTGTTTCATCACCGTTTGATTCCTTAAAAACAATAAAATATATTTTTTTCTTTTAAAAATATATTTTAATCCACATTATTGTCAAAAAATCAACAAAATGTGCTTAAATTTAAAAAATCTATTTAGATTTTTTAAATTTAAGCACATTTTGTTGATTTTCAATGAGATTTTCTGAATTATCTGTACCTACACAGCGTTGCCTGGGAATGTTTTTTTACTTTAATTTGGTGTGCGTTTTCTTTTAAACTATGCCGTTCTTTTTTAAGATTAGGTTTTGTGTTTTTGAATACAATTTTGAAAGTAAAAATTTAATTATTAGTTATTAAATGATTAGTTTAACCAAATTGTGAGAAACCTATAATTATTTATTCGTTTAGGTATACATGTTTTCTTAATGAAAATAGAAAATAGTTGAATGTAAATAGGTTCAAAAGCTTTCAATATCTTAATACATGACGATCTGATTTGATTTTTGAAGCCAGTTTAAACGACTTTCTATTCGGCAGTTTAAAGGCTTCCAAATTGCAGTAAATTATCAAAGAGTATCAAACATTTTTTATCAATTAACAAATTATTAAAATACCTGACGTGTTTAGGAAGAGGCGTAAATGCATTATTTTAGTATTTTACGCTATTGCAATTTTTATGTAAATAAATAATTTATGTAAATAAATAATGTATCAATAGTAAATATTTCCAACAGACAGATTCCCACGATAGAAACCAGGACGTTTAGATGTTCAGTTTTACGTTCTCGCAACTGGACTATTTCGGCTGTCTATGTCTTTTATAATTCTATGCATTTACTGTTTGACCAGCTGCTGCTTCTATCTGCGTCATTATATGAGATGGCGTCTATTAAAAAAAAAAATCCGATGCGGATGAATTATATTTGAAAAGAAATGAAATCAAAATCACTTTTATAAAAAAATAAATAATGTATCCATAGTAAATATTTATAAAAGAAAAATGCAGATAGAAATCAGGGCTTCTAGATCTTCAGTCTTACGTTCTTACAACTGGACTATTTCGGTCGTCAATGTCTCTTATAATTCTATGCATTTACTGTTTGACTGGCTTCTGGGTCATTATGTAAGATGGCGTCTATTTAAAACATCAGACATACCCCTTGTAGATCGAGTAAAATATATTGACGTTTTAAATGGCAGGTCGTCTTGGTTGTTTTGTTGACTTCATCCATTTGTATTTCTTTAAATTCTTTCAGGCTAAAATGTTTTTATTCCTACCAATCATGATGGCGTTTATGTTGAGGTCACACGGTGCGGATCTAAACAGGAAGTTCAGCAGAATTAAAGTCGGTAAGTAAAATTATTTTACTTTTGGAAAGTTTGAATTCTAAAGTTTTTATCATCGTTTAATATTCACTAGACCAGGTGAATCGCACGTTTTTAATGGCGTTGAATTTTTAATTATTGTGGACATCACATCATCATTTATGAATTGACGATAAGGATGTGCCCTAATGTGGCACCATACGTGGTCCTATGTGTAGTGACTCGACACTAGATGTACTTTGATGCCACATGGGCCGCATGCGTTTCGACTTGTTGTTCTGCAAATCATTTTACGGCCACACCGTTTTTAAACGATTCACAGAATTTTAAATAAAAATATATATGCTCTTGCAAAAGTAATTGAGCACTCTTTTTATTTCTCCTGCAACACTAGACTACACAAACTATATACTAGACGGAAAAATGCGGACGCATGTGTATTAATATTCTTAAATATAAACCTGGAAAAGTGCAGGACAAGTGGAATCAACTCTTAAAATATTGAAGCTTGAATTGATATTTAAAGAATTAAATGTACACTTAATCACACTTTATCAAAAGGTCGCTAAAATGGCAGACATATGCAATGGTTTGTCTTAGGTCTTTCTTGGGTATTGGTATTTTGATTAACACGAGAATGACATAAAACACCCAAATATTTTTTCTTTAATTATACAGTAGATTTCATCTTTATAGTCACCTCCAATAAACAGAAAAAGTGATGAGTTAGGCAAATTAACAAGTTAGGCTAACTAATGCGTTATTTGATCAAAGATTTAGTGACTTAATCACTAAATTTTTATCACTTGACTACTTTATAACTAAATTTCTTGTAAAAATGTTGAAATTTAAAAATAATCTATTTGTCACTTGAACGCTGTTCCGATGGATACTACACCCTATAGACCGGTATCGTCTTGGCTTTCGGGGCTTGATGACGCCGGTCTGTGGGTCTGTCCTGTGCAGTTCTAGGAGGTCCACCCTCCCAGGCTTTGCCTTCTCACCCTTTGCGAAGGGGTTAGTTTATTGCTAGTCGCCTGAGGCACCCCTACCGGGAATGCCGACGGGGCTGCCCAGTCAATTTTTAAGGGTCATAGGTGCCCTTCCTCTAGGGTGCTGACTTATCAAATCCCACTTTCCGACCTTGTGTCACATCTTACTGCTGTGGGAGGTAGATAAATAACCTACAATTAGGAAAAATTTAAAAAAAGAAGATGGAACAAAATGGTGTTGACAATTAGAGAGGGTTTACTATTAGGAAGAGTTGAATGTAAGTCAATTATGTCAAGGTTTGGTTTACTATTCTTTTATCAAAATCTTTAAAAAATCAGGTGCTTTGCATGTAACACAAAACAATCAAAATTTCCTGACCTGTACAGTAAAATACTGGCAGATTTCATAGATTAGAAGAGTTAGCTACAGAATCCACTCCACTCGAGATAATGTGAT
Source organism: Sepiola atlantica (assembly GCA_963556195.1). Lineage (NCBI taxonomy): Eukaryota > Metazoa > Mollusca > Cephalopoda > Sepiida > Sepiolidae > Sepiola > Sepiola atlantica. The sequence goes on along the minus strand of OY744532.1, from coordinate 60,824,702 downwards.
AAAGCGCAATCGCTCACGGATTCTTCCCATTTTGAATGATGCTTTAAGCCAACTAAACTTTATTTAATGAATCACCTAATTCATTATTGTTTATTATTCTCTTTACATTGCTAATCTTACTCTACATTTAATTCTTCAAATCTCTATTCCAGCTTTAATATTTTAAGAGTTCATTCCACTTGTTCTGTACTTTTCCAGGTTTATATTTAAGAATATTAATACACATGCGTCTGCATTTTTCAGTCTTGTCTACTTTTTGTAAGGCATTGCAGTTTGAGCACGTACAATGTATTTTTTTATTATAATTTAAGAAAGGAACAAATAACAAGATCCCAAAGCATCAGTGACCAGGTTCATCTTGAGTCACCTATACTTTGAGTTCGTGGAAATATTAGTAACAATTGCTAATTGAGTGGGACCAATAATCATTATGGCATCACAATAATGTAAGCATCTAATTCATTAGTGAACTAGTCTTGGATTTATTACTCCTTATCCGCTGAAAAATATAATTTATTCAAAATTTCTTTCGTAATCTGCATAAAAGCAATAATAAGAAATTCTAACTAATTATACTAAATAGACTAATTTTTTTCTAAATTATGATAAAATTTAGTTAAAATGAGTACATTTAGTATAATTATTTTAAACATTTACCTTGTTTGGGCAGCCTTACTACATTATTCAGTACTGCAGATAGATACAAAATCACAACAAATTATATTGTAATAAATTTGAATTTAACTTTAAACATGAAGTTAGCAACAATAATAACTTCACGTGTATATTTTGAAATAAAACATAATAATAGAATATGTCAAATGAAACATTTGCCTTTTCTGGACGGCCCTACTACATGATTTAGTACTGCCAATAAAGAAAAAGCACAAATGACTCAACCCCAATCATTAAAAATTTAAATTTTACAAATGAAGTTATATTCAATTTCTTAATGAAGCTTGCAATAAAAAATAACTTAACTTTTTTAGTTTATAAAAAGTAAAAGTACATAATTAGAATATAGTCAATAAAACATTTTCTTTTTCTGTACATCCCTACTACATGATTCAGTACTTCCTATAGCAACAAACCCACAATTGACTATACTTTAGCAATAAATTTAGAGATGAGGTTTAAAAATAAAGTTATTTGGAAATAAGAAAAAAATGTAAATATATTTACTTATGTAATTTATTACAAAAATATTTTTAGAATATTATAAAAAGAAATCAGTTTTTTCTGGACTGCGCAGAGAAAAAGTCACAAATGACAATATTCTATTAATTAATTTAGAGTTTTACTTAAATAAGTGAAGTTATTAATATAAGTAACAGGCAAAATAAATAATGGGGTTACTTTGAACGTATACACGTATCTAAAATCCCCCAAATGTTCTTCTTATTATTAATCATTATTTTTGCGGTTCATTTGTTCTTCTTTTAAATAAAATGTATTCTGTTTATTTTCAATTATTAGAGATCCAATTAGTAATAAGTTCAGAATTATCAGTAATAATAATATTTCTTCTATTTAAACATCATATTTTTTAAATAATAAAATACAATTTTACTTATTAGTCATATTTAATAAATCTAGTTTTTTTCTTTTTAAAGTACTGATTCCATATTCCAATTTACATTACATGATATTCAAAATTTTAAAAATTTAAAAAATTTTAATTTTTAGATTAAGTAAAATAAATTAAAAATATGTTGCATATTTTAAATTCAAATATTAATAAATTCAGAAAACTTGATTTTCAGAATAAGTTTCAGAATAATAAGAATACATTAAAATTTTTACGTTTCAAAAAAGTTTAAATAATTAATAATTATTTCTGAAATAATTAAATATTATAATTCAATTCATTTTAAACTCATTTTTATTATATTAATGTAATTTGTAAAGATAAAATTGGATTATGTTCGAAAGGTAAAAGGCAAAAGTTAATCTAAAAAACTATTTCTACGCGTCAAAAACTTTAAGAATAACATTTTTTCTCACTATGGCTAAAAAACACAGAAATTCAGTAAAATTTGCAATTCTAAGAATTTTTTCTTTCTAATCCTTTGAAATATAAATATCACTTTTCTGGAACTATTTCAAAGATCTTAATACACTGTCTTAAAAATATAATGTACGTAACTTATACTAGAAATTTAATAACTATCCAAAAATGTCCGTCCGATCAAAAAATGTCTTAGCGATCAGAACAGCAATAAAAACTATGTATGGGATATCATAATCGATATAATATTTCATTTTATTAATTTCATCTAGTATTTTCAATTTTATATAGAAGGTATGAATTCGTAATAGAACATTATTAGAACACCATCTATCCGATGGTTTTCTAATAATTTTCCTTAATTTATTTATAGTTTTATTAAAATAAATATAAACAGTTAATCTATTTTTATTAAAAAATGTCTTTTACAGTTTTAATTGGTCTCAATAAGATTTTATTTCCCTATCTGATTTTTAAATGATATTAAAATTATTTAATGACCAACGAATATGTTTTAGTTTTAACCTTTCTATTTTGTTTTAAATAAGAAATATAAACTTTAATTGTGAAAATTACATTTTATTTTTCAAAAAACTGAATAATTGTCTGTAAGTAAAACTTCTATGACGTCGCATAGTGGATAGTGTGTGGCGGTGAACATTCTGTGTGTTTAATTGTTTATTATACTTTTGCTCTACCATACATTTGAAATTAATTGTTAGTAAAATTTAGATCACTTTTTAAAATAATGTTTTCGGAATGTTCCTATTTTTTAATTTTTTCTGATTTTGTTTTGTTTTCAAATGAATTTCTTACGCTGCTGAGTACACATTCATGCGCCAACGGCAAGTCAATTATCATATGAACTTATTAAAAAAAAATTTAACTTAAATATTTAACGACGTTGTGTAACACGTGGTGTCCCGAAATCAACGAAAACATTTTCGCGCGTGCCGCTCTAATAATAAGGAATTATAAATATTCTAAACTAAATTTTATATTTAATTATTTTTTTTTTTTGGGGGGGGGTACGCCCTTTATACAACTATATCACCATCAAACATTTGTTTCTAAATAGTATCTTTGGGGGGAGGGGGCTTTTAATACATGAGGATTTGCTAAGAAAGTTAAAGCAAGTTTAAATGACTTTCTATTCGACAGTTTAAATACTTCCAAACTCCTTTCAAATGTCGAACACGAAGTAATGAATTTCTTATTTCAACTATTAACAAAATATTAAAATGGCTGACTTGTTTACGAAGAAACCGAAATGCGTTATGATGGATTTAATATCGTAATAGAATTTTAATTTACTACTTTTTTATTAATATAATAAATGGAAAAGATGGTGCTTTTGTAGTTTAGAGACCGGGTTGAAATAATAACATTATTTAGAAAGCCATTCTTAATATGGAGAGGGGGGCTTTGATAACGATTTTGTACTTTCACCTAACAATTTAATAAACAAAAGATATCGTAAACATGTAATTAAAATTGGAAATCTTATCTAAAAAATAACCCGGTTCGTAAACTGCAAAAGTACCAAAAAGATAATAGCAGAAGTGTTCTCTTTTTTAGTTGAGGGGCGGTAGCGCCGTATTTTCAACTATATTCCTTGCAAGAACGGTTATAAAATCTATTTTTAATCGATATTTATTTCATAATTACCGAATTTTTCGTACTTTGACCAAAATTGACGAATTTTCCTTTGTCGGATTTTCCTTTGCCGAATTTCCCTTTGCCGAATTTTCCGTTGCGCCAAGGTCCACACAAGGTCGGTTTTTAATGTGTTCAAACTCCAGATCTCTTAAAAGGGGAACTATTGATTGTAACAAAAATGAAAATTGCTTTAGTCTAGAAGGATTCCTATTTTAATGACCGAGGACAGAAAAGATGAAGTATAAAAATAGATATTATACTTTGCAATATTTATTTGCACAAAAATACGAAATTATACAAAAATTGATACTACATTTTGCTCCTAGCTAAAAAGGCCAGAAAGTATGAAACCGTTCCAGTTAATTTTTTGGGTTGCCACCTGGACTTAAGATTATTGATGGAGTTAAGTGATTTTTTTGGGGGGAGGGGAGGAGGACTGTTTCCACATGGACTTAGCGTTAGTGGTCAGATTAATGTTTTTTACCCCCCCCCCAAACAACACAGTTTATATCTCTTTGCAAAAAATATGGTTATATGCTCTTAACACGCTATCCCGATAGCGATTAGCCAGAAATGGGTGATAATTTTTCGTTAAATTTATATGTAAAACTCTAAATTCTGAAATAATTGTTTTCTGTCCCAACACGTAATCGCCTAAAAAGGATAATCTCATTTTTGTTTAGGAGAGGGGGCTATCTACAAATTTATTAACAATTATTTAAATATAACATGTTCAAATATTCTTTAAAGTCTTCCAGTACGATATTAAAATAAATATGCATACTGTAGAAAGTATTATTTATTTAGCACAATAATTATATAAATATTTTTTTTTATTTTCCACAAAAAGCATATATTAGAAGCTCACAATTTCAATTCCATAGAGAACATCTTTGCTTTCACTGTTAAGAAAACAATACGAAACTAATAGAAAAAAGATACAAATATTTGGGGGTTAACATCTTCAACATACCAAAGAGTTAACATCTTCAATATAGCCAATTTTTCTTAATTTTCTCCATTAATAAAGAGAATTTTACATTTGGCATTCTTTAGCTTTCTTTCATCTAAAAGTGCGGCTTCAGTTTGGCCTTTTTTGTGGCCCTTTTTTGCCTTTTTTCCTGAATAATTTAGCTTCAAAAGACAATTATAACTTTTAAAAATGTCTACTAAAAGTCACACAGCTCTGTCTATAATGCACCTATCTTTTTAATACTAACATATTTAGAACTAGCTCATCGAGGTCTATCTTTTTATTGTTCCACCCTTAAATTATATTTATAATTTAAAAAGTTATGTCGAGTTAAAGGGCATGAGGAGCGTTACTCAATTCGTATTTTAGTCAATTTAAGCTACTCAACCCTTCCATATCTTAAACTCTTTTCGCGATATTTATATTTTTAAAATCTTTGTGCTGTTTGCTACATTTTGGGTATAAAAAATTGTTATTTTAAATAAAAAAGTTATGGTTATTCAAAGTCAATGGGGGCGTTATCCTACACGCTGATGACAACACATATTTTGACTAACTTTTGTTCGACTGGGCCAAATTTTAATTTCTTCATGTCAAGTCAATTTTAGTGCAAACACCGCATCAAGTTTGGATGAAAACTGAATTAATGACAAGCCCAAGAATTGGTCACAATTGGGTAAATGTTGACCTAAATCATATTATTCACAGACTGTCGCGTGTGAATGATATATGTATATATATATCAGCCATCGGTAATCACCTCATTAGTACAAATAGTTGTTCTGGACACTATTCCGATGAGTGGTTTTCTGTTTTACACAGTGTCAGGTCGAACTACCATCTCAATATTATTGAGGCGTTAGTTATTAACAATTCTCGACCTAGTCTGTGTAGACAAAAGATTTTGAAGCATCAGTTGGAGATATTTAATGATTCTAATCCACCATAACGTTGAGAGTTACTTTTTTTTCTTCTCTCAATCGTTTTTTTCAGCTGAAACAATTTTTTCTCCTCATATCTCATTCGATTTTCTTAGTTTTTAATTTATCATTCTGACGTTTCCTCTTGGAGGGTCAGGCGATAAGGCCTTGAGGAAAATTTTAGCAATTTTCTTTTTTATTCCACCCGCCCGTTTCATTGATTAAAAAATGTTTCCTCTGAAATTTATCCTACGATTTTGTTGTACGCGAAATTTACTTACATTATATATATATATATATATATATATATATATATATTAGAGAAGATCAGAACAACATCAGTACTGTCGGTTTCAAATCCAACAAGGTCATTTTTGAAAGCAAGAGACAACACAGGAGACAGTCCATAAAGTGCACGTTCAGTGCCCTCTTTGAAACCGACGGTACCAATGTTATGATCTTCTTTAATACATATATAAATAAATATTACGCTCTTTTTAAAAAATAATTCTTAATAATCGACCGCTCTGCTGAAGTTCCCTCCAACTAATCTTATTAGAATATATATACACGAACACGCGCGCGCACACACACACACATACACACACACACACATATACATATATATATATATATATATATATATATATATATATATAATTTATATATATATATACATATACATAATTTATAAAAATAAGTATTATTTAAAAAACAACATGCACATAAGTGTTTCATGCCAAACCAGCAATCGTCAGTATGGGAGGTAACAATCCCCGACAGTCACACGATTCGAACCCCGATACGAAAGTCATTTGTGACTAAGTAGACAAGGCGCGTACCATTGCTATCCAGCAAGCAGTCGAGAGAGAACTCAATAAGTGTGGCCTAGAGTTATGCATTACGCAGAATGACGGCTTGTTGTTAACTTAACTGAAAGTGCGGTGCTTCTGCAGAGACGGGGGCCACTGTTTCGATCGATGGCGGCGGAAACTGCCGACTCTTCTTCGGGAGAAATCGTGATCGACGGAAAGAAATTTGATTTTGGGGGAGATAACTAATATTGGGTTAATTACTTTTTCACGAAATGGACGTAAACCGATTAAACTTTGAAGAGTTCTTGCATTTACTCGGGGATAATTGCAAAATTGTGGATTTTTTGCAAGCGCATAATTTAATTTCAGTTGGAAGTAGTTTTGAACTGATCGCAGAATTGTACCCTGTTTAAAACCTTTTTTTCCACATTTATCGTTCAGTTAATTGTTTACTTTTTTTTTTTCAAATCAAAGTTTTACTTAGTTTTACTTATTACGTTTCTTTTTATTTCAATAAAAAGTTTGCTATTTATTTGATGTACATAATGTTTATCAAAGTCTTATTTAATTCATTTTTTGTTAAATTTCAAATGTTTATCAAAGTTTTATTTATTTATTTGCTGTACATAATGTTTAATTTGTTAAAATAAATAAATGTTCATAATTTTAACTTATCCTCAATTGTCAATTTATTTCCGTCGCTCACGTTTTCGCACGATTTCTCCCGACGAGGAGTCGGCAGTTTCCGCCGCCATCGATCGAAACAGTGGCCCCGTCTCTGCAGAAGCACCGAAAGTGCTCAATATTGCGAGAGCTATAATAATTATTTATAAAAATAAATAATATTTTCAACATAACCCATATACACTATTATTTCATGCAAAACCTGCAATCATCAGTATGGGAGGTGACAATCTCCGCCGGTCACACGATTCGAACCCCGTTTGACTCAGTAGGAGAGAGAGAGAGAGAGAGAGAGAGAGAGAGAGAGAGAGAGAGAGAGAGAGATTCAAATGTTTTTTTACGAATACAAAACATTTCATTTATTTTTTTTGGGGGGGGGGTTCCTATTTCTATATTTGTTTTTTTCGATTTTTTTCGTTTTATTTTAAAAGAGCGGGACACAAATGTTGTTCGATGCCACAGGGTTGACTGGTTGCTTTGTCAATCGTTACACAGCCACGCTGTGTTTCAAAAGCCCACAGAATTTGATGGATTTTGCGTAAGTGATCGGTCGGCAAGGTCTCTCTGCATTGTCCTCATGTATCGGTAGACTTGTGTCGGGCAGATTATGTGCAAGCAGATTGGAATAAATGTTCACATGCAAAAATTATAAATAATTTTTTGTTTTCAAAAAATATACTTTATTATAACTAAACTTACACGGTGGATTCATTCACTAACTAAAATATTGTGAACGTTCGTCTGTAGGCGTTCAATTCGGTGCTTGATTGAAATCAATTGGCTTTAGTCTCAATTGTGTGATCTTGATTAGTGCTGAAACAACATGATTTATTCGCACAACTTAAAACAAGCAACAATGTTTTATTTTGAGAGACGTTACAATGATATTTGTTTTCTTCTACTGAACAACAGACTTGTAAATCAAGACAAACTTATCATCAAAGCAAACATAATCCATAAGAATAGGGCCCAAGGGTCAATCTGTCTCTGAAAGAGGGAGAAAACCAACTGACCTTCTCTGCCCCTTTGCATTAAGCGACATTCACGAAGGAGGAAGTTTCTAGGGAATATAGAATTTAAAAGCGGCCCGGTCAGGGGAGATGACTACATTAGGGGTTTGCAGTTCTTGCAGGAAAGTGTTGATGTCCTCCTACATACAGTGCCTGATATTCCCAAATTGTCACGCATCTGTTACGGACCACGTCTCAACGTTGCTTAACTTCGGTGATTTAATGAGAACGGGTGAATCAACATGATTATTTCCCTTTGCTGGAATCTCTCTCTCTCTCCCCCTCTCTCTCTTTCTCTCTCTCTCTCTCTCTCACTCTCTCTCCATATATATATATATATATATATATATATATATATATATATATATATATATATATATATATATATATATATATAATGAAGGAGAATGGAAAGGAATTAGAGAAAGCAAAAGCCAAATCAAAATTCAATTCAAAAGTTCAAAGCAAGGTATATTCCGCAAAAAGGCAATTTATTCAAGTTAAATTTTCCTTAAGCCAGGCTTTTCAAAGATCAAAATCTTATCATCAGAAGAAGTCGCTTTATCCCAGCGACTTCCTCTGATGATAAGATTTTGATCTTTGAAAAGCCTGGCTTAAGGAAAATTTAACTTGAATAAATTGCCTTTTTGCGGAATATACCTTGCTTTGAACTTTTGAATTGAATTTTGATTTGGCTTTTGCTTTCTCTAATTCCTTTCCATTCTCCTTCATTTCTACCTGCTCTATCCTGGATATTGAGCTGTATACTCTTCACAATAGGGTTTTACCTTTCCTAAATGTTCGCTTTTAGTACACCTCTTTATATATATATATATATATATATATATATATATAGGCAGCATCTTCTCTTGCAGGCAAGTATTGTTGAATATAAGAGACAACTCATGTCGAGATATCCTTTGGTAGATCATTTCAATAGTCTGAATCAGAATCTTAGTTTCAGAGGGCAATTGGCTGATGAATTGACCATAGTTTGGATTTGTCTCCCAAGTACTTTCGGACCCATCCGGCTCCATCTTCAGGGGAATGAGGTTAATCAGGTACAGACTACGTGTTAGTATTATAGAAGGTGTTGGCGGGAATTATGTAATAAGTACGAAACTATATTCAGGACTATAGACATTTTAGTATATTATTACTGATATTAAACTTAATTCTATTAATTAGGGTTTTTTTTCGTTTTTATATATAGGGTTTCAAATATATGGAGTTTTTGTTTGTTAGTACTATATTCTAAGATTTTGGTATTTTCTACTTAGAGTTTTCTGAATTATGATTAAGAGCAGGAGTGGTCGTTAGTTAAGTGTTGGTCTATGGCGCTAGTATCAGACAAATGCATCGTCAATCTTCTAGACAAAGTCATGGTAGTCAAACCTATGTATATGTTTTTTTCTTGGCTGTCGGAGACACAGTCTCCCAAGTCTCTCTCTCATATATATATATATATATATATATATATATATATATATATATATATATATATATATATATATATATATATATATATATATATCACTTGGACCGCATCAGACAGACTACTTGTGGTTATCAGCTGTTTATCTATGGACATAAAAAAATGACTGACTATGAGCTCCATCATCTGGTATAAAGATTAACGAAATATGAAGTAAGTTAAAATCATAGCATGGAACCTTGTAAATTAATCGATATTACTTTTTCAACGACTTTAAGTGGTTTGATTTCTCGACAGTAATTCCTGTTTAAAGAGGCAATAAATTTCTCACATTTTTCCGTGTTCAAATGCCGAGCCAGATATATTTCCCATTTCATGCGTGATCTCTTTTCTCTTAAGTAAATATATTCTACTTGCAGGCCAGCCGTCCGCTTTTTTATTAGCAAACTATTTTTCCCATTGCAGGTCTGCCGATTATTGCATTAATTTATGCACCCACTAAACATGCAGCCTTACACATGTTTACAACATAAGAGGCTAAGACCCTCAAATTCGACATCCATTTCCATTCAATCCCATCCCAGCTTTTCACCTAAGAAGAATACCTCTCAAACAATACTCTCCTTATGTAATACTAGCAAAACGTAACCGACCTCCTGGCATCAATAAGTCAAGGATAGGTGGGGTGGGGTGGTATTGCTATAGTTAAAATATATATTCATGTTTACATTTTTAAATATTAATTTTAAAGATTTTTCCATTGTTAGAAAATACTGGTTTTAAACAGAAGGGTTTACAGAGGTACAGAAATATAATGTTTGAATCAATATTTAAAAACAAATGAAGAAAAAACATAATTTTATAGTAAGAAAAAATCCAATTCGATTCCATCCAGGAGGAAATAAATAAGCTAATCTCATTTCAAATAAAAACTGTGTGTGCTTATTTAAAAAAAAAAATTTTGTGAGAGAACAAAGTAATTTAAAAAAAAACTAAGCTAAGAGATGGCAAAACGTTTAAAATTAAATCAGCTTTAACTTCATTTTGAAAACTGTATTGTGATAATTCAGTAACAATATAACTATTTAGAACAAAGTGTAGTATCTGTTCTGATACTTTGTCTATTCTGTCCTCGGTCAGTGAAGGAGAAGTCATTTCTAGACTGAGGCAATTTACATTTTTGTTCCAATCCAGAGTGCTTCTTTGGGGGTTGCTGGATAATCCACATTAAAAATCGACCTTGTGTCTAACTTTGTCATCGTGGGGAAATAAAAATAGGAATATCTGTTAAGGGGCGTTTTTTTTTACATTGTGTACGTTTTTAGCGTCCGAAATCCCTTTTTCAAAATGCCGACAGTCTATGCGATTATTCGATTCGTAGTTTCAAAATTACATTGCAATAAAAGATGTAGTAACAAATATTAATATAGATTTAATTTAATATCGATTCTTTTTTTGGAGAGAACTTAGTATTTTGTTTCTCTAACTTTAATATTATGGAAAATACTCTTAAACTCACACGCATGAAAGGAAGATAAAATATCTTTTTAAAAATCAAATAAAATTTGTATGAATATATTTACTTTGTTACTACATCTTAAATGGCAATGTAATTTTAAAATTACAAATCGAATAATCGCATCAAATACTGGTTGTTAAAGATAATTTTGGACGAATTGAAAAAAAAACTAGAAAAATAAGGAATTTTAATTCGAAAATTATTCAGCAAATTTAAATTTTACAATTGGTACTTAATTGAAATTTTTCCATTTGTAGACTTGATCAGAAAAATATTACTGTGCTCAATATTTTTGCTGTACTCGTACTGTAAGCAAAGATAATTGCAAAAACAGTTGACATTCAAATTATCTACCTTAAAAATAATTCAAAATATTTCAAAAAACCTTTTCGTAATTTATCCTTTTTATTATTTAAGAACTTCGGTTAATTACTGTTAATAACGACAAAATAATTGCATATATCTAAGGAAAATAACGAACTACAATTAGAAGTATATAACACTAAACAGTAATTTATTATAAACAGTTTAAAAATAATTATGCAAATTCGACATACAGAATCTTCTGTTTGGATCTTTAATCTCTACTATATATACAGTATTTCCGAGTTAAATGTCATATTATTTACTTAAATAACATAGAGCCGTTTTGTTTGTAATATAGGTATAATAAATGAAAAACAACTTTCGCATTTATTCATTTAGATTACTAATTCAACAAACTACGGACTTGCCAAAACTCACACTTAACTTCTTAAAGGTCATATATTAAAACGAACTTTCAATATTATTTGGTTTTAATGACCCAATCCTGGGTATTCAAGATGTGTAGGTGAAAGTTTTGCCCTTCGTACGCGCACGAGATTACATCTTAAAGTAGTTCTGAAGAAAACTAATATTGGCAGTCGCCGTTACACACCAATCATAGTGTCTAGTCACAGAAATAGATTTGCTTTGTCACGTCGCCGAGGAGATTATAAAACAATGATTGACCACTTATCAACTAATAACTTGTGCGTGAACACATACTCACACTTGGTTGTCCGTTGTATCCTCACAGTATAAACGGAATGTTGCTAGTCGTCGCTTGACACCAATCATGGTGTCATAAAGAGGCTGATCACACAAATTGAGTTGCTTTGTTATGCCTGAACATTTATTAACAAATAGCTCGTGCGTTTACACATATACATTGTCCGTCATATCCACAGGTTTCACGATTTATTTGTGTTACTTTTCTAGCCTACTATCTAATTTATTTGTGTTAATTTTCTAGCCTACTATCTAATTTATTTGTGTTACTTTTCTAGCCTACTATCCAGTGACGAACAATATGTAATTAGCCGTACAGCATATTACGCGGAAACACTGCATAGGCCACACCGGGTGATTTACTGCCTTCAGCCTGTGTTATTCCTCTATGTAGTACATATGTCCTGTTGTGAAGAGATACTGTTGGATAATAGTCCTATGGGAATGGATGTATCTGTTGGAAATTGTTGGTTTGACTTGCGCGATTAACGCGGGGTGAACCGGCAGTCGAGGGCAGAATAGGCACCGTTCTCACAGTCAGAAATCACAGACGTGACAAGTTCACCGTGTGACGAGACCCCAGATCAAGGGTCAGTGCGCACCTGCGAGAGGCTGTGAGGTCACGGGCCGTTGCGTGGGAAACAGAGGGATCCGTGACGTCACTCATTCTTCGTGGGAAGCGAGTTTCGTCAGTCTGGGGTTTGGAGGCGAACCTACCAGACACGATTTTGATGTAGTCAGCAATTTGATTTAAGAGAAATATTTCCCTTAGAAAATACAAGCGAGAGATATCCATCTCCCCTCTATGAATGGTTAAGGAAATAATTGTTAAAGTAACTACGATAAAGTAGTGATTTGCTCTCTCTCGACGTAGTGAATGGCCCAGGCCGACAAATAACAGCGCTTGTAATAAAAGGAATTGAAAGTTAAGAGGATTGTTTGTCTTCGGAGTGCGTCATGGGGCTTTTGTTGCAGACAACGGACGGCGTGGTTCACGGCAGGAAGGAAGAAAGAATTAATTCACTAGACGACACGACCCTCTACACGGCGAGGGAGAACTCTAAGGTATGCAAACAATATATGAACTATGTGATTTATGATGTTTTAAAAATGACGAGTATTAAATGTGAACAGCCACGGCCCTTTTGAGAATGACGAGTATACGACGCGAGTAAAACCACGGCCCGTAGTGTGACTAGATACGAAACAAGAACCGACGCGGCCCTAAGTAGGAGAGGGCTATGCAAAAATACAACCATGCCAACAAACTCGACTCAGCGTGAAACAGCACTTTTTGCTTGCCTGAAGCCTACCAATCTGAACAAGTTGCATATACTAGCTGGTATTGTCACTTCAAATGTTAGACAGTAATTTTTCTGCCGAGTATAAATCACAAAGGTTTGCAGTGATGATAGCTCCCTTTTTCAGGGACGTGAACCCCTGCCAAATGACTGAAGTCAATAAAAAACTTCCTCGAATTTGAGGGTCTGAGTCTCTTATGCAGTAAACATGCGTAAGGCTGCATGTTTAGTGGGTGCATAAATGAATGCTACAAACGGCAGACCTGCAATGGGAAAAATAGTTTGCTAATAAAAAAGCGGACGGCTGGCCTGCAAGTAGAAAATATTTACCCAAGAGAAAAGAGATTACGCATGAAATGGAAAAGATATCTGGCTCGGCATTTGAACACGGAAAAATGTGAGAAATTTATTGCCTCTTTAAACAAGAGTTACTGTTGAGAAATCAAACCACCTAAAGTCGTTGAAAAAGTAATATCGAATAATTTACAAGGTTCCATGCTATGATTTTAACTTACTTCATATTTCCTACGTTAATCTTTATACATCACAGGAAGAAACCAGATTGAGGCTGTGGACCAGAAGGTTAATGAATAAATCCCCGTTGGTCAAATAGAGAAGACTTAACCGCCCGAGAACAAGAATGAGACGATAAAAAGCTGTTGTAGATAGGTCTACGAAACCTACTCAGTCATCTGCGAATGTTAAGAAGGGGGTGGCATACGATGAAGAACTGAATGTAATTCTTATTACGTTTGGCCTGATATAAACTCCGACCTTCTTCAGGTGTATCTTGTCGAACTCGGGAATGTGTACGGAATTTCGAACTCAACCCTTTATTTAAACTACGGGGGTTGATCGTTCCCGTTCCGTTGGTAGAAGAAATTCGTAATTGTATTCTAAGTATTTCCCACACTGGGGATTGAAACTGTGACTTAGAACTCATTATTACTTAGCACTTTATTCGTTACACTATGGGTCCTTGCGGACAAATCTAGTATGGAGTTTAAGAACCCTAAACCTATTATTCTTTTAAATGTATAATCTCACTACTTATACCAATAGATTACAATATATTACTACATATTACTATATATACCGTCAGAAATTAACTTCCTGCACTGAAGATTGCGTTAGCATGAAACATCGATGTCTAGGTAATAAATAATTAATATTTATTTATAAATATTATTAAAAGCCCCCTTTACTAAGGCCGGCCATTCTGAGTGAGTTTAATAACAAGCAGTGCTACTAGCTTCATTACGAGCCCCAACACAGTTTGTTGTTGTAGATCACTTTCGCTGCTCGTTGTAAAATACTTGCCGACTTGGCATTTACAAAGTTATATTCCTCCTTAATTCTAAGCTAATTTGTGGTGGCCAACGGGAAAGCGCTCTTGACTGCGAATCAGTGGCGATTTGTGATCGGAGTTCGCCCCCGCCGACCGTCAGAAATTAACTTCCTGCTCTGAAGATTTCGTTAGCATGAGCTGTAGGTAATAAATATTTAATATTTATCTATAAATATTATCTCTCTCTCTCTATGTATATATATACAAATTATTTATAAAAACAAATCGAAGAATTGAGTTCACAGATCACTGTCTGTGATCCTTGAACTCAATTCTATTTTAATTCGTGAGTCGCTGTGATTTGAATGTGCTTTAACGATCTTTTTAACAACAATAAAAGGTCAGCCTATCTCAATGAAATCATGGTACGTCTCTGAAGTATGTAACGTATAGTTTTTAAATAAATAAATTGTATATTAGTTCTCACATTTTTTGCGATCGATCACTTTCCATTTTTAATATACACCGAAGAACTATATATATATATATATATATATATATATATATATATATATATATATATATATATATATATATATATATATATATATATATATATCTCCAAGCAAGCGTTGTTGGACGTCACGGAACTTTATCGTTTGTAAATCTTCTTCGTGAGGTTCTCAAACCGTCGAGCTATCCTTCTGGTTTCAGATGGCAGTCCATAGAGTAATTCACCGATTGTTCTTAATTCGGCTATTTTTTTAGCGCTTTCGACCTTCCTAGTCGTCTTCAGGAGTAGTTTTTTTAATAAGAAGACTCGAGTTAATGTTTTATAGGTATCGTTAAGGGCGAATGAAATAAAAAGAGAGTGTGTGTGGTTGAGTTGATTTTATTCTATCTGTTTGAGTATTTGGTTTTATTATTTATTTGTTTGAACCTCACGAAAAAGATTTACAAACGAGAAAGTTCCGTGTCGTTCAACAACGCTTGCTTGGATAATGACTTGCTGCCTATATATATATATATATATATATATATATATATATATATATATATATATATATATATATATATATATATATATATATATATATATAAGAGAATTTAATGAATTAGAACATGAGAATTGTTCCAAGAATTAGAACATCAAGTTTAGTATGGCGTACGGTCGTTTCCAAAACATTCTGGAAATACTTTATTTTATTTTTAAAAATTGACACAGCTACTCCAAAACGTCTCTTCATCAGCGCCTTTAGCACCCCGTCTTACAGAAATTCAAGGAAAAAATAAGAAGCTCGTCGTCGAGGAACATCTATTGAGAGGAGGAGCCACAGAGACAAATATTAGAAAAAGCAATAAGTTACAAATATAAAATAAAAATATAAAGATAAAATGATAATAATAATAATAAACCATTATAAACATTATAAAAATTATAAAAATAAAATTAAAATAGAAATAAAAACAAAAAATAAAATAAAATATAATATAAAATATAAAAAAATAAAAAATATATATAGGAAAAATAATATAAAAGTATAATAGAGTAAAGAAATAAAATAAAATAAAATGAAATAAAATAAAAAAATAAAATATATATATATATATAAATAATATATATATATATATATAAATATATAAAAAAGGTGATAAAATTTTAATAAAATTATAAATAAGTAAATAAAAATAAAGAATAACATGGTAAACTAATAATATAGAATAAAGGTAAAATTACAAATATAAGGTAAGGTAAGATAAAAAATAAAAAAATAAAGATAAAAACAAAAGTACCAATAAGGAGGTGATAATACAAATTAGAAATACAAAATGAAAATATAAGATAAATATAAAATAAATAATCGATAATAATAGTATGAATTAATAACAACTTAGAACTATAAATTAAAATAAGATAGAAACATAAATAAGTTCCGAAAACAAAGGTTGAATATTGTCAATGCTCCTTTTCTAAAGTTTTTTTTAAGAAAGCATCCCGCAAGGAGATGAATAGGGTAAGAGGGGAGGAGGAAGAGCACATGGGAAGGTATGGACAACAGTAATTTTTAAGGGGAGAAAACACCTTATAAAGAACTATTATAGGAGACGGGTCAAGTGTGACCAGGAAATAAGGGATGTAATAGAGTAGGAGTATAGTTGGGACTATACTGACATCAGTGCACAGACAAGTGCATAAGTACATGTGAGATATGAGGGAGGAGAAAAAGTTTCTCATTAATTCCACTGGTTCATAAGGAGGAGAGAACGCTCTTTACAGGAAATAATTATCATCTATTTCCCATTGTGGTCCTATACCAATTTGGCGTTATAACCAATAAGTCAAACTGAGATGACATTAGATGTAGGAGGGTGAAGTATATCAAGAAATATTGTAAATATATTCCGGCCATTAGGACTTATTTTGGAGAAACTCTAAGCAAACAGAATCTGTGCTTCGATGATCGAATATAGTTCATGGATGAATTGGTTGGAGGAAATGAATACATTTATTTTAACCCACATCCCATTGGGAAAAAGGATGTCCTACCTCCGAGGCGTTAGTCCTTTTAACCTATATATACTTTGAGGGGCACACACACACACACACACACACACACACACACACACACACACACACACACACACACACACACACACACACACACACACACACACACACACACACCACACGCACATATATATATATATATATATATATATATATATATATATAATGGTAATGTAATCTATTATTTATAATTAATGGTCCCTATATTGTATTAAATTCTATACTATGTCTACTTAGAAAGTCATTGCCAACACACATATGCGCTTCTTCTTTTAGTCATCTTGCTTCTCCACCATTCTTGTCTGTCATCATTTTTACTTCATCCCATAATGGTAGATGATTTCTCCATAGAGAGGAGCAAGAAGACGAGGAAAGAAGACAGGCATTGTTTTTTTAAAAATTGTTTTAAGATGTCGAAACATTAAAATATACAAATAACATGAAGTTTCCCTATGTACTTGCTTCTTTATAAGCACATAATCCTGTCGGAAAACCCATCGGGAATACAGGCAACTTGCAGATAATAAACGCTACCACCTTCTGATTAAAAAGGCTTGATGCCTGGAAGGACAGCTTCCTGAAACTGAATAGATGCTACACTTTGATACTACCCGGATACAAATATGTACTCAAACCATAAAAAAGGTTACAAAGGCAATAGAACTTTCTAACATATTTCCAGCACTACCACTCTCTCTGCTCTTCTCTCTGCTTTCTGAAATCCAGCCATTGCTTTCTATCAGTTCTTTCATTTATCTCAGTTGGTTTCCACATATGCTAATTAGTTCTTCACATATGCATATCAGTTCCACCTACAAAAGTCTACAATTGAAGATATTGCCAGAACTGCTGCAAAGAAAGTGGGCTCCTTCTACCGTGCTAGTAAACTTCTCACACCTGACATTATCCTATATCGCTACAAAGCCACCATCCGCCCATGCATGGAGTATTGTTGCCACATCTGGGCTGGTGCATCATCAACTAGTCTCTCCCTCCTAGCCTAGGTTAAAAAAGAGTCGCCAACTTAATAGGTCCCTCACTATCCACCAAGCTCCAGCCCCTATCCCACCGCCGCAATGTTGCTTCCTTGTGCCTGTTTTACAAGTACTTCAATGAACTGTGCTCTGATGAACTTGCTGCTCTGGTGCCTCCACGACGCAAATTCACAAGACCAACCCGACAATCTGCCAAATCCCATCCGTTCACTGTGGAGGTCCCCATATGCCGAAGAGCTTTCTACTCCAAAAGCTTCTTTCCTCGTGCTGCTGGACTCTGGAACTCTCTCCCTGCTCCCTGTTTTCCTGACGGTAAATTTAAAACTAATGTAAACAGACATCTCACTGCACATATCCCAATTTAGGTTGAACCCCCACCTAATAAAAAAAAACAAAAAAAACTCTCACCCGTTTCTCAGTAGCCCCTTACGTCTACAGTGGCCTACTGCCTTGTTTGGGGTAAACAATGTTTTAAAAAAAATCATGAAGAGGAACCCGTTTTTTACTCTGGCAGATGGGCAGTTACGCCTTACGAAGCATCTCATTCTCTTTTCAGCTGGTAAGTGTTCATCCATATTGTCACAAAATATAATGCAGTTTCTGTTTTTGCTCTTTTTGTTTTGGATGCAGAAACTACTAGGGAGTGTCATGGAATTGTTCGCAGTATTGAATGCAAATACAAAGGACTCTGTAAAGAAATCGGGAAACTTTTGTATAAAATATACCAGGAAAAGAAAAAAAACCTTAGTTTGAGACCGTCCTCTTTTCACTGACTATACGTGACATTCACACATCCTAAGGAGAAAACTACGTTTATTTACTCTATCGACACTCCTTATATATCTGCCACTCACATATCTACTTTCTCTCTCGTAATACTAAATTATTATCCCTAACCAAATACAATATCTTTCAATTCGTTATATTTGCCTCGCACTTCAGACACCGAACAAATGTTATTTTTAATAGTATATATGACGTACGAAATATACTACACTGACCCCCAAAGGAAGAGGTAAGGCCTGGGATCGTATAATGACTACATAAATAATAATAGACTACTGCCCACTAAAAAGTATGTAACTCCTGTTAAGATGATGCCATGATCACAGAACAGAAACTACACTACTCCTTCCCTAAAAAAGGAGGAAGTAATTCCTGTAAGTATGTTTTCATTAGAACTGTTCGGATCGAGGGTCGTGTTCCCCGACTATAAGCGTGTACG
>OY744532.1:60427769-60800269 GCA_963556195.1 Sepiola atlantica | reverse complement strand
CTGATAAATATTTCATGTTTTTAGTCATAAAGAAAGACGGTGGAGTTTTACCCTCTAACTAACATTTACTCTCCTTGCCACCAATAGCACCGGTATACATATTTAGTAAGAGATGTATTTTTCGATTCACCGTTTACCCTGCAGTAAAAAAGATTAAAATGAGACTTACTTCAATCTGAAAAATATATTGAACTACTAAGTGGAGGCCGGATGTTTCTACATGATGATAATTTAAAATATACCTCGATGATAACAAGGGCGTTATTAAAGGTAAAAAAATAAGGGTTTTTTCTTGGTCAAGTCACTCACGTGACCCATAGCAAATATATGGAAGGATTTTAATCAGTTTCATTGGAGGAATTTGCAAATCATCAGCAAATGCATTAAAACATTTATTAAATAAAACAATATAATTTTGATGTTAGCTATAAACATGATATTGTCAAATTCGCAGCAATTAACATGATCTCTGTAAAATTACTAACGTAAACAATATAATTGCTAATTAATAAAAACAAAGCAAAAAGAAACATTCACGTCGTTTTGACTTCACGATAATAAACTTCATTTGCAACTCTTGATAATGTCTGAAGTTGGAAATATGTATTTTTCGGGTCGCTTTTATACATTTAAAGAGTTTAATCCATTTTCTTTGTGATTTTTTTAAATGGAAATCGTTCCAAACAATGCATGAAGACACTTGATGTAAGGCGCTAAAAAAACGAAAGATGATTATCGAAAAGTCAGGA
This sequence comes from Sepiola atlantica, assembly GCA_963556195.1. Lineage (NCBI taxonomy): Eukaryota > Metazoa > Mollusca > Cephalopoda > Sepiida > Sepiolidae > Sepiola > Sepiola atlantica. The sequence continues at coordinate 60,799,520 of OY744532.1, read as the reverse complement.
AATTCATATTGACCTGAGTCTTGAAAAGACCAACAGTATAAGTAAGAGGATAGTAGTGAGCAGGAAAAGAGTTCCACACGCTTGCAGTTATTAGAAAGAAGCTACTGAAATAGGAAGCTGCATTATAACGGTATAAAACAGCGATTTAGTGAAGACCATTGGACCAAGTCAAACGAGCTGGTAAAAAGGAGGCAGCAAATAAATCAAACAATTCTAAAGAACACATACCATGCTAGTATTTGTAGAAAAATCTGAGACTAGCAACATCACGTCTGTGAGAGAGAGGGTGCAGAGAAGAAGAAAGGGTGGGGTCAACAAGATGACAGATACGCTTCTGAACATTATCAAGAACCCTTAAATGGGGCAGAGATTAACCATCCTTAATATGACAACAGTTATCCATACAAGGTCCGATGATAGATTTGTAGAGATATAGAAAACCTCAGCTGTGAGAAAATGTTTGGAGCGAGAGATAGAACCGACTTTACAAGATGCAGAAGAAGCAATGGATCTTATGTATGAACTCCAAGAAAGATTTGACGAGAGAGAATGGAAGACCACGAAGTTTCAAAGTCGATTTCTTCTCAAGAACATAGCCATCAATGTAAATCACAAGAAGAAAATGGACACGTGTACGATTGAAAGATACGAGCTGAGTATCTACAGGATTAAATGAAACAAGCAATTTCATACTTTAATCAACAACGGCACGCAAGTCAACTTCTATATCAGCTGCATATTCCATATTATCCGAAGGAGATGGCCGAGAAAAAACACCACAATATGGACATCGGCATAGATGTTTATTATCTGAATAATATTCTCTGATATAATTTATAAAGAGGAGAAACCGTGTTTAGCCTGGAATAGAGCAGTGAGGAACACCAGCATAAATAGTGAAAGAGGCTGAGGAGACACCATCCAGAGTTAATCGCAAGCATAGATTTGATAGAAAAAACTTAATAATGTCAAGAACCTTACCACTAATACCAGAACCCTGAAGTTTGCGTAGAATATCAGAATGTCATATTAATAAGTTGAGTGTATCAAAGATCACCTTAGACAGATAAAAGGACACCCATGAGATTCAAGGCTGTGAATACGTACAATAGGGAGATCCTTGCGAAGAAAAAGAGAAAGACCATGCAAATGCGTGGAAGAGTCTAAACGGACAAGAGGAAAATAACCATCCACATGTAGATCGTTGCTATTAATAGAATCATCCAGATTAGTCTCACAAAGAGCAAGGATGTGAGGAGATTTGTCTAAGAGAAAGGACTGAACATCTGAAATGTATACCATCGATCTTCGATGTTACTATAGGAAATAGTAAGATGTTTGTTGTGTGGATTTGTAGAAGGCATACTAATAAAAAGGGAGAGAAAAGTAGAATGACTTTCAGACAAACCAAGCCTGAGAAAGAACCCACTACCATCGTTCAATGCCCTAGACACAAAACAGGCTAGCCAAAAAGTAAACCCTTCAAGAAATCAAATAGGGGGAAGGGGTTACAAAACTGGCTGACAAAAGAGTCTACCCATAAAAATTGCTTTGTAAAATAGTTTTTAAAGTTTGTTAATGTGTTACATGTTTTACGCAAAACCAAATTGTAGTCAGTTGTTTGAAATTTTTTGTTTAAGCGAACATTATTTCACTTTTAAGCTTGAGAACCTCATTATAAAATCTCCGTGGCCTCATCAGTGAGACAATTTCGTTCAATAAAAATTCTCTCTTCTTAGATATCATAGCTGTGACCCCCCAAAAATAAACTAACAAAAAATCCGTGTTTTCAAACTTTAATTTCATTTTATTTTGAATTTTATAGTTTATAATTTTATAGTTTATAATTTTATATTTAATAATTTTATAGTTTTTAATTTTATGGTTTATAATTTTATAGCTTATAATTTTATAGTTTATAATTTTATAGTTTATAATTTTATAGTTTTGAATTTTATATTTTATAATTTTATAGTTTTTTATTTTATAGCTTATAATTTTATAGCTTATACTTTTATAGTTTATAATTTTATAGTTTATAATTTTATAGTTTATAATTTTCTATTTTATTATTTTATAGTTTATAATTTTATAGTTTATAATTGTATAGTTTTTTTATTTTATAGCTTATAATTTTATAGTTTATAAATTTATAGTTTTTAATTATATACTTCATAATTTTATAGTTTATAATTTTATAGTTTATAATTTTATACTTTATAATTTTATACTTTATAATTTTATAGTATGCAATTTTATAATTTATAATTTTACAATAAACAACTAATAGATTCCGGTCATTGGGGTAGCTTAACTTCATAAATTCACAAATTAAATACATGCTACATATAGTTGATTACACTTTATATTAATTAATGCGTAACGGTCTGATTACGGGATGGGTGTGTTCTTTTTTACTTTTTCTTTAGTTCTAGCAATACCCCTCCTTCATTTTTTTGCCCCTAGACAATTTCATCTTTATTTTCCTTTTTTCGTTATCATTTAAAAACTATCACATTAACAGTCACTGTTCATCGAACGGAAGCATAATGTTAACACTGACATTAATGTGACCATTAACAGAAATGTAGTGTAATCTGGTGTTTATCGGCTCGCATGATGAACGTCTTTTTTTATCAACTATTTATAGCGGGCGTTTAATCATTTAAATGGTCTTTTTCAGTTTAATTTTAAAATAATCTTTGATTGCTTTGTAACACAGGAAACAAAAAGATGAGAAAAGGATAATTGGGAAGAGGTGCAACTACACCGACCATCTATCAGACAGACTAAAATAATTATGCACGTAAAAATGTGAAGATGGTTGAAACAAGACACTTTTACATAGAAACAAAATCACTACTGACCGACGCAAAAAACAATGTGATAAAAACAAACTACATAAACTTCTAGATAGATAAGAATCCGTGTTTCCTATTTCTCTGACCGTACTAACATGCAGAACTTAAAATTTAGTGCGAACAAGCATCTTACTGCCAAACGCCTCACTTAGGGTGCCTCTCTAAATATGTGTGCTAATTCACAGTAGCCCCTCAGTGGCATAACTCCTTGTGTGGGATGAACAAAAGTAAAAGAAAGAAACAAAACGGTAGATTACATCATAAGTGAATGCAGCACGTGGGGAGCCTTGTTAGCATTCAGACTCGAGGGGAACACCACTAGTTATTGCCAGTGAAAAATCATTGATGATGACTTGTGTGAAAACTCTTAGTAAGTACAACAACACCACCAACAACAACAATAATAATAATAATAATAATAATAATAATAATAATAATAATAATAATAATAATAATAATAATAATAATAATAATAATAATTATAATAATAATAATAATAATAATAATAATAATAATAATCGACAAAAATGTCATAATAATCAACAAGAAAAAAAATACTGTCAAATCGTAGACTTTGCCGTTCCAGTAGACACATAGTGAAGATCAAGGAGACGGAAAAACGAAGCAAATACACGGAACTTGCCAGAGAATTGAAAGGAATATGGAGCATGAAGAAAGTCAATATAATACCAATAATCGTAGGAGCACTAGGAACAGCCCCCCCCCCAAAAAAAACCTGGAGAAGAGACTGGGAGAAATTGGAATTAAAGGGATCACTGAGACCATACAAAAAACGGCAATGTAATCTTAAGGAAAATACTCGAATGCGGAAACCAACCTGCATAAGCTACAAAGGGTAACCAGTCACATGGAAGTTACAATAGGAAGAAAAAAACAACAGAAAGAACATCATCGCACGAACCAAGGAACAGCCACTGCAAGAAATCTCATAAACTGCCCCCCCCCCAAAAAAGGATGCCACTAACCTCGGTTGATACCACGCCAAAATAGTCGTGAAGAATCAAAGAGAATAGGAAGACCGAGGACGGAGGGCACTAACTGACTTTCATTGGAAGAGTCTGGAGAGTACTGGGACCTTCGGTAGGCTTATTGCTACTCAAATCCCAGAGGAAACCAATGGTTGTTACCAGCGAGAAATCAATGGTAAGCGACTGTAGCGATACCGCAAAGTCAATTGCAATGGTTATCACAAAGAGGTGGAGACTACTGGAAATCTGGGGAGGCTTGTTGTCACTTACACTCAAGGGAACACCACTGGTTATTATCAGTGAGCAATCACTGACGATGACTTATGTGAGAACTCCTAGTGAGTAAAAAAAAAAAAAAAAAAAAAAAAAATAATAATAATAATAATAATAATAATAATAATAATAATAATACATGAGAAAGACAGGGAATGTCTTCGAAAAAAAAAACTATATAGTAGAAACGTAATGCAAGGAATAAATACCTGGCAGAAATTGGAATCAAGATATTTTGTACCTTTCAGGAGAGAAAAGGATGAACTTAGACACCTTGAGTAGAATATTAGGAAACTAATGACTATGCACAATGCACTTTAACGAAAAGATGATACTGACCGACTCTACATAAAAAATGGAGAAGAAGATTGAAGACGGGTTAGAAAAGAAACCTGCGTTGATGACCCAAATATGAAGTAGAAAAATGCACAGTAGTGATTACCTTTTTTTCGAGAAGCACCGGCAAAATGCACAAAAACGGAAGCTGGAAACAAAAATCGGGGAAATAATAATAGAAAGGGAACCAACTAGCAAGACTTACAAGATAAGTAAGGAATGAAAACACTCGGAGAAAAAAAGGTCACTTGAATAGAGAAACTCAATCACCACTTACGACACCGATTATAGCACATTATTTCACAGCCTAAATAGACAAAACTCAGGAAAGCAATGAATGTAGACTCCGTGGACAAAGCGACGAAATGATAAATCACATAAGCGAATGCGCCAAGCTAGCCTCTCAAAGAATGCAAAAATAAACACGACTGATTGGGAAGGGCAGTACACTGGGAACTCTGCACATGGCTGCACTTTGAACACGCAGACACAAACTGGAGATAATATTGCAAAATTGAAAGCGCACACTATTCTTGACATGAAGGTTCAAAGAGAGAACCGTATCCAAGCAAGGAGACCGAACAAGATAATAGTAAAAAAGACGGAAAAAACTTCCACATAGTAGATTTCGCCATTCCAGCATTTCACAGGGTGAAATACATGGCATTCTCAGAGAACTGAAAGGAATATGAAACATGAAGAAACTCGCTTTAATACCAATTATCGTAGAAGCATTAGGAACAGTACCGAAAAACCTGGAGAAATATTAGGATAAATTGGAATCAAAGGGAGGATTGAGACAACACAACGCACGACAATTATGAAAAATCCTTGAATGCGGAAACCACTCTCAAAAACTACGAATGACAACTAGCCACGAGTAGGCAGAAATAGAAAGCAGACCACATGAGCCCAAAAGAACTAAAACTACCATAAATACTATAAGATTATCCCAAACACGCACACACACCAACATATACACACGCATCTAGTGATACAAGCCGTAGCTCTTTATGAAGGGTCATAGAATATGGAAAGACCGGAAAGAAGAGCACCAACCAGACCTCCACTGGAAGAGTGCCGAGAGTGCTGGAACCTTTAGGAGGCTTATTGGGACTTAAATACCAGATAATTCATACGTTCGTTGCTAGCGAGAAATCAATGGTAAACGGATGTTGGGATAACACAAAATGACTTGCATCAGTTATCGAAAAAGGCGGAGATTACTGGGAATATTCAGAGACTTTTCATCACTCAGACTATATTAAACATTACTTGTTATCTCTAGTGAGCAATCACTGATAATGACTAGTGTTAAAATTCATAGTGACTAGGTAATAATAGTATTCATAATAATAGTAATAGTAATTACTACTACCAATAATGGTAGTAGTAGAATTAATAATAATAATAGTAATAATAATAATAATAATTATGATAATTAAAACGGTTGAAAATTTAAGGAAAATCTTAGAATGCGGAAACCAACCAGCATAAGCTATAAACGGTAACCAGTCACATGGAAGTTACAATAGAAAGAAAGCAAAACCACAAAGAGAATATCACCACGCGAACCAAAACGCAGAAACTGCAAGAAATATCATAAAACGCCCCCCCCCCAAAAAAAAGATAGATTGCACCGGCCTCGGTTGACACTACAAAAATAGTTGCAGAGAGTCGAGGGATTGGAAGACCGAGGAGGGAAAGCACTGACCAGACCTCCACTGGAAGAGTGTGGAGAGTGTTAGGACCTTGGGAAGGCTTATTGCGACCCCAAATCCCAGGGGAAGACTAATGGTCATTGCCAACAAATAACCAATGGTAGGTGGCTGCTGCGATACCGCAAAGTCATTTGCAATGGTGATCGAAAACAGGTGGAGAGTAATGGAAATCTAGGGAGGCTTGTTGTAACTCAGACTCCAGGAACACCACTGGTTGTTGTCGGTGAGCATATATACTGATTAAAAAAATTAACGACCATACATGAAAGACCAATGCAAAAACTGAGAGAATGTATCTGCAAAACGGATGTGCAAGTATGGATGACAAAAGGAAGAACTGCATTAATACAGAAAGACTCTGAAAAGGGAACGACCCCCAAAAAACTACAAGCAAATAACCTGTTTACAAATCATGCGTAAAATACTAACGGCACAACTGAGAACAGATCTATCATTCCTTTAACAATCGCGGACTACTGCCCAGGGACCAAAAAGGATGGCGGAAACGAAATAAAATAACACACCACCTGTTATACATAGATCAAAAGATTCTGAAAGAGGTAAAAAGCAGGGAAACGAACATAGTAATGGCTTGGATTGACTACGGCAGAATCCCCCAAGCATGGATAATCAAATACTTAAGAATGTGCAAGACATCCGACAAGATTATTAAAATTAGCAAGAAAGTAACGGGAACATAGGGACTGGAACTAACAGCTGGAGGACAACACCTGACTGAGATAAGAATAGAGAGAGCCATCTTCCAAGGAGACTCTCTATCACCACTACTGTTTATCATAGCTATGATGCCACTCAACTACATACTTAGGAAATGTGATGCTGGATACAAATTTACAGACACAGAACGAAGAATAAACCACCTCATGTACATGGACGACCTGAAACTATTTGCAAAAAGCAAAAAGGAACTGAAAAAGCTGATAAACAGGACCAGAATTTTCAGCCAAGGCATTAAAATGGAATTCGGAATGGAAACTTGTGCACAGCTAAAGATGGAAAGGAGGAAACTGGAGACATCAGAGGGCATGGAGCTGCCCAACCAAGAGGATGTGAGGTCGCTTGGTGAACACGATATTTGATATTCGAGAGTTCTGGAAGCAGAAACCATGAAATCTACAGAAATGAAAGAGAAGATCGGAAAAGAATAGCCGAAAAGAACAAAGAAATTCTTAAAAACAAAACTATATAGTAGAAATCTAGTTAAAGGAGTAAACACCTGGGCAGTATCACTAATAAGATACTCTGGACAATTCATAGGCTGGACCAAAGAAGACTTTGGCATATTGACCAGAAGACGAGAAAACTAATGGCAATACACAATGCACTCCACCCGAAAGATAATACTGAGCGACTCTACGTCAAAAAGAACGAAAGGAGAAAAGGAGTGGTAAGTATAGAAGTCTGCGTGGAAGACACAAACAAAATTTTGAAAAATACAGAAAGACTCATTACCCCAGTAAGAAACACTGTCAAAATGAATAATACCGGAAACAGCGAAACCAGACACAAAAAGACATGAAAAGAAAAGTGGGAAGAGAAACAGCTATATGGACGATTCGTAAGAATGACAAAAGAGAATCACATGGATATGGCTGAGAAAAGGACACTTGAACAGAGAAAAGGAATCGCTGCTGACAGCTGCACAGAACAATGCGATCAGATCTAACTACATTAAATCTAAAATAGCTAAAACCCAGGAAAACAATAAATGTCGACTTTGTTGAAAAAGATACGAAACGGTAAACCACATAATAAGTGAATGCAGGTAACTAGCCCCAAAAGAATACTAGAACAGACACGATTGCGTGGAGAAAGCAGTACACTGAGAACTATGCAAACGACTGGATTATGAACAGGCAGATAACTTGAAAATGAAAATCACAAAATCCTCTGGGACATGGAGCTTCAAACAGATAAACTCCGGACTGGACATCATAATAATTAACAAGAAAGAAAGAAACTGGCAAATTGTAGCTTCTGTCGTTCCAACAGAGCACAGGGTAAATATCAAAGGGGTGGAAAAACGAAGTAAATACACGGAACTTGCCAGAGAAGTGAAAAGAATATGGAACATGAAGAAAATCAATATTATACAATAACTGTAAGAATACTAGGAACAATACAAATAAAAACTGGAAAAAAGCGAAGAGAAATTGGAATCAAGGGAAAGACTTGTACTATACAACCGGTGGCTATGACCAAAACAACTGAAATCGTAAGGAAAATCCTCGAATGCGGAAACCAACCAACATAAACTACAAACATTAACCAGCAACATAGAAACTGTAACAGAAGGAAAACAAAAAATGGAATGAAACACCACATGAACCCAAGAGAACTGAAACTGCAATACATCTTCTGAACTGCCTTCTTGCCCCCAAAAGGCATAAGCCTGGGTTGATACCACAAAATAGCTGTGAAGGGTCAAGAAGGGTGGAAAGGCCGAGGAGGAAGAGCACTAACTAGAACTCCACTGGAAGAGTGCGGGGAGTACTGGGACCTTAGGGAGGCCTATTGTCACTCAAATTCCAGTGAAGACCAATGGTTGTTGCCAACAATAAATCAATGTTAAGCGGCTATTGCAATAATGCAAAGTCATTTGCAAAGATTATCGAAAGAGATGGAGAGTACTGGACAACTGGGGAGATTTGTTGTCACCCAGACTCCAGGGAACACCACCGGTAATTATCAGTGAGTAATCTCTAATGATGATCCGTGTAATGACTCCTAGTGTTTACAAATAATAAAATCTAACATCTATTTTTTTCTTCTCGTTTCTCAGTTGAATCGTTACTTGGAAAAAACGTGAAATTCATTGTCTGGATTGTGACTTGTGAGACTCTGGATTTCCTGCCCCGGAAATTACGACGGAAAGTCAGTTTTCCGAACATCTTTATCGGTGTCGAACCCTGTACCGCGGCGAAACCCGTAAATAATACAGCATGGAACCTCGTGGCTATTGCTGACGTCATTCAAAAGTTAAAATGGTCAGATGTGAACATCATTTTCGATAATTCAATCGGTAAGGTTTTCTTAACTTATTCCTTGAAAAAAACAACAAAAAAGTTTCCTATGTGTAAATAATTCTCCTTAAATTTGTAATCTTGTTGAATACGGAAACATTGTGTAACATACGATTATTGATTGATGTTGTTTTTAGAATATTTGACACCAATGCAAAACTGCCTATTGTACACAATAATTGCAATGTGTGTTTTGGATCTCATTATTTGGATAGCACGTGTTTGTTTTTGCACCCTCTGTGTAACCCAATACCACGGGAGCACTTTCTTGCTGACTACAACATAGTCGTCTTCATGTCTGATGTCAACCTCTTAAGTAATCTAATCTTGCAATCATCACCCATTTTTACAATCCTCTGATTATGCAGTTCTACATTCAATTGACAAACGCATTAGCCCTTATCATCGAGTGGCCTTTGGGCCTTGATAAGTGGTGACACATTAGTATATAAAATAAATAAGCAAATACATTATAATAAAATATACTTTATATTTTCACTTTATCTCCAGATACCTTTTTGTTAAGGGGACAGAAAGAGATGACCTAAGCGTAATAATGAGCACATCTCCCCGTTCACTCGGGCAATTAAAACGTTGTGTCTACATCTCTGTTGTAAGGACCCAGTCTGTCTGTCGTCGCTGATTCTGCTATCTACCTGTTTTATTTTTATATGCAAAAGAGATTTCTCTTCACAAGCAATTAAAAACTTATGATCAAACTACAAATATAACATGCGATAAACACGAAGATGATATCTTAATCTATTTCCCTAACAAAGATTTGGCAAATTCGTCCAGAAAAAAATGATGAGAAATGAAATTTCGAAGACATTGCCGAATACAAAGTGACATCACTAGCCGAAAGAAGCAAAAACCTTCTTCCGTAATATGTCACAGAATGTAGTTATAGCTTGAAAAAAAGCTGCCTCTTTCAAACCTAATCAAATCGCCTCATGAAAATTGCTATTCCAAGCAATTTTTTTTCTTTTGGGGGAGGAGGTGTCACATATTCAGACTTTCATAAAAATAGCATTTCTCTGGTAAAATCTTGCCATGAAACTTTCCATTTAAAAATAGAATTATTTTGGTTAAATCTTGCCATGAAACTTTCCATTTTAAAAAATAGAATTAGTTTGGTTAAATCTTGTCATGAAACTTTCCATTTTAAAAAATAGAATTATTTTGGTTAAATCTTGCCATGAAACTTTCCATTTAAAAAATAGAATTATTTTGGTTAAATCTTGCCATGAAACTTTCCATTTAAAAAATAGAATTATTTTGGTTAAATCTTGCCAGGAAACCTTCCATTTAAAAAATAGATACATATTTCTTCGTCGTTAACAAGATATTAAATTACCTCCAAATACCAATCTCTCTGTTTATGAAAGAAATAGGATTAACATTCATGGTCAAGATATCAGGGCCCCTGCTTTGATACCAGCTTCTGTAATAGAAATTTTAAAACTTTTATGTGAAAAGAACTTGACTTCCTTGTAATGTTTATAGAACATGGATATAAAATTCTTATAACTCATCGGAGTATTCCGATTCTGATCCCTTCGACACCTTAACCCAAACTCCACTTCCGATACAATCGCCCCTACTTTGATTTCGCCATAGTTCGGAATAATGTCATATGCAGTTTTTTTGTAAGGTGTAGTTTGAAAATTAAAACATCGCTTGCTGTAACAATGCAGACGACAACGAAGGTTCATCAGCTCCGAAGCGCGTGGGATGTTTTGCGTGTGGTGCACTTATTTTTCACTGAAAAAGGAATTGTGTTCGTAGTTGCATAGTTTTTATAGTTGAAATTTATATTCATATGTGGAGACTAACTACTTTTAAGAAGGACGGGTTAGGCAGACCATCAGTTGTATTTTGGTGTTGAGAGAGAGAGAGAGAGAGAGAGAAAGAGAGGGATAGATAGAGAGAGAGAATGAGAGAGAGAGAGAGAATGAGAGAGAGAGAGAGAATGAGAGAGAGAGAGAATGAGAGAGAGAGAATGAGAGAGAGAGAGAGAGACTGTTTGAGTTTAAGATTGGTCAGTGTTTGTTGCGGTGTTACTGAAAAAGAATTTCTCTTTTTTATTTACATAAGGTCATTGCTAGAACACAATTCAGACAGGTCATTCTAACACTGACACCGTAAACATATTCGAAATACGAAAGAAACTCCAAACATCCACTAAGACAAGTAAAGTGCTTCACCAGGAATAACACAGTAAAAATTGTGCATTGCCACAAGAAGACGACCGCCACATTCCTCTCTCTCTTCTCTGTATATCTCTTTTGTTCACTACAAATAAAGCATATTGCATCTGAAGCGTTAGGTGCTACTCTGATAAATACCAGATTTACAGGATGGGGGACAACATGGATGGGAAGTTTTGCAGCAGGATATTTTTTAACATTACATTTAAATGTCTGCATGTTCACCCGGTCACGAAAAAATGTAGCAGGCAGGGGATTCCATAGACAAGCGGTCCTAGAAAAGAAGCTATTAGAGTATAAATATCTTCCGGCATTTAGTGACCTCTACAGTGAAGAGGTGGGATTTTGCTCGTAGTCAGATGAGTCCGGAGTATTTACATTGAGGTAATACAAGTTCAATAAGTTCGACGGAGAACATTTTAATTTCGATTACACCGAAGTCTGGTATGAGGACAGCCCATATAACAAAACCACGAAACATTCACCAAGTAATATTCAACAATATGAATCCTAATTTCAAATTTTCTAACAAGACCAGATAAATATACTGCTTGACCATCCGTTTATATATAAAATAAACTCGGTCTCTTTTCTGTTTCTTTGTCATCGAAAGCTGGGTCCAGAAGGAAGGAGCCACAAAGGGAGGGGGCCCGGGAAACCGGAAATGACGCACCATCCGGTTGAAGAGCGGCTTCACTTCGTCAGGTAATCGATCAGACGTCTGAAACACGGGGTCCTCGCCAGCCCAAGAGGAGAGGGGCGGGGACGGCTAGCACCGGTCAGCTTGTCTAAAAATGAAATGATACATCTCTCTCGTACAGAGTTAATTTTGCCTCTTGGTCCTGTTCAATAAAACCTTTTAAAACTAAATTCGGCGTCCACGTGTTTATCGTTTCAACGGCTTTAAGAAAGCCAGCAGCGACGAAACCTGGGTATATACCCGCGAAGATAAGCAATATCTAATAACACAGATAATGGTGTCATAAATAAATCACTATCGGGCAACGCTGAGTACGTACAACTTAATTATGAAATTGTGAAGAAACATGTTTTACAAAAACTTGCTTACCTCCTCGTAATGGATTCCTTTGAACGCATTAAACTATGTCTTTTGTGTCCTTCACAGGAAACGCTGACCTTTTATCGCTCACAGAGGAATTGTCAGCCAGATTCGTGAAATCTATTCTGTTCAGAATCGACACGTCATCTGTCGATTACAAAGAGAAAGTCTTTGATAAATTCATCTCATTAAATCCAAACAGTTTCGCACGGAATCATTTTCTGGTAATTCTTAAAAAGGAAAACCTCAAAGAAGTTATTCATTCGGTAAGTATTCAGGAGTAGTGGAACTTTTAAGGTGTTTTTTTGTTGATTATTCAAAATTGTGTATGTATTTCAAAATTATGTATGTATTCCAAATTGTGTATGTATTCAAAATTATGTATGTATTTCAAATTATGTATGTATTTCAAATTGTATATGTATTTCAAATTGTATATGTAGTCAAAATTGTATCTGTATTCAAAATTGTGTATGTATTTCAAAATTGTGTATGTATTCAAAATTGTGTATGTATTCAAAATTGTGTATGTATTCCAAATTGTGTATGTATTCAAAATTTTGTATGTATTCCAAATTGTGTATGTATTCCAAATTGTGTATGTATTCCAAATTGTATATGTATTCCAAATTGTGTATGTATTCCAAATTGTGTATGTATTCCAAATTGTATATGTATTCCAAATTGTCTATGTATTCCAAATTGTGTATGTATTCAAAATTGTGTATGTATTTCAAATTGTGTATGTATTCCAAATTGTGTATGTATTCCAAATTGTATATGTATTCCAAATTGTCTATGTATTCCAAATTGTGTATGTAGTCAAAATTGTGTATGTATTCAATATTGTACATGTATTCCAAATTGTGTATGTATTCCAAATTGTGTATGTATTCAAAATGTTATATGTATTCAAAATTGTGTATGTAGTCAAAATTGTGTATGTATTCAAAATTGTATATGTATTCCAAATTGTGTATGTATTCCAAATTGTGTATGTAGTCAAAATTGTATATGTATTCAATATTGTATATGTATTCCAAATTGTGTATGTATTCAAAATTGTATATGTATTCCAAATTGTGTATGCATTCCAAATTGTGTATGTATTCAAAATTGTATATGTATTCAATATTGTATATGTATTCCAAATTGTGTATGTATTCAAAATTTTGTATGTATTCCAAATTGTGTATGTATTTCAAATTGTGTATGTATTCCAAATTGTGTATGTATTCCAAATTGTATATGTATTCCAAATTGTGTATGTATTCCAAATTGTGTATGTATTCCAAATTGTGTATGTATTCCAAATTGTATATGTATTCCAAATTGTCTATGTATTCCAAATTGTGTATGTATTCAAAATTGTGTATGTATTTCAAATTGTGTATGTATTCCAAATTGTGTATGTATTCCAAATTGTATATGTATTCCAAATTGTCTATGTATTCCAAATTGTGTATGTAGTCAAAATTGTGTATGTATTCAATATTGTACATGTATTCCAAATTGTGTATGTATTCCAAATTGTGTATGTATTCAAAATGTTATATGTATTCAAAATTGTGTATGTATTCCAAATTGTGTATGTATTTCTAATTGTGTATGTATTCCAAATTGTGTATGTATTCCAAATTGTGCATGTATTCAAAATTGTATATGTATTCAAAATTGTGTATGTATTCCAAATTGTGTATGTAGTCAAAATTGTGTATGTATTCAATATTGTATATGTATTCCAAATTGTGTATGTATTCCAAATTGTATATGTATTCCAAATTGTATATGTATTCCAAATTGTGTATGTAGTCAAAATTGTGTATGTATTCAAAATTGTATATGTATTCCAAATTGTGTATGTATTCCAAATTGTGTATGTAGTCAAAATTGTATATGTATTCAATATTGTATATGTATTCCAAATTGTGTATGTATTCAAAATTGTATATGTATTCCAAATTGTGTATGCATTCCAAATTGTGTATGTATTCAAAATTGTATATGTATTCAATATTGTATATGTATTCCAAATTGTGTATGTATTCAAAATTGTGTATGTATTCAAAATTGTGTATGTATTCAAAATTGTATATGCATTCCAAATTGTGTATGTAGTCAAAATTGTGTATGTAGTATTCCAAACATAGTGGTGTATAAATATCTAGCATATGTGGTTCGGAATTTTTTAGATGATTTAGATTATTTGGATCATTCGGACTACTGTTTTTATCTTGGATGTTCTTCTCACAACGTTTCAGCCGATGTAACCTTTGACCTGCTTCAGGTGTATCTTGTTGAACTCGAGAATCTTTCTTTCGAACTCGAGAATCTGCATAGAATTTAAAACAGAACCTTTTTCTGAGTTCGACAAGATACATCTAAAGAATGTCGAAGGCTTCATCGGCCGAAACGTTGTGAAATTAAGATCCAAGATGAGAACAGTAGTTCGAATAACCCAAATAATACAAAAGACGTAACTGTCTAGAAAACAGTTATAATAGTTTTGTCACTCTATAATAAACATTAATGTGTATCTATTTTGTATATAAATATATATAAATCCGTCTGTCACTCAGAAGCGTGCAACTATAAAACGTACTATTTTCTAGCCGCGGTCGAACCCCTTTCAAGTGGTGAGGAAAAGCGAGAAAACTCATAGCAAGTCAGACAACGCACGCCACCTGAAATTAATTCGGACCAAAATCTTTCACTCTAAATAAAAATTTAACGATTGATGTTTTTTCTTTAGGAGACCGAATTGACAGTAGTGGCTTATGGTCTGTCACAAGTGTAAAGTGACGCCCAAACAACATCTTGTGGAATTTCTTCACAGCAAAAATCAGTGCCGGTGCTTCTTTTTCCCCTTGACTGTAATTGCGTTCAGCGGGTGTCAGGGATCTGGCTGCATGCATGATTGTTTTCTCAGTTCCATCCGCGAATATGTTCGAGATTACAGCTCCAACGCCATGATTTGATGCATCTGCTGCTACCACAATTTTCTTATTAAGATCAAAATGTGTGAGCAGTAGGTCCGAGTTAATGAGTGCTTTGATTTTGTCAAATGATTTTTGACAGTCCTCGGGCCAGGACCATTTTGTGTCTTTTATCAACAGTTTGTTGAGTGGTGATTTGATTTGATGGAGTGAAGGCAAGAAACTACCGTAGTAGCTCACCAGTCCCAGAAATGCGCGTAGACCGTTAACGTCCGTTGGGGATGGCATGTGTTGAATGGCTGCCACATTAGCAGGATCTGGACGATGACCCTGACAATCAAACATAAATCCCAAGTATTTAATGGACGGTAAATAAAAATGGCACTTTTCAGGTCGAAGATGGAGACCAAAGTCTTGGATGCGGGTTAGGACCTTGCTGATCCGTTTTGTCAACTCCTGATTGGATTGCCCAACAACAATGATGTCATCCAAGTATACAGCTGTACCTTCCATGCCATTGAGCATTGTGTCCATAATCTGTTGAAATATGGCAGGAGCTGTTTTTATCCCAAAAGGTAAACGAGTCAATTGGAATAATCCACGGTGTGTGTTTATAGTAAGCAACTCCCTGGAGGTTTCTGCCACTTCAACTTGCAAATAAGCCTCTGCGAGGTCCAATTTTGCAAAGCAGGTGCCACCATTAAGGACGGTGAAGAGATAATTGGGGATTGGCAATGGGTATTGATGATCCTCTAGTGCTGCGTTGAACCACATTGAAAAATCAGCACACAACCGAATTGAACCATCGGCTTTCTTTACAACCACGATGGGTACTGCCTACCGTGAATATGTTACTGGTATGATGACCTTCATTTCCTCAAGTCGTTTTAGTTCCTGGTCCACCAGTGGCAATGCAGCGTATGACACTGGGCGTTTGGGTCGAAAAACAGGCTGAGAAGATGGTTTCAGGAACAGTGTGGCTTCTGCCTAAGTGAAACGTTCCAATTTGTTTGTGAAGACTGGAGAAAATGTTTTCATGATGTCTTTGGTCTGGTCGATAATGCTGCTATGAGGTGACGATCTGGACACCACCTCACATATCTGGTTGAGTGGAAATTCGAGAAGACCTAGTAACTCAATAAAATCAAGTCCCAGCAAATTATGGCATGAATTTGCTATGTATACGGTACCTGATACCGTTTTTTCTTTTATTTTGATGGTAGTGGGTAATTGACCCGTGATGTGAACACAATCTCCAGGAGCACTCTGTGCTACCCGACTTGTTGGTGTCAATGAAGGCTGGCCTATGGCTTTCCATAGTTTTTGTGATATAATAGTTATATCTGATGCTGTATCGATCTGCAATTGAATAGGATGGCCATTCATTTGTACTGCAACATATTTTCGTTTGGATGTTTGGTTTGAGAGAAAAGTTGCTATCAGACTGTTTGTTTTTGAAAGACTGTTTGTTTTTGTTCTGTGTTGATGTCATTGTCTGTTGTGTGTATGTGAGGTTTGCCTATTATGGGTTGGTTTTCGTCCTGGGGGAGTGCAAAATCCCTCTTTATGTCCGAGTCGATTGCAGCTGCGACAGCGGTGTGTCTTGAAGGTGCAGTATCGCACAAAATGCCAGTTGTCACAATTCCAACAAGCTGTTGGAGGCTGGACTGATTTTGAAGTCGGTGAAGTGGGCCGACGTTGTTTTTGAACTGTGTTTACCATTGATGCGGAATCTTGTTGTACCATAGTTGAATCATGTTTTAGATTCACTAGACGCTGGCATTCCACGGCAACTTGTTGCAATGTTATGTCTGGATTTTGTTCTATTTTTGATAAAATCCGTGTGCGAATATTTGTTTCCTGTGCCGATCTCAACCCACACACAAAAATCAAACATTTGAACTGAGCATCTGTGATGGAAGAGATTTTAAAACGTTCACATTCTTTGTTTACAAGGCCTGCATACGTTGAAAAACCGGTCGAGGAAGATTTCGTTATGCTAAGACAATTAAAACGCATATTGAATAATGAAATATGCTCACCGAAAATCTGAGTGAGGGTTTGGACTGTGATGTCAAAATTTAAGTCACGAGCATGATTTTGTAATATGTAATTTACATACCGATCATGCTCCGACGTCCCAAGCTTCCGTAACAGAAGTCTTACCTTCCAGTCGTCAGCTTGATCCTTGAAATCCACTCGAAAAATGTCCTCGAAACGCGCAAACCATGTTTCGAATGTCGAATTTGCCATTGGGTCATAACGAAATTCCGTTATTGTCTGTGAAATTAAATCTGTAGACGTCCTAAGATTTGTTTCTGAAATCGACAATGTAGGTGTGGAAAATCTCTCTGAAAATAATTCCATCAAATGTAACTGTTTTTGTAATAATTGTTGAATTGTGTAATCCATTTTTTTTTCTTTTGGAAAAAATGTAAATTTATCTCGTCGTCGTCGCCACTTTTGTAAACCTTGTAATTTAGGTTTAATCAATAATATTTGTAAAGAAAAATGGATAAAATATCAGCAGAAACTTTTAACAAATTTATTACAACTGAACACAGAATAAAATAATTAGTTAATTGCTGCTGTAACGCTAGATGAAATAAGACAGTTAGATCCGTGGTTAATGTTTTCTTTTCTCTCACGGCAGGACTCTATCGACAAGGGAGATAACTCTGAAATGGTTCAAGGGAGATAATTGCGTTTTCATTATGATATTATGTTTCGGTATTTTAAGATAAGGATTGACACTTTTTTATTATTTGGATTATTCGGACTACTGTTCTCATGTCACAATGTTTCGGCCGATGTAATCTCCGACCGATTTTCGAACAGAACTTTTAATTAAAACTACATGGGTAACACCAGTCATGACCGGGTAGAGATCTTAGGTAATCTATAATTGTATTCTTAGTATCGCCCGTACTAACGATTGAACCTTAAACTTCCGGAAGACTGTCACTTAGAACTGACTATTACTTAGTAGTTATATGCATTACACAACAGGTCATTGCGGACAATTCGAATATGAATTTTAGGAGGCTTTAACCTACCCCGTACAGATTCTTGTGTTCGACATAAAGATTACCTCGTTCGACAGGATACGCCTGAAGAATCTCGGATGTTAAATCGTCCGAAACGTAGTGAGAATAACATCCAAGATGAGAACAGTAGTCCGAATAATCCAAACAATACATGATTATGATAATTGTTATAATAATCTAATATATAAACTGAGGTATGTCTATTTCTCGAAGTTAGACAGCGATAGTTTCCCTCCAACGATATTTAATTCTTAATAGCCATTTCCTTTCCTTTAGCGTTGGTCCATCTTGTTGTGAAGAATAAAATGTAATTCAATGTAAACCTTTCCCTCAACATTCTATGACTATTAGTAAAATGAATGGACAAGCATTTTTGTGTGATAATGAGTCACTACTAACCAAGGCTAAGCACAGCTCGAGGATAAAGGTTATCGTGACAGATACATTGTCAGTTGAATGCTGAAGAATATTATGAGAGGATTTAAAATAATGAATGGAATTAAAAAAATGTGATGACTTATGAAGATGATTTATTACAAATACATTAGAGTTGAAGGCGACAATGTTGTATCTTGCGCGGTAGCAACACCATGGTACCGTGTTTCACGGATAGGAAGTTGTTGGAAAGAAACTGTGTTCATAAAAATGTTGTTTGATATTAGGCACACAGATGATGAAAAGAAAGTTCTTTCGCAGTTGTGGTAGCTAGACGAGTTCTTGCTGTGAATGTTTTACAAGAAGGAGACGGAGATTGAAGTTCAGTCGAACACCACCGATGGAAATGACTATAGAGTAGAGAAAGACGAGCAACGTCTCTTCTGTGAAAAAAGGACTTTATAATGTAGAGAGCAAAAGAGATCTTTCTCCACTAGATTGCGAAGTCAATTTTTTAACTCTGTCAAAGCAATAAAGTGGCACCTCTCAAAGTGTGAAAGCAGTATTCCATCTTAGAACGTTTCTGAGATGATAGCGAAATTGATATATTAATTGAGGAATCAAATGAAAATGATGAACGGGCGCCTATCGATTGAAACCTGCATGTCTTATTACTGTCACTACAACATACACCATGCCCACTCCAAATGAAGATGATGTTTTTTATGGAAGCCGCTCCAAAAAAGGCATGACCTACTGATTTTTATCATAAAAATGGATGGGAAAGTTGAATCATTTCAAGACAAACCAAACCTGACTACTAGCGTTACACCCCTTGGACTCCAAACAGGGTGTTCAAAAAATAAGATCTTCAAGAGTACAATAGGGAAGGATGGAGTTACAAGGTTGGCTGACAAAAATGTACCCCTAAACTGGTTAAGTGGCTAACCATACAAGCTTCCAAGTCACACTTTGTTAAAAGGAAAGTGCATTGTTCTTGTGTTCAATTTCACAACTTTGTTGTTATATTCAATTTACAATTTCAAGGAGCTACTCGTGACTTAGGTCTCGTGTACTAGCACTCGGGAAAGTGCCAACCAGAGTACTTAACTACAATCACTATCTGTCAGCCCACCACCGGCGTTCAATCCCCTGGACTCCAAGCAGGCTAACCCCAAAACAGCCCTTCAAGAGGCCAATAGGGAGGGAAGGATTTACAATGCTTGCTTACAAAAAAGTCTACCTCTAAACTGGTTAAGTGGCTGATCAGAAACCGATGTTTTTATCGTGGCACCATCACCAGAATGTAATGTCGAAATACCGTTTTTTACGTTGTTCAATAGAAATTCAATTTTAAGGCGCACTCTGTATTCTCCTAAAATGTCTTGGTTCACCTCGTTTGTTTCATTTGTTGTTTTACTTCCTTTGTTTCTCTGATCAACATTAAAATGTTTCAGAACTCGTTGATCGTGTAATTTATGTTACTTAAGTAAGTTCGGAAGATACTAACCCAAAACAACACTCGAATTATACATAGAAATAACAGTACTAACCGATTAAAACTATTCGCCCTCTTCCGGTTCTTTGTCTTAGTCTTCGTTTTAATTTTCTTCTTTTTTTCAGGCCTCAATCCTTATGATGACAATGGGCAAAATTTATTGGCTATTCGTTAACGATAATTTACAACCGGAAGAATTGGTAAAATATGGAGTGAATCCTCGAAATGCCAACATGCTGCTTTTCCGAAGTGTCTGCGATGAAGACGGCAAAGATTTTCGACGAGTTAACGAATTATTATCTGACCTTCAGAAAATTGTAAGTCATTCGGTTCTTTACCAAAATTGGATTTTTTTGTCCATTTTTCTTGAATCCAATTTAAAACGAAACCATGCCCATCCCTATAACAGGCCTAGCAATCGTGTAACGCGGTCTTTTACTGTTTCTAAGATAATTCATATAGCAGTTAAACAGTTTTATGTGTTTTACATAAATAATAAAAACCGCAATGAGCTAATTGATAAATGTCACAATTTCTTTAAGCAAAGAGACATGTAACTTTGCATAAACAAAGGCCGATGTATATTTCAATAAGTGATTTTTATTTCAGTGTGTGTGTTTTTTAGAGAATTTAGTCATTGTCAGAATCTTTTCAGAATGAAAATTATTCGGAGCGATGACGGTTAAATATTAGCAGCTACAACGATCTCTATTTACCCACTATAAAATTTGCCTCTAGTCAAAGCCTCAAAATGTCAGATCTATCGGTCTGTTATAGGTGCTAAATAGTAAGTGGGTACGTTTGCTAGTATTCATCAAGTGATTTTGATTCGCGGCCAACGTCGACACGTACACGGGGTCATCAAGTCAACCAGTACTTTCAATATCATCTCGACCTCGCTGTGTACCGGAAACGAACGTGACGTCACATGGCTGGCAGATAGAGTTGGTCAGAGTCGCTTGGAAGCTTGTGAGTCGAGACACCACGTGTAACGAGTGTCTTGACATTGACGATATTAATTTAAGTAAGGGCGCCAAACGATTCGTATCCCGCTAGCAGAAGATAAGGCAACGTCAACATCTAAATATAGTGTCGTTTTTTTTTAATCGTGAGCTTATTTCATTCATTCGTGCTGCTGTGAGACATTAATTTCAGCTTCCTAGTGTAAGACGGAATTGGCAATACTAGGCGAGATCGGATTGTGCAGTTATAATCATAATCTACAGGCGATAACAAAGGGTGTTTAGTAACCCGTGTATTTTAATTGATTGTGACTTGCGAGAGATTAGATCTCCCCTAAGAGGAGAAATATACGTAACAATAGTGATTGGCCATAAACAAAACCAAATTCCACTTTTTACTATCAAATGAATAAAACATGAAATTAGGGAGGGAGGACTAATAAGTGCAATACTCTATTTTGTAATATCATCCACTCTATGATAAAGAGCAATGTATATTTAGTTGTATATAATATATAAATAAATATATATCCGTCCCGTCACATAAAAAGTTTCAGATGTTATGGGGAAAGTGGAAAGCAAATAGCAACTCAGACAAACTCGCCGTCTTAAATATCTTCAGAAAAAAAATCCTTCACCCTATTTCCATAATGCGACATTTTCTTTCTTTCTTTTTTCTATACCGATTGATACATTTTTCTTTCTTTTTATTTTAAAAACTTTTCAGTTATAGACGTTTACCTACTTTCTTCTTTTTTTACTTCACCGATTTAGACGTTATTGTATATGAAAATGAATATATAATATGAACACTTCCGTCATTTTTAATGGAGAGTGTACACTCAATGTACGATATTTCTGAACAAGTCTAATTTCTGCCGATTTGGGGGACATATTGCGCTATCTTCTCAGTCAAACTAGAGTTTAACTGGCATTGCCAGTCAATTTTTCATAAAATATATCATTATATTAAAGCTAGTAATACTATTTAACCCGTAGGTATATAGAGAAAGCGAAAATAGAGAGAGGTGTACATAACGAGCAGAAAGAGACTAATTTTTTATTTTGTTTATTTTATATTTAAGTGACTTTACAAACTCACCTTTTCCAGATTCAAAGAAACTTAATCGAGCTTAATTGGTGACTCAATATTTTTATAAGTAAAAGAAAAGTGGTCGATTATAGTCGAAGGCGACCCAAAGGCTCCCTTTCATTATCGACTACACGTAACTGTAGGGTAGGGGACAAGCCCTTCTCCACTATTACTCCACTTAATCTTGTACACCACCTTATAATGTCGAGTGTTTAGCGAGGAGACATCAAGTACCATTTATTAACTCTTTGTTATGACTCGATCGAGGATTGAACTCTAACTATTATGACAAATGGGACGTTTTTTGCAGTCAGAATTAATTTTAACTTTGTTATAGATTATTCTAAATACTGCCAAAATATACCATGTTTTGCATTTTTATGCCATTTATGCAATTTTTATGTGATTTAGGCAAATGAGAGTAGAAAGTGATTAACTTTGGGTTTACTTTCGGCAGCCTCTCTTATTTTTTTCTCTAGTTATCACCTTCCATCAGACATGTTTCTGACAAATGGGGGGAAGAATTGCTGTTTCTTGGGTCGAAATCTATCCATTTAACACTTATCGTTGGCTAGTTTTTGACCTTGAAGTAGTATTTTTTTCTTTTTGGCCTCTTACGCCAAGTGGTTTTATGCCTTGTCTGGAACGTTTTCCATTAAAAAAATCTATGCAATATCAGTTTAGGGTTAAGGTTAGGGTAAGGGTTAGGGTTACGGTTTATAAAAGTAAATGTATTCATTTCTCTTTTTATTTTAGTTATCAAAACACGACAAATTTATTTTTCCTTGTCTTAGATTGGTCGTCGATTTTTCTCTGACTTGACTCTAAAAAGGAGATAGTTTCTTGTATGGATAATTCTCACTGGAGAGTATCTTGGGAGCCTTTTGCAGACATACAATCGTACACACATACACACACCTCTTTTTTATGATATAAAAGTAGATGAGGGCTTTATTGGCTACTTCTGATTAATTAACAACCCGTAGATCATTTCGTATTTTACTCCTATTTTATGATCGGTCAGCGATTAAGAATAAAGAATCCCTTTTAAAGATAATCTATCGTCGGTACATAAAACTAATGTATATAGGTATTTAATAAGTCTTTTTGGAATGCGTAAAAACTGAACGGTGAACAGAAACAAATAATCGAGACAAATGCGTTATTTTTCTTCCAACACTTATCTATTTACTTTTCAGCAAATCTTTCTCTGACTATTTCAGTAATTTTTTAATTTACTCTTAATAGATCACAGGACAGTGGAGAATATCTTTATATTTCGGGAGAAACACCCGCCTTCTCAAAAACAACAAACGCCCATTCCGTTTTCACGAAAAAAATATCTACAGATATTGTACAAAAAATAATGTTTTCTTGTTTTCTTTTTTTTTACATTTTAGTTACCGAATGATAACAAATATATCCTTACTCTTATTTGCATGATAATAAAATCTTTGAAAAGCACAAAAACACCGAATTTGAAATCTCTGGCAAAATGTAGAAACGATCCATTCGAGTCTATGGTAAGTTCTATCTTTTATTTAAGAATCTCTTATAGGGTTGTGTTTTTTGCTTGAAGCATTGTGTGTAATATATATATATATATATATATATATATATATATATATATATATATATATATATATATATATATATATATATATATAAAATAAAAGTTTTTAAAAAGGTTGAAGGCAATGCGAAGTTCCGGATCGCTGGAAGCTGTGAAGAACCAAAACAAAACAAAACCGAAATAAGTCGGATATTACAAACTAACACCCTTGCTGTCTAGAAAAATAAACACACCTTTTCAATCTATATCCGACTTATTTCGGTTTTGTTTTGTTTTTGTTCTTCACAGTTTCCAGCGATCCGGAACTTCGCATTGCCTTCAACCTTTTTAAAAAACTTTTATTATCACTCCCAGCAAGGCTTCCAGCAAACTACCAATTTATATATATATATATATATATATATATATATATATATATATATATATATATATATATATATATATATATATATATATATATATATATATATAAGGTTAATACAACAAAAGATATAAGAGGCAACTAATATCTTTAATTAGTTAACATCCAGATAAAAAAAAGCTCAATATACTGGATAGAGCATTAATAGCAATAGATAGAGTGAAAGAATAAAATAAGGTACGAATCAAATTTTATTACAATTCAATGTTCAGGCAAAGTTCTTTAAAGTCCTTAACTCATGAGTTTTCAAGGAAAATCTTCTCCTCAGAGGACCATTACCACAATGACATTACTGCAGGTAATAAAAATTAAACTTTGAAAATATATATAAAAAATATATAAAAATACATAAAGATATATAAAACATCAAATATATCGGATCAAAACATACTTTTTTAGTAAAACTATACAGTTCATCCAAGTCAACAGATCCAAAATAGCTCCAGGCAAGATATCAAAGAGGTTGATTAAAAAATAATCCAAATGGTGAATGGTGGTCCAAAAACGAAAAATGTAATCCAGGCGGGAAGTTTGTTTGCTATCGATGCAGTAGATTACAATGAAAATTGTATTTAAGGTGCCTGAACATTAAATTGTAATAAATTTGATTCGTACCTTATTTTATTCTTTCACTTTATCTATTGCTATATATATATATATATATATATATATGGGTGGGTAAGGAAGGGAGAGAGATTCCAGGGTTGATTTAAGAAATATAGTATATCCCACCACTATTGTCGGGCTTAGCAGGGCGATAACTTTTTACGTCCGACTTTGCTGCTAACAAGAACAAGAAGGTCGACAAAGCCTCCTACCGCCATGACGTCACTTTCGACTTCCGTTTTAGATCTTACCCTCTTTTTGAAGCCCTGCTACTTTCTGGAACCACCACTATTTTACAGATGTAGTTTGCTTGAACCATTCTATATATATATATATATATATATATATATATATAGAGAGAGAGAGAGAGAGAGAGAGAAATATAGATAGATAGATAGGTCTTGGAAGGCTAATAATAATGCGGAACTATATATATTCTTTTAATTTCACAAAATACTCGAACCTCTCTTTCTCCTTTTTGCATGAAACTAAATTAAACAAAATATAATCCACATTACCCACCCTAGAAGCTATGTTCTAAGTTTATATTGATCGGTTAATTAGTTTAGGAATGAATCCTATAGATAGGACATGTATAAACATAGACATATACCTAATTTTATATAAATAGAGATTAAATTTTACTAGCTTCCAGATTTCGCATCAACAACTAGAGTCACATGTACGAAGCCGGTATATCACAATATTTCGAGCATACTACCCCTTTATCATGTGTTAATATTTCTTTATCTCAAGAGATCAAATATTCTCACAAGGCAGAGAGTAGCTAGAGATCAAGAAATAGAAAGACTTGAGAAAGTGGTGATATTCCCGAAATATTGTGATATTCCAACTTCACACTTACGACTCTAGTGAACGAAGTGACATCTGGAAGCAAGTAAGATCTATTTAACTATTAAAAAATGCACATTGTAATTCAGTATTCCGTTTTCTTCCTTGCAACCCGGTATATATATATATATATATATATATATATATATATATATATATATATATATATATATATATATATATATATATATATATATATACTTTCTAAACATTGTATTAAAAATTGTTGTTTCGTCTCTGCTGGCTGGTGTATCTCAGGGTTTGTTGATGTTGTCAAACTCGCCGTTGATAGAAAATCCACGCAGATGCTGGTCTGGTTTTAAACACAAAACAAAAGACGGAAACAAAATTTTTGTTTGTTTCGAGCGTTAAGTTTGTACGAGAGAGAGAGAGAGAGAGAGAGAGAGAGAGAGAGAGAGAGAGAGAGAGAGAGATAATAAATGAATTACTTGGAGAGATACCCTTTCACTTTTAGCCACATATGCTCACCGGCGAAGACCTCGAGTTCTTCACAACTGATCGATCGGCTGGTTAGCGACCAAAAGACAAAATCAGCCCCGAACGTAAGTGACGTCATTTCCGACTTCCGTTTTACCCCCTTCCCATCCTCTGGGAACCCTCTCACTATCTAACAAAATCACTCTTTGTTAACTAAATTAACAAACTACAGTCCGTGGACAACATGCGGCTCATGGGTATTTCTGAATAGCTTGCCTAATTTTAAAATCGAATTAAAAATGTTGATAATTTTTTGTTTCTTTTTCTTCTACATTAATAACCAATCTACCTACTTTACTTTTAATTCCTTCTATTACGTATAAAGCTCCTCAATAATTTTAAAGGATATAAAAACAGAATTATGCAGAAAACACCATGAATTCAATTGCACCATTTATTTAATTTGTGAAAGAAATGGCGAAACGCAGTGTTTACTATTGTTATAGCAACTCTGTACATTTCAATTTATATTTATATTTTTAAGTTAAACAAGATTCCTTTTTCTTTCAGTCGAATATCGTTGGAATTTTACGGACACCCCAGTCACCATTATCAAACAGTTGCTATCCAGCCTTCGAAGTTGCGACAATACATGAAGGATTTGATGATTCAGTTGCAAGCACAATCGCAAGATGGCGACCGGATACACACCTGATTGTCAGACATGCTTTCTTCCCTAACCGAAAGTATGGACTCGGCAATGCAACCATCAAAGTCACTACAGTTCCGGTAAATTTGATTATATTTTCTTTGCAGGGACACCATTTGAAATATTTATCTATTTCCTACAGTTAACAAGAACTTAAGTCTTGAGACTGCAACGTGTGGGTGTGCGAAAGTTTTAACTGGGTCTTCATTCTCAAAAGAAATGATATAAAAATCATACTGACACACACACACACACACACACACACACATATATATATATAATATTTTTATGTAGTTTTCTAGAATTTCAATGTTATAAAGGACAGATTCACGTTATTTCATAAAACTCTTTTTTAATTCAGCATACAATTGTTTCAGCAAACACCAATATGTTTGTAAAATGCTCCTGTGCATTTATATTTTGGTGTGGGTATCTTCAGTGCTAATTGTCCAAAACAAAGCAAAAACGCAAAAAAACAACATGAAAAACTAGGCGATCAAAGCCTAAAATTACAATAAGTACTCATTATCAAGATTATATATATATATATATATATATATATATATGAATAAATGAAAGAATAAAATAATCCGACGGTATGAAATTAAAATGGAATAAGCGAAAGACCTAAAAAGCTCAACGTTTCGCCCAAATGTTATATGGGCTTTGTCAAGAGCGAACGAAAAAAATGACAAAAGACGAGAAAGTCTATAAATTATGAGAAATATATATAGTGGTAGGGTTCATGTAGAGAGGGAAGATATGTAAATATGTATAGAGTCAGAGATAAATATATAGCAAAAAAATGGTAACGAGAAAGAAAAGAAAAGAATAAAGAGTAGAAAGGGTGTCAGAAAGAAAGACTAATTCAAAACTCAGGGAATCAACCGGTGTCTAGATATATCTTGTTTTCATGAATAATTTATTTTGATAGGTTAGGAGAGATAAAGTAGAAGCCCATTCTCTGTTAATTTTGTTTGTGGAAAGGGCTATGAGTGCAGATTCAATTAGTCGACGTGTTGATTTATTATGTATTATCTTGATTAAAGTAGATTCGCCCTTGACAAAGCCCATATAACATTTGGGCGAAACGTTGAGCTTTTTAGGTCTTCCGCTTATTCCATTTTAATTTCATATATATATATATATATCTATATATATATCTCTATATATATATATATATATATATATATATATATATATATATATATATATATATATATCTCTCTCTCTCTATATATATATATATATATATATATATATACATACATATTCACATTGAACTATGGTCTCGTTATATTCATGTGGTAAAATATATGTATCGTATTCTTTTATCTATTTGTATTTCTAATCATTCATCATCTGCTATAATTAT
This sequence comes from Sepiola atlantica, assembly GCA_963556195.1. NCBI lineage: Eukaryota > Metazoa > Mollusca > Cephalopoda > Sepiida > Sepiolidae > Sepiola > Sepiola atlantica. Next base: position 60,771,141 of record OY744532.1, on the reverse strand, counting down.
GTATCTAAATATTCCTGTATTAAAACATATATTTTCACTGACCGTCCTTTGTTGTTTCACCCAGTTTTTCCTTTTTTCTTCAGGTTATTTTGTCATCTTATTCCTTATTTTCTTTTCTTTTTTACATTATACTTTTATAACCGTAAATTTAGCTGACTTCCGTTTTTCGGAAGTCACCTACATCTAACATCAAAAGAAAATATAATATATCTACATACTGTAAAAATATAATCATGCTGCTTAACCAATACGCTTTCGTTATTCCATTAAACGTCTAACATAAAATGTCTAACGAGAATTCTCTATAAACAAAGAACTTTATAGTAATTAACAATCGCGGCTCTACGTTCGTGCCCGACAATCTCAGGCAACGTTGAGACCGACCCCAATAGTATATATATATATATATATATATATATATATATATATATATATATATATATATATATATATATATATAGATAGATAGATAGATAGATAGAGAGAGAGAGAGAGAGAGAAAGAGGAGTATTAGAAGGCTATCACAATGCAAGAAATGGAAATATGTCGGCGATGAGAAGTAAGACAAAAACAAGTGATTTTTTAAAAATATATATTTAAAACAAAATTTGTAATTTTTTTCTATATAGCAAATCTTACTTGATTAGGCAAGACTTCAACGCTGTGATGTAATGTTTGTGACCGTGTTCCATAATATATTTCGAGGAAGACTACTTTGTCAAATGGTGGGTGTTTCAAATCTCAAAAGTACGCGTGGAATGGCAATATGACATTTCTTGCATTGTGATAGCCTTTTAATACTCCTCTATATATGTTTACACACAATGCTTCAAGCAAACTACATCTCCTTATTATATATATATGCATACATATATATATATATATATATATATATATATATATATATATATATATATATATATATATATATATATATATATATATATATATATATAAGTGCAGATTAGTCGTCCGAGGCTATAGCAATCCGATGTAGTTGCCGTAAGATGGAACAGTGAAAAGAAATAAACGAAGAGAGAAAGTGAAACTCAAAACGATTTATTAATAATTTCACGAAAACTGATTAAATACCAAAATAGTAAATACTGTCTGGTAAGTAACAGTTCGGCAAAGGGTAATCTTAAATTTTCGAAAGAAAAACTTTCATTTTCAGAAGACAACAATAAAAGACCGAGTGGGTCGAAAAAACGGGAAAAACCGGTGTCAAAACATAGAAATACGGCAGCAGACAATTGGAAGTAGTAGGAACGCAGAGAATGTCAAAATCAACTAAAGTTAAAATATTATAAACATTTGCTTATTAATATACTAATTATTATAATTTTATTATATTTTATTTTATATGATTCATTAATTAATTTTCTTTTTCTTTATTCAATTCAAATTTAAATTTACGTGTGGGCTGTTATTATTGTAATATGCGTCATCAAAGGGAGATAACTTATAGAAAATATATTTAGAAATGAGATTTGAAATTTGAGAAGGTATTTGAATTATGAAATGGATCAAAGCCAAGGAGGGGACCGTTGGAACAGGGGAAGAGGAGAGGAGGAATAAGAAGAGACGTTGGGGAAGGGGGAGAACTAGGGATAAAAAAATAAATAAACAAACAAATAAAAATAAAAATAAAAAATAAAATATATATATATATATATATATATATATATATATATATACTCGTTGGTACAAAACATCCGTTGATTGTATGAATCGTTGTATGAATCGATGTGAAAAATATATAATATAAAAAAGAGACATATTATTACGTGTGCCAAGGTGAAGTTTATGTTTTTGGTGGGGTTCTTTTTTTCGTGTACAGCCTAGAGTCAACATCGCTTGATCAATCATCACAAAATTTGGTTAAAATATTAGCCATAGACTAACTTAGAATTGATTTTATTTCGAGATATATATATGTCAAAAGTTAAGGTCAAATGCATGGACAATCAGAAAATCACACTTCGGAGATAAATTCGGTTCTGTTCATCGCATAGACTCGCTACTTGGTCAATGAAGCATCTGATTTATGTAAGATTGAACAAGTTCAGTCATAGCTAGAATTTTGACGGAATTTCATCTACCGATTTTTCCAAGTATCATGCGTCGATCTGATGCTCTTAGATAATAGCATACATAATTTAAGTCTTATTAGATAAACAGTTTCTAAGTTATCAACGAGATACAATTTTTTATTTATAAAAAATATTTTGGCTACATATATGCATACATGTTTTAGCCATAACCGTATTCAAGGCCTAGCACCACCAGTCCACTGACAGATAAGACTCTCGAAAGACGAACGCGTTTTGGAAAATATGGCATTCTGATTTATATTCGTGGCCAATTTAAGGAGAAGGAGGAAGGATGTTAGTACAAATGGGAAATAGTGGACAAGCTCCGATATATATATATATATATATATATATATATATATATATATATATATATGTATATATATATATATATATATATATATATATATATATATATATATATATATATACACTACTGTATAGTGTAGTTTTTTTAAGACACTTTAATCCAAGAACTTTTTACTCCTTGTGAATTTTTCTGATGATGTTGCGATGTTCCAGAGACGATATTGACATAAGAATGTTGTTTGGCACAAGACAAATGAAACGGACCGTAAAATATATCTCACAGAAATGTTTTTTTGGAAACGTGAAAAATAAAAATAAAAATAATAAAATAATAAAATAAAAACATGATTATTGTAATATACATACTGACTCATACACAGGTATGCACACACACGCATGCATACATTCATCCTTATATATATTTACAGAATACTATACGAGTACACACCCACATACACACACATACACATACACACACACACACACACACACACACACACACACACACATATATATATATATATATATATATATATATATATATATATATATATATATATGTATAATTAGGCAGCAAGTCGTTATCCAAGCAAGCGTTGTTGAACGTCACGGAACTTTCTCGTTTGTAAATCTTCTTCGTGGGGTTTTCAAACCGTCGAGCTATCCTTCTGGTTTCAGGTGGCAGTCCGTAGAGTATTTCCCCGATTGTTTTTAATTCGGCCATTGTTTTTCGAACGCTTTCGACTTTCTTAGTCGTCTTTAGGATTAGGTTTTTAAAATAAGAAGACTTGAGTTAATGTTTTATAGGTATCGTTAAAGACGAATGAAAGAAAAGAGAGGGTGTGTGGTTGACTTTTTGGTTTCATTGTTTATTTATTTATTTTATAAATTCTTATTTTTACTATTATTTATTTATTTATTATTTTTTATTCCTATTATTTTTATTAGTACCATTATTTAATTATTTATTTATTATTTATTTATTACTTTATTTCTAAAATATTGTATTTTCTTTTGATAATTATGTATTATTTTTCTAATTCAGTCACATTTGTTTGAGTTTCTTACTAGCAGTAAACCATCATCTCTCTACAGACCAATCACGTCTACATCAATGTCATTATTTCAGTAATTAACTCACACGTCTGTGTTGTTTATCTTAATTTTTATGTAACTAAAGTTCTTAATTCTTTTCCCTTGTAGAAGTAGTTAATACATTTATTCTAAAGCCTGTCGCAACGGATATAAGTGCTAAGTTATAATCAGTCTTACGTGACACTCTTCCTGAGGTTGAAGATTCGATCACTAGTAGCGGCGATCCTTAAAAGATAATTACGAACTACTTAAGACTTCTACTCAGTTAGGGGTTACGGAACCAAGTGCAAGTTACCCGCGTTGATTAAATAAAGTGTTCCGTTCGATATTCCGTACAGATTACCGAAGTCGACAGAAAGATTCCCGAGTTAGACAAAATAAACCTAAATATGGTCGGAGGTTACATTGGCCGAAATGCATAGAGAATAACATCCACGATGAGAACAATAGCCCGAAAAATCCTAATAATATAATTTATCAATCTTCAATATCTTAAAATGTAGAAACATAAGTAAATTTGTTTACCAAGAAAACTTTTCTTCTGCAAAAGCAAATTAAAATTTTTTTTAATTTTATATATTTAGTTTCGAAATTTCATGTCGACATTTTTATTTGTTCTTATTTCTTGTTTGATATTTCTTTTAACAGTTGTCGCCTTACATTATGAGATTAACGCCTGAGAAAAATTCTGGCTTTCAAGGATTTGCGGTGAAAATCTTAGAACAACTGAGTCACCAGATGAATTTCAGGTAAACGGATTTTGGATTCGAAGATATTTTATAGATTTAAGATAAACGGGTTTTGTATTTGAGGATATTTTATAGATTTAGATGAACGGGTTTTGTATACGAGGATATTTTATGAACGGATTTATTGGTTATTGGTGTTATAAGGCGAAGGGAATTCAGTTTCAAAATCAGGAAAATACATTATGAATGAAAGTTGAGTGTCACTGTAACATGTCAAAAAAACAAAAATTGTCACTAAAATTTACTCTTGTTGGTGACTATTTGCGTACTTTGCAAAACGAGTTCTCCCACCCTCTCGCTCGCTCGCTCTCTTCCCCCTCTCTCTCTCTCTCTCTCTCTGTATATATATATATATATATATATATATATATATATATATATATATATATATATATATATATATATATATAGTACGATCATGGCCAGTGTAAAGAGCGCAAACACCCAGGAGTTCACAGATTGGAAGAGGAAGAAAAATTATGACATTAATAATTACATAAATTTCATATTGTTACTTTGTATTGATTCCTTGGCCCTTAAAAACAAACACAAAATTCACAAATATACAACTGATATATAGAGGATACTGGAAAAAAGATGTGACTCATTCAAATGCAATTGAATATGCACTAACGAGTGTCCTCTGGAGATAACTGTTTGGTTTTAAGGATGGTGTATTGATGCAATGTAAAAATTGAGACACATATCGGACCTATATAGGGTCTATCAACCGCACCTTGAAGGACCGGTATAGAAACTATTCATGCTCATTTAAAATAAACTTAACCCAAACTTAAAGAAAAGTCCTACATCACTGGTAAAATTTGTTAAGGAATTAATTAGTAAGAAAATACCCTTTGAGTTGAAATGGTCCATAGTGGGAAAAGCGAACAAATATATACCTAACAAAAGGAAAAAAAACTAACTTGTGCAATTTAGAATCTTACCATATAATCACTTCGAATGATAATTTGCTAAACATTAGGCAGGAGATTCTACAACATTGTCCATACCAGAACGGATACATGCTATCTAGCTTTAGATCTAGAATGGAACCAGTAAAGATTTAATAAAACATACATAGACATTTAATTTGATTAACTCCAGAATAATCTAAAAGCTTTTGGAACCGGTCACGATATATGGTACATGGCCTGCCAACAATCCTTCTTATTTTTCTTCACATTTAAAATTAAGAAAAGTGTGTTGTTGCAATTTGGAATCAATTAGCGGCACCGAATAAATTAGCATTACGTAGGATTCTATTTAAAAATCACACCTGAGTGGCGATAGATATGTATTTAGCATTCAGGGGTGGGGATAGGTACGTATATAGCATGTGCACATGGGCGGCAATAAGTACGTATATAGCATGCGCACCGAGCCGGTGATAGGTATGTATTTAGCATGCGCTCCGGGGCGGCGATCTGTACATATATAGCACGCGCACCCGGGCGACGATAGGTACGTATATAGCATGTGCACATGGGCGGCAATAAGTACGTATAGATAGCATGCGCACCGGGGCGGTGATAAGTATGTATTTAGCATTCGCACCGGGACGCGATAGGTACGTATTTAGCATTCATGGGTGGTGATAGGTACGTATTTAGCATTTAGGGGTGGTGATAGGTACTTATATAGCATGTGCACATGGGCGGCAATAAGTACGTATATAGCGTGCGCACCGGGCCGGTAATAGGTACGTATTTAGTATTCGCACCGGGGCGGGGATAGGTACGTATTTAGTATTCGAACCGGGGCGGCGATAGGTACGTATTTAGCATTCGCACCGGGACGGCGATATGTACATATTTAGTATTCGCATTCGGGTAGCGATAGGTACTCATGCAGTAGGCACACCGGGGCGGCAATAGGTACGTATTTAGCATTCGCACCGGTACGGCGATTGGTACGTATTTAGCATTCGCACCGGGGCGGCGATAGGTATGTATTTAGTATTCGCACCGGTGCGGCGATAGGTACGTATCTGCACCCAGATCGGCAATAGGTACTTATATAGTATCTGCACCCAGGCGGCGATAGGTACTTATATGGTGTCTGCACCGGGGTTGCGATAGGTATGTATATATTATGTGCACTGAGGCGGCGATAGGTACGTATATAGTACGCACACCAGAGTGGCGATAGATACGTATATAGTATGAACACCGGGTCGGAGATAAGTACCTATTTAGAAGGCGCAGACAGAGGTGGTACTTTTCATAGAAATATTTCATACTATTGCCCTGGTAAACATAGGATGAAATGGTGGGGAAGAAACAGTTTCGCAAAATGCAAAATTAGAACGTAACGGTGAAATAGGGCGACCAGGGAGGAGAAAGTAGAAAGATAAAGAGACGGCTATAGAGAGAGGGAAAGAAATAGAAGTTTGAATATAAAGATGTTACACACGCGATTTTACTTCGATTATATGTTTTTATGACCCCGAGCAATGCCGGGTAGCCCCACTAGTAGCTAATAAAGAAGGCTTTCATCTTCATAATTAAGCTTGATAAAATCAAGCAACGATAAGCGCAAATGGAATATTAAACTTGAGGCACTCTTAGAATTGAGTAGTAAGGCTGTATGTATTAAGTATAGTGTTATCCAGTAGGAGGGTGGTTAAGAAATCATTGATGATGTGATAATGACTATGTGAGGTGGGTTTGATACAACTTAATAAATGGAGGAAGGTTCCTTCTAAGTTCAATCGAGATTGACATGGGATTTTGGAGAGGTAAGAGGTATTTTAAGAATAAGTTTGCATCCTTTAAAAAAAAAGATATTTCACCCAAACAAGGCAGACCGTTACTGTAGACGTACGGGGCTACTGAGAATTAGGGTGTAAGTTTTGGGTGTCATCCTAAGTTGAGAGCTGTGCATCGAGATGTATGTTTACACTAGTTTTAAAACTTCTGCATGTCGATACAGTCGGGGTAACAGGAAGCAGAGAGGAAGTTCCAAAGGTCGGCAACACGAGGAAAGAAGCTATTGGAGTAGAAGGCTCTCCGGCAACTGGGGACCTCCATAGTGAATGGATGGGATTTAGCTGATTGTCGGGCTGTTCTAGTGTATTTACGCCGAGGGGGCACTGGAGCACAATCCATTGAAGTATTTGTAAAATACACACATGATGCAAAATCCTAAATTAACAATTCCATCGTATGAGTTGCATTAGAATTCATTGGATTATTAAATATATCAAGGTCACTACCTTGAAACAAGTAAATGAACTCTTTTTGGGGATTAGCAACAGAGCCCTTTCATATCCATTTAGGGGTGAATTGAATTCTGAACCAGGGGGAACAACTCATTAAATCTAAAAGTAAGAATTACCTCCCTTTTCTTTTTTTTTCATTTTAATTTAGTTTATCTAACGAGATCAAGGTGCCTATTCTTAAGGCTAACACTTGATTTCCTTATGAGTAAAATTTATATCCGAGGGCTCTCTTAAGGATAGATGTTGTTCCTTTTAGAGCTGCTATCTGTACTTCCCTACAGTTTGGTCTTCCCGGGATTGTTTCTAAGTATTTTCTTAGATTTTGTTTTACTAGACCCGTTGCCCCCACTACAACCGGTATGATGTTTATTTCATCGAGGGACCATGTTATTTTAAAATCATTTTTGAGATCTTGGTATTTTGTTATTTTTTCCCGTTCGGCTCTATTGAGAACATAGTCATTTGGGACGGTTACATCAATGATGAGAGCAGTTTTTTTCTGGTTTGTTCCAGATGACAATGTCTGGTTTGATGGCCTTGCCTTTTATGTATCTGCCCGCCTGTATATGTCTTTATCATAGAACACTGTCACTTTTCCATTCGATGTTATGGGTGAGGGTTCATGTTTCCAGATGTTCAGTGATTTTTCAAGCTGCATCTCTCCGCAGATCTCCCAATGTAGATATTTACATACTTTGTTGTGGCGGGCAGTGTAATGGCCATCAGCCAAAAGGATCTTGCATCCAGACATTAGGTGACTTGGACTTTAAATGGCAGAGTGGCAGAACCTGCACTGGACAGTTTTTTGTAGACCAGCCATTTTCTTAAATTCATCAGTAAGTAGGCCTTGGTCTTGTGCAGTTATTAGTATCCGTTCCTCATGAAACGGGAAGTTGCCACCCTTGAGCCATTGTAGTGAAGCCTCCTTGTCGATATAACTCTGGTTAAGTTGTTCAATGAACTTTCCTGCTCTTTTATTATGTCGCCATCCTTCTAGTCTGGTCTTCAGCTCCTTTTTTGTGTACTCCTCCCTCTTCTTGCGCGCTATCAATGTTGCTGGGTTGTTATAATCTTCGCTAGTGTTCTACAATGTGTATCCACTGAAGTAATCGGCTAGTTTTGTTGTTGAGGTCTGCTGCGGAAGGTATTTGGTGTGATGTTCATTCATCATTCTCATTTTTTGATCACAGAAGCTCTTTATATATTGTCCCACACTGACCATTGAGCCTCGGTAGGCATGGTTGACCTCAATGAGGCCCAGACTACCTTCTCTTCGCGGCAGGTATAGCCTGTCCCTATGTAATTACATATAATTTTTTATTTTTCCTCACTTGAATATCAAAATAAAAATAAATGATTAGGACAAATTTGTTCTGAGACTTGATCCCCGGTACGGATGTTATTGTAGGTTCGCACTTGATTTGTTGCGGGGCTTGTCACTTATGTCTTTCGCACTTCATTCCTGGTTTAAAAAATAGCTTTATTAGACATATCAGAAATTCAGGGGGATTCTAAAACAAGAGGACATAATCTACGACTGACAAGAAATGTTACTAAGAGAAACCAAAGACTGTCATTCTTTAGTAACAGAGTGATTCTCTGGTGGAACGGATTGCCAGAAGAGGTGAACGCTTTTCAAGCCACGTTTGACCGCCTTATGGAAAGCCATCTTGTAAAATACAACTTCAGAGCCCTGTACCAACCACAGAAACCACAGTGTCAGTCGGCCAAAGAAGAGGTACAAAGGAGCGGTCTAAACTGGATGTAAAGCATCTACTCTACTAATGCATGTCGTACTGTCTAATAAAACCAGGAATGAAGTGCGAAAGTGACAACCCCCGCAACAAATCAAGTGCGAACCTACAAAAATATCCGTACCGAGAATAAAGTCTCAGAACAAATTTGTCCTAATCATTTATTTTTATTTTGATATTCAAGTGAGGGAAAATGTAATTACATTTATAACGGTAGCTGTGTGCAAAGAAACGCGCGTAAGGAATAGGAACGAATATTAAATTTGAATGGATTAGTTTGATAGATGTTAAAAAACTCATCGAAGTACAAAAAATAACTAATGAAAATTATAGTTCTGGATTAATTCCCCATAGTCAATTGAATGCAAATACAATATATATATATATATATATATATATATATATATATATATATATATATATATATATATATATATATGCTTTGAATCATGTAATACGGGTAAATTTAGCTTACAATAGTTCAAATATTATAAGGACTATACGTTTTCTTAAATATATATTCTTTTTAAACACACACACACACACACACATTATATATATATATATATATATATATATATATATATATATATATATATATATATATATATATATATCTGAGAAAGGTAGGATGAAAGTAATCCGACGTAATGGGAAATGAAGAAGGAAAAACCAAGAGATATTTTTATATATTCATCAGCGTTTCGTCTTTATTGTAAGACTTCCTCAGGATGATAATTTTAAGAAAAATGTCATTCTAAGACAAATTATCTAACACTTACATCCTCCCCTTTTTCACTCACAGTTATCCACATTCATTTCACTCTCTGCCACTGACTGACTTCTCTCAGCCCGAACCTGGGTCCAGCGCTCTCAGTAGCCACGGCTACTACTTTTTCTCATCACCCCATCATGTCAACCCAATATTTCGATGTACTTGCATGACATTTTTCTTAAAATTATCATCCTGAGGAAGTCTTACAATAAAGACGAAACATTGATGAATATATAAAAAATATCTCTTGGTTTTTCCTTTTTCATTTCCCATATATATATATATACATATAGTAATCCAGGTAGGGTAAAAATCCACAGGGTAGAAATCCAAAGGGAATCAAACCGGGCTTATAAAAGAGTGCTCAATAAAAATATAGAGCTGTATTGTGAATGTTTTTATTCAAACATGTACAAGGTCTGCTACTCTGCCTGATGAGACCCCAGCTCTTGAGAGCTGTAGATCGATAACATCGATATGCCAGTGTAGCAGACCTTGTACATGGTTATAATTATGTGCGTGTAATATAATGTTCCTTTCTTTGCTAACCTATTGTCCATTCAGTCACAGTTTTCTATTTAAATTCCCCATTGTCCTCTAATCCCCCTTTGCCTAATTCTTATTCGTTCTGTTGGATAATGGCCCTGTGAGAACGGACGCATTTTGAAGTGGACGTACCTGTGGGAAATCGTTTGGTTTGGCTTGCGCGATTTAGTGCGGGTAGACCCGTACAGTCGAGTGCAGAATAGGGTTGTTCTCACGGTTGGAGCTCACAGACGTGACAGGCCACCATTTTGATGATACCTTTTAGGTCGGGAGTTCAAGGGAGCCAGGCTGTGACGAATACACCTACGCATGGGGGTTCTGTGACGTCACGGGCTTTAGTGTGGGAAACAGAGTTTTGCCAGTCTAGGTTTTGGAAGCGAGCCAACGAACGATTTCTCTATGTTGTCTTCAAATGAAATAGGAGATTTAAATTCCCTAAGAGAATACAGGCAGAGATTTCTTCCTTCCCTCCCTCCCCGAATGGCTAAGGAATTAATTAGGAAGTGACTACGATAAAGCAGTAATTTGGTCTCTCTCTCTTAACGTTAGTGAATATCTCCGGCGGTGACGATAACTGACGTCTGAAATAAAACAGAATTGAAAGTTTAAAAGATTGTTGCCTCGTGAATTTTGTGTTATAAAGGTTTTGTTGCAGACAACGAACGGCGTGGTTCACGGCAGAAAGAAGAAAGAATTCAACTACTAGACGACATCAGACGGCGCCCCTTCGCAACGAAGAAGAAGAAGGTACGAGAAATTAAATGTATATATAAAAAAACGAGAACTGCCACGGCCCATGCCGGGGACGGTATGCAACAGTTCGTTTTTAGAACTGACCACAATCGTTTTTACATACTCACATTCCATAAAAAACTACTTTTGCCTTTCCCCACCACATCTGTGATTTCCACAAAGCCTTCCCCAAGAACGTCACCGCCATTGACTTCGACTCTCTATCTTCCCGTGTATCTTACGTATAACCTCATCCTGTTTCTGGGTCATCATCCAGTCGTGAATAAGCTTCCAATAAACTATATGCAAAATATCGATTTTTCACATGACCTTTTCGCCTTATATTTGCCCTTCATTTATCTATTTGATTTTTGCCTATCTATAAATAAATATATGTATGAAAAAACTTCACCTCCCTCATTTTTTAACACTCTCTCCACGTGTATTTTACGTATGAATTAATCTGATTTCGGGTCCATCCACTAAGCAGAAAGCACCTTCAAATAAACAAGAAGCAAAATATCAGTTCTTACAACATGGCCTGTTTGCTGTGTTTTTTCTTATATTTGGTCTTCGTTTATGCCTTGTTTGATTTTATTTTCCCCATACTATTTATAAGCGAACAGCTTTTGTTATTCAATAGAACACAACCTTTAATCCATTTACTTGTTGAGATGCAGAAGCTTTTTTTCTTTTCTTTTTCTCTTTCTTTTCAGTTTTGTTTGGCAAGAACCGGAAGACAACGAATTTGGGATGCTAATAAATGGCACCTTCACTGGAATCGTGGGTCAGTTAGAGAAGCGAGTAAGTTCACTATCAAGGCTAAATGCAACTAAAGGATAAGTGTTAATAAGATCGATAGATGGTCAGTTGAATGATAAACGTATATTATGCGTAGATTTTCCTTTTAATCACTGGAAACTTAAGTCTTTAAAGGTGTAAATCCGTCACGATTTGCACAGTTCGAGAATACAAGGTACAACCCTACCCGCTACCCCCCCCAAAGAAAATGGGACTCATGGAATCATTAATAAAAATAACAATTTTTTGGAATCTAACAATGAATTGTTCGCCCGGTTTGGGGTCATTGACTGTATTGTATCAGACAACAGAACGCAATTCACTTCTAGTGAATTTAAGATATTGTGTCAACTTTTGTAGTGGAGCATATCACAATCGCACCGTATCATGCGAGAAGCAATGGTGAGACAGAACGGTTCGTGGATACCTTCAAAAGAGCGTTTAAGAAAGCGGGGGTACACCTACCAAAAAAACATTCAAGAATTTTTGCAAGTATATAGGATGACACCAAATAACAATGTTCTATCTTCCATGGCGCCAGCAGAAGCAATGTTTGCGAGAAAGATTAAAACAGTGTTTGCTCGATTATTACTAACCCATACGAAACCGGGACGCGGAAAAAAGTCACAATGGACACTTCAAAGTTGGAGAAACAATTTTCTTTCAGATGTTCAAAAACAACAATTTGTTTGAAATAAATTCCAGTTCATATCTGACTTATCCAGCAAGTATCATACATGAATGCCCCAACATCTTTGTTTTACCACCGTTTTATAATATTCTTAAAATCTGGTGTTACATAGCGAAGGATGTGCCCGGATGGAAGAGTTTGAGTGGCGTACTAAAAAGGGAAGGGGCTCCCAAAGCGGAAGTCGAGGAAGCTACCTAACTTTCGGCAGAAGCGGTTTGTTTCTTCCTGGCTGACAACTGAAGCAAGCTGAAGCAAGCTGAAGCGAAACATCTCCGGTCCCGTCGTAGTTAAATGTAACGTAACAAGGCAGACGATTTGTCTGCCTATCTATCTGTCTGCCTGTCGCTATCCGTCTCTCTCTCTTTCTCTCACTCTCACACACGTACATAGTTTTTTGTTTCTGCTCTTCCTTTAAATTAATCCTGTTAATAAACCCAACAAAGTGTCGGCTTCATTTGTATGAACGGACGAAAGGGCAGCCTGGCTTACAACGATTATAAGAATCACAGCGACGACCACAGCGGCGCTGACGAGAAAATCAGCCGACGTGAGTTTGTCAAAACCCCGTCGGGTTACAACGAAAATGCGGGCGTATAATAGCTTAATACATCCGCGATAGTTGATAATCTAAAACTGGAACCGAATGCAAAATTGTCAATATCTCTGACGCATTCAACTGTTCATCTTTTACAATTTTACCCGTTAGTCTACCTAAGGCTGCCACAAACTTCTTAACAGCCACAAATTACCATTCAGTCACCTCATAATCATTCTGCTATCAATCTATCCAAATCATTAACGACTACGAGAAACCATTCAATCCCTTAATAGTATCCATAATCATAGCATTCAGTCCCCTCATAGTATTCATAATACTTCTACTAAAAATCTATAGTATTAATAATAATTACATTTAGTTATGTTATCAATGATCAAAAATGTCATTAATCGCATAGTATTTATAATCATTCTACTATCAATCTATCCAGCACATTGACGACTATAAGATATCATTCAGTCCCTTCGTAGTATAAATAATCATAACATTCAGTCACCTCATAGTATTCTAAATCATTCTTCTATCAATCTATCCAACAAATTAACGACTAAGAGATTCCATTCAATGGTTTAATAGTATTCATAATCATAGCATTCAGTCCCCTGATAGTATTCATAATCATTTTACTAACAATCTATCCAATTAATTAACGACTACGAGATACCATTCAATCCCTTAATAGTATCCATAATCATAGCATTCAGTCCCCTCATAGTATTCACACTCATTCTACAACCGATCTATCCAACTCAGTAACGACTACGAGATTCCATTTAATCTCTTCATAGTATTAAAAATCATAGCATTCAATCTTCTTATAGTATTCATAATCATTTTAATAACAATATATCTAATTCATTAACGACACGAGATGCCATTCGATCTCTTCATACTATTCATAATCATAACATTCAGTCCCATCATAATATTCGTAATCATTCTACTTACAATCTATCCAACTAATTAACGACTACGAGATTCCATTCACTCCCTTAATAGTATCCATAATCATAACATTCAGTCCCCTCATAGTATTCATAATCATTCTACAAACAATCTATCCAACTCATTAACGACTACGAGATGGCATTCAGTCTCTACATAGTATTAATAATCATAGCATTCAGTCCCCTCATAGTATTCATAAGCACAGCGTTTAGTCTCCTCATAGTATTCATAATCATTCTAATAACAATATATCCAAGTCATTAACGAAACGAGATTCCATTCAATCTCTCAAGGTATTCATAATCATAGCATTCAGTCCAATCATAGTATTCACAATCATTCTACAAACAATCTATCCAACTCATTAACGACTACGAGATGGCATTCAGTCTCTACATAGTATTAATAATCATAGCATTCAGTCCCCTCATAGTATTCATAAGCACAGCGTTTAGTCTCCTCATAGTATTCATAATCATTCTAATAACAATATATCCAAGTCATTAACGAAACGAGATTCCATTCAATCTCTTAAGGTATTCATAATCATAGCATTCAGTCCAATCATAGTATTCACAATCATTCTACAAACAATCTATCCAACTCATTAACGACTACGAGATACCATTCAATCCGTTAATACTATTCATAATCATATAATTCAGTCCATTCATAGTATTCATAATCATTTTACTAACAATCTATCTAACCTATTAACGACTACGAGATACCATTCAATCCCTTAATAGTATTCATATTCATAGCATTCAGTTTCCTCATAGTATTCATAATCATTCTACTAACAATTTATCCAACTCATTAACGACTACGAGATACCATTCAATCCCCTAATAGTATTCATAATCATAGCATTCAGTCACCTCATAGTATTCATAATCATTCTACGAACAATCTATTCGACTTATTAACGACTTCTTTATAGTATTCATAATAATTAACTCTTATCTTCGAGTTTTGTACTTGATAATTAATGACTCATTTGTTAAAAAAAGTTAAATCAGTTGATATTGTTCCCAGGCGGCTTTAGAAGCTGGTAGCGAATGCTGGCGCCAATATTGAATATTTAATAAACCTTTGTGTTCTACACTTTTTCGTATGAATTATATTTAATCAATAAATTACGAGCACTGAATAATACACCGTTACTTTTCAAGCAACCCGAAGATTGAAGTTACTTTTTCGACATGAGCATAAATTATCTAAATGCTTATCGCTTTTATTTCTACCTATTTTGTAGGAAGCTGATGTAGCTGTTACTGCCTTGACGGTGTCATACAGCCGATCCAAAGTGGTAGACTACACGTACCCATACACGGAGGAAGGCCGGGCGATGCTCATTAAAAAGCCAATCGACTCGTCAACTCTTGACATGTTCAAAGTCTTTCGCGCCTTCAGTCTGACCACGTGGCTGTCGTTCGCCATCGTCGTCGTTGTTGTGTCGCTCGTCCTGACCATCATCGACGGCTTCAAACGAATGTCAAGTTCGCACAACACGATACGAGGTTTGCCCGACAATCGGACGGCCAAGAATCTTTGCCTTTTCTCCAACCTCAGCTGGAAAGAGACGTTATGGTCTATCTACACGATGCATCTATTCCAAGGTAAATGTGGCACAGGGTGAGGGCTAATCATCTATATAATAACGTAAAGTCAGTCTCTTTGTGGATGTTGGTCATCCTACAAAATCAATATTTGATTCTGACTAGCCAATCTATTATCGGTTTGTGCCCTGTAAAAATAAAAAGGGAGTGCTCGTTTGGTCCTGTGCATGTCGCAAATTGGCTATCCTGAGTTTAAATCTTATTATATCTATTGTTGTCAGCACCGTATTAAAAATGTTAAGTAAATTATCAACTTACAATTATCCTCCATCGCTTTATACTATATTCGGACCAATGTTTTCTTTAGTAATAGACATTTCCGGATATTCATCGGTAATTTCATTGGCTAATGATCTTAGAAAATCCAATTGCGAAATATATTTGACCTTTCTCCAACCTCTTCTGGAAAGAGACGTTATGGCCTATCTAGGCGATGCATCTATTTCAAGGTTAGGTCTCGCGGATACCGTTGCGGACGACAGAATCGGACATCCTGAATTTAAAGTTTATTTAGAAACTACACAAGACACATCCACGAAGCACGTAGTCACACTATGGCGATAACTTCGGTCCTGCTCATCGTACAGAGTCGTTAGGTGGTCCCTATTGTAGACACGCCCGGCATCTCATATCACTTTGACCGTGACTTTTGATGTTGATCTGTAAAAGTTCGGTCAAGTTTGGCATTTTGACGAAATTTAAACTGAGGTTGTCAAGCAGAGGTATGCAGTCTCCCAGTTGACTTATATTCTTGTTTTAATATATATACAACTTAAAAAATCTAGTAATTCACATTCATGTATTTTAAAGTTTAATCTCTAAGTTTCTTCCTAATATGACATTTACACTTTATTTATTTTAATTTAACAAGAAATTGTACATCATTAATTAGTTAATTAATTAATTAATACATAATTAGGTAAGTTCGGTACATTTAGCATAATAGAGTGTTTGGTAATGGACCAGGAGACCAGAGTTCAATCTTCGTCGAATCAGACCAAATACTTTATGCCCCCTTTGTTAAATACTCAGTATTTTAATGTGAGTGTGAAAGGAAAGTCATTTACAGTGCATGTAGAGAGATAGAGAGAGAGAGAGATAGAGAGAGAGAGATAGATAGAGAGAAAGAGAGAGAGAGAGAGAAAGAGAGAGAGAGAGAGAGATGTCTGAATAAGAAGAATTAGGAATTGTGGATAGAAGAAAAATAGCCATGGAAAATAGAATGATTACATATGCGTGACTTTGTTTTTGGTCATTGTTGAATTGACACAAGCATTGTGACTGCCAGAGTTGAAAAACAAGAAATAAAGAGAAACAAGCAAGAGAGAGAGAGTGTAAGGAAAAGGAACATACATTGACTTGAATTCAAAAACCGAACAAAAACGAAAGAAAACGTGATATTAGTGCAGTGGTGTGCAGTGGCTCCGGACATTTAAATCATGTTTATATATCCATTCGTTAAATGTAATATGAATAAATATTTTACTGCCCAACTACTCACGTAGACTGCCACTAGTAATCTAGCTCCTAGATCTCAGTTTAGTAGCCAATTTTATTTTTATTTATTTAAGGTCAAAATAGCAAAACGAGAAGGTATTAATAGTAAACACCAAGGAACATCGTGATTCGTAACTATTATTACATTACTGGTGGGATGTTAATTCGTTTATCAATTCATGTAATGCTGATGCAGCTGTCAGTATTTTACTGGTGGCATGAATTCACCAGAGGGCGTTTAAGATCCGTATTATCTTCTTGTAGAGGGCGTAACAATCCGTGATATAAAAAGGGACGCACAAGAAAATTTAATCTCTTCCTCCCGGTATGGTCTCTGATAAACACACTCACCAGTATTTGTGCGCTAAGCATATACATTTGACGGTATGTAAGATATTTCCCTCAACTTCCACAGACACACACACATCGTACACATCCTTTTAAGACTTTTTTGTACACATTTTTATGGGCACAATCTCAAAGTAAACCATGTCGAAATAAATGTTTCTTTGCATACATTATCATTTCCGTGTTGTTATTATTAGGATACTAGCAGAAGAGCTGACGTTGCTCGGGATTGAATAAGGATAACAACTATGTACTGTTTTCACTATGCTCATAGCACTATATTACTTTATTTATTGTTACTTCCCATCTTATCCCGTTTCGAAGTTGGAATAGCTAACAACTCCATTGCCAGAAGACCTATTACTCAGATAACTGGATACAATTTTTATAATAAAGAAATATTTGTATGCATACCAATGAAAATGAGGGAAAACTCTTCCTTTAAACTGTTCTCCTTTCGGCACTTGTGCAGAACAGGAACACGAGCCGAAATTTATTTTAGAAGAGTTCCAATGGTGTAAAGAAGGGGCAGACAACTCTGATTTTTTAAGTACATAATTTCTAGCTTCTCCGAAAATGGACGTAATCGACGTGAATGCCTTGAAACTGTTGATTTTCACAAATTTTAATTTCTGAGATAATTTAATATTTTAAACTATATAAAAAAATGTGTTAATCCAAACAAGAGGGCTGTTCGTTTTGTTGCTTTTGAAATGAAAAACTATACTGTTGATTTTCAAAATTCTATTTTCTTCAATAAATGTTCTATCAATATACTGTTGTCGTTCACAAATTGTTATTTATTCGAAATATGCTCTATTAATTGAATTTGCATGACTTCTTATTTAAAAAATGCATATTTTCCATTTTCAGAGAAATTGCGTACTAAAAAAAGAGAGTTGTCTGCCCCTTATACCATTGGAACTCTTCTAAAATAAATTTCGGCTCGTGTTCCGCATCTGCACAAGTGCCCTCCTTTCTTCTTTCATTAATTTTAATATATATATATATATATATATATATATGTATGTACATTACAAAATATGCAATCAAATGGTCTTAATTCATAAAAAAGTTAACAGGAAATATATATTTTTACGAATTAAGGTTTTATATTATAATTTATAGTCAGTATTAAAAACAATAATATAATTGCTGCTTAATAATTTTGTATATTAATCCATTAAATACTTAAATTAGTCTATTTATAAGAATTTACACATTTTTATATTGTTTGTAATGGGAAAATAGGATTCGGTTTTCGAACCAAGATTTTCAGAAGGAATTATCTTCTGAAAACCGAGTTTCCAACGTAAAAGAAAAGTCGTCAATCGACTAAATGCATTTTATATATAATATTTTGAAATGTTGTATCTCTCAACATATAGTTAACAGTTATATGTGTTTTTTTGTTGTTGCCAACAGGGGGCGCGCAGGAACCAACGTCTGCTCGATCACGGGTGATTGTCATGTGTTGGTGGTTGTTTACGATTCTAGTGAGCACTTATTACACGGCTAATCTAACGGCGCACTTCACTATTGTCGACCAACCTTCGACGATTACATCGCTTAGCGATCTGGCGAATGATCAAACAGTCGTACCTATCACGTTGAAAGGATCAGCCATCTACTATGAACTCAAGGTAAGTTTTCAAAATTTTACTTCTAAATGAATAAATGCGTAGGTTTTTACATTTATCACTCCCATATTACCATAAAAACGAGTTACTATTATTTAAATTTATGATAAAACTTTTAAACATTATATATATATATATATATATATAATATAATATTGAAATGTTGAATTAAATTAAAAATAATTGAATTATCGTTTAATAATAATCTATCGTGATAATATAAAGTTCAATATATTGAATAGAGTAATCAATTCTAGAGATGAAAGATGAGAATAAAAATTGTAAAGATACAATATTTATCAATTTTATTCTCATCTTTCATCTCTAGAAATATATATATAATATAATATATATATATATATATATATATATATATATATATATATATATTACTGACGAACAATCTGAAATAATATTTTTTGAATGTCTAATGTGCATAAACATGTTTTAAACAGTTTATATTAGATTAATGTTTGGTGTTAATCATTTGTAATTTCATTGGCTTATCTTATATATATATATATATATATATATATATATATATATATATATATATATATATATTCAATAATTTTGTTGATATTAAAAGTAATTAATAAAAGTGATTTAATTAAAAAGTGGATAACTTATTGTTATACTAGCAGAAGTACCAGTCTATGCCGGTTGTTTGTCAAACTTTCCTTGATCTTAATAGCCACTTAGATGTAAAGGATATTGTTTAGGAAATCGCTGCAAACAAGGCATAGAGCTACTTGATGTAAGATGCTAAAAAATGAAAGACAGGAGATGCCTATCGACCATAGTCTTTAAACCAGAAAGAGAATTCCACAAGCCTTCAGTTCTTGGAATCAGTTTTTGGAAGCAGTTCTTGGAAAAAAGCTAATGGAATAGGAAGCTGTATTATAATTTTCAACAGGATCCTATTCCTAACCAACACGAGACAACCAGTAAAACTGTAAATATTGTAAACTCAAAAGGTTATCTTGCAAAACGTTTTCATAGAAGTCGCTCAAGACAAAGAATGAAACCACTTGATGTGAGGAGCTAAAAAGTCAGAAGATGCCTATTGACCTTTGTCTTGAAAACACCAATGCTATAGGTAGGCGGAAAACAGTCATCAGAAAGTTCCACAAGCCTGCAGTTCTTAGAAAGAAGCTACTGGAATAGGAAGCTATATTATACCGAGGTATCTGAACAGCGAATTGGCGAAGAAGACCACTAGATCAACAAGTCAAACGAACTGAAATAAAAAAAAGCTAAGAATAGATCAGACAATTCTGAAGAACACATACCATAATAGTATTTATAGAAAAGACTGAGACTAGCAACATCACACTATTTCCATTCATTTTTTATTAAAAACTTATTCAGTTTTAAGATGATTACCAATATTGGCTAGAAAATACCTGGAACGCTATAACATAAGAAAAAACGAATATCTTGTGTGAGATTGGAACAGACAATGACATTAATTATCGACACAGAAGACGAATACGTTATGCACAAGGCCATCGATCTAACCAAAATGTTTTGTCTTTTTAACCTACTTGATTATGAGTTTTACGTAAGGATCTCTCCACAAAGCTGATATTTTCTTTTTCAGCATTGCCTCATACAGAATATATAAAAAATTACATCCAAAATAAATTAGGCACAAGGCCATCAAAAGTGTGTAGAAAATGGGTGTCATTGGTCATCGTTGGTCAAAATTGATAAAAAATGTCTATCCTACTCTTAACTAGAATAATCTCAGTCACCACAATACCACATTTACTCTCGGGGTCATCCTACTTAAGATATCCCCAATTGGGTTTGAAATTTTTATTTTTCATAAATATGGTTATTTAAACAGAAATTAATCCGCTTCTTGCTCGCGCCACCTTTTTGGCGGAGAACTCACATCCATTTAAACGAAAATCCGCTTAGAAGAGAGGGATTTTGATTAGGGTTAAATTTATTAAGGTTAGGGTTAAGGTTAGAGTGAGGGTTAGGCTTATTAGGGTTAGGGTTATTAAGGTTGGGGTTATTAAGGTTAGTGTTAGGGTTAGGGTTAGGGTTATTTGTGCTGAGGTTAGGGTTATTAAGTTTAAGGTTATTAAAGTAACGGTTAGGGTTAGGGTTATGAGGGTTAGGGTTATTAAGGTTGGGGTAAGGGTTAGGGTTATTAAGGTTGGGGTTAGGGCTAGGGTTAATGTTAGGGTTAAAATAGTTCGATTGTGTAAAATAAATAACTAAAAATAAAGAAACATCGATATAAAATTCAAATTATATTAGTGAGCATGTACCAAGTATGTCTTATCCATTTTTAATAATAAAAAAGATAAATGTTTTTTTTCTTCAAAGTTTATAGTTTGGTCGGCTAAAATGGAACGCTAAAAATGTCGGATTATTTGTTTCTAATATTATTTTTTACTTACGGGGGATTTCGAATAATCAGTTTGTAAAAAAGGACTTCTGACATCGATAAGGATATCTGCTAGAAAGTACTAATGCCGAATCGACGATTACTTTGGCTCTGAGATCAAGTGAGTAAATATAATGTTTCGACAAACGTACACACATACAACAAAAAATTGCTTTATATATATATAGAGAGAGAGAGGGAGAGAAGGGTTAACACATGTATATATAACTGTCTGTATCTACTCGGCATTGCCCGGGAGTTTTATTACTTTAATTTTTTTACGTTCTTTGCCCCCACCCTCATTTTTTATTTTTCACTTACTTAATTTCTCATGAGAAAATATGTAAAGGTATTTTATGTGCTAACAAGTCACTACTCATCAAGGCACATAGGCCACTCGAGGATAATGAGTTCGTCAAGCGGACAGTGAAACAACCACGTGAGGTTTCATAACAATAGAGGAGACTGTCCAGAAATCAGATGATTTAAGAGATTGCCTCAACAAGAATTTGTTAGCATTGGACTTGAAAACGACCACACTATAGTCCGCTTTTCCTGGAAAAAACTATGTTCATGGAAGTTCTGTTTTCTTTTCGATACACAGAGGGAGAAAAAGAAATTATAAAGATAATTCCATAAAGGAGTAAATGTTTCGGAATTTTTTAGATGAGGATTGATAATTTGGATTGTTTTTGGATTATTAGGACTCATCTTTGCTGTTATTCTCGCAGCATCTCATCTTGAGCTTCATCAGCTGCATCTTGTCGAACTCGGGAACTTTTATGTCGAACTTGAGAATCCGTACAGAATTTGAAACGGAACCCTTTATTTAATCCACGGGTAGCTTGCTCTCGTTCCGTTAGTAATGACCGGGTAGATGTCTTAAATAATTCGTAATTGTATTCTTATACCGTACTAAGGATTGAACCTTCAACCTCCAGAAGACTAGTACTTAGAACTAATTATAATTTAGTACTTATATCCGTTACGTCACAGGTCCTTTCAAAGCTTCTGACGGTTGAAAGTTTAATAATCAGTATGGACGATACTCAGAACACAATTACGAATTACTTAAGACATTATTTTTAACTCTTAAATGTATAAACTTTGTTATGTTATAATATAAAATCTAAATCGATCGACTTTAGTCGAGGGTGACCCGAGAGAACTCTCATCATTGGCTACTGCACCGAGGTGCAGAGGAGGGGAGGTCTTTTAATCTCTATTTCTAAAATGATTGGATGTAAAAATCTTTCAAAACTTTCCATCTTTTACTACATGAGGATTTGCTAAAAAATGTTAAAGCCAGTTTATTTTACTTTCTATTCGACAGTTTAAATGCTTTCAAATACCTTTCAAATGTTAAAGGATCACTGTTTTAAATATCCGGATTGGTTACGAAAAACAAACTGCATTCTGGTGGATTTAATTTTGTGATTAAATTATTTTTGATATGCTTTTTCAAAAGTTCGTATAGTACTTTGCGCTATCCCATTGCTGACTTCTATAAATAATCGATGAATAGCAAATAAAAAAATAATCTGTAAGTTAGGAGAGACGATCAATACACATACATACGCAGACACACGAGATGTGGTCACACAATTTTATAATTATAGATATTTCAGGTATTCAGTTGACTGAGAAAAAATTTGGGATTTGATGATTTAAAAACAAAATATGTATCGTCCCCATTAGGGGTTATGTAATACTAGTTAAATCTGGCCGAGTTTGACATTATCTTTGTTGGTTTATTTATGTATAGCTAACGTCCATATCGCTTGACCAATTGACACGAAACTAGATCAAAATATATGTTATGATCTAAATTAGAACTGGTAACATTTTGGGATATCGAGGTATAAAGGTCAATTTCAAGGTCACGAAAAACTCACTTATTTAAGATAACTTCAGTTCTGTCCATCATAGAGCCTCGCTACTTGGCCCATAGTGTAGCCAATGAAGTCCACGTCTTAAATAACGTTTGACCTTGGTATTGAATGGTTGGATCAAGGTCGGAACTTTGACAGAATTTCAAATTTCGAGTTTTCAAATTTGATGTATCGATCTGATGCCATTTTATAATAGTAACGACCACACTAAATTTAATCGTGGTCAAATAAATAGTTTTTTGAGATCAACGTTTCCGTGACATAACTACGGGAATACTTCATGCAACACGGAGAAGTAAAGTCCAAATAAGACTTTGCCCCATTTTACGTTATCTATCTATCTATCTATCTATCTATCTATCTATCTATCCATATATATATATATATATATATATATATATATATATATATATATATATATATATATATATATATACATATATATATATATATATATATAAAGATAGATGAAAGAAGAGGGATAAACATGTACGAATGACAAATTTATTTCAACTTTGATTGTTCAATGCAAGGTATACTCGGTAAAAATATGGTTATTATTTTCATATTTATATATATATATATATATATATATATATATATATATATATATATATATATATATATATATATATATATAATTCTTTACGAAGCCCTCCAAAAAGGAGCGCGCTCCAGGAGCACGCTCTTTTTTTCTGGAGCGAAGGAGAAGAGGGCTCATTTCAAATTCAGCTGGAGTGGAGCATGAGCAACTCCATTTGGGGCTAAAGAGCTGGTTTTATCGCTCCACGCTCCTCACTCGAAAATTATTTGCTTATTTTTCTTAAAACATCAGTTTTTTATTCAGCAATAAAAAAGGAAAAGAAAAGAAAGTCTCATCTAAACTCTTTGAGTTATTTAAAAAGAATTATATCTCTGGTTAATATATATGAGATAGGGAGAAAGAGAAAGAGTGGAAGAGGAAAAGCGAGAAGAAGGGAGAGAGAAAGGGCGAGAGAGGGAGAAAGAACGAACGAGTTACACATGAAAACAGAACATTTGAACTTCTAAGTTTTTTTAATAGATAGAAAGTAGATTTTTGCATTTACATGTTACATTTTTGATAGGAAAGTTTTCTTAAGACAGGAGACAATTTGGCAATGTGAGTCTATAGATGTATTTTAAGTTATTTTCTTAAATATTTGAACTTTTTTGCATTCATGACAAGGATGTTTCTTGCTGATTGAGTAAATAAGCTAATTTTGCTTTTAATTTACAGACAATTTATTTTTGTACTCAATCTTACTGCTATTCTTCTTCTTCTTCTTCTTCTTCTTCTTCTTCTTCTTCTACTTATTATTATTATTATTATTATTATTATTATTATTATTATTATTATTATTATTATTATTATTATTATTATTATTATTATTCAAAGAAAGGTATTAAAATAAATCTTTAAGAGTAATAATAACTAAAAAAAAGTTTGTTTTCATAACAATTAATTAAATACATCTGTTTAGAAGCAATTTGACCCTTACCCATTATATACTATTCCTCACCCAACGAAATAATACCACATATCGCTATAACTCTTGAAAATAGAACTGTGTTTTTGTCTGATGTTCAAAGTGTAGTATCTTCGCATGTGTCTTCTCTCCTGCTACACCGACAAAAATATGTTTTCGCCCCGAAACCGCAAGTTAACTAAAATTTTACAATACATCTATTACCATCTTTTAAATGCTTATCTGTATATTGGTGAAGTTTATACTTTCGACGCCGTAAAATATTTTCAACTGATTTTTTATAAATTCATATTATTTTGTGTTCTTCTTTACGATAAAACTGAGACTTTCCAAAAAATGCATTCCTTTTATTTGTTCTAACATTGTTTTTAATAAGAAAACTTGGTATTACTGGATCATTTAGTTTAATCAATCGTATTTTAAGTTTAGCTAAAAATAAAAATGAAATTCTACATTAGGCATGTAAACAGCCTGGGAAAATATCTGTAAAGAAGGAGTAAAACTCCCCCAATATTTTAGACTTTAGTGTGGGGGATCACTTTCCTATATACATTTAACGTAAAATTATAAACTACTTCCGGACCATAAGCGTAGGAAATAACGTGTAACCAATTTTTAGTAATGAGAGTGCATTAAGAATAAAGTTTTATATTATAAATCTTAACTTCTTTAAATATAAACTTTTCTAAATAGTATTCTTTAAAGTCCTCCTTCATGTAAATAAAAAAAATAACATTCATTTTTATAGTTATGTGAGAATAACATTCTACATTCATTACAAAATTAACTTAACATTTAAAAATATTCTTGACCCGATATTTTTTCAACTCCCAAGGTCTAGGCCAGGTATTCTGTATGAAATCTTAAGACATTAAATGGATCTCTGAATTGTTTATTGACAATTTATTGATATTTTTTGGACAACTAATGAAACATATTATTTTATTTAATCGTTAAAAAATAAACTTCATTGGATTTTTCGCCACAAATTGTACTATTGAAACAAAAATGGATAAATTGATTGTTTGTAAGTACTTGGGCGTTTCTCTGTTATAAATGATAATATACATTATACAATATAGTTACGTTCTTAAAACAAACAAATATTAAACAACAACACGACGAGTAATGCTGCCCTGCCTGTCTCTCCTCTCACAGAGAAATGTTTTCTTTAAAAAGAAAAAAAATCACTAATAATGTTTAAAAGTAAAACTTTATTTACTTAAAACAAATATAAATTCTAATTATAAATAGAAAAAAAATATCCGGTCAAATTTTCCTCCCCTGAAAAAATAGGTTGTTTATATAATGAAAATTAAAATTGTTTTTAAATACTTCAGGGATTTTTCTATTTCTATTTTATACCTCAGGAAACGAAAATTTACGTATGCTTCGTCCGACATGTTCTCCTATAACCCTTACCACATCTCAAAATTTTAGCGAAATTTGTCAAATATTATCTTACGGTCTTACACTTAAAGGGACATCCTCACCCATATTGACGAGATCCTTTCACGCCTACCCCTATCCCGTGACCATTCATTTGCAGAATAGAACGTTTATGAAAGAATGTACATTTTCATTATAGAACGCTGAAAAAAGAGTCGCTTTTTTATAAGAGTTTGAACTGGAACGGCTCCTTTTTGAAAATAGTGAGAGTGAGAAGAGCCAGCTCCAATTTTGGGCGTTGGAGCAGGTGCGGGAGCAGCTCCAAAAGTAGTGGAGCGCGTAAAGCCCTATATATATATATATATATATATATATATATATATATATATATATATATATATATACTAATTATTTTACCTACATACGCCCGTGTTTCAAGCTTTCGCTCTCATCAGTGTAGGAAATGATACGTCAGACGGTCACAGGACGCGAAAGCGGTTCACAGAGTCAACTAAGACTTTGCACGTTTTCGCTCTATTCTCAAGGCCATCAGGAATTATCACGTGATACAAGAGCAATTAAGTTATATTTGTACCTAAATACAGCGTGCAGAAAACAGTAGACACTCTAGAGGGTTCAACGAACGTTATCGGAACCTTCCTTATAGCTAAGTGACGTCTGTTTTTAATACCTCTGAATAGTGCTAATTTTAATTTCATAAAAGGGCCTCATAACAACATCCATAAATAAATATTAAACTATTTTTACTTACATACGCCCACGTTTCAAGCTTTCGCTCTCATCAGTGTAGGAAGTGATAATTTCAGACGGTCACATGGAGCGAACCCGGTTCACAGAGTAATGAATCTAATGTATGAACTCCAAGAAAGAGTTGATGAGAAAGAAAGGTCAAGATGTTTCAGGGTCGATTTCTGTTCAAGATAGCCTTCCATGAAAATCTCACGAAGAAAAGGGACACGCCTACGATTGAAAGACACGAGCTAAGTCTTTACAGTATTAAATGAAACAAGCTATCTTTCCCCAACCGAACCCAGATCAACTTTTATACCAGCTGCATATTCCATCTGATCCCAGGGAGATGGGCGATGAGAAACACCAGAACCGAGAGTGGTATCATCAGCATTAATGCACATCTTCTGAATAATTTATATACAAGTACATGGCTAAAAAAAGAAAATAGATGATTTTAAAATGCGTCTGGTCGGCCCAAAGCTTCCATGTCGACTTTCAAAATGGCACGCTCTACTATTTCAAACAATCATCTGACGTAACTTCCAAATAACTCTATGATTCCCTTTTTTCAAACAGCAGAGCTTCTTTCGTGAGAGGTCATCTGATTGAACTTTGCTGACCCCCCGTTTATAAACACCCTGTTTATGACTACAAATATACATTTACATACATACAAATATATGTCTCCATGGCATTTCATTTTATGATATATCGTCTATATTATCCTCATACAAATTTACATTTAACTATTAGCTGATATACTCGCCAACATAGGAATGTAAATAGCATGGCTTACGAGCCCGGCATCTTTTTTTTTTAACATAGTTCACCCCAAACAAAGCAGGCCGCCACTGTAGACGTAAGGGGCTACTTAGAAAAAAAGAGAGAAGGTTTTTTGTTTGGGGGGGGGTCAACCTAAATTGGGAGCTGCGCAGCGAGATGTCTGTTTACATTAGTTTTAAATTTCTGCATGTCAGTACCGTCGGGAAAACAGGGGGCAGAGAGGGAGTTCCAGAGGCCAGCAGCACAAGGAAAGAAGCTATTGGAATACAAAGCTCTCCGACATCTTGGGACCTCCACAGTGAATGGATGGGATTTAGTTGATTGTCGAGTTGGTCTAGTGAATTTACGTCGAGGGGGCACCAGAGTAGCCAGTTCATCGGAGCATAATCCATTGAAGTAGTTGTATCTAAACTGATTTGATAAACAATCTAGAATGATAATATATAACTGATCATTGTATCAGGTGTGAAAAGATGTTTTTATTGTGATTCACTATTCGTTAATCGGCGGTCTTGTTATTGCTCGTTATTCAAATTGTATCTTTCAAAAAGTTCTTTTTTGTTTCAGATGTCAAATAATCCGGTGAAACAAGCGATTTTTAAACGGTTGGAAGTTGCACCAAATGTAAAAATGGCTGTCGAATCTTTACCAATGGTGAAATCGGGAAAATATGTATTTATCAGTCTGTGGTCTGAGGTGAAAATGTTAGCGGCCCAGAATTGTGAAGACTTGATGGTCGCCGGCAAACCGTACGGCATAAGACGAATTGCCCTCGCGCTCCCCAAGGGGTCAGCGTTAAAAGCTGAAATGTCAACACTGTAAGTTCACTTTTTAGATTCACGATTTTTCCTTTATTTTTCATAAATTGAACCGGTCGTGCGTCAATAATCTATTGTATGAAATAAAGTCGTACTTCTGTCTGTCTGTCTGTCTGTCTGTCTGTCTGTCTGTCTGTGTGCTCGGCTGAACGTGAAAAACTGTCAGAGATACACTTACTAAATTACATAGCCTGATTCAGTATGACTCGGAGCTCGTTATGGTAAAGATATTCACTCGCTTCGGACCAGCAGGAACCACATTAGAAGATAAAGGGTCAGAAAAATTACTTGCTTTCATTTGTACCAGTGAATGTTCGAAAAAGAACACTGAAACTAGATCAAACAGTCAGCTGCTGATGACTTTATATTTTTCTTTCTTTTCATTTATATTTAATCGGTTGGCAATTTTTTTTTCATGAATGAGAGAGATAGAAGCGCAGTCGGACTGATAAGTGTATTGAGAGAGAGAGAGCGAACGAGAGAGAGAGAGAGAGAGAGAAGTTTTTATGAAATATATTTGAACGATATATGTTACACATTTCTATCTTGTTATTCATAACACCGACTAACCATAATAGTCTATAACATAACGTTTATTTTACATTTACAGAAACTAATACAATACATGTACTATATATATATATATATATATATATATATATATATATATATATATATATATATAAGAAGACGAAGATGGGTCGTTCATTTAAAAGCATTGGTGGATCAGTATTATAAAATTGAAAATAGAAGGCTTTATCAATGCAAGATTAATTAATTATTTTATTAATTTCGGAATAATATTCCATCATCACAGTTGACCAGTATTGTGTCATTTCTTTCAACAAATTAAAATAAACCACATTTTCTTTTGGTTTTTGATATGATGTACTTGTTGTGTGTGTGTGATCTATATCTTAGTTAAGCTAAATAGATTACAAGTTATGAAAACTCCCAGAGCAGTTATATATATATATATATATATATATATATATATATATATATATATATATATATATATATATATATATATATATTATTATGGTACACAAACATAAGTACAACATTCGTACCTTTGGTTTCAAGCACAGAAGGACTTATCCGTCCGGCTCTCTCAGCTTCTGTTGTCATCTCTGAACAGAAGCTGAAGAGAGCCGGATCGCTAAGTCCTTCTGTGCTTGAAACCGACGGTACGAATGTTGTACTAATTTTTCTGTACCAAAATAAATAAATAGTAGACTCTTAATTTTTAATTTTTAATTTTAATTCTCAATTAATCGAGCACTCTGCTGGGATTTTTCCTGCTATATTACTATTTTACGGTAGTCTGCTGTCTGTCGCCTGCTTTCTCAAGGCACACATATAACTTAATTTCTCCTTAAACACGTGATAATTTCCCGATGGCCGTGGTGATAGTACGATAGCTTGCAGAATCAAGGCTGGCGTGTGTAGGTAATGATACATTTAATATTTATTTAAATATATATATATATATATATATATATATATATATATATATATATATATATATATATATATATATATATTGTGTGTGTATTTAAGCACCATTCTTTCATTAATGCAAACGTTATTAAAAACAACAGAACTCGTATGTCTGGTTACCCATTTTTATCTTTTCAACTCTTCTAATGGTTTATTTACGTGTTAAAATTAAACAAATTCATGAAAGATCCATAAATGTTATAACCGTTGTTGATGGCAAAATCGACTAAAAGGTTGATGCAAGAATTGCATCTTTTAAATACATCGGAGAGACGTGACGTGCACATAAAACGAACGTCTACTTATTTCAAAGAATACAGATGAATGAAATCTTTTAATTTATTTTGCATTTATTTATTTTTATTTTTTATTTTTTTTAAAGTAATGGCTGGATTATTTTTATATAATTAAATTTCCAATTTTGTATTTATTAAAAATATCAGTAAGGGGCATTAGGAGATGAATCCTAGTCTGAGTCCAATTCAATTATTTATTTATTATTTGGATTATTTTCACAACGTTTCGGCCGATGTAAGCCCCGACCTTCTTCAAGTGCATCTTGTCGAACTCAAGAATCTTTATTGTCGAACTCGGCAATCTGTACGGAATTTCGAAAAGAATCCTTTACTTAATCCACAGTTCTCGTTCCGTCAGCCTTGACTGTTGTGAGAATAACATGCAAGATGAGAACAGTAGTCCAAATAATTCAAATAGCGCAGATTCTAAATCCTTATCTCAAAAGCTCATGAACTCAATTATTTATTTTGTTTCGTGTCGATTTTTTTTTCAGTCTCGGCATCATGAGAGAGGCGGGCCTGATTGACAAATGGCGTCATTTCTGGTGGCGAGAGAAAGCGGCCTGTTCGGATTCGAATGACCAAACACCGGTGACGTTGGACATGGAATCACTAGGTGGCGTTTTCATCGTCTTTGCACTTTTCACGTTAGTTGCGTCGCTTCTTCTCCTAATTGAAATATTCAATCACAAACAAAATAAACGGAAAAGAATATCTCTTAATGACGTCACTCAATATTAAATATGTTTTCTAAATGCCTCATTAATTTATTTGCGACGACAATTTTGCTTGTGGTGTATTGAGCACTTTAGCTCATTAGAATTCATAAAACTTTCAGGCAAATTGGCACATTCGTAAGACACATATTTTTTTTTGTTTTATCGAAAGGAATTGAAACCGTCAGAGGTTTTTTATGCAATGATTATAACATGCAGGGCACCTGGAAAGTTCATGGTTGGTTACCATCCGTCTTCTCATTATAGTCATGTAAACAATTATTTTAATAAATAAAACAAACGTTTAAATTAATTTAATTTTTGTAATAATTTAAACTAGCAGGTCTCTGGAAATTCCATGGTGTTTTCTACATCAATCTGAATAATTTACTGTTAATAATAATATAAATAGTTTTTTCTTAACGTAATAATTTTCAGGCATATATCATTTAAATAAATAAAATGAATATCACTTTTAAGTTGACGACGACGATAACAGAATTCTATTCATGTCTTATTCGATTTTGGAACAATTCATTTTCAAAAATGTAAAATCTATTATTTTGGCATGAGCGACACAAGATAATAATTACTTATTTAAATGGGTGGGAAGGTGATAACGTACGTACAAGGTAAATTACAATCGTAACATTATACAGCTAATAACAGCACTGGTTTACAAAAAAATGTTGCCCTGGGGAAGCATGTAGGGAAGAGGGACGTTCAAATGTCCAAATAGGTTTTTGCTAGACTAAACTTCCTTTGAGAAGAAAAGACGAGTTAAGTCTCTCCTTTAAACTCCCCACATTTTTTTTATGTGTGAGGGGGGGGGGTCATATTAAAATTTGTCAATTTATTTCTTCGTTCAATTTTATAGTTTAAGTAAAATATTTAAAAAGAAATAAACTTTACACATCCACACCACCTCTGTTGCTTAAATAGCTTGTGTTGTAATGTTTAAGTAAAAAAGCTAAACTTAACACATACACACCACCTCTGTTGCTGAAATAGCTTGTGTTGTATATTTTTTAAAAGCTTAAATAACTTTTTTTAATGTTTAAGTAAAAGAAATTAAAAAAAACGCTAAACTTAACGCATACACAACACCTCTGTTGCTGAAATAGTTTGTGTTTATATTTTTTAAAAGCTTAAATAGCTTGTTTTTGAATGTTTAAGTAAAAGAAATTAAATAAACGCTAAACTTAACGCATACACAACACCTCTGTTGCTGAAATAGCTTGATTTTTTAATAGTTTTAAAAAGCTTATATAGCTTGTGTTTTAATGTATAAGTAAAACAAATTAAAAAAGGTAAACTGAACCCATACACACCACTTCTGTTGCTGAACTAGCTTGTGTTGTATATTTTTTAAAAGCTTAAATAACTTTTTTTAATGTTTAAGTAAAAGAAATTAAAAAAAAAACGCTAAACTTAACGCATACACAACACCTCTGTTGCTGAAATAGTTTGTTTTTATATTTTTTAAAAGCTTAAATAGCTTGTTTTTGAATGTTTAAGTAAAAGAAATTAAAAAAACGCTAAACTTAACGCATACACAACACCTCTGTTGCTGAAATAGTTTGTGTTTATATTTTTTAAAAGCTTAAATAGCTTGTTTTTGAATGTTTAAGTAAAAGAAATTAAATAAACGCTAAACTTAACGCATACACAACACTTCTGTTGCTGAAATAGTTTGTGTTTATATTTTTTAAAAGCTTAAGTAGCTTGTTTTTGAATGTTTAAGTAAAAGAAATTAAAAAAACGCTAAACTTAACGCATACACAACACCTCTGTTGCTGAAATAGCTTGTGTTTATATCTGCCAGAAGAAGACTCAAAACGTGTCCTCGAATAACCAAATCAACACACGATGGTCCCTAGTGAGGAACGAGATTTGTCAACCCAGATTGCTGAGAAAGCCCCATGTTGCGAGACCAATTGCTCCACTCGTCTCCACAGCGATCAGTTGAAATACGAATCTCTTGAGAGGCGCTACTCTATTCAACAGAAGAACTATACTATTTGGTAAAGATATGTTAGAGTTAGGGTTAGAGGTGTATGTGTAGGCGGTATTCATATTTCAGTTTTTATTTTATTTTTGGTGATTGGTGAGTGATGGATGTCCACGTGGGAAGTTGATTAATAGACCTTTTCCTTCTTCCACCTGGCATCACATATTAATCTCCCGATCTCGGTCAAAAAAGAAACGGGCGTGAGAAAAACAACGGAGAGAAATTTGTTAAACTCTTTTCTTTTTTATTAACATAATAATAATACAATAATACAATAATACAATTAGGTGTTTTTCTTTTTCCTGTCTTGTACGCCATTTTATTTATTTTTATTGCTGTTTAATAGTCCCTGTCTGTGGTCAAGTATGCAGCTAAACAATATGGATGATTTTTATTGCATAAATAAACGTTATTGACTTATAACTGGGATTTCCTCTTTTATTGTATCTTGCACCTAACCATATTTGATTTAAATGTTTTTTTATATCTATATAATAAAGTAAACTCGAGTTTTCCCGTGTAACTTCAGTCATTATAGGAAAATAACTGAGCACTTTCTATGATCAACTGTTCCGCTAAGAAAATAGACTACGTTCACGTCGGTGTTTCTAGACATTATACATTACTTTCCCATCCTTTCAATATTTGTTATATATTATTCGAGAAATCTGAATATCACAAATAAATCTTCCAACGAGAAAGTATCTACATTTTTACACACTTTTAATTATCTACTTTAATCGCTATCTAAAGCACCGGGTTCTTTGTTTATACGAGCGACAATATGTTAACGCACCGCAAACTTCTAGATTCAGGGAATATAATTCTGTTATTCCGGCTGATTGAAACTTATACGTTTCGGGTACCCAGCTTTCGTTTTAGCGAACAGTGATCACACGGGTTCATTTAGCAAAAAAATAATAATTGGCGGCAATAATAGTGTCAGTAAACAACTAGTTTGATATAAATTGATTGCCCCCTTTTTTGCAAGGAATTTTTGATTATTTTAAAAATCAATTGCATTGAATTACGGTTCGTGGGGTTGCTTCCCGGCTGACTATAACATTCCCGTTTTCAAGTCTTATGTAAACAAATTCTTGTTGAGCCGTCCTCTTAAATAATCAATTTCTCTACCAGTTGCAACCATTGTTATAAATCACCGTCTACCTGTTCTATCCAATAACCCTCATCATCGAGTGAGATATGGGTCTTGATAAGAGATAATAAGTTTGTAAAAAATGAAACTCGAATTTCCTCTTTTATTGGTAGATTTATAGAACCACACACAGCGTAGTTTCCTCCTGAAAAAAATAGATTTTACTTTTTGGAGAAAATTACATGTAAACAGCCTTAAAAATATCCACAAAGAATAAAATAAACTAATGTGTTTAATTATTTTTAGTTTTAGAGGAGGGGATCACGTTCCTATGTAATTTTAACGTAAATTGGGCACCCACTTCTTGACCAGTTAGAAAAAAATACTAGCGTAATTTCCCCCTAAAAAATTAAGATTCTACTTTTATTGCATGTTTAGGGTTAGGATTAAGGTTTAGGGTAAAAGTTAAGGTTATATTTAAAATAAAACAAAATTGGATTAGAAAATATCCACCCCCCAATTTTTTTCGACATTCAGCGCTAACGGTCCAAGAAGTGGGTGCTCAATTTACGTTAAAATTATATAGGAAAATAATTCCCCTCTCTATAAAATCAAAAATAATAAAAATATTAATTAATTTTTTTTCGGATATTTTTAAGGCTGTTTACATGAAGTAGAATATTAATTTTTAGGGGGAAACTTCACTGGGTTTGGTTCAATAAATTTACCCTTTCATTTTATTGTGATCCTAATCATATTAACCATTTAATTTACATACAAAAAATAATAATTAGGTAACCCGTGTTTCATGATTAACAAACCCGATCACACCGGAACAATTCTTCAGCATAACTATGAAGGAACGGAAATGGAAATCTCCTAGTTTTGAGAAGGAAATATTGCCGTGACATTTAATACCACGTATCCTTTAATTGAACATCGTTTCATGTTAGTTTTAACATCATACTCTTCTATGCTGGCTTACGACAAAGTATTGCAGAGTTACGAGAACTCACCGGCATCCCTCTGTCAGCAAACGCAAAGTCTTGAGATTCTTTGGTCACGTTAAACGTTCCAGTGTAAGTGTAAACGTAGGATTTCACATGTTGGCCGGTCATAATTCAGGAAGGGGACATTTTGTATTCAGCACCGTTCTCTTCCGGAAGACATGCGCACGGGGTAACTGTCGTGCCTCTACACCTCCTGCTTGCCCAGAGGCGGTCTTTTTCGAATCAGTCAACATGGGAGTCGAACGTTTGTTCCGCTTGTGATGGACGTTGGCTCTGGGGCAAGTAGCTTGGCAAAAATAGAGGTAAGCAACGCATGGTTCTCTAAACCTATTTGAATTTTTACTCTTTTATAATTTGCTTTGTTTTGTCTTAGAACATGTTTGTAAGACTTGTTTATTTTCATGCATTTCCAGTTTTACGGTGAAAAGATATTATAGTTCAGCGTTGGCCACGTGCGCGCAAATAAATACATATTTATCAGTATAATTCGTGTCCGAGATTTTGCTCCAGTTGGCTTGCTGTTACAGTAGGGCTATGCAAAATATGTGTTAGAGGCATAATACAAGGAAGCTGGCCGAAAGGGAGACAAAAGAAAATATGGATAGATAATGTTTGTGAATGGATGAACATTAACATAAGCCAAACGAAGACCTTTGTCCAAGATCTTGAAGGGCACTCAGTCATGTTTGTACGTATTCTGCAGTGCGGAAAATGTCTAATAATAATCCTTTTAATTAAGTGCCTCTGTAAATTTACCTAGCTATATGCTCTGTAGAAGTCGAGCACTTTGATAAGAACTATAATAGAAGATTACAATTTAGCAACGTTGAGAGTTCTCTCCCTTGGGTAAATAGAACACGTGCTTTTTCTCACTGTGTTTATAACAATAAAAATTCAAAATAAATACAGGGCTTATTTCTCTCGCATTTGAAATGTAGATTTTACGACGACATCGCGGTAAGAGACATGGATTCTAGTTTTTCGAGCCCGGAGTTCGAATCGTTCGACCGGCGATAAATTTATTCATCCACACTAATGATATTTGTTAAAACATGAAACATATATATGTCCGTATATATATAAAAAAATTTATTATTAAAACTAATTATTAAGCTCCGTCCAAGTAAAGCACTTTGAGAGAAATATCTGAAAATATTTAAATCTAGCAATGTTGCGAGTTCTCTCCCTTAGTTTGATAGAAAACTGTTAGTTTCTTACTGTGTTTATAAAAATAAAATAAAAATAAATACAGGGCTTATTTCTCTAAGATTTGAAATGTAATTTTCACGATGACCTTCTAGTAAAAGGCTAAGATTCGGGTTCGGGGTTCGAATCGTTCGACTAACGATACAGTTACTTCAAGCGCACAAATGATTGTTGGTTAAAACATTTAATATATATATATCGACGAACCAGCAATAACGAATATAGCATTATTAGTGCGTTTGAAGGAAGAAATGGCCACAAGTGAAGAAGAAAAGTGCTCTTTCACCAAGACAATGCACCGTATCACAAGTTGATCGTGACCATGGGAAAACTATATGCATTATACGTTGAATTGCTTTCGCTCTTTTCGCTAGAACTGGCACCACAGCGACTACTGTCTGCTTGCAAATAACAAAAAGTATTCCAGCTAAAGAGATTTAGCTTCAATAAAGAATCATATCGGAAACTGGAGCGTATTTTGAGATCAAAGACAAATCGTTTTAGAAATAAAGGATCGAATTGTTAGATAAGCGATGGAATCAGTGTATCGCTGTAGAAGGAGACTATGTTGATGAATAAAGTCGAATTTTACCGAAATTTCAGTGAATGTTTTGTTTTTATGCCAACCGCTAAGAATGTACAGTTTATGTTTGGGCAAAAGAACAATTATAAAATAAAAAATAAATTATCTCTCACACTTTCTCCTCTCTCTCTCTCTCTCTCTCTCTCTCTCTCTCTCTCTCTATATATATATATATATATATATATATATATATATATGTGTGTGTCGGCCGAAAGGTACCTTGGGAATTAGCTTTTATGTTGTTAATTTTAGTCGATCTTTTTATTCATTTTAAAAGTTTTTAATCGACGATTAAATATTTAATATTTCCTCTCCTTTTTTTCTTGTAATAGTGCCTCGTTCGCTATGACTCCGTTTATCATATTTAAAACGATATATATATATATATATATATATATATATATATATATTCTTATGCGAATAAAAATGATGAACTGAATATAACGAAAAACTTCTATAGCATAAGCTAAGAACAGATTAAATATAACCGTAACAATATTAAAAATAACAAACGGGCTTGCCTTTGGCCAATCCGCTGTTTAGTAAACATGGCCAAAACAATATCTCTAAAATGTCCTTCAAAGTTTTCGAGGACAACATTAAGGCCACACACAGCTATAGTAAGCTATTCAATAGAAACACAATTAGAATCTTCTTCTCTACAGTACGTAACTTGGAACAGCGGATAAAAGATTCTAATAAAGTTAAAATACATATAGCCCAATAGCTTAATTCAACTGTTGGATAGTATTTCATGCCCTTTGAATGCATAAGAGCGTCATTTACAAATGTACAGGAAAACAGGGTATACACCAGAGCAATTGATGTTAAATAAAGAATAATAATGTGAAAATATCCTCTCAAAATGACGTCACTTCCGGAAGAATGACTTGACAATTTTAACAGTACTTGCTAACTAAAGTATGGTTTAAAACAGGCTGGTTTCTCAATGAAATGTGTTTAATTAATTGTATGAGTAATCGGAAAATATTGTAAATACATATGTAAATTTGATAATAGCAGTTATAAGTGTATATTTGTAAATATGAATTTATTAGAACTTTAAAAGAAATGAATTATGTAAATTGCAAAACCCGTCTGGTGCTTCAGCGTGTTTTTGTAACAGTATATAAAGAAGTTGAAGTAGTATTCGTTTAAGTAAGATTCTAACACTTTGTCTGTTTTAATCGCAGTCTCGTCTTGAAGTTTCGTTCTATTTTGTTTATATGTTATCTAATGTTATTTAATGTCATTTCCAACTATTATCTAAGGTTAAGATCGGATTCTAACTCTTCCTGATGAGATCTCAGTTATAATAGCTGTTGATCGATAACATCGACATGCCAGTGTCGAAGATTTTGTACATGTCTGTGTAAATAAAAATAATCAGATATAAAAACTGTATTTGATATTGAGCACTTTTTATAAACCCGGTTGAAATTCTTTGGATTACTACCCTGTGGATGTTTTACCTGGATTATATATATATATATATATATATATATATATATATATATATATATATATATATATATAATGTGTGTGTGTCTGCATTCCATCGTTTTTTCATCGTTGTCTGTTTCCCTTTATTTTCCGACCTCGTCAGTACTTAAGCAACACACAACATATTCAACCTAGCGTTGTTCGTGTTAGAGACGGGGCACCAACACCTACTTCGGAAAAGAACGTAGAAATATAATATCAAATATTTCTATTTTACAGTGGTATTCTTATAATTGTGACAGAATTGTGTGCTATTCTTACATTTCTTGATAACAATCAAATCTTAAGGCAAAAATAGGTTTAGAACACGTTTTTTTAATTTTTCATTGATTTATAATGAAGTGTCTATCTCTAAATTCTTTTTAACCGATCAAACATGCGAATATAGATCAACAGGCGAAATGCACATAATAGGTCACGGATTGACACATACAATATACTAAATTTATATTCCCATCCAAGTCTTTCTCCTTTTTGATCTTGGACAAGAGTGAATCCATACTTATACTAAAACTGAGTTAATAGACACTTGTTTCCTTAGGACATTTTCCTATATATTTCAATAACACAAAATACATGCTAAAGTATTCCTTAGTTTTGGGATTTGGTTATGTTTTTAAAAATCGATTTAATTGTTCTACTTAGCTTTTATCTGCAATTACCTCACCAAGTGACTCATCTCTTACCAGGTTTCTATCTATCACTCTCTTTTTCTCTCACCGTATCTTGTTTGAGCCCCCTCTCCCCTATCTCCATCTCTTTATCGCTATCCACGTATTAAGAGTCGAAGGTAACAAGAAATAAACACATTGAAATAGTTCATTATAAACAAAAGAGAATAACACCACAAGTAGTAATATTATTTA
The DNA here is from genome assembly GCA_963556195.1 of Sepiola atlantica. Classification (NCBI taxonomy): domain Eukaryota; kingdom Metazoa; phylum Mollusca; class Cephalopoda; order Sepiida; family Sepiolidae; genus Sepiola; species Sepiola atlantica. Next base: position 60,731,422 of record OY744532.1, on the reverse strand, counting down.
ACTCGTAATTGAAGAAAGAGAAAGAGAGAGAAGTAGAGAGAGAGATAGAAAAGAGAGAATATAGGTAGATATAGTGAGTAGGAAACGTCTATTATTGAATTTGTCTTTTTTATTTTTCATATTTTATATATTGTACATATTCAACTGGGTTTGCAAACTCATTTTTTCCTGATCCAAACAATTGAACCCGAGCTCAATGGATGACCCAGCGGGTAATATTTCCATAGTATTTACTAAGCATATCATTTTTGTCCGACCGCAGATGAGAACAGCTGGTGCGAGAGTTGGCTCAAATGCTCATCGTTGGTAAAACCTGTTTAGTAAACTCCGACCTCCAGCATAGCCCCTCACCGCGGGGATACAGGTTTGAATTGAATGCCTTTCTTTCTTTCTTTTCTCCAATAATGAGTTGTTTGATCAATTGTATGTATTGCGAAATGGGTCACGTAGAGCGACGAAGAAAAAGACAAGCGAGTTCTTATTTTCCTTTGTGTACCTAAACCGCGGAATATACTCTGATGATCGAAAGTGCCCGCAGTGGAGAAATATTGATCAGAAGACGGTCGCTCGAAGTAGAGATATCATCAATGCAAGCTGTAAACGGACTTTGAAGATTTCTTTTTATCAACAACATGGGCGCCATTTTGTTATTGATACAAAAAATTAAAAGAAAAAAAAGAAGAGAAAATTATGTAACTCATAAAAAATCTCTCCCAATCCGTAGAAAAAGCCTATTTTAAATCAATATAATCCTGACCAATGATTGCTTGACAACAAAAACAAAAGAAACTGTTGTCTCTTTGAATTTCACGATTTGCGACCACTAAAACAGATATTCCACCGCTATTAGAAAACGTCTCAACCGTTGCAAACGCTGATGTCTTGCGGTTTATTTCCACCGAAATTTCCTTTGAAAAAGGTCAGTAAAAACACCGAAATTTCCTTTATAAAAGGTCAGTAAAAACACCGAAATTTCCTTTAAAAAAGGTCAGTAAAAACACCGAAATTTCATTTCAAAAAGGTCAGTAAAAACACCGAAATTTCCTTTCAAAAAGGTCAGTAAAAACACCGAAATTTCCTTTTAAAAAGGTCAGTAAAAACACCGAAATTTCCTTTCAAAAGGTCAGCAAAAACACCGAAATTTCCTTTATAAAAGGTTAGTAGAAACACAGAAATCTCATTTTTTCACCTTTAAATCAATTTCCCTTCTCGACAATTGTGTAGTATACTTAACAAGAAAAAGAGCGAAAACAACAAATAACTTTTATCAAACGCAAGAAAATTTAATTTTCTGTCGAATTACATAGCTTTTAAGTTTTTACACTTTTTAAGGCTTTGGTTTTACATATGTTGTATTGTTGCTTCGGATTCAAGGTAGAGCCACCATGCCAACCTCCACATAGTTACAGGCGTCGGAAATTTTAAAACAATATCGGATCTAGACAAAATATTAAATTGAAATAAAACGTGCTGGAAGGTAGAAACGTAACTTTTTTTTCGTTTGATAAAAGTTATTTATAGTAAATTTTTTTTTTTTTTTACCCCTTTTTTTCTTGTTAACTGCACAATCGCCCCCTTATTTTAAAAAAAGATCAGTAAAGAAAAAATGAAATAAAAAGAACTGAACATAATTCAAAGAGAATGTTGTGATACGTATCTATGTGCGCCCGGAAGGTAGAAATACTCCTGTTGGTGTCCGTGTACATAATAAGCCCACAGAAAAGGACTCATATCGACACGAATGTTTCCGATTGCGGTTTTCGTAACAGACCAGAAATGGCCGAGCTATCGCCGAACAGTCAGTTAGTAACGACATTATATGAAATAACTTTAGCATCTGTTTCCCTGACCTATGCTTAAGGTCGATCCTTAAATAAATAATACCCATCCGCCATGGCCGCCATATCGAAAATCGGAAATTTAGGAGCATTGTTACTCATACAAAAATATCACATTATATTTGGTTATGAAAATATTTTTTTATTTCAATTTTTTAACGCAAACATTTGTTTTGATTTATTTTTTTTGAGGGAGGGGAGAGTTTTATTTTACTTTTGTTTATTTGTTGTTTTTTTACGCAAACTGTGTTGACCGTATTTTCGTCTTTATTTTTTTCATAAGTGCACAGAAAAGGCTAAATTCTTCGTTAAAACGAAGAAAAATGGCTGTTCATGCGCCCAGCACGGTGATCTTTGATAATTGGTAAAAAATCGAAAAATAAACAAAATAGTGTTAGAAACACATTCAATAAATGTCACAAATCGGGGAAAAATTTAATGTTTTATCAGTATTTTGTTTATTATTTGTTTTTTTTGAGCGATTATCGAAACTCTGTAATTTCAGCCATTTTTTTTCGTTCTAACTGAATAGGTGGACACCAGGTTTGTTTTGAACAAAAAACTCTTTCGTAACATTTATTTGTTGTCGTTCTGTTAGATGTCATTATAACCCACTCTCCCTTAAAAAGGGGTTACATTACGAGCAGCCGTAAAAAGTGGAATGACCTTAATAAAAAAAATGGACGCGCCCCTCCCCCGGGCTCCTAAAAGGATCCCCCTTAAAAGTGTTAAAAATGTAAGAGCAGCCGCAAAAAATGGAAGGGCCACCAGAAAAAAAATAACCCACCTAACACAGCGCCCCAATAAGAAGTGGAAGTTCGACCGGCAAAATCGTAAAACTACACGTAATCGCTTTAAAAGAGTAGAAGAAAAAAACAATGCATAGAATTTATCTCTCATGGCCCAAAAAATTGGTTATCAGGCCCGGACATGGTGGACCATTTTACGTTAAAATTATTTGCAAAACTGTTCCCCCAATCTACATTCTAAAATATTTTTTGTTTTTTTCATTCCGCGAAAGATGAGTAATACAATACATAATTTAAAAAAAAAATGTATTTTTCGTTTTACCACCCGGACTTAGGGTTAATAGTAAATAGGGTGCTTGTTTTTTTATGATGTAATCTTTAAAAGAATGCAGTATTTAGAAAATACCGGAAAACTGTTTAAAGTGAAGTAAAAAAAAAATTAGTAAAGAAAAAAAATAACAGTTATTGATATTTGTAATAATAATCAAATATTATTTTTTAATTTTTAAAATTTAAAACAAAAATATTTTTACATTGGTGGGTTTTGTCCGTGTTTGAATTATTTCGGTCGGCTTATGTCCGGTGGGCTTTTATCCTACAACCGTAAAATAGGCCGCCTTGTTTATTGTGAGTTAGCATGGCCCAACAAGAATCCCTCTCAACTTATATTACGTTGGCCACGCCCCAGCCCTCGAGCTAAAATTGTCTTCCAAGGCAAGGAATCAGAGTAGTCCTATTCAGTTTCAGGCTATCCTCCCAGGCATTACCCTCTCTTTCGAAAAATGGCGAACAATGAACCGTCTGTTAATTTCTGACTTTTTTCCGACCGCCCAAATATGTAAAACTCATACCTGCAATCTACATTCTAAAATAATTGTTGTTTTTTTCTTTCTGCGAAAGATGAGTAATACAATACATACATTTAAAAAAATGTATTCTTCGTTTTACCACCCGGACTTAGTAGTAAAAAGGGTGCACAGCAGCACTTTTTGTCGCCGCCACATACCGCCACTAGACTTCACCACTGGCCGCCAGGATTTGTCTCACGTGATTTACAAGAACCAATCAATCGCAATCATTCAAAATTATAGAATCGTCTTGATTATTAAAAATAAGCATCGAATTGACATTTTATCCCCCCCCCCGAATACAATGTTTTTCTTTTCGGTTGATTTTTTTTACTTTAGTCGAAAAGTTAAAAAAATCAACGTTAATAAATATTTCGCTAGATAGAAAAAAAATCTCCCCCCAAAATAAACACTAGATTTTAACTTCGTACCCGATATAAAAATTCTATGTTTTCTATATATTTTGGGGGAATATTGAAGAGGTTTGCTTCCAAAATGAGGCTATATTTTGTTTTGTAAGAAAGACACAAATCATAAACTCAGTGTTAAATATTGTTTTTTTCTTTAATTTATAATGGGTTTTTATAATAACGTTATTTCAGCACGGTCCTTAAACTGCAGAAGTACCGAGAAAAGATTAATGGTAAACACAAAAGATAACACACTTAATAAAACATCGAAAAGTAAAAAAAAAATCAACGTTAATTCTATTTTGAAAAGTAGCGAAATAATGCTTTGGTCTACAAAATATGCCTGGGCAACCCCGTTGGCATTCTCCGGTAGCTGCGCCTCAGGCGATTAGCAATAAATTATTCCTTCTCAAAGGGTGAGAAGGTATCGAAATTTTGCAGTCGTTAGCAAAATCCAAATTTGGTGGTGACAAAAGGGTAAAAAACACAGCTTAAAAGAAAACATGACAAGGGGAAAAGATAAAATAAGAGGTTCGATTATGTTAAAATAGAGTTTTATTAACATTAAAATGGGGCTGGCTGTTTTTAATTCCCAAAGCTAGGTTAACACGTTAACCCTTAGTAACCAAGATAAAAAAAAACTTATGACATGAAAAAACACATAGGGGTAAGTTCGTTGGCACAACGAACTGGAACAAATTAATTCCTTTTTTTTGTTCATATAAAAAACATATTATAAAGACTAAAGAAGTCTTCTTATCAATTTAATAAAGGGGTATCAAAGGGCATAAAACAATAAAAATAAAACTCAAAATATACAGGACCGTAACAGTTGAAGGAAGAAACGTCTCCGGCATAGTTTGCAATAGTTTTTTTTCTTTTCACTGAAATGTCCGTTTTAAATGTCCCACTTTGTCTTTCTTTCGACACTTTTCTTTCCAAGGGCCTCCAAGTCCTTAAAATTACTTCTCAAATGACATTCTCCTGAAACGTCCAAACACCTTTTTGTCATAAGGTGATCCTTTCCAGGGGAAAAATATTTCTTTAAACATAGGGCTTCTCAGATACCCTGAATCTTCAAAATAAAACGTTCTTACTCTAAGAACGAGTAGTAAACATCCAAATATTTTACGTCCATTTAAATTCACAGGCGGAGCCCGTTGAAAGTGAACTGCACTCTTCAAAACTCAAACTGGAACTAAACAAAAGGCGGCAAAATCATAGTGTCGTCACATAGGGAACAAAATCCAAAACGAGGCTACACTGCTATGGCGTCACCTCCAGACTTCATTACATCGATGATGCTGCCGAAACAAAAGACGCGCGGAAACACCACGCAACCAGACGGATAACCTTGACACACATATTTGTACAGTGGCAATATGTTGACCTCCCCCACCCCACATGCCCAAAATAGAAATAAATTTCCAAAAAAGGCGAAGCTTGGGAGGGTGGACCTCCTAGAATTGCACAGGACAATACCTTAGACCGGCGGAATCAAGGCCCGAACGCCAAGACGGTATTGGTCTACAGAGTGTAGCATCCATCGGAACAGATACTGCACTCTGATCTTAGCACTCTGATCTTAGCCAAAAAGTCAAGGTTTATAGAAGGGCTAATGGATCAATGTTACACAATTTATAACAAATAATTAACTGTAAGGTGACGTTTTGGAAATAAAAATATTTAGTTACCATAATGAGTGAAACGATCAAAGTATGATCCAGTCGAATAAATCGAACCCACGAAGGTGAGGCCTGCAGTCTTAGTTGGCCTGCACTGTTAGTTGTTACTGACTGAGCTAGCTGACTGAACTTATGGTTCAAATTTACTCACTTAAACAATTTGGTTATTTCCAATATTTTTATGCTTTGGGGACTTCCTGTTTAATCTTGCTCTAAATACCGAGTCACGTGACGTACGAATGACTAGAAATTAAAAATAAAACGTTTTTGTTAGCATTTCTTGCTTATGCGAAATTTTATTATTATTGTTCCTTTGAATTATAGTTTAATAATATTAATAATACATTTGTTTAATTATTTTTTTTAATGTAGTAATAAACAAATAATATTTACATTGAAAAACACATTTTAGTATTAATGTAAGATTTTGAAATCAATAAAAACATATGCTATACTAATTAGACATTTTATTGAATTAATCTTAATAAACAAATTATGAACCGAAAGTTTTTTTTAATTTTCTTAATAACGTTACTTTTTTATTAGACTTCATAACATGTTTTATAAATGTGAAAGTGTAAATAGTAATTTTTGTTATTCAGAAATGCTCACAAAAATGTTTTAATTTTAATTTCTGGTCATCCGTACGTCACGTGACGCAGTATGTGTTGCAAGGTTAAACAGGAAGCCACAAAAGCATAACAATCTTGGAAATGACCAACAATTCAGTGCACCCGCTCGGGTGACAGTGGAACTCTTCAGTTACAGGAGAAAGTGGCGCGACAGCCGAGCTAAAATATACGAACACAGAGAGGATATTTTGGCTAGTCTACATAATAATACGCAAAAGCAATTTCATGTTCGTACGTACGTTATCACTCTCCACTCTTTATATAATAATACGCTAAGGCAATGTCATGTTCGTACTACGTTATCAACCTCCACCCATTTTTTTTAAAAGATAGAATAGCCAAATGGCCGAAGAAGCAATGCAAAAAAAACCCCCAGCATTTTTAAAAAATGGAAATCGCTCCAAGCAAGGCATAGAGTCACTTCTTCTTCTTTCGTGTGAGTCAGATTATTCTGGTGTTGGCATTAGTTTTCCCGATGTTTTTCTAGTTAGACATCTTTCTGAAAAGACATCAGGTACTTACGGGAAGGACCACGAGAAGGTTGCCAACATCCCTAAGTAAAAGTGATACTGTGGAACCGACTGGATTCGTACTTGGAACACCCAGGTCTTCAGTCCGTGTCGATATCCACTTAACCACCGTCACCTCCCATGGAGTCACTTGATGGTAGGAGTTAAAAATATCACTTCAAGGTCATAAACCAGCCAAATATAAGTATGAGATGAACACATTATGACCTGGAAAACAGCAATTCTTCCCGCTTTGGCAGAAACATCGTTCATGGAATATGAGGACTAAAGGACAAAATAAGGGAAGCTAGAGTTACGAGGCTGCCGAAAGTAAACCGAAGGTTAATAAATTTGGGGATATCTTAAGTAGGACGACCCCAAATGTAAATGTGGTATTGTGGTGACTGAGATGATTCTAGTTAAGAGTAGGACAGACATGGTTATCATTATAGACCAAGGATGACCAACAATATCCATTTCCCCCACACTTTTAAAAGCCTAGTGCCTAATTTGTTTTAAATGTAATTTTTTTAAAAATTCTGCAAATTAATAAAAAAAAAGTGTAGTATCTGTTCAGTCTCCGTTCTTTCCGGATGCCCATAGCATAAAAATACGTCACAAGCTCTAACAGGGGTTTTGGCGATATACCCCCATAACAAGACTGAAACTACATTAATCAGAGTACTTAGTAAAGTTTACTTCAGTTTAAGTAAATGTGGTATAATCATATCGTGGGGCTTGCATTCACGCTGGATGTCCATAGAATGGAAATATTTTTACACACTGCAACAACATACAACAGATAAAGGATACAACTGTGGAATTTCCACAGGTCCTACTAGTTTAATAGATTGTAGCAAGTAGAAACTTTAATTGAACTTGTTAATATTTATGGTTTCGATTTCATACCCATCGAGAATAGTTCAATTTTGTAAATGATGTCACTTATATTATGCTCCAAACCATCAAAATATATACAAACCAATACTAAAACATCCTGAGTAACCCGCTGATTACAAATATGTCATTCGTTTTGCACATACATAAACCATTGAAAACAGATGCGTGGATACAAACAAACAAACAGACATATATATATATATATATATATATATATATATATGTATGATTATTTTTATTTACACATACGTGTACAAAATCTGCAACACTGGCATGTCGATGTTATCGATCAACAGCTGTTATAAACTAAGATCTCATCAGGGAGAGTTAAATCTGATCTTAACCTTAGATCATATTCGGAAAGATATATATATATATATATATATATATATATATATATATATATATATATATATATATATGGTTCTTTCCAAATATGACCTAAAGGAATGATCAGATTTTTATTCTGCCTGATTAGATTTAAATTTCTAACAGCTGTTTATCGATAACATCGACATGCCAGTGTCACAGATTATGTACATGTCTGTATAAAAAAATAATCGTCTATCTATCTATCTATCTATCTATCTATCTACGAGTAAGACTCAGTGGCGATTTCTGATCAGAGTTCACGCCCGCCGACCGTCGGGAATTAACTCCCTACACTGAAGATTGCATAAGCATGAAACATCGATGTCTGTGGGTAATAAATGATTAATATTTATATATATATATATATATATATATATATATATATATGATTATTTTTATTTACACAGACATGTACAAAATCTGTGACACTGGCATGTCGATGTTATCGATCAACAGCTATTATAAAGAGTTTATAATAGCTGGTGATCGACAACATCGACATGCCACTGTTGCAGATCTTGTACATGTCTGTGTAAATAAAAATGATCATATATAAAAGCTCTATTTGATATTGAGCACTTTTTATAAACCCGGTTGAAATTCTTTGGATTACTACCCTGTGGATGTTTTACCTAGATTATGTATATATATATATATATATATATATATATATATATATATATATATATATATATATATATATGTGTGTGTGTGTGTGAGAGTGTGTCTATGTATATACTAGCAGGTTTATCCGGCGTTGCCCGGATTGTGTAAATGTGTGGCATAGCATCGTATTTCAACATCCTCCTAAGGAGAGTTTACTTTAATAGCAACGTTGATGTTGTCAGCTAAGATCAATTCAGATATATGCAAATACTCTTAACCCGACGCTTATTAATACATTACTTTCATTGTTTTACATGTTAGAAAAGTGTAATTATTTGCTGTAAGGAGAAGCTAGAGACGCAGAACTATTTCCATTATGTCCGCATGTAAATTTTACATGTGAATACACTTGTATTTAAAGCACACTCTCTAGTATGTTTTCGGGTTAAAGGGCATAAATGCACAGAGACAGATTAGTGTTCTCGTTTATTATATATAGACAGATAAATATAGGTATAAAGAGAGCGATAAAAAGAGAGAGAAAAAGAGACAGAGGTAGGAATGACATTACGTACTAAATATACTAACATTCATCACTTACATTTTATTATATTAGAAAAATGAAAAATGTATTCTTTGATTTGATATAGTATTATTATATTTTTTAAAAATCTGAGGGTAGAATCGAAATCGCACACTCGATGTTTTCAGTCTGTTTTTTTCCTAAACAAAACTATTTGATAAAACATTTGTTAAGTCGACTTTAAAAATAACACTCATAAGTAAAAATCGGATATACGTATTTTAAGTTTCAGGGGTTTCTGTCCCCGCTGGGTCACTTACAGGTAAGGGCACATAGATATTCATCACATAGAGGGTAACTTGGAGATTCTGGATCACTTCCATTGTCTTCCCCAGATAACCTTTTTACATATGATACAGATTTCATTAAAAGGGAATATATTTGTAAGTTTTAAATGACGTTTGGCCTCTGTATCTCCCTTATGTTATGGTGGAACTTTGAGATTGCGGATCATTTCCATTGTCTTCCCCAGAAAATGTTATACAAATGATATAATTTTTTTAAAGTAGGATATATTTGAAATTTTAAAATGAGTTATGCCCTCATACCCCGCTTAAGGGTGCACTCAGAGGTTCAGGAACTCTTCCATTGTTTTCCACAGTAAATTTTACATAAGAATATACTTTTAGATTATATGTAGATTCTCTAATCTTTCTTTCTATAGGGAATACACAAACACTGAGTTTTTAGTATATAGGATATTATCATCACAGCAGGTTACAAAAACAAATCAACGATATTACTTTAACACAATGAATGGGGACGAAAGAAAAACTTTTGGTAAATTTGTGAGTCACACTTTCAACTGAATCACCTCTCCCGCCTAAATAATATTCTACCTTTTGGGGAAATTACGAGTTAGCACCTCAAGAAGTTTTGCGGAAAGAATACCCCCCCCCCCACACAAAAAAAAACTATTATTTTCTTATTTATAGTGGAGGATCGGTTTCGTATGTGAATTTAATGTAAAATGATCTTTGAATTCCATCTAAAAAAGTAACTCGCTTGAAAATAATGATGCACAGTATTTCTCCTATAGCAAAAAACTTAGTTACTTTCAGTTAAACGCTATGATAGCTGTAAAAATCTGGTCTCCCTACTTAAAATTCTAAAATGATTGTTTTATTTTCTCTCTTATTTTTCGCAATGTATTTCAGAGTATTTAGGTGTAATCGCCTAAAAAAGTAGAGTCTCATTATTTTTAAGGATTGGGGCGATTTTGGAATATTTGTCCTCTCGGGAAATTCTGTTTAGTGTTTATCTTTCGTTTTTGATTAACTGTGTTTATGGTTTCCGCGTCCCAAATTCTCTGTTGAAAAAATGTCATTTTTATTCGATTCGTGATTTTTTAATTGAATTGCAATTTGGGATCTCGTAACAAATATTCAGAAATATTTAATATCGATTTTTTAACCAAGTTAAAACCAAGTTAAAATTAAGTCAACATGCGCAACTCCATGTTCCTCAAACTACATGAACGCAGATGGTAACAGCACACGCAGTTTCTTTTTTGCACATTTGTTTTCACTAACCGTGATTTTCCTGCCCAGATCGTGAATATCAGCAAGCCTCACTTCTCAACCTATTCTTGGCGACACTACCTGAGACTTGTGTGAAAGATGCCCATAGCCCAATCGGGAACGCTGATTACCTGCTGATAATGGTTGATATCACCTTAAACCTCCGATCACAAACCGAAGCGCTGTGACTTAAAACGACGAGATATTACCAACTGCCTGATTTGGAAGTTCCTCAGAGATCTCACCAGAGAGGCTTTATGGAGCGAACATTTTTCCATCCCTGTTGAACAGTGCGTAAATGAAGTAACAGAATGGGTCAATGCAGGCATAGAAGCGGGTGCCTCCACGCGGAAATTCAATAGTAAGCACAATGTTCTCCAATGGTTTACTTCGACCTGTATAGCTGCCATTGTGCATAGGCAGCAAGCATTCTACCAAATCACACGCCATAAGTCAGCTACAAATAGATAAAAATTCATAGCACTAAGAATCCATTGTACAGGTGTAATAGTCGCAGGTAAATGCATGTATATCGAGATGACTAGTAGACGCATTGAGTCGCAGGAATTAGGAACTTGAGATTTATGGAAAATCTATAATCTGAACAATGGACACAATAATCCCCTCACTATACAACCACCATTACGTCGCTTGCACGGTAACATATAAAGCTAAATTTCTTTTCCAGTGGCTTGCCTTAAAATCCACCTTAGACTCCACAAGCCATTCTCTCCCAAATTTCACACTTCGGACAGAAACCAGCCCTTTTCATCTGATCATCACTCATTCCTATGTCCTTGACATCAGTAAAAACCTTTACACTTCCAAGGCATGTGGACCTAATTTTATCTCTGCTATATTGCTCTGCTGAGCTGGCCCCTGTCATGTTAAAACTCTACAATAAATCTGAGCTACCAGTTTTTAAGAAGTCTGATAGAAAGAACTGACACGCAAATTATCGACCCATACGTCTGCTCTCGCTTTTCGCTAAAATCTTTAAATCATTAATCAATTTAAAAATGCTAAACTCCTCTCTAACCATCAGTTTAAATTTGGGCAAGCACGTTCTACCGCGGATATCCTAACGGTCATCTCTGAACGTATATACAATATACCGGATAAGGATGGTAAAACTTTATATATTTAAAACCTTTGACAAGATTTAGCATAAAGGTCTTCTCATAGAAATTTAATCATATGATATGACTGGACGAATATTGAATATAATTAGATCCTTCCTAGCCACCAGAAAGATCCGGGTTGCCATCGATGGCCGTACATCCAAACAACATGACTTTAATACGGGTGTACTTCAGGGGTTGATCCTTGGTCTTTTATTGTTTCTGATTTTCATAAACGACCTCCCTGATAAAATCGTGTCTGAGATGGGTATATTTTCTGATGACACCACGCTCTTTTCTCGATATGTGGGTAAAACGAAGACGCACATATCAAAGGCAATGGTTGAATTTTTAGAAAATAACCTTCAGTCTGTGGTTTAATGGGGTCATAAATGGATGGTTACATTTAATACTACAAAGGTCCTTTACTTTAACAATTTAATGAAACCTTTTCTGCCACTGATTTCCATGGCTAATAGTAATCTACCCGAGGATCCAATATTTAAACTCCTCGACCTTACATTCACATGTAACATAAGTTGGAACACATACATAGTAGAAACTTCCAAGGCTGCTGCAAGAAAACTGAGTTCTCTTCTACCGCGCTTGAAAACTTCTCACAACTACCAGTGTTCTTTATTTCTACAAATCCACCATCCGTCCATGCATGGAGTATTGTTGTCACATCTAGGTTGGTAGACTAACCAATAGTCTCTCGCTCTACCTATAATCTAATATGTATCACACTGTCTACAAAGTTCCAGCCCTTTCTAATGCCACGATGTTGCATAACTGTGCTTGTTTTACAAGTATTTCAATGTAATGTGCTCCAAAGAAGAACTTGCTACTCTTGTGCCCTCGACGTAAATCGCCCCCACAAATCCGACAATCAGCAAAATCTCACTCCTTCAATGTAGAGATCCCCGAATTCCAAAAGGCTTTCTATTCTAATAGCTTCTTTACTCAACCTGCTAGCTTTTGGAATTACCTCCTTGCTCCTTGTTTCCCTGACTCTACTAATGTAATTGTAATGGGAACAAACATCTTGCTGCACAACTCCCTACTTAGGATGCTCCTATGGATATGTCCCTTAATTCATAGTATCCACTTACATCTCAGTGGCACTGTGCTTTGTTTGGGGGTAAACACAAGTAATGTAACTGAATGGTTACATTTATTACCTCCAAGACAAAACTCTTTTCCAGTTTTACGAAACCTTACAAATTACCGATTAACATGGCTGATAACACCCTTCCAGAGTGTCCAGCATTCAAACACTTCGGCCTAACATTCACAGGTAACATGAGTTCGAACAAATATATACAGGGTTAGGGTTATGGTGGCCCAGAAGTCCCTACGACTTTTTGTAAACATCAACAAGTGAACAAGTAACAAGACTTTTATTTAAAGCAACAACAATTGATTTATAAAAAAATATGGTAATAACTGTTCAGTGATCAAATGGATCAACTTGTTGTTCATTATGGTCAACTTGTTGTCCATTATGGTCAACTTATTGTTCATTATGGTCAACTTGTTGTCCATTATGGTCAACTTGTTGTCCATTATGGTCAATACATATTTGCATGCGTCTGAATGTTCCGTTATGAATAGCTGTCAGCGTAGACGTGTTCATGTGCATCATTTGCTTCTATTTATCTTCCTCCCACAAAGTAAGATATGACACAAGGTCGGGAAAGTGGGATTTAAAAAGCCAGCGCCCGAGAAGGTGAGGACTCTGACCTACAAAAAATTCCTGGGCAGCTCTGTCGGCATTCCTCGGTAGGGGCGCCTCAGGCAGTAAGCAATAAACTTACTCCTTCCCAAATGGGGTGTAGTATCCATTGGAACAGATACTACACTTTGATCTTGGCGTCTTTCAACATTCGCTGCAGACTTGTTCGTGGAATACCCATTTCTTCTGATCTTTTCCTCGTAGACATTTGAGGATCAGTACTAACGGATTCTTCAACATAATGCACAGAATCTCCACGCTCTTAAGAGCGACCCGATCGTTGTTTGCCCAACACTGAACCCGTGCCGAAAAACTTATCTATCCACTGCCATATGATTCTTCCATCAGGCGGTTCACAATCATAAATTTGTCTCAGCTTTGCTTTTACTGACCGCATAGCCTTGTTCGACTTATCAGATTCCCATGCTGGCACTCGAAATGGAATGGAATAAGGGCTAAGATCGTTCATGTCTGAAAATAAATAATTAAATAATAAATAGAATATTAAAGTATAATAATATATAATATCAACTTACAAAAAAATATTTAAGCAATTGTATTATCAATTTACAAAAAGTCATAGGGACTTACACTTATTATATCAATTTACAAAAAGTCATAGGGACTTACACTTATAATATCAATTTACAAAAAGTCATAGAGACTTACACTTATATCAATTTACAAAAAGTCATAGGGACTTACACCTATAATATCAATTTACAAAAAGTCATAGAGACTTACACTTATATCAATTTACAAAAAGTCATAGGGACTTACACTTATAATATCAATTTACAAAAGTCATATGGACTTACACATATAATATCAATTTACAAAAAGTCATAGGGACTTACGCTTATAATATCAATTTACAAAAAGTCATAGAGACTTACACTTATAATATCAATTTACAAAAAGTCATAGGGACTTACACTTATTATATCAATTTACAAAAAGTCATATCGACTTACACTTATAATATCAATTTACAAAAAGTCATAGGGACTTACACTTATAATATCAATTTACAAAAGTCATATGGACTTACACATATAATATCAATTTACAAAAAGTCATAGGGACTTACACTTATAATATCAATTTACAAAAAGTCATAGAGACTTACACTTATATCAATTTACAAAAAGTCATAGGGACTGACACTTATAATATCAATTTACAAAAGTCATATGGACTTACACATATAATATCAATTTACAAAAAGTCATAGGGACTTACGCTTATAATATCAATTTATAAAAAGTCATAGAGACTTACACTTATAATATCAATTTACAAAAAGTCATAGAGACTTACACTTATAATATCAATTTACAAAAAGTCATAGGGACTTACACTTATTATATCAATTTACAAAAAGTCATAGGGACTTACACTTATAATATCAATTTACAAAAAGTCATAGAGACTTACACTTATATCAATTTACAAAAAGTCATAGGGACTTACACTTATAATATCAATTTACAAAAGTCATATGGACTTACACATATAATATCAATTCACAAAAAGTCATAGGGACTTACACTTATAATATCAATTTACAAAAAGTCATAGGGACTTACACTTATAATATCAATTTACAAAAATTCATAGGGACTTACACTTATAATATCAATTTACAAAAAGTCATAGGGACTTACGCTTATAATATCAATTTACAAAAAGTCACAGGGACTTACACTTATAATATCAATTTACAAAAAGTCATAGGGACTTACACTTATAATATCAATTTACAAAAAGTCATAGGGACTTACACTTATAATATCAATTTTCAAAAAGTCATAGGGACTTACACTTATAATATCAATTTACAAAAAGTCATAGGGACTTACGCTTATAATATCAATTTACAAAAAGTCATAGGGACTTACACTTATAATATCAATTTACAAAAAGTCATAGGGACTTACACTTATAATATCAATTTACAAAAAGTCATAGGGACTTACACTTATAATATCAATTCACAAAAAGTCGTTGTTACTTGTTCACATGTTGTTGTTTACAGTCTTATATAATTCTACAAAGCGTAGACGATTTTTCGTCGTTTCCTTCGGAGATATCGGCTTGGTTGTCCTGTGGACTTTATTAATTTAATTTCTTGAAATTCTTTCAGCCGAAAATGTTTTTATTCTTACCAATCATGATGACGTTTCTGTTGACGACAGACAGTGCGGATCTAAACAGAAATGTGAGCAGAATAAAAGTCGGTGAGTTGAATATTGTGTCACTTTTGGAAGTTTGATATGATTTTTTTTTTTGCATTCAACAGATTTCTAGGAATTATTGGTGTTAATCAGAAACTGTTTGGAATTATTCCAATTCAGGAATTAATGACTTAATGGAACTTTCAAATAAAAGCAATAAGAAAATGTCACCAATAAAAAACGAAGGCTTCTTCAAAAAGAAACAGTAGGATCAAACGTGTGAATATTTAAACAAACACGACAAACCAAATGACGTCATATGTGTAATTGATTTTCTTTTACCCTAGACTCTTGTGTATTCTGTATAGTCTCACATTGTAATTCAATGATGTATTCGGATATTCCTTCATCAAGTCTAAAATCACGCACGAACACTCACACATAAAGTTGTATATTCTCTCTAAAATGTATTTATTAACTAATATTTGTTGTATTCGATTGAGTTAAAAGTTTATTTATTTTTGTTGTTAACACCTTTATCCGTTGCGCCATGTTTCTATGTTCGACAAGATGCACCTGAATAAGGTCGAAGGTAACATCGGCCGAAACGTTTTGAGAACATTCAAGATGAGAACAGTAGTCCGAATAATCAAAATAATGCCTAATTAGATTTACCTGTTTCGGAATGTTTAAAACAATCACATTAGTAAAATACAAACTAGTCTTCAACAAGACCATAAGTCATAAGACTGCCACTTAGAACTGATTATTACTTAACACTTTTATCGGTTTCGCCACAGTCCGCAAGGACTTGTGGCGCAACGGATAAAAGTTCTATCTGGTTATGGCTGACGGAAGGATAGCACGTTACCGCTGTGGATTTTAAATAAAGGGTTCCGTTGAAATTCCATAAACAAGACACACCTAGAGAAAGTCGGAGATTACCTCTACATAAACGTGGTGAGAATAACATCAAAGATGAGAACAGTAGTCCGAATAATCCATACAATACAAATTATCAATCCTCATCTCAAAAATTCTGAAACATAATAGCTAATCATATTTAAAACCAATTTGAAAAAAACACTTATTATATCAATTTACAAAAAGTCATATCGACTTACGCTTATAATATCAATTTACAAAAAGTCATATCGACTTACGCTTATAATATCAATTTACAAAAAGTCATAGGGACTTACACTTATAATATCAATTTACAAAAAGTCATAGGGACTTACACTTATAATATCAATTAACAAAAAGTCATAGGGACTTACGCTTATGATATCAATTTACAAAAAGTCATAGGGACTTACACTTATAATATCAATTTACAAAAAAGTCATAGGGACTTACACTTATAATATCAATTTACAAAAAGTTATAGTTTCGGAATGTTTTTAGATGAGTATTCGAATTATTTGTATTATTCGAACTACTGTTCTTATCTTGGATGTTATTCTCACAACGTTTCGACCGAAGTAACCTCCTATCGTGGCGCAACAGATATAAGTGCTAAGTTATAATCAGTTGTAAGTGACAGTTTTCTGAAGGTTGAATCTTTAATCTCCAGTACGAGCGATACTAAGAATACAAATACTTAAGACGTCTGCTCGATCATGGCTACCAAAATATAAGCAAGGTACCCCTACTGATTAAATAAAGGGGTCCGTTCCAAATTTCGTACAGATTCCCGAGTTCGACGTACAGATTCCAGAGTTCAACGAGACGCACATGTAGAAAGTCGGAGGTTAAATCGGTCTAACAAATGAGAATAGTAGTTCGAATAATACAAATAATAGTTTTACCTGATATTATTTTTTTTTAATTGAATTGAGTTAATCTTGTTTATTTTTTTATTTTTTGTTTCCAGCCGCCATAATTGAATCCAGCATCTCACACATTCGAGCTTTGAAAGTGATTGAGTCGTTATGCCGACAAGCCAATTCATCCAAAACAGAATTGTTTTTTGAAACTCATTACCTGCCTTCGCATCACCCGACTTTTATGGACGGACGAGGTTCGACGACGTTTCATTTCTTGATTTTAATTCACACGCGAACAGCTCTTTTACTATTAATAGATTTTACGGATCTTTATATATAGTCCGATAAATATTTAATTTTGGAACAGACTGTATTTCTATGCACCGGTATCAGACCGTAGAAAATAAGATCGGTGTAAAAGGAGTTATAAATGTCTTTATATATTCATCATTATTCATTTTTAATAAATATATTAAGTTCGACGTTTCATTTTTTGATTTTAATTCACATCTGAAAACCTATCATTTTTCTTTTTTCATTCATCCATAATCTTCGAAAAATTATGAACGTATATTTTTAATCCGAACGTGGCAGATTGCCATCTGGATAAGCACGTGTTTTATCTATATCATTAAGTGAAGTCAGTCTTTTTGGCGATTTTCCTAGAAACTATAAACTTAAATCTGTTGTAATAAACATATCTATTATTCTTTCAATTATGTTCTTAAAAAAACAAAATTTTACTCCGAATTGATGTTACCGCTTTTATATTTTACGGATCTTTATATATAGTCCGATGAATATTTAATTTTGGAAGAGACAGTATTTCTATGCACCGGTATCACGCCGTAGAAAATAAATTGCTATCCTCTTATTCACATCCGAAAACTTATGATTTGTCTATAAATATTTCATTTATATGTTGTAACATACAAGCCGCCAAAAACATCACTTAAGTTTTCTGCGAGTTTGCTTTGAGAGAGAGAGAGAGAGAGAGAGAGAGAGAGAGAGAGAGAGGTGGGTCGGATATGAGAGTTTTTTTCATTAGAAAATCTTCGAAAATTTATGAACGTGTATGTTTCATCTGAATGTGATAATACATGGTGAATAATAAGTAAAGTCAGTCATTTGGGCTGTTTTTTTCGTATCGATTATTCCTAAAAACGTAAATCTGTTTTGGTAAAAAAAATATCATCTTCTTAAAAACAAAATCTTACTTCTAATAAATTTTACGAATGTTTATATATAATCCGATGGATATTACGTTTTAGGTTGTACACCATTTCTATATACCGATTTTAGGTCATTGAAAATTAGATCGGCTTTAGAAAGTTACACATTCTATTTTAATATATTCATGGTCATTTATTTTGTTTAATAAATATAATAAGTTCGACAGTTTATTTCTATCTTATAATCGCATCTGAAAATCTCTGGTTTGTCTATTTCCATCCGTTCGTAATCATAAAAAAATATGAAGGTGTATTTTTTTATTCGATAAATATGTTGGCTACTTGGATAGGCAAGAGTTTTATCTATGAAATTAAGTACCTCAAGTCTGTTTGTCGATTTTTTTGTTATCGATAGCTTTTTTTCTACAAACTTTATTCTTAAATCCTGTTTGACAAAAAAGATCTCATCTCCTTTCGATTATGTTTTTTAAGAAAACAAAATTTTACTTACAATTGATTTTACCGATTTCTATATTTAGTCCAATCGGTATTTCCATATTTCGAAACAGACAGTATTTTTATGCAGCGGGTCAGTTTGCAGAGAAAGATATTGACTTCGAAACAGTTCAATAAATGTTCATACATGCATTTTTTATTTTCAATTAAATATAATATAATAATTTCATTTATATGTTGTAATATACAAGCCGCTAAAAACATCACTTTCGTTTTCTGCGAGTCTGCTTTGATAGAGAGAGAGAGAGAGAGAGAGAGAGAGAGAGAGAGAGAGAGAGAGAGGTCAGATATGAAAGCCTCAGACTAAAGATTTTAAGGCCCTGTTTTCAGTATCGGGCCGTCGATCGCGGGTTTCTGCATTTGTTGTTTTTTTTCTTTTGGGAAGGAATAACAACAAATAATTATAGTTTTATAACAATTTAGCGTAAAGTTCGTTGTCGCAACCCTCTCATAGACTGCAAAGTCAGCAAAATGTATGTTTATCGATGCATAAGGTTTGGTGTATATGTTTTACAGCATATAATTTTTTTAGTGTTGTTAATACATATATTATTATTTATTTTTAATAAATATAATATAATATTTTCATTTCGATGTTGTAATATACAAGGCGTCCAAAAACATCACTACTGTTTTCAGTTGCGGGCCTCAGCATCCGCTGTTATTTTTCTTACGTTCATTACTTCCGGGAACAAATAACTTACAATTGTGTGACATAAAACAAATGCAAACCGTATTAATTAGTAAACAACTAAATATAGTAGATGCAATTGGTAATATGATCTAGATAGTGAAGTGTTATAACCATGAATATGCAGGGACTTGAAAGCTAGACCCGATAATGATTAACCGTTGTCATATTCAGATTTTGCACATCCGAAGTTGCTACGACATCGATCTTATCGAGGACAAGACGAACGAATGGCGGCTCAGATTGTTTGGAGATGCGCCGAGGGCCGACAACGACACCGTGGCGAAGCTCAATTTTGAATTTGAAGTCGCCGGGAAGTGACCGAGAGTAAAGCCGATGATGAGATAGGCAGACAACCCTTCACAATGATGTCCGTAAAACCGCTCATCACTCTGACTAAGACTGTGATCGCGTGGCAATTTAAATTTTTGTTCCAATCCAGAGTGTCTCTGTTTAGGGAAGCTGGACTGTCTCCACATTAAAGGCCGCCCCTGTGTCTAGCCCTGCCCTTGTGGAGAGGTAAGTAAATAGGAACAACTCAATATAGTAGACGCAATTCGATGAAGCAATACGAGCCACATAGCCATGGGTTATTAACATCGATATGCTGGAAATAGAATGAAGTCACCAGAAAACTGAAAGCAATCTGGAACATTCCGTAGCCACCCCGCACCGAAGATTGAACCTTCACTTAGAACTAAATTTCACTTAGTACAATATGCACTGCGTTTCGGGTCCTTGCGGACGATACAAAGAATTGCGAATTACTGAAGAATTCTCTTAGTCATAGCTGACGGAACGAGATCATGCTACCTCTGTGGATTAAAAAAAGGGTTCCGTTTGAAATTTCCTCCAGATTCCCGAGTTCGACAGAAATATTCCCGAGTTCGAAAAATACACCTGAATAAGTCCGGAGATTACAGCGGCCGAAACGTTGTGAGAATAACACTCAAGATGAGGACAGTAGTACGAATATCCCAAATTTTACAAAACATGTGGTGAAAATCCAGCTCTACAAAAGGGAGCACTCTGGATTGAAACATAATTTTTTTAAACTGCTTCGGCCTCGAAGGATTATTTTTCAGCAACCGAGGACAGAAAAGATGAAGTGCAGTATCAGATCATATACTACATTTTGTTGCCAGCCAAAATGCCAATTATTTTTGGTTATGCAGGAAGAATCTCTTAACAGATATGTCACAGTTTATGCCTTTTCGAATAACACGAAAGTAAGATCAGCAACGGGTCACGGGCACGTCTAGTATTCTTTTTATTCAGGGTCGTACACACTTGTTATTCTCAGTCAGCTATCTCTCATAATGACTTGTGTGTAAATAATAATAATAATAATAATAATAATAATAATAATAATAATAATAATAATAATAATAATAATAATAATAATAAAAATATTAATAATAATAATAATAAAATATTAATAATAATTAATAAAGGATGTAGACAGTGAGAGGAGCTACAAATACTTGGGAATTCTGGAGGCGGATAAGATTAAAAACAAGGCAATGAAAAACCAGGTCACAGCAAGATCTAAAATGGGAATTAGTAAGACTATGGAAATGTAAAGATGTAAAGGTGATTCCCGTTGTAATTGGAACGCTTAGAACTATAACGAAAAGCCACCATAAATGGCTTAAACAGATTGACGAGTCAATTCATTTTCCAATTCTGCAAAAGGCTTGCCTTTTAGGAACGGCGAAAGTGTTAAGGTGCAGCTTGAATGTCTAAAGTCAAGGGAATTGACCTGATGTTCAATAAAAAACAAAAATCCAACTAAAAATATCAAAAATTAGAGACTACTATGAAATAATAATAATAATAATAATAATAATAATAATAATGATGATGATGATGATGATGATGATGATTTATAATAACAAGCGGGATGCTCTGGAAATTCCACAGTACTTTCGGCATCAATCTGTATATATTAATTACTGTCATATGTTAATATGTATATATTATATAATATGTATATTCATTTGGAAATAATAAATGTCTGTCAGGGTCAATATAATTAAGAAAAAATTACTCTTTCTTGTTCCATAAAATATTTGTGATTGTCAGCTAAATATTCTTTAAATAAATAAAACGAAAATGTCTTTCTTTCTTTATTTTAAATTGTGACGATTTACTTTTTTAAACAATACATATTCTCTGTCTTTTTACCGTAAAAAGTTATTGTCAGTGAAATATTATTCACATAAAAAACGAATATCACTTTTGAAATGTATTTATTTAAAATATTACTATTTTAGTCGACTTTTATTTTGCAACAGTTTATTGGAAAATGAGTCAAACCTTAAAATTGTAGCGGTTCGAACGACGGTCTAGAATTCGGGAGGAACTTATGTTCAAATAACAACGAAAAAAACTACCAAAAAACTCCCAACTAAATAAATCTTTTTTCTCGGCTGTTAACGTCAACCGCTTTTTCCGTCTGCCTTTTAAAACTTGTCGCAAATTACTAACAGCTACAAGACCCCACCGCAACAACACTGAGCATGCGCGTTTATCATCTTGCAAATGGCCGCTTGACCAGCAAAATATTGCGGGCGTTTTGTATGTGGAAAGTGTTCATTATTACCATAATAATTAAAGTATTCTTTTTCTTGTCTTTTTAGTTGAATCGTTACTTGGCGAAAACGTGGAATTCATTGTATGGGTTGTGACTTGTGAGACGCTTGATTTCCTGCCCCGGAAATTACGACGACCGGTCAGTTTTCCGAACATCTTCGTCAGTGTCGAATCTTGCGGCGAGGCGGAACCTGTCGAAAATATGGCATGGAATCTCGTAGCGATCACTGACGTCATTCAGAAGTTGAAATGGTCCGATGTGAACATCATTTTTGATAATTCTATCGGTAATGTACTTATTTTAATCTATGTTGAATGATTTGGTGGAAAAAGAAGTGATTTGGTTGTTTTTCGGTACAAATACAAATAAATTAAACAACCTTCAATTTGCATTGTCGGGTATACTTAGCCCGACAGATCCACAACGCTACTAATAGCACCGAAGTGTTTGAAAAATAACAACTCGACCAATGTATTCCGTATCCAGTACAATTGTGCGGTTAATTTAAAAATAAATATAATATATTTATTTTATATTAGAATTAATGTGACCTACGGATGAAGGATCACTTCAATTCATATTCAATTATTTTAATACCAATACGTGGTTAAAGTACAAT
Organism: Sepiola atlantica; assembly: GCA_963556195.1. Taxonomy (NCBI): domain Eukaryota; kingdom Metazoa; phylum Mollusca; class Cephalopoda; order Sepiida; family Sepiolidae; genus Sepiola; species Sepiola atlantica. The sequence goes on along the minus strand of OY744532.1, from coordinate 60,708,374 downwards.
AAATTGTTTTGGACTATTAAAACAATTTCCAACACTATTGATAATTTGTAGAATTTGGTATATTCAGACTACTGTTCTCATCTTGGGTAGTTTTATCACAACGTTTCAGCCGATATAACCTCCGACCTTTTTCAGGTGTACTTTGTCGAACTTGGGAATCTTTCTGGACGGAATTTCGAACGGAACCCTTTATTAAGTCCACGGGGGTAGCATGCTCTCGTTCCATCTGCCATGACTGGGAAGAAGTCTTCAGTAATTCGCACTTCTTCGTATCGCCCGGACCGAGGATTGAACCTTCAACCTTCAGATGACTGTCACTTAGAACTGAATTGTACCTAGTACTATATCCATTGCGCCAAATTCTATAAATTGTTAACCCTCATCTAAAAAATTCCGAAACACTATTGATAATTTTTACCCATTCATTTATTTTTTATTATCACTTATGTTTGAATTCAGGTTTTGAAACATAACGTAAATCATAAATCTATGACATCACGCTCAAAGCTATAATTATTTTGTTAAGGTAATGTTTTAAGCTCTATTTATAAGAAAGTCCAAATAGCTAAGACGAGTTACGTTTGTTTTATGTTTGCTGGTCTCTGTTCGAAAATATCGTCTGATTTGAGTCCGTATCTGATCTATACTTGTATTAAATGACTTTCCCGTAACTTGTAATCTTGTCAAATATTATTTTTATGACTCATGACTCCTACAGTGAATCAGTACCACTGGACAGTTATAATCTGATTAATTTAAACTTCAATGGACTCAAAATAAAAAAACAAACAAACTTATATTCACCCCAAATAAGGCACATTGCAAGTGAGACGTAAGTGGCTATTGTAGATTGGGGGAAGATTTAAAAGAGAATCCTAAGTAGGGAGTTGTGCAGCGAGATGCTTGTTTACATTACATTTAAATTTCTACGTGTTGTTACAGTCGGACCCTTAATTTATCTACACGTTGTTTTCGCCTCAAAATCTTCCAATCAACTACTCCTCTTACTCACTCTCTCTTCTACCATGTTACGTCACGCCCGTTTCCAGTACACGACAGGATCGAGATGACCCTGAATGCACTTGCTGACCCGATGACTCTGTTCTCCCGTGTACGAATCTAAATCACGAGATGAATACTAGCAAATTATTACTTATATTTAACAAAAATAATTTCTTCATTTCAACGAATTAAAAAATCGTTTTCTTTTGTTTCGCAGGTCGTGCTGACATTTTGTCGCTCACGGAAGAATTATCGTCGAGATTGGTTGAATATCATCTGCATAGAATCGACACGTCAGCCGTCGATTACAAAGAGAAAATCTTTGAGAAATTGATTTCGTTAAATCAAAACACTTTCGTCCGGAATCACTTTTTAGTTATTCTAAAAAATGAACCTCTGAAAGAAGCCATCCATTCGGTAAGTATTCATAAACCTTTGGTATTTTCCGGCGGTCCCCAAATTCCACAGACAATATTTTGCTAAACTATTCCCCAAATATTAAATGGGGAACAATTAACTGCTCGACTTTTCCTTTATTCCGCTTTAACTTTATTTTTGAAACTAGAATAATTCGAATAAAATATCTTAGCTTATTTGATTTCCTTTCAATCAGCAAGTGAAAAAATACAAGTTATATGACACGTGACAATCCACATTTTGATGTGTACATGGGCGTATTTGACACTCCTAAACTATATGATTTCAAATCCGACATTACAGGGTGACAAATTGTAACAATGATAAGCTCCTCTTTTTTGGAGATTGGGGAGGCAAGTACCCAGAGACATTTATGTTATTGCATTAACGACAGTGCGACGTCATTTTGAAATCATCACTTTGTATCAACAAGCCAGGATGTTTATAATATCGCCGACGGTTGAAGACTTTGGGGATTATATGTAAAAACAACTATAGTTGGCACCGGCTTCGTTAAAGGTAAAAAGTCGAAACCGCCTGTCAACTGAAAATAACAGAAGGTGACCTCTGTTCTCTCTTTGTTGCTCGTTTTTCTGATGATGTATTCTTGTTCTCTTTTTTTTCAGGGGCGTTTTACTCTCTCTCTTTCTCTGTCTCTTTCTCGTTTTGTTCCAACGGGAGAAGCAAATAGCAGTTAATGAGAACTCCTCGCACGGGGCGGTCGCATGCAAAACAAGTTAGGTGAAATGTGTTGTTTTGCAGAATGCTATAAAATAAATTCCATATTTTCATATATATAATGCTTTCTGTCCACTTTACTACAAAGTATTCACCTTTTAGCGGCAGTGACACTCTACCCCTGACTCAGCTAATTTATTCTTTGGAGAGAATAAATGACGCCATCTATCCATACGACAACGGTATCATCTATTCGGACAGATCAAGACTGTTGCGTTTAAAGAATTTAGACAAGTGGACTTCATTTTAGAAACCATGGTCAACAAATGTTCTAACAAAGAAATGTAACACGTGGCTAAAAAAACTGATGGATCCATGCCAAAGACAATAAGATTCCGCTCAGAAGCACGAATATACACTCCTCAAGCCACGATAGAATTGCAAAATAAACGTGTAACGTGGCGGGACGGTTAATTTTTGAGTGAATTAGCTTTCAAGTTATCACGGGTACTAAGACAGTACCTTGCCGTACAAAGGTACATTGTCGAAATAGGTCTTACACGTAAGCTAATAGTTTGGCTAGATGACCAGTGGATCCTTTCTGCGTCATTTTGAATTATTACATTACGCCTTACCGTTCGGTATATAAACCGTTATACACCCGCGTATCGCTGTGAATAAACTCTCCTCGTCGCCGTAATCGTTCTGTGTCGCTGCCATCATCACCACCACCGTGAATCGAATTACCTCTTCGTCTATATCGTATCTATCTTCGTATATATATATATATATATATATATATATATATATATATATATATATATATATATATATATATATATATATATATATATATATATATATATATATATATATATAAAGAGAATGACATATATATATAGGCAGATATATATATATATATACATATATATACATATATATATATATATGCATATATATATACATATATATAGGCAGATATATATATATATATATGTAGATATATATAAATATATATATATATGGATAGATTAATGTATATATATATATAGAGAGAGAGATAAATACATAAATATATATATATATAGAGAGAGAAACATATATAAATATATATATATACAAATATATATAGATAGATACATACATATATACATATATATATAGATATAAATATATATATAATATATATATATATACATATAGAGATAGATAGATATATACATATATATAGATATAAATACATAGATATAAGTATATAAATATATACATATATATATAGATAGATAAATACCGATATATATATGTATAGAAAGATATATATATATATATATATATATATATATATATATAAATATATATATATATATATATATAAATATATATATATATATACATAAAGAGATATCGATATGTATATATCTATCTATATATATATATATATATATATATTAATATATAGATATCTTTATATATATAGATATCTCTCTCTCTTTATATATATATATATATATATATATATATATAGATATATATATATATAGAGAGAGAGAGATATGCATATACATACTCGTGCTGGTCAAAAAAATAGAACATATGTATAAAACTGTAAAAATCATTCCGTTTGAGATAATTTTCGGTTTTTAAATTGTGTAGGCGAAATATTCTATATGTAAATAACAATTACAACTATTTTTAATCATTTGTCATATTTGCATATGTCAGACTTTATTGTCACAGAGTAGTTTATTGTCACATTGGGAAATTCAACGTTTCAATTTAATAGAACATTATTCGTTAAGTAATCTTAAACTCAAAAAAATCCTGTGTTTAAAAAGATTTTGCAAGTAATTTAATCATAATTTCTCATTATGGGTCGCTCTAAAGACATATCTTTGCCTGAGAAGCAGCGAATCTTCGATTTGCGGGAAGTAGGAAAGACATGCATGGAAATCACAACCACGGTCGGATGTTCAAGATCAGTAGTGACCAAAGTGCTCCAGAAAGATGTTAAGGGTGTTTCCAACAGCAATCGCAAGAAATGCGGACGAAAGAAAAGCACCACTGAAAGACAAGACCGGGCACTGGACAAGGTGGCAAAGAAAATCGATTCCAGTCAACAAGCCACATGACTAAAGAGTGGAAACAGGCTTCTGGTGCCGACGTTTCACGAAGCACTACCTAACGAAGGCTCCGGCAACTGGGATACCAAAATCGTATAGCTGCCACCAAACCGCTCCTTAACAAAAAACAGATGTTGAAGAGACTACGATGGGCAACTGCTCATCAAACCTGGACTACAGACGAATGGCGGCGTGTGATCTTTTCAGATGAGTCTCGATTTTGTATCTCCTTCGGCGACCAAGGGCCACGTGTTTGGCGAAGATCCACGGAACGGTATAACCAAGAATGCGTCAAGAAATCTGTGAAGTTCTCGCAGTCTTGCATGGGTTGGGGCTGTATGAGTGCTAAGGGTGTTGGTAATGTTTGCTTCATCAAAGGAAATGTAAACGCAACAGTGTACCAAGATATCCTGGAAGCTAATTTACTGCAAGTGCTGAATAATCAGTTTGACAGTGACGCCACAGATATCATTATTCAACATGACTTGGCATCGGCACACTCTGCCAAGTCCACAACTTCCTGGCTCCGAGAATGATCGATCCCTGTTCTTGAATGGCCGGCGTACTCGCCAGATTTGAACGTTATTGAAGCCTTGTGGGATCAGATGAAGAGGAAGCTTCGCAAAGAAAAACATACTACCCTTGCAGCCATGAAGATTGCAATACAGAACTATGGGATTCCGTGTCTACACAGATTTGCGAGAAGCTTGTTGATTCCATGCCTCGGCGAATTGATGCTGTTATCAAGGCAAAAGGTGCTGCTACTAAATATTGATTAATTTTTATTTGTATTTAAGTTAATGAAAAAACTATTTTGTTTTCTTAGCTGTCTTGTTCTATTATTTTGAAACGCGAAATATTGAAAAACTGACATTGCAATTGATATGAAAAAAAGTTTCTATTGTAAAACAACTATTTCAGTTAGTTTAGCATGATAGGAATATTTTAGCACCAATTGCATCTCACATATTGTCCTCAATAGGAATTTAGCGTCAAAAAACATGATGTTCTATTTTTTTTGACCAGCACGAGTATATATATATATATATTAATAGATGTATACTTCTCTCTATATATATATAAATATAAATATCTATATATATAGAAATATATATATAGATATATCTACATATACAGGGTCGGGCAGATAAATTGGAACTAATTTAAAATGCTAATATCTTTTTTATTTTTGATCATATGATTACGTTTTTTTTTACTAAGGATCCTTAAACACTTTATTGCAAGATAGCATAATTATATTTACTCAAATTTGTTTTAATATAACGGAATTAGCACGAAGAATAACTATATGCGAAATGAGACGCGCCGGAAGTTCTCCTTCGGACATTATTAAGAGCAATGGCTATGCAAAAATGACTGTCTATTGGGTTGTGGCTTATTTCGATGCCGAGTGTAAGGTTGAGAGAAGTCGGCACAGTACTCGTAGTGATCGAAAGCGCACAAAAACTTTCCTGGTGGGACTAAAAGGGCCGATAAAGGCAGACCCAAATAAGTCGATGTCGAACCTGTCAAAAAAGCGCAATGTGAGTCACAGAACTATCAGCAGAGCAATCAACGAAGACCTTGGGATGAAGTCCTACGTTAGGAGACGCCGTAATCTCCTCATTGTCCGTTCAAAAGCTATCAGAGTCGAAAGATGCCTCAAGCTTATCAATCATCTGAAACACAAAGGAGGAAATGTGCGCATTTTTGTTGATGAGAAAAAGTTCATCGTGGATGAGGTTCCAAATCGCCAGAACACCCGAGTTATTGCCTGTGACCCTTCGGAAGTTCCTCCTGTGGTGCAGAGCAAAAATCCTGCTTCTGTGATGGTTTTTGCAGCCGTGGCAAGTGATGGAAAGGTGATGCCTCCTCATTTCATCGAAGCGGGTCTTAAAATCAACACAGCGGAGTATTTGAACATTCTTAATAATGTTTTATTGCCTTGGATCCGTAGAAACTACGACCCTACGAAAGTCATGCTCATCCAAGACTCGGCACCAGCGCATGGATCAAAGAAAGTCCAAGATTTCATGAAGGATAATCTTACCTTGGTTGTTCCGAAGGATGTTTGGCCCAGCAGTTCTCCAGATCTAAATGTTTGCGACTATTATCTATTCGGCGTCGTTGAGGGACAGACTAATGTCAATCCACACCCAAATATAAACTCATTGAAGACAGCCATTCAACGAGCATTTCGCAATCTCGATCCCAATAAAATAAAGAGTAGCTGTTCACGGTTTCGTACAAAGAATCTCCAAAATAATTGATGCAACGGGTGCTCATATTGAATAATTTTGTTCAATAGACTGTAATAATTAAATAAATAAATGTTAAAATGATATTTTTTCCATATTTAATCCTTTAAATTATGAATTTTGTAAAAATAAAAAAAGTACCAATTTAGCTGCCCGTCCATGTATATATAGACATCTATATATAGATATATATATATATATATCCATATATCTATATATTGATATATTTATATATATATATAGAAAGAGATATCTCTCTCTCTCTCTCTATATATATATATATATATATATATCTATCTATATATATCTTTATATATATCTATATAGATCTATATAGATATAGATAGATAGATATATCTATATATATCTATGTAGATTAACATATATATATATATATATATATATATATATATATATGTATATATAGATAAGCGGTGAGTCGTTAGTATATGAAACACTTTCTTAATAGCAGTGATGCCAACAATTATTTCAAGACTCTGATTGCTATATACACATACACAATCTACATGGTATATCCGTGGCCACCGAGAGTTACTACAGACCGGTTGGCTAGAAAATGACGTCACTGCATTCCGTGTCAAAACAAGGACGGTCGTAATGACAATAAGAAGGCATTTCGACTTCTCTATTCACTAAATAATCCATCAAAATTCAGAAAATCAACCAATTTTAATGAAATTTTCAGTATTTATTAATTAATGATCACGGAATATAATAAATCCATTACTTCATTAGAAACCTTGGTGCAAATGTATTATTTCTTGTAAACAAAAAACACCTTTACTAAAGTTATCCAAAATATCAAAACATGTTGACCATACGATATTGTAAATATTTAAAACAAAGCATTAGAAAACTTTAAAAATTGCATTTAAAAAAAGAAAAGAAAAGAACACGATTCGACTTATCCTGAAACTGATCTTTATTCAATATAAAGTTAAAGAAAATAATAATTCACGATCAAATACTGCAAAAAACTGAATTATGAATTACCATTATTTAAACTTCTAACCCAATCAACCGTAAGTAATTCAGACTTTGAAATTTGTTTAAAAATTATACAAAAAAAAAAGTTCAATGTTAACTGTCTGTTTAATAATGGAATCACCAACTCCTATCTTGCTATTAAGAGATAGGTACGTTCAAAATCAAAGGCCGATCCCCAAAATGTAAAAACATTTTGACCCTCCCTTCACTTAAAAATTCACCAAAATTCAGGAAATCAACCAATTTTAATGAAATTTTCAATATTTATTAATAAACAAGCACAGGAGATAGTGAAACATTTTTTTTTAAATCTTAGTGAAAATGCATTATTTTTTTTTTAAACAAAATACACTTTTACTAAACGTATATTTTTATATATATAAAAAAAATCCATGATTTCTTTTAATGAAAATAAGATCTGTATATGTTTAAAATATTTGTTTAAAAAACTATTTCGTATATATTACGGAAAATGCCCCTACACTCTTGTTAATACAATCAGTATAACTCGAAGAATTTACGATATTATCATTGAATAAAGCATTGTTTAATTAATATTTTTTGTGAAAATTTTGATTAAATATGATGTTATTATTTCATTTATTTAATCTACAAAAGTACAGAGAAAAGATAAACTATACTACATTTAAGACATCGAAAACAAGTAATAAAAAAAAAATGGAACACTACTTTTTTATCAAATAATGAATAAGTAATTCAGACTTGATTTTTTATATAATTAAAAAAAATTCAAACTTACTACACTATATTTAGTCGGTGTAAACATTATTACGTGTATCCATATTTGCAGTAATTCTTTCTCTTTTGAAAATCCAAACATATGCAGTAGGCATTTTAACTTTGTGAATTATGAAATGAAATTTTAAAAAGCGCGAAATTATTTTAAAATTGGTTGATTTTGATTCCATTCTTAAACAAACAGTTAACATTGAACTTTTTTTGTATAATTTTTAAACAAATTTCAAAGTCTGAATTACTTACGGTTGATTGGGTTAGAAGTTTAAATAATGGTAATTCATAATTCAGTTTTTTGCAGTATTTGATCGTGAATTATTATTTTCTTTAACTTTATATTGAATAAAGATCAGTTTCAGGATAAGTCGAATCGTGTTCTTTTCTTTTCTTTTTTTAAATGCAATTTTTTAAGTTTTCTAATGCTTTGTTTTAAATATTTACAATATCGTATGGTCAACATGTTTTGATATTTTGGATAACTTTAGTAAAGGTGTTTTTGTTTACAAGAAATAATACATTTGCACCAAGGTTTCTAATGAAGTAATGGATTTATTATATTCCGTGATCATTAATTAATAAATACTGAAAATTTCATTAAAATTGGTTGATTTCCTGAATTTTGATGGATTATTTAGTGAATGGAGAAGTCGAAATGCCTTCTTATTGTTATTACTACGGTCCTTATTTTGACACGGAATGCAGTGACGTCAGAGGGGGGCAGGAAGTTAGTTGCTTGGCCTTGTCAACTCTCGGTGGCCATGGTATATCTCGTTATTAATTTGGTACATTATTTGTTGTTTTTGTTTTGTTTATCATTTTAATGATTCATCTCTTATATTCGATGAAAAACATTACAAAATTTGCAACAAAATAAAAAATCAACAATGGCAAGTGTGACCGGTTCAGCTGAATAAAGTTGAAAATTCACGTTTTTTTGCAACAGTTTTTTAAATTTATTTTTCATCATTTGTTTATAAATATCGGAGGACCTCTCGAAATATTGAAATTAAAATGATAATAAAACATTTAGTTTTACATGCTCTTGTGTTTTCAATAATGTCATATTTATTTGCCAAATGTGAAGAAATTTATTATTTTCATCTAAGAAACTCATTTTAAATTACAAACAAAAACATACACATGCAACGGAAAGTCATGAAACCAGTCAAGTGTGACTGGATTTATTTATGTAGAACACTGTTGTGCGTAGATTAACAGTTGTACAATTCACGCATGAGAACGCCGCGGTTTTATATTGTTTGCGATCCGAAACGCTGTCTTATGAGAAAAAACTCTGGGTGGAATCACTGAACGAGTGGAATTACTCAAAAGATTCTCGAAGAAGAAATACGATTTATCATTTTGAATGAAAGACATCAAAATTTGTTTTTACTTTTGCCAAACACCTAAGATATGCTACGACTTAGACGATTAACAATAAACTAACCTCTTCTCAAAGAATGTGAAGCGTGAGAAGGTAGATCTCCTACAATTGCACAGAACCATACCTCAGCCCGATAGAAAAAGGCTTCCTCACTAAAATCGTCCAGACTCAGTCGGACTGGTTTCGGGGATGTATTAGTATGAAAAAACAACACCACAGTTGACCACCAAGTTCTAGGCTCGAGAAATGCTCGGAGAAGAGAGGAGATTTATCTGTTTGATTGAAAGACACAAAAGATTGGCTGTTTTGATGATGATGATGATGATGATGATGATGATGATCATCATCATCATCATCATCATCATCATCATCATCATCATCATCATCATCTAGTTGTGGTGGTGCCACGGGCCCTCCTCACCATCCCACGCCATCTCGCTCTATCCTCCATCACACCTGGTAGGTCTTCATAGTAAGTTTTCTGTTAGTTGCTTGATATAGGGTCTGTGCGGTCTACCCATTGAGCCACATCCCTGTTTTTTGGCATCCACAGAAGAACATTGCTTATGATTTCATCCTTAGCCCTCCAGCAATGTCCAGCAAATCTGGCTCTTCTCTCTCTGATCAGAGCTGAAATCTGAGGGAGTTGTTTTCTCGTAGGGTGCTATCTTCAGCAGATGTTAAAAGCAGCTCTTAGCATTCTGATGTTTACACCATTATTTTTTTCTCCACTGTTTTGGTGAAAGTCCAAGTGCTACTTTCATATATGAATACCGATGCAACAATGACTTCAAAAATAATTATGTTTACCAAAACTAAAAGACGCTACAAATAGTTCTGTGACTAATTAATCCTCGCAGATTTAACATCGCGATCTTTTGTATTGTTTGAAGAATTTATCAGAAAATATTTCATGAAAATCCTTTGAGAAGTAAAGCATTTCATGGGTGACAAGTGCTACCAATGAAATGCTTTACTTCTCAAAGGATTTTCATGAAATTGTTAATAGAATTAACAATCATTTCTGAAATACATCCATCTTTGGTATAAACACACTTTACTCTATGACTGCCTTGCCCACCAACATTCATCTCTGAATGTCCGACAGTCTTTGTTTTATCGTCGTTCAATGTGCATCTATTCGCTGCAAGTACACATGGATCGACTGGTTTGATGATGTGATGATCCTTTTCAGTTCAGCAATAATCTGGGAAATGCCTTTATAGATATTATACTTGAGATAACCGCACAGATGAAAATATGGGTGGTTAACGTACGGTGATTGTGAAGCTCATTCAAGATGACACTGATGAAACAATCACCAAAGTGTCCCCGCATATCATTGAACGGCCATAAAAGACGGTTGTAGATTCATGACTAATACTTCGGGACAAGTCAGGCATTGAGTGAAGTAAGTTTGGATTGCAAAATGGAATGTGACATTTATTAACGATTTCCATGGCTGGCATTTATTGGGTGTGTGTGTGACGTATATTAAGATCTGAACGTTATTTTACTAATTATCTTTATTTCTTTTTTTACTTCGTAATCTTCGTCTTCATTTTCTTCTTCTTCTTCTTCTTCTTCTTCTTCTTCTTCTTCTACTTCTCCGTCTTCGTTTTATTCGTCTTTTTCTTTTCTGTAGGCCTCAATTCTTATGATGACAACTGGAAAAATATATTGGATGTTGGTCAACGATAACTTACAACCGGAAGAATTGGTAAAATATGGAGTGAATCCCCGAAATGCCAACATGCTGCTTTTCCGAAGTGTCTGCGATGAAGATGGTAAAGATATTCGAAGAGTTAACGAATTATTACCTGACCTTCAGAAAATTGTAAGTCATTCAGTGCTTTCCAAAAATGAGATCGCCGTTGTCCATTTTTCTTCAACCCAAATTCGAACGAAACGAAATTCAACCCATTACTATAAATGAGTCTAAAATAAAAAAATTAACCGATTTAATAAATGTGTTTTCTTACAAAAATTTGAAATGTAAAATGTGTTGTAATTTATGTAGGTTTTATTTATTTTTTATGCAAGTTTTATTTATTTTTTATGTAATTTTTATTTATTTTTATGTAATTTTTATTTATTTTTTATGGAATTTTTATTTATTTTCTATGTAATTTTTATTTATTTTTATGTAATTTTTATTAAATTTCTATGAAAATTAGATAAACAACGTAATTATTCATTTTCAATAAGAACAACTAAATTTTATATTTTCGATTTTTAAAAATGAATTATATATTTTAAATTAAAACACTTCGACATTTTAAATAAAAAACTGAATTTTGATTTTCTGATAAAAGCAACTTAATTTTACATTTCGATTAAAAAATTATTTTACATTAAAAAGCAACTATATATTAAATTTAAATAAAACAACTTAATTTTACAGTTTCAATAAAAAAAACTTAATCTAATTTTTAAGTAAAAATACTTAATTTTACAGTTTCAATAAAAACAACTTAATCTAATTGTTGAAGTAAAAAATACTTAATTTTACATTTTCATTTAACTTAAAATTTTTAATAAAAAATATTTTACATTTTCGATAAAAACAACTTAATTTTAGATTTTCAATTAAACAAACAACTTATTTTAGATTTCCAATAAAAGACAACTTATTTTTAGATTTTCAATAAAAAACAACTTATTTTTAGATTTTCGATTTAAAAAATAACTTATTTTTAGATTTTCAATTAAAAAAAAAATATTTTTAGATTTTCAATTAAAAAAAACAAATTAGTTTTAGATTTTCAATAAAAACAACTCATTTTTAGATTTTCAATTAAAAAACAACTTATTTTAAGATTTTCAATCAAAACAGAAATTTATTTTTAGATTTTTAATTAAAAAAGTCAACTTAATTTTAAGTTTTCAATAAAAAAACAACTTAATTTTAGACTTCGAATAAATATTATGTTTTGTTTCCAATTCGAATTATTTTAGTCTTAATATTTTCACATATTTATTCATTTTTTTCTTTTCACTCGATTTGTTTTATGGCATATCAACACTTTTAATGTTAATTAATGCTGAATCCAGATATTATATTTTTCGAAATTACTGTTGTAATATCTACGAATAGGTATCTGTGTATTTATTAAATATAAACTAATCTAGGGTTATTTAATGCCGAATCAATTCGTTATGGTAATTTTCTCCCAATATTATTCATGTTTTTTCAGTAATTATCTGTGATGCAAGTGTATACAGCCCAACACCTACGATTTCATGTTATAACATGCACAGGTTTTATTGAATCCATAGATGATACCCATAGAAGGAGCCCATAGATAGTATTACCACTCCAGGTCAGAATAGACCTAAACGTTATGTTAAATACCAAGGCCTGGTATAGTGAAAAGCTCATTCAACAGCTGTAGGTAAACTTGGCATGGACACGCACTTGGCCGGAAGAAAACAATATAACCTGATTGATTGTAAAATATAGATTAATCGTTGGTTAGAAGTCGGCCACTTGGCCGGGAAAACCAAATATTGTGGATGGTCGAAAATAAAAGAATTCTTGATTAGAACCACCTGCAAAAAGTTAGCGGAAGAAGAAAACATTTATTTGTCGAAACAAACACACACTGAGCTACATTGATAGTGAAGTCCCAAAGTAGACGTTTGCAAGGTCACACAAATTGTTATATAATAGCAACTTGAAATTGATATTGTTCGTTGATTGACGATTACAGCCCGAGAAAAAACATCGTTAACTTCCTGTACGTCTTCCGTCGTTACTAATCCACACTCCTTCACAACCACCGACCATAAAGATATATCATGATATTTTCGTATATCAATGTGTTGTCATTCTTTGATGCAAAGGCAGAAATAATACAGTATTGTTAACTACTGAGTAACTCCCGATTCCTCAAAGTTCCCAAATTGGGGTGTCACCTGATTGTAATTTAATTTCATACCCAGGAGAATATTCCGTTTTTAAACAAGTAAAGCATGAGTAACCTCCCCCTGCTATTGCTATAAAATGTACATAACGAAGGGCAATGTTTGAGAGGAATAGTTTCAGTGATACCTTAAAGGTCAAAGGTGACCCATAACGGAAGTCAACGAAACCACGTGGCCTCCAGACGGAGTTTGCTGCCTTATTGTCTGGCGATACTTAAAGCAGGAAAGACGTGTCTAGAGCTCTGCCCCCAATGCAAGGGGCGAGTGCGCACAATGTAACAAAATATAGCGAGGCGAACTATCCGTCTATCTATCTGTCTGTCTTTCTCTCTCTCCACGCGTACAAAAGTAACTCGTCTCTCTGATGTTTTCTCTGACTTTTCTTCTCTTTATTTATGTATTTTATTTTTATTCACTCCATTGCCAGTGAGACGTAAAACGCTACTGTGAATTAAGAGCCACATTTATAGGCGCATCCTAAGTGGGGAGTTGTGCATCACATTTTTATTTCTGCATGTTGGTACAGTCGGGGAAACAGAGAGCAGGGAGGAAATTTGAAAATCCATAATTTGTTGTTTTTAAGAACTTACGTTACTCTTGCTTAGGACGAAAGGTCAACTGGTGCTACTTCTGGGTTGAGGAACTGTAGTTTTCTTCAGGATTTTGTTTCTTAGAGCAAATCTTGATTCAGAGAGACTTTCCTTTTAGTTATTTTTGTTTTTTATTAGTTGTCCATTTTTCTCTAATGTGAACCGTAAAAAGAAATAGTTTTACTCTAGGCATCTACTTTTGATTGGCTAACCAACCACAGATACTTTTGTATTTGTCTACTGTTTTACGATTGGTCAGTTATTAAGAATAAAGAATCCTCTTACAATTCTCTGCTATTTTACAGGTTTGAGATAATCGATCGTCGTTTTGTAAAAATAAATGTATATGGCCGTTTTAATAAGGCTGTTTGGAAAGGACAGACAGGTGAAAGAGAGGATGAACAACAAAAATTTATTTTTCTTGAACAACTTATCGATTTTTTACTTACTGTAAATAGAGTCTTCTAAGAAAACCAAACGCTCTTTCGTTTTCATGAAAGAAACGCCCCAAAATAGGAGAGGCAAAAATACTTTCACCGGCTCACTCTTCTCCTGTCAAACCCAAAACAAATAGAAATGCTACCCATCGTCAAGGTAACTCCCTACCACATCACATAAACGGATTGTTGGGTATATATATATATATATATATATATATATATATATATATATATATATATATAATTTTATTTTTAAATACAAGTTCATAAAGTCTGTAAACCCTTATAAATATCCATAACTTCAAAACACTACATGATAGAAATAATTTGTAAAAATTATTCATAAGCTTAATGTGTCAATTTATTTCATTATTTTAAAAAAAAATATTTTCTTTTTTATATTTTACTTAAAATTACTATATATTTATTATATAAATACTGTAAAAATGTCCGTGTTTTCATTTTTTTACCAAAATATAACAAATATAGTGGTAGTGGAAAATATATTGATGTTTCGGGAGAAACTCACTCCTTCTCAAAAACAAACGCTCTTTCGTTTTCAGAGCAGAACATCCCCAAGATTACTGTTATATTTAAAAATATAAATGTATTTTTATTTATTTACCTATATTTTAGTACCGAATGATAACTAATATATACTTTCTTGTCTTTAATTGGTCACTGATTTCTTTCTGATTTGAACCTCGGAAGAGATACTTTCTTGTATAGATGGTTTTACTTCGACGCATCTACTTCTGATTGGCTAACCAACCGCAGATAGTTTTGTATTTTTTTTAATGCTTTACAATCGGCCAGTCATTTAGAATACAGAATCTTTTTTTGAATTTATGCCATTTTGTAATTTTGAGTTAATCGATCGTTTATAAAAAATAAATGCATATAGCTATTTAATAAGGCTGTTTGCAATGCAGAAAAAAATAAAGAGTAAAAGAGGAGATAAATAATAGCAAATAAATGAAAATAATATATACGATATTTTTCTTCAAAAACGTATATGTTTATTTTTAGTAAATCTTTCAGTTATTCTTAATAGAGTCCAATAATATTTCGGGAGAAACCCCCTCCTTCTATAAAAACAAACGTCAGTTTATAGAAATAAAATTTTCTTTTTTCTTTTGATTTTAGTTTCCGAAAGATAACAAAAAAGTGTTCACTCTTATTTGCATGATAATAACATCTTTGAAAAGCAGAAAAACGCCGAATTTGGAATCTCTGTTAAAATGTAGAAACGACCCGTTCGAGTCTATGGTAAGTTTTTTGGCTCCTATTTAAAGTGTCTCTCTGATCACCTAATTAATAATTTTACTCGCATAGAACACACATGAGAAACGGATAACACGTTTAATTTCACAAACGAGATCAAATGTATTATTATTGCTTGCAGTTTTGTTTTTAAATCTCGCAAAGAAAATTTCGACCGTTCTACTCTTCGGCCTTCACAGATAATCTATTATTATCTGGATTTAGGTATGTGAATATGTTTATATATTTTTATGTACATCATTCACTCAACTAATTAACCGATCATTATGAATTTGGGAATACGGCTACTAGACGTAAGTGTGAGTAATGTAGGGGTACATTTAGTTTAATTTCGTTTCACCCAAAGGATTTAAAAGAGGATGGAAGCTCTTCGTGAAAATCCGAATAAATAATTTGTATTGCAAACCTCAAAATAACCGAAATACAAAAAAGTAGGTTTAAAAATCGTTTCAAGATTATTATTAGCTGCTGGCCAACCGTTTCCTTTTTTTTATCACGGCGGCCATATTGGATTCAGAATATGTCGGTTATCACAGAAGTTAATTTTCGTGTAACACCCCGATAAAAATGGATGGAAAGATCGAGGTAGATTAAGAGACTAATGAATAAAAATGAGCTTTAAGATGGAGTACTGCTTCCACATCTGGGGAGGTGCCGTTAAACGCATTCTTTGTAGACAGTTCAGTCGACTTCGAAATCTAGGACTTACCAGATCCATTAGTATAAAGAAAAAAAAGGGTACGAACTGTAATCCAGACTTTACTTGCCTGAAATGTTTCCTTTTTTCTTTCATTTTCTTTGTTTGTACACTAGTACTAAAGATGCAACCCCATAGCATAGGATAGAGGTGCATTTTATTAATATCTTGGTAGTAAACTTTTAACAATAAGTATTCGACATCAATTAATAAAAATTCTCCAAATATCAGTTTCTTTGAAGTATTTTCAATGTTTTTATAGGCACAATATGCGGACAGCCTCTCATTTGAAAATTAAAATATATCAATCAGATTTGCATTGAAATTATCCCAGAGTCATTTGACAACAACTAAGCAAGGCTCCTTGGATGTTTTTCTTTAAGACACCTTTAGTTTTGACTTTTAGACATTTTCTAGAATTAAAATTATATAATGGATTTCGATCAAAATTTGAATAAGGCTTCTAGACTTAAAGTTTAGTATCATTATATTTGTATTTTAATTTTTCTAAGAGGACACAAAAGTGTTCTGGGAATTAATTTTACCCGTCCTGTGGTGAGTATTTTTCTAGATAATTATAAGTGCTTGTTCTATTGTTCTTTTTTGTTTTTGTTTTCTTTTTCTCAAAGATTATTTTTTGTGTAGCCAAATGAGTTTTTGCCTCCCATTTGAAAATCTCTTAATAATTTTAATTGCTGACAAACTGCAGCCCGTGTTCATAGAACGTTCTCCATATGCAAGGCACACGGGGTAAGAAAGGAGAATTCCTTTTTGACTCTGGTAGAGAGACGATTTCTTGCTGCGAAGGAGAAAACAGGGGTTGGAGCTCAGTCGGGAACTTTCCATAGAAAATAACGATAGAGTAGAGAAAGACTAGCAACGTCTCTTCCGTGAGAAAGGGTGCTATACAGAACAGAAACAAATTCGATTTCGTACATTGTGAAGACAAACTGCATCCCGTAGGCAACATGCGGCCCGTGGGAATTTCTGAATGGCCGGCTAATTTCGCAATGAAAATTGTTCTTTTTATAATTACTTTAATCGTTTCGTTCGGGAACAGCCTTTCTATTAATCGTGTGACTTTTATGATCACAGTTATTTAGAATAAAATATTTAGAATAGAATATATAAAACTACTTAGAAAGAAAAACTGATTGTATTTCTTAAACGTACATCAAAATAGTTTTTAAAAATTATATCAAACAAATGACGCCGATTGTTGTTGGTATACTGCTGTATATATTTGTAGAGATCATTCGCTCTACCTGTGTTTGTCTCGGTTGGAATAATGTCGATGCTTTTCTTTCCAGTCTTCAAAATTTCATGAACGCTGTAGGGATAGGTAAACGCCACAGGGTTAGGGTTGGGTTAGGGTTAGGGGTAGGGGTAGGGTTAGGGGTAGGGGTAGGGTTAGGGTAAATGTTATTGAGGAGAAATCCCTCAAAAATTTCACGATTTTCTGTCTAATCAAATCTTTACTGGAATCCATACATTAGATCTTTCTACCTTATTGGTCCTCTCTATAGCTTCAAACACTTTCTCACACCTGAGGCTATTCTTTATGTCTACAAATCTACTATCAGACCTCATATTGAGTACTGCTGTCATATTTAGGCTCTGATAAGGTTCAGAAGCATATCTGTAATTTGGTTGGTCAACCCTTTTCTTTTTCTCTTTACCCTCTCTCTCACAGACGTGATCTTGCTAGTCTCAGTCTCTTCTATAAGTATTATTATGGCACGTGTTCTTCAGAATTATCTGATCTATTCCCTGCTTCCTTTGTCCTAGCTCGTTTGACTCGTTGGTCTAGTAGTCTTCATCAATTTGCTATTTCGATACCTCGTTATAATACAGCTTCCTATTCCAGTATCTTTTTTTTGAAAAGGTCGCAATTTCGTTGAATACACGTCCTGTCGACTGTATTCTTCGTAAGTATAGTCTTTGCCTTTTCAAGACTAAGGTCAATATGCATCGCCCGTCTTTATGATAATTATCTTTCGTTCCTTTTAGCTCTTTACATAATTACAGCCCGCATGCCTTGTCTGGGGAGGGACATATCATGGCTAAAAATAAATTTTAATACAAAAGTCTGAAATCCTGTCTGTAAGTTATTGGTCTTTTTGTCCTCATCCAATCATTCCTGTGGTTCATACATTAGACCCATTATTCTTTCTGCTTTTCTTAAAGTCAATTCGCTCTATGCCTTCAAACACATTCTCACACCTTAGGATATTCTCTATGTCTACACACCATCTATCACACCTTCTATATAGTACTGTTTTCATAGTTTAGCTGTTTAATCTGTGCCATTTAAGGGTTCTTGATAAGGTTTAAAAGCGTATCTGTACTTTGGTTGGCAAACCCTTTCTTCTTCTCTGCACCCTCTCTTTCTCTCTCCCCTTTCTCTCACAGACACACAGACGTGATCTGTAATTTGATTAGTGCACATTTTTTTCTCATCTGTACATTTTCTCGTGTCTTCATCAATTCGCTGTTCAGGTCTCTCGTTGTAATATATTTTCCTCTTCTGGTAGCTAATTATCTAGTGGAATTATCTTCTTGTTTTATAATGTTATCCGAAGATACATAATAATAACCTGAACGACCAACTTAAAAAATATAAAAGTAATTTATAAGTATAAATGAACAATGCAATAGTTAGTTACAAGTCGGATAACTGGCTTGTAATGTATACGGAGAACGGCCCGGCTGTACATTTAAGGTTTGAGATTTAACAATTTCTAATAATAACCCAAACGCATGCGAGGCGACCATCGAAGAAAAACAGGGTATGATTTTGAATTATAATGATTGAACTGTAATTACTAAGGACTGTTTTATAATTAATTGGTATCGCAATTGGTGGTTATAAGTTGGATTACTGACTTGTAATGTATACGGGGAACGGCCAGCAGTAATCATGAGGTTTGAGAATAAAACATTTCTTAACAGCTATATGTTCTCTTCCAATAGACGTACACAAAGCGCTAGAGAAGAAAAACAAGATACGATTTGTAATTATGATGATTGGACAGATTTATAAGCAATTGGTAACGTTGGGATCGAAAAATCCCTAGAGTTCGCTGGCTATATAAGGTTTGATTAGCCAAGTCGATATTATTGGAATTCTTATCTTAAAGCTAAAAAATGTTGCTTTTCTTTCAGTCAAATATCGTTGGAATCTTACGGACTTCCCAGTCACCATTTCCGAACAGTTGCTATCCAGCCTTCGAAGTTGCGACAATACATGAAGGATTTGCTAACTCAATCGCAACCACAATCGCAAGATGGCGACCGGATACAAACCTGATTGTCAAAGATGCTTTCTTCCCTAACCGAAAATATGGACTCGGAAATGCCACCATCAAAGTCACTACACTTCCGGTAATTTTAATCATATCTTACGGCTAACTTCACCATTTGGAATAGTTATATATTTTCTACACTGAATACAATAAATTCCGTATATGCAACCAATAAAGACATCTTGGTAATCAGTTTAATGTTTTCTAAAGGTTTTTTCGGTAAATTTTCATCTCACATCAAATTAAATCCAGAAAGAAACAGAATCGTAAGCATAAAAATTGCCACATTTATTTTACTTATCTATTTTTTTTTTCCAAAGAAAACCAATTAAAAAATTCTTAGTGGCACCATTAGGTAAGTAAATAATTAAAAGGCACTCGAAACAATGTTATCCTCTTTCGTAATGCCATCCATTAGTCTTTTTTATTAAAAGAATACACAGAAAGCATATGAATAAAAAAATAGATTCGTAACCAGTTCCGTTGCCTTCTTCAGAAAATTTTGTACATATTATATAGGATATAATCGAAGTTTTAAGGGGTTATCATCATGTAGCCTCCTTCGAGGTGTACTTAGAGATTCGGGAATACTTTTATTCCCTTCCTCGGTAAATTTTACATAAAAATACACATTTAGATTTTATGAAGATTCTCTAACGTTTCTTTCTATAAGCAACACACAAATGTCACACACATACACACAGACATTGAGTTACATATATATATATATATATACATATACATATATATATATATATATATATATATATATATATATATATATATATATATATATGATAATAAGATGATAATAATTAGTTATAGTTTCATGAGAATTTGATTCACTTAATCATTTAACGCTCAAACAATACCTAATAATCAAATTTGCCTGTAAAAATCACAAAATGATACGTTGGTAAAAAAAGAAAAAAAAACAGCGTAGCTTAAAAAAAAAAAAATGCGCAACAAAAATAAAAGTATAAAGACGTTCGGGAAGCGCCAGGTAGGTTTTAATTATTTTAAACCTACCTGGTTTTAATAATTAAAATAAATATGAAGAGGCTAAAGCATTTGATAATAAGACGATGGGATCGATTGATCCAACCATGCAGGATTTCGTCAACGGCATTGGTCTATCAATGGAGGCCATCTCCATTTGCACTGGCTTTTCTAATGTATCTCAACTCCAATTATTTGAGGCAACCATTTGAGCCTGCTCTCCACCTGCCAAACCAGCAGAAAATTCGATCAAACTTCCTGATGTTTCTGATATCTCCGAAATCTCTTTTTTACATTTGATTGTAAAAACATTATTTACAATAGGACAAAAACAATATAGATCTTTACATTAACTTATTAATGCGTATAGAATGTAAGTTGTGTGTAAGTTTTGGATTGTTAAACATGTATAAAATAAATTATTTGATTGTTAAACATGTATAAAATAAATTATTTGATTGTTAAACATGTATAAAATAAAAATTTTGTGACAATTTGTGATTGTTAAACATATATAAAATAATTTTTTTGTGACAATTGTGATTGTTAAACGCGTATTTAATTTGAATTATAGTGTCAATTTTGATTGTTAAACGTGTATAATTATAAGTGTGTAAAATCCAACTTTTGTGACAATTGTTGATTGTTATAAGTGTGTAAAATTCAACTTTTGTGACAATTTTTGATTGTTAAACGTGTATAATATTAAACTTTTGTCACAATTTTTTTTATTATTACACGTGTACAAAATTGAATTTTTGTTTCAATTTTTATTGTTAAACGTAAAATTCAACTTGTGTGTATTGTATTGTATTGCAGAACGTCTATCTAATTGAATTCTTGTTTCATTTTTTACTTATTTGGTGATTTTTCTTTATTTTCTAATTATATAATTTTTTATTTAATTTTTATAATTTATTTTTTATAATTCTGTAAGTGAATTAATTGACAATTTTTTCGAACGTATAAAAAAGTATTTCCAACTTTTACTTTTATTCACCATGAACAAGACATATTACCACTGACGCGTAAGGGGCTACTGTGGTATGGACCAGATTTATAGAGGCAATCTGGGTTTGCAGTTAGACAGTGGGGTATTTGTTCACATCATATCTAAATTTCTACATGTTCGTACCGTCGGGGAAACAAGGGAAAGGGAGGGTATTCCAAAGATAAGTGGTACAAGTAAAGAAGATATCAGGTTTAAAATCTTCTGGCATTTAAGGACCTCTATAGTGTAGGGATGAGATTTAGAGTGCTTCTTTAGAAACGTGGCCGGGAGTTAAAAGGGGGGATAATTCAAACAACAAAATATGAAAAGGGCAGATAAGTCAAACTTTTTGGGGGGAAGGGGTACGAAAAAAGCGTGCGAGATCAAATCTAACCCATACCCTAAACCCTCACCCTAACACTAACCCTAATATTTTAATTAAAACCGGTTTATTTATTTGATGTTTCATTTATTTCAATAAACTTATTTAATTTTAACTTATCCTCACAAGTTTTATTTTTCCATTTTAAATTCGATAACCCCCCCCCCCCACCACCAAAAAAAATTGGATTATCTGCCCCTTTCATATTTCGCCTTTTGAATTATCTCCCCCTGTCATACATTGTCTCGGCCACGTTTCTTAAGAAGCACTGGATTTAGCAGCTAGTCGGGTGGATCGGAGGTATTTTTATTTAGGGAGTACGATTGTATTAAGTTCATCGGAGCACATTCTGTTAATGTTCTGATAAAACAAACACAGATATGAAACTCTGTTGCGATGCGACAAAGGCTGGAGCTTTACAAATAGTGCCGGACCTGTTTGGTTATAAATTCTTTTTCGAACCTTATCCAGATGAGGCAACATTACTCCATGCACGGGCTTTGTAGAGATATAGGATTCTCACAGGTGTGAGACATTTTCTAGCCCGGTGTAGGGGCCTGGCTTCTTTGCAGCAGACTTGGCAATATCTACTATGTACTTATCCACTTGACGTTGCCTGTGAATGTCAGGTGGAGAAGTTTAAACGTAGATATCGGCCATAACAATCAGTGGTTGGAATGCTTTGCCTTGGTAGCATTAAATGTGGCTATATTTTTTACCCAATTCTACTATAGACTGGGGATCATTTTCCAAGGATTCAACCATTGACTTGCATTTGTAACCATTCGATTTTCCTGCTGCCGGGAATAGAGTGCCGTGTGATAAGCAAATACACCCATATCAGAGGCGGTTCTATTGAGGAGGTCACACTAACATTGATTTGGTGTTGTTTGGATGTACGAAAATCGAAATCGACCTGAGTGTCTTTTTAGTTAAGAAAAATCTGATTATATGAAATATTCGTCCGGTAATACCGTATAGAGTTGATTTTCCTTAGAACACCTTCTTGCCAGACTTTGTTAAAGACTTTTGAGATATCTAGTGTTACCGCCTTAGCTTAACCTGCCTTAACTGGTCTGTGGTATATACCTTCAGAGATGACCGTTAGGGTTTCCGCAGTAGAACGAGATGAACTAAATTAATACTGTTAGGCAGATAGAAGTTTAGCATTTTCAAGGTGATAAACTGTCGCTTGATTAAGGATTCAGAGATTTTAGTGAAGTTTGTCTTTATATGTTATGGCGGAAGGATCATTCCAAATTATTCGGGGAATAAAAAAGATAAGTAGATAAAAATAAGCTCATCATTAAGGACAGAGTAATATGTGGGACTGCCGCTTATATCACATAGCTAAAACAACAGTGTAATTACTTGCTTTTAGAAACACTCAATAAAGAAATAGGAAAACCTACTTAAAAATAAATATTTTTGAAAAAGAGCGTTGAAAAGAGATAAGATCAGATATTTTAGCAAAAAGATGTAAGTATCTAATTGATAGGACAACAACTATCGATGACAAATTCCGAAAATCCGACAAGATAATTTAATATATTAGAATACGTTTTATGTTTTGAAATATTTTCTTTTTCAGTGGTTGCCTTACGTTATGCGATTAAAACCTGAGAAAAATTCCGGGTTTGAAGGATTTGCGGTGGATATCTTAAAAGAATTGAGTCACCAGATGAATTTCAGGTAAATTGGTTTTGCATTCGAGAATATTTTTTATTGATGTTTCAAGACGGAAGGGGTTGAGTTTCAAAACTGAGTCTTTAGATATCTGAAGCGTTTCGCCTTGTATCGAAACTTCATATGTATTGAATAAACATTATGTCATATGAGGAGATTTTCGAGTCATTATTTCTACCATAGAACCTTTCTTTTTCTTCTAAAAGAATGATCTCCCTTTGTTCATTGTAACAATGAATTAACTCCCTTGTACTCTAAAATAGCCTGATCTGATGAGTCAAGATAGATCTTTTTGACCAATCAGCAGTCACATTATGTTGGTGGGATGAAGACGAAAGACTTTCTTTAGCCCCCTTTTAAATGATGTCTTCGCCCTCTCCAGGCGCTAAAAGAGCATTTCCTTCCTTTGAATTAAGATTCAATTAAGTCCGACGCAATAAGGGAGCTGCCCTGTCAAAACGTTAAAAGACCTCCCTTTTCACAATAAGTAGGCCCTTAACTTTGGCTAACTGAAGGCGAAAAGCATTTGTGCGTCTTCTTTTTTGAATATGGTCTCTATGGACTCAACAACCTTCTCCTTATTTTAAATTAGCCTTTATTTAATTCAGACGCATTTAGAGAACTGTCTTGTTTTAGATGTTAAAGGGACACATTTTATAACGTTTTTTTAAAAAGTTTTTTTTATCATAATTCATCCCAAACAAGACAGGCCGCCACTGTAGACGTAATGGGCTACTGAGAATTAGGGTGTAAGTTTTAGGGGTCATCCTAGTTGTGAACTGTGTAGCGAGATGTCTGTTTACATTAGTTTTCAATTTCTGCATGTCGATACCGTCGAGGAAACAGGGAGCATGGAGGGAGTTCAAGAGGCCGGCAGCACACGGAAAGAAGCTATTGGGGTAGGACGCTCTCCGGCATCTGGGGACCTCAACAGTGAATGGATGGAATTTAACTGATTGTTGGGTTCGTCTAGTGTATTTACGTCGAGGGAGCACTAGAACAGCAAGTTCATCGAAGCACAATCCATTGAAGTATTTTTAAAACAGTCACAAGGAAGCAACATTGCGGCGATGAGACAAGGGCTAGAGCTTGGTGGATAATGAGGGACCTATTAAGTTGGCGACTCTTTTTTAGACCTTGTCTAAGAGGGAGAGACTTATGGATGATGCACCAGCCCAGATGTTGTAACAATACTCCATGCATGAGCGGATGGTCACTTTGTAGAGATATAGGATACTGTCAGGTGTGAGAAGTTTTCTATCACGGTAGAGAGAGCCCACCCTCTTTGCAGCAGCCTTGGCAATGTCTTCAATGTATTTATTCCAATTTTATTTCAGCATTTTTTCTAACGTTCGATAAACAACAGCTACATTATTCTTTTATCATGAATCATTTCAATACTGCCAAATATCATGACTTCACTTTCTGAAGAAATGATCAAAAGTGAACAAAATCATGGAAACACCTAAAAATTCCAAATAGATTTATTTCAATATCGGGTAGGACAGGATTTGGTAGTAATTACAAACTGGGTTCTACATAGTACAATGTTTGAATTGTTTCCAAAGCTAACATAATCTTGTAGTGATGATGGTGGAGGATATCGAGTCCTTATTCCTTAAACTGCACCATAAACATTTAATAATATTAAAATCTGATAGGTCAGAGTATAACGAATGGAACATAAAGAAAAGAAAATGAAAGAAGAAGAAAAAACACAGAAGAGGTCGTAAACATAAGAGAGAGGGGAAAGCACTTCTACAGTTTTTGACGCCATTCTAAACGCTTTGCAACATTCTTTTTTGCGTAGCAGTTCTATGATTGCAGCTGGAACTCTCCAAAGACTGAGACTATTTTGATTTCTTCAACATCCAAACTTCTCTTTTCGGACGAAATCGATTTGATCAGATGATTCTTGTCGAACTCTGTAATCTGTCCGGAATTTCGAACTGAACCCAGTATTTAATCTACAGTCTGGATTGTTCTCGATTTATCAGTCATGATCGCATAGAAATCTTAAGTAATTAGAGTAGAAAGTGACTAACTCGGTTAACTTTCGACAGCCTCGTAACTCTCGCTTCCCTTATTTTGTTCTTTAGTCCTCACATTTCATGAGCGATGTTTCTGACAAAGGTGGAAGAATTGCTGTTTTCTGGGTCGGAATCTATCCATATACACTTAGCGTTGACTGAGTTTTGACCTTGAAGTAGTATTTTTTAGCTCCTTACATCAAGTGGCTTCATGCCTTGTCTGGAGCGATTTCCATTAAAAAAATATTTAAAACAATTAAATGCTTAGTATCGCCTTACTGTATATAAGATTAAATACAGGGGGGGGGGGGCAGTTCCAATTGCTTTTTAGATTTCAGAGTTTGACAAGACGCACCTGAAGAAGGTCCAAGGTTACATCGGCCGAAACGTTGTAGAAATACTATCTAAGAGCAGAACAGTAGTATGAATACTCCATATAATACATGATCAATCTTTGTCAAACAAATTCCAAAATTGTGTATTGTTATATTGAGTACCCTGCAGATGTTTACTTTAGTTTTTCTTCCCGCGTGAAATCAGGTTTTGTTCAGCTCCCAGTAAACAGTTTTTCTCTTGAAACTTGATTCTCAGTGTGCCCATTAAGCTCTACAGTACTTTTGTTTTCATTTCTGACAATTCGCGTAAGAGCCCGACGGTCACTATCTAAAAGTTCTTTTTTCTGTAGTTGTTTTTTTTTTCGACGAGAATATGTTTTCCTCTTGCCATTACATTCGAGACAGTACTGTTTTATATACCAACCATTCGGCTGTTTTTCGTTACGCCTAGCATACATCATCATCATCATCATCATCATCATCATCATCATCATCATCATCATCATCATCATCATCATCATCATCATCATCAATGGACCTTTGATTAGTCCTCTATAAGAAGGTAGTGTCTGTCTGTCAGTCTTGATCGGAGTATTCCTCTCCAAGATCGGCGGTCGCGAGGATCAAAGTTCGCAATCCTCATGGCTGCAGGGTCGCGTTTATACAGCTCATCCCAAAAGAGCTTTGGTCTTCCAGTTTGCCGACGATGCGACAGACATGTCTCTGACACGGGAGATCCAGCTGGAGCTTCGCTCGAAATAGCCAGCTTACAGACACCAGATATATTTCTTTTATTCTAAGCCTAGAGAGAAGAGTCTCGAAGAGAGTGTCGTCTTCTAGTGTGACATGACAGATCCATCTAATCATAACTCTTTCGTTGCACGGCAATCTCTTGAGAGTGCTCGCCGATGCAGCCCATGTTTCGGAGCCATAGAGCATGACACTCCTCACATATGGGCACAAATAATTGTTGGGGTTGCTTTTTTTTAGTCACAGATAACATAACGATAGGACCATCAACCATCGTAGATGTAACTCGGAAGTCCATTTCCTCTTTTCCACATTTTTTGCTCTGACTTTGAGGTTACACCATGTTTGCTAAATTTTTTTCTAATTTTTGCCTTTTTCTGTTTAGCTACGTGGTCACCAATATAAAAGGCGGGCCTCAGACGTCCACTTCTTTTCTGTTTAATTCCCGAAGCGACAACATCGTTGATTACTGTCCCTATTTTGTCCGAACAAGTTCTAAGATATTAGTCGAATTAACCACGTGGTCACCAATATAAAAGGCGTGATTCAGAAGTCCACTTTTTTTTCTATTTTACTCTCGAAGTGACAACATCGTTGATTATTGCCCCTATTTTGGTCCAGTCGACTTATTTAAAGATGACGACATGGAGGTCAACTATTAGTTAATTTAGCCACGTGGTCATGCATATACAAGGCGTGACTCAGAAGTCCATTTATTCTTTTCCTCTTTTCGGTTTAATCACCAAAGTGACATTTTTGTCCGCTGATCCTATTTTGTATTTGGTCTCTTCACTCAAACAGACCAATTCTGCCGTGTAAACGAATTCAGGTGAAATATCTGATGTTAAACCTGAAGTCTGATGTTCATCCTATCTTTTGAAAATGTTTGTGCCAACTGTGTGTTATAAGCAGTTAAGAGAAGTGTGAGTGGTGTTACACAAGCTTTCACCTATGACAACAACTTTATGTGCGGCAGTAAAACATCAATACTCAGTTAAGTCAGTATTTTACTGTTCGTATTAAAATTTAATACTCTATAATTTAATTGCTCTTTCTATTTAAGACCTTATAAGGGAATATTTTCACTGTAACAAATAAAACCCAGATTTTTTTTAATAGACACATGATGAGAAGTATATTAGTAAGTAATAAATAAAACAATTTATTATACGGATGCGTGGTTTGAGTCGGAAAACAAAATTTAAGAAAATAAAGATGGTTGTTAATGTTGGCATGTTAAGAGTTAAGTATAGAGCCATCATTGTGTATCTTAATACATATGAGAGAGAGAGAGAGAGAGAGAGAGAGGGGGGGGGGTCAGAGTGATCAATGAAACACTGATCGATAAGATCTATATTCAATTGTCTGTTATTTTTACCATATGAATACTATTTTTTTGAAAGTGTAATTGTTCTAGAAAACTAAGATGTAGCAGCCATCATGCGGGTCAACAATAAAAAAAAAATGAAGGTCTCGCCGTGTGTCATCTATTGGGGATTAAACTCAGAGCGTTCCGCTGACAAAATAAAATCTTGTTATTTTTGTGCGATGACGAGAGTTCCCTTATGCAAATGAGCATTGCTTTGTATTGGTAAATTATCCCAACGCATGTTGCTACATGCGTCATATCATATATTGAGAAGATTGATATGTATGCATAGTTTTTGTGTATTACTTGTAAGCGTAAATAAATCCTTTTATATTTTATGATTTTTTGGGGGGAGGGGTTTATCCCTTTTGTTTATGTGTAAGAACGATTACGAAACCGATACTTCTGAAATGTTTGCCTTCTTTAGTCGTTGATACGCACAAGATCTTTCTTTTTGTTTCTCTCTTTTAGTTTCGTTTGGCACGAACCGGAAGACGAGCAATTTGGAATGCTAATAAACGGCTCATTCACGGGACTTGTTGGTCAACTGGAGAAACGGGTAAATCCATTAGGTCATATTCATAACACTCAATAAGTTCCGAGTGTTGGCAAAATTCGACTTTATTCATCAACATAGTCTTCTTTAAGAGTGATACACTGATTCTAACGCTTCTCTAACAATTCAATGTCTTTTTTAAGAACGTGTTGCCTTTTGCCTCAAAATACACTTTAGTTTCAGATATCAATTCTTCATTGGAGCCAAGTCTTTTTCCTGTAGGATTCTTTTGATGTCTGCAAACAGCCAGTAGTCTGGAGGACAGATGTTGAGAATAGGGTGAGTGCGGAAACAATTTGAAGTGCAATTCTTGTAGCTTAGCCATTGGTGTAATCGACTCCGACATGAAGCATTGGCTTAGTGAAAAGGACTTTTTCTTGATTTTTTGTGGCCATTTTTGGTGATCTAATCTTTCAAATGCACAAATAATATTATATATAATATTCGCTATTGATAATTTTTCGCTTCTCAAGGTGATCGATGAACAAAACACCCAAAAATATAGAGGCCAAAATATTGCCTTGCATTTAGGTCACTTTGGACGGATTTCACCTGCTGCTATACACTCAGCTGACTACCGATTTGAATTTCGAGTGAAGTGTTGGATCGACGTTTTATCTATTGTAACATATTAATACAGAAAAGCATGTTTGCTACGTTTATACAGTTGCAAACAACACTTTAAATCATCAACGCATTGTTATGTCGACTGTGAGCAAATCGGCACCCACTTTGAATACAGCTTTCTTATTGACAAAGGTTCATGCAAAATAGTGAATACAATGCCTTCTGATATTTTCAACTCTTCTGCGAGAACAAAACTATCGGCCAAAACAAATATGTGGCCTTTTTTATGTTTACTTTTGCAACTGCTAAATTTGGGCAATCTGAGCATTTGCATCATTTGTGTCTGTACGACCGCGTTCAAAGTCAGCACACTACTTATTAACCTTCATTAACACAGGAAATTCAGATGTTTTCATTCTTTTTAAAATTTACAACTACAGCTTAACAAAAATCTGTAATTTATAAACTAATTTAACTTAAATAACTGTAGTTTATAAACTAATTTAACTTAAATAACTATAATTTATAAACTAATAATCCGATTGGGCTCGAATTTTTAACACGTGCCATATGAAGCTTAGTATTTTATCAAAATCATATGGATTTTTTATTAGTAGCGCCATCTATGTGTCAGACTCGGTACTTATTAAGTGGATGATTTTGTTTACCACGCGTGCCCACATTTCTTTGTCCGTCAGAGCTCAAATCTCTGGTTACTCCTTCTAAGACATTCGTCCTTCATATCCTAGCGTGGGTAGAATATCCATGAACAGAGTTTATTTCCAAGGGCTTTCAGTCTGCGAAACATTTTGCCACTGTACTGCTATCTATGGTCGTCTTCAAATCCAAGGTCAGAAAGTAATTGTGAAAACTATCCTCATAAGTAATCAATTATTGTTTTATTCCATTCATCATTTTCAATCCTTTCATAATATTCTTCATTATTCAACTGACAATCTATTACATCTCATTAACACTTATCCTCAAGTGGCTCTTGGCCTTTATAAGTGGTAACTTATTAATGAAAAATAATCACTATTTATAAAAAAAATATGTATTTGTATTATTTAAATTATTCGGACTACTATCCTTAACTTGTTTGTTATTTTCACAAAGTTTCGGCCGATGTAACCTCCAACCTTCATCAGATGCAACTTTTCGAACTTTGGAATCTTTATATCGAAGTTGAAAACTTTTACGAATTTCGAACTTATTTTATACTCGGAGGTGGATTGTTCTCGTTCCATCAGCCATTACCAGAGAAAACTGGTAATTATCATATTCTTTTAAGTTATAATAATCTGTATCAAGGACAAGTGGTGCAACGGATAAATATGTTGATTAACAATCAGTTTTAAGTGTCAGTCGTCTGAAAGTGTTTGTTTGCTTACATGCTTACGTGCTTGCTTACTTGCTTATCGCCGTGCCCACTTCATCTGTAAATAAACGTTGTAGATGGTTGTGGGAGAGACAAGAAACGAAAATTATAATATAAGAAGTAACAGGACTGAACTGATGTAAATAATGAACAGACAATAAACAGAGATAGGGAAGAGGGGAGAAATGGAAAGAGTGTGGAGGAGAGGGGGAAGAAGGGAGAGAGAGAAAGAAATAGAGAAAGAGTGAGAGATATGGGAAGAGTGAATCTATTATGATATCACAATGTATTGTGACTTCATGAAATCCTTTGACATTTTAATCTTTGTAAAAACATAACGATTAGGAAATCTTACAATTAAGGAATTATATATGGAATAAAATATGTAGCAAATACTGATCCAATGCGTCACGTGTGGTCTACCTTTTCTCTATCATCCTATCTTACACCTTTCCCTATCTCCTATCGTTTTTCTTATTTGCCCTTGACACTGGCCTCTCCCCTGGACCATACAATATGTTCTCTCTTCTATGCTTTGAGAAGTGCCGATTAAGAAATAACACTTCGCACGATTGATGTACCCGTCTTTGTTTAATGATTTCTCTTTTGTAAGTTAAAGTTGTTGTTTTTTCTGTTGTAAATACTAATTATGTTTTGTTCTTTTTTCTTTCGTAGGAAGTTGATTTAGTTGTGGCTCCCTTTACGGTGACTTACAGTCGATCTAAAGTGCTCGACTTCACGTACCCGTACACAGAGGAAGGCGGAGGGATGCTCATCAAGAATCCTATCGACTCGTCAAGGCTTGACCTGTTCAAAGTCTTTCGCGCTTTCAGTCTGACCACGTGGCTGGCGTTCGCCATCGTAGTTGTTCTTGTCTCGCTCGTCTTGACCATCATCGACGGCTTCAAACGAATGTCAAGTTCGCACAACACGATACGAGGTTTGCCCGACAATCGGACGGCCAAGAATCTTTGCCTTTTCTCCAACCTCAGCTGGAAAGAGACGTTATGGTCTATCTACACGATGCATCTATTCCAAGGTAAATGTGGCACAGGATGGGGTCTAATCATCTATACAATAAAGTAAAGTAAGTTTGCCGAATTTGGTCATCTTACAAAATCAATATTTGATTCTGACTAGCCAATCAATTACAGCAATTATCGGTCTATTCTGTGCTCTTAAAAATAAAATTGAAATTACGGTTCTTCTTCAAATTAAGAACCGCGCTAAAATCGACTTGGCGCCGGTACTTTCCGGATGTTTACGTAAAACGCCAGAAAATGCCTAATGAAAAGTCTGTTGACTTACCTACATCCAAAAAATCAAAAACGAGGCTGAATTTACAAGTTGGGAAAAACAAACATAAATACATTTACTCAAATTTTATGAAAGAAATATTAATTTTTTAACGAAGAAATAAAAATAAAAAGGTGATAAAAAAATTTTACACCTAAATATATTTTTTAAGTGATAAAAAATTTGCTTATTCATGAAAAAGGTCTTTTTCTTTCACTGAAAATTATTTTTGGTTTATAATCAGGTAAAAATGGTGCCGTTATGGTTAGTCGAGTTTTAGAGTTAGGTTAAGGTTAGGGTTAGGTATTGAATTATTATTGTAAGCATCAAAAAGTTTGCTTTACTAAGAATCAGTTAAGGAATTGTTGTTGTTTTGCTTGAACATATTTTTTAAAGAAGAATTTCATTAAACAAGTTGTAAAAAACACGAAACAGATTTTTTAATTATGTTTTAGAGATGGTTAACATCGGTATACTTTCTGTCTCGGTTAACGGTAACACAGACGTCGAAAAAGAAGAAGTGGAATGAAGTGTTTGTACAGGCTCTTTTGCTGTCGTTAAACACAGACGCCAAAGAAGAAGAAGAAGAAGAAGAAGAAAAATGAGTAGAGGAAGTGGAAGAAAGTATTCCAACGTCTGCATTTTACGTTATTGTATCGCCAAGAGTATTTATCGTTAAGTTTGGCTCGTTTTGTGATCTTACAGCTATCTTCACAGTTTGTGCATTTATTTTCCTTTGGCGATCGATTTCTTTTCCTGATATAAGTTAATCACTCCTTTGTGAGACGCAACAGTTTGTGCTAGCTCGTTGAAATTCATTGCAGATGTGATAAAAAAACGTTCATCGTTGAAAGCGTCATAACACCTTATACGGTGTACTTTATCATATATTTTAAACCTCTTCTCTTTGCATTTCTATACTTTTTATCATATATTATATTTATATATTTTCAAATTATGATTTTCGGTAATTCCCTTACCAACTTATCTCTCTGTCTTCTTTTGATGATAAGATTTCATTCTTTGAAAAGACATGGCTCAAGGAAGGAAAAATCTATCTCTTTTATTTGTAAACACATTGTTTTGAACAACTTAGGACGTAATATATATTGTATTTTTACAATCTTTATTCTCATCTTTCACTTAATTAAAGAATTAAATAAAATAGATGGTAAACTTTTCAACAGATGTTACATGCAAAATATTGTCAAATTATTAATTGTCACATTTTAACTTAAAAATGATGTTTAATCTTCTTACCTTCAAAATAATATAATATTATAATGTTCATAATATAAGTTCTGGAATAAATTGGACTACAAACAATTGTACAATGAGTTTTGCTATGAATAAATGTACATTTATTTTGAAATTAACTTAAAAGGCAGATTAAAATGTATATTAAGTTTGGCTTATTGTATGATAACTATTGATCTTCTACTTCCTGGCAGGTCTAAAGCTAAGCTTCTTTGAAATATTCTTTATCTAAAGGTTTTTCTAAGGGAGTGTTTTTAAATAATATATTATAATATTATATATATATATATTAATTTATATATATATATAGAGAGAGGGATATAGATAGATAGATACATACATACATTCATACATACATACATACATACATACATACATACATACATACATACATACATACACACATAGATCGAGTCTGTTCTGCGTTTATGTCGTTAAGTCAATTCAGAAATTTTTATGATGTGCCCAACACACATTTACAATTTCTTTCTAATTAGTCATAAAATGCACGGAGACAGATTCGCAGAGTTTTAGTCGTGAATTTTAGATTTTTAAATTTTGTAGCTATCACCATTTTATGAATATTTCTAATTCTGATTATCTTGTTGACAGCAAGTGGCTTAACGTCTGCCTTTTCACGGCTGATTTCCATCAGTTGGTGGATGTTTATATGACAAATTATTCATTGTCACATTTCATCTTCAAAAATATTTCATATAAATAGAATGATTAGTATTCGCCCCGTCACAAAAGATTTAGCGTGTAAAAATCTGTCTAATAAAACCAGGAGGAAAGGGAAAAATAATAACAAGCCCGATACTCTCTCCTCGCCGTCTAACATTAATTTGGAAAAAATTCTTCAGTTTTTTCTATAAAGCGATGTTTTCTTTTTATTACTTATTTTCTTCTTTATATACCGATTGATACGTTTTATCTTTCTTTCTTATTTTCTTTTTGTAATTTAACCGATAATGACGTTATTTTATATGAATATGTATATTAATGGGAACACTTGCAAAGCGTGTACAACTGTATATATATATATATATATATATATATATATATATATATATATATATATATATAACATAAAGAAAGAGGCAAAATGCCTTTAAAAAAACATGTGTTAGATGCAGATATTTTTAAATTAAAATCAAAATCAAAACATTTTTTTTTCTTTTCGTCTTGACTTTTTGATCTAATATTTCGCTTGATATAACAAGCCTCAACAGAGCTTTAGACAAATAAAAGGTGTTAATCTTTTTTTTTCGTAATAATCCTACCTGGTCTTCTAGAAGTGACGTCCGATGTTATGTGGACTAACGGTGCAAATGTCTCTTTTAAATTGAACTTAAATCGCGCATGGTCGCTGATAGGTATAAATTGGGGAAGTTCATTTTTTTAAACATCTTTAGAATTTTAAACATAAAGAAAGAGGCAAAATGCCCCCATAGAACCATGTGTTAGATGCAGATATTTTTAAAAATTAAAATCAAAATAAAATAAATATATATATATATATATATATATATATATATATACACAGAGAGAGAGAGAGAGAGAGGGAGTAGAGAAGAACTGTAAAGGCATGCTACACGAGGAGTGAGGAGGAGAAAGACCAGCAGTGGAGGGAAAGGAGAGAGCACAGACGACAGAGGGCTGCAACAGAGATCTCGCAACCAGACACCACCTACATCCGTTCCAACTGCAACAGAGTCTGTCGATCCAGGGTAGGCTTTCACAGTAACCGCAATTTGTTAACGGACAAATCTGAGGCACAGAACACCATTGTCTCCTGAGACAGACGGATGCCAAACAGAAAGAGAGAGATACATAGATATATAGGTCAAGTTTGTTATGTGTGTCTGTCGTTAAGTCAATTCAGAAATCTTTATGATCTGTCCAACGCACATTTACAGTCTCTTATACTTAGTCAGAATTTAAAATAGTGTAGCTATTAACATTTAATTAATAATTTTATTTCTTTTTCTTGCTAAAAGGGGGCGCGCAGGAACCAACGTCTGCTCGTTCACGGGTGATTGTCATGTGTTGGTGGTTGTTTACAATTCTAGTGAGCACTTATTACACGGCCAATCTGACGGCGCACTTCACTATTGTCGACCAACCTTCGACGATTGAAACGCTTAGCGATCTGGCGAATGATGAAACGGTCGTACCAATCACATTAAAAGGATCAGCATTGTACGAAGATTTCAAGGTGAGCCGTCAAATAACACTGTAAAAAACTATCTCTGTTTGGATATGATTATCCTTTTTTATTAATGAGTCACCACTCATCAAAGCCAAAGGCAACTTGGGGATAAGGGTTAATGAGGTGGATTGATTGTTAATTAAATTATAAAGAATATTATGAGAGGATTAAAAATAATCAATGGAATAGACAAAATTTGATTGCGCGGGAAGGGGTTTTATGGCAAGTATTTGCTGTTATTGGACTTAAAGAGGACTATGTTGTAGTCTGCATGGAAACAGTCTCGCGGTAGTGTTTCACAAACGATAAGCCTTTGGAAAGAAACTGTTTTCATGAAAATTTAGACTGATATTAGGCACATGGAAAAGAAAGTAAATGCTCTTCTGTTGTGGTTAGATAAAATGTTCTTGCTGTGAATATTTTACAAGGAGGAACCAGAGATTGGAGCTCAGACGAGCACCTTCCATGGAAATGACGGTAGATTAGAATAAGACGATCAAA
This sequence comes from Sepiola atlantica, assembly GCA_963556195.1. Classification (NCBI taxonomy): domain Eukaryota; kingdom Metazoa; phylum Mollusca; class Cephalopoda; order Sepiida; family Sepiolidae; genus Sepiola; species Sepiola atlantica. The sequence continues at coordinate 60,672,199 of OY744532.1, read as the reverse complement.
GTGTCTACGATAAAAAAGGGTCTTGTCTGACAAGAACAGATTATTCTCCACTAGATTGCGAAGCTTGTTCTGTTCTCGGCCATAACAAGAATATTGAACTCGAACGGGTATTCTCTGTCACATCAGATTTACCAGATACAGGATACTATCGCTTTGTCTAAGACATCAAAATACCGTAGCCGAGAAATTTATGCTTATTTTGTAGAATATTAAAAAAAAATTATACTTTAATTGAAAAAAAATTAACATTTCTTGATTACTGATTTCTTTAATTTATTTATAGAAATTGTATTTGGGTGCAAGTAGTTTAAGGTAAAAACATACGCTGATTGTTGCACTATGGAATGAAGTTTTAATTGTGGTAAATTCTTATTTCTTCTTCATCAGTTCTATTTTTTTTTTTATTATTAAAGTGCAGGTTGGTGGCCCCCCGTCCAGGTAGCTGACTAGCTGCAGACATGAAGGTTTATTGAAACCAAACATTTTACGAAGGATACCATTCTTTGCCCAACGCTTTTTAGTGATCGACACTAAGAGTGTCGCAGTCTGCACCCGACCAAGTCAGTCAGTCAGATTTTATGGCGACCGACACCCGCCAAATCTAGACTTTACATCGGACACCTGTATGCATTTCATGGAGGTATATCTGACTAGAGTATATCCAACATACACCCTTTAAGTAGACTGCCAGTTAGTCCAGGATTGCTTATTGGGTATTCGCATGTAACCCTTATATCTGAATTCCGTTCCCCTACCCCTAACCTTACCCCTATTCGCTACCTAGGGACCCGGAAGATAGTCGCTCTACACCACAAATTATGAAATCAATTAGGATGTAAGGAAAACAACCAGATTCGTACTTTCGTTTGTTTGATGCAAAGTGACTCTCTTTCATTAATTCTTTCAAGGTCCTGTGGCGTAACGTATCTAAGTGTTAAGCGATAATTTGTTCTAGGTGACAGTCTTCTGGGGGTTGAAGGTTCGATCTTCAGTGTGAACGATACTGAGAATACAACTTCGAATTGCTTAAAACTTCCATCCGGCTTGGCTGACGGAACGAGGATTAAATAAATGGTTCCGTTCGAAATTTCTGTTCAGATTCCCGAGTTGGACAGAAATTGTTTTAGTGTGACAAGACACACCTGAGGAAGGTTGGCAGTTATATCGGCCGAAACGTTGTAAGAATAACATCCAAGATGAGAAGAGTAGTCCAAATAATACGAGATTATAATAATTATTACTATTCTGAAATTCTAAATAATTCTGAGATTATTTAGAAAAATGTTTAATAAACAAAATCTTCCAAATAATTAACGTAATTAATCGAATGCTCATTATTGAATATGCTTACCTACTTACATAGACACTAGTAGGTGATAGAAAACTTACTAAATCGTCCTTTCTAGTTATCGTCCTGGGTATGACCTTAAAAGACATCCGGTGGTGAGGCTTCAATTTGGGAGCTGTGCGGAATATGGAGTTGCCACTTAGTTGGCATTGCTCCCAGGTCCACTCTTCCCCAGAGTGGTAGTACCTGTAAGGGCCCCATCTATGGGTCAAATAGAACCTACTGGCGCTACCAAATAAGGCTGCCTAAAGTTATTGACTTCCTGACTCAAAATACACCAAACATTGATGTTTTATTGTTTGTTTGTTTTTGCAAAACTCAAACATGTTCTGCAAAATCCAAAACAAAAAAACAACAATTTCCGTCCCCTTTTCCCTCTCTCTTCCCTCCTTTCACTTAACCAAACACCATGAATAAATAGTTAAACATTAAAGAACTTGAAGTATTAGAATTTTCACCAAAATGACAGAATTCAGCATTAAATAACCTGAAAAGGGTCGATATGCCATAAAACAAAACAACTAAATTTTACCAAAATGACCTGATTCAGTATTAAATAATCCAAAAAGGGTTGATATGCCGTAAAACAAAACAACAACCAAACCTTTCTAGTTCAGAATGTTTACAGATTTCTCTCTCCTACTTGCAAATCTAGGTAAAACAATCTCTTTGTAATAAAAGGAGCTGCAATAAACCCTAACCCTAACGCTAACCCGATATATGTTGATATGCCATTAAAAGTGGCTGATTACTTTTAACACATCTACAACCAAGCTTCTCTTCTTTCGCCACTAATGCTCGGATTCTCATTTCACTCCAGTTGAAATGAATGGCTTTTTTTTCTCAAGGAAGTCCCCATTCTTTGCTATGTTCCTATGGCCGACTTTCACTCAAGACCTAAAATGGTTGACTTACATCAAATATGTTGCTAAAGTTGCTGGAAAAATAATTTCTTCATTCTACCACTCCAGAAATACCTCATCAAATCTGTTGCTAAAGTTGCTAGAAAGATAGTTTCTTCATTCTACCACTCCAGAAATACTTAACTTCTGAAGCAATTTCACCCCAGTTTAAATGAATGGCTATTTTCTCAAGGGCTTCCTTTTTGGATTAGCTGATAGAACCGAGTTTCACTGAAGACCTGAAATGGTCGACTTACATTAAATGTGTTGATAAAGTTTCTTCATTCTACCACTCCAGAAATACCTCACTTCTGAAGCAATCATCTACTTGTATAAGAGCCAGATATATCCTAAGAAAAACAGTTTCTTCATTTTACCACTCCAGAAATACTTAACTTCTGAAGCAATCATCTACTTGTATAAGAGCCAAATATATCCTAAGATGGAGTACTACTGTCATATCTGGAGATGCGCCTCTCGGAGCACTTCTTCTTACATTGACAGAGTACAAAACCGACTTCGCAATCTAGTGGGGGATGAGCTCTACTCTTCTCTGCAGCCTCTTTCACACAGATGAGATGTTGTTTGCTTCTCTACTGTATCGTTATATCCATTGTAGGTGCTCGGCTGAGCTCTAACCCCTTCCCCTTGTAAAACATTCGTAGCAAGAACTCGCCTAGCTACAACAATAATAAATAACTTTCCTTCCTATCTCTGTAACAAAAACCAAACGGAGCTTCCATGAACAGAGTTTCTTTCCTAGAACATCTCATCTGTGGAACAAGATACCGCGAGGCTGCTTCCCAGCTGACAACAACATGGTCGTCTTCAAGCTGAATAATCTCCTGCTCAGCCCACCTACTGTTTTCAATCCTCTCATGGCAGCAATCATTGCCCAACTGACAATCCTTGTAACTTGTATCCTCGAGTATCCCCGGGACTTGATAAGCGGTGAACAATCAGTAAAAATAAATAAATAAACAACAAGAAAACAAAAGACAACTTTTAATGTAATATTTTACTCATTCAGCGGATTGGAAAAAAACATGCTAGAATTTTATAATTACAAAAATGTATTTAAGTAGTAAAATCTTTTGCTAATAATTCAAAGTTGTTTTTTAAAACAAGTTCTTTTGTTTTTTGTGTTAATTAGCACCAAAACTGGTAAAAATATTTTAACATGGGTCTGGTCATCCCGCAGTTTCCATGCCGACGCTTTCACGGTAGCAACATCTACCTTCTCAAACAATCCTCTAACGTATAAGTCTATAATTGCATTAATTCATACAGCAAATACTTTTTTCTGACCTCTGTTCATAATACATCCTGTTTGTAGCTTTTACCTGCAAAAATATATATTTTACTTAATATAGTTACTTTCTGATATGCCATTAAATATCTAACATTGTTAGAGAATATAAATGGCATGATATACGAGCCGGTATATTTATGGACTGATATGTGTTTTGATAGATAATTTAGAATGTTCTTTTTTAGGTGTTGGATAATCCAGTGAAACAAGCAATTTTAAAACGGTTGAAAGTTGCTCCGAACGTGATAACAGCCGATCAATCTCTGCCAATGGTAAAATCAGGAAAATACGTGTTTCTCAGCGAGTGGTCAAATGTGAACATGTTGGCGGCACAAAATTGTAAAGACTTGATGGTCCCTGGGAAAGCGTACGATACAAAGCAAATTGCCTTCGCACTCCCCAGGGGTTCAGCGTTGAGGTCTGAAGTATCAACACTGTAAGTTCTCGTTTTAGATTCGATATGTTTCCTATTTTTCCTCGATAATCTATTATATACAGATCTTCCAGGTCCACTCTGGCCCGGAGTGGTAGTTCCTATAAAAACAACAATTCCCCCCCCCTTTCCCATCTCTCTCCTTCCCCTTTACACTCAACCGAACACCATGAAAGAGAACATGCTATTTTCTCAAGACCCTCCTTCTTTGATTAGCTGATAGGACCGAGTTTCATTCAAGACCTGAAATGGTCGACTTACATTACTGTATGTCCGACTGAAACTGAAACTGAAAGCCTGTGAAAAATGCACTTACATAACTTTTATATTCTGATATAGAATTACTCTGAGCTTGTTATGGCAAAAAAGTATTATAATATTAATTTGTTTCGTATTATCAAGGATCAAATTAGTTGAGGGGGCGTTAAACAATTTTTTTTCCATTTTTACTGGTCAATGTCCAAAGAATAAGACAGAAACTAGGTCAAACAGTCAACTGCTGATAACTTTATTATTTTCTTTTTCTTTCTTTCTATTATATTGAACTAGTTGCCAAAGTTCGTGCATGAATGAGGGAGCAATGCAGTCGGACGTGAGAAGGCACGTAAAAGAGCGGGAAGGAGAGAAGTTTTAAAAGAAATAAATTATTTTTTAAATATGTGTTTCACACACGTTTTTTAACTCATCGATTTTCCGAAGAAACGTTGCTAGTCCCTGTTTGTTGGATAGAGTTTAGGTTGGCATTAGGGTGTGTAAGTTTACTACTATATATTTTAGCATAGGTTAATGGGTACGAGTACAGACGACTCTGTCTATGTATGAAAGAAAGTTGAGTGTATTCGAGAATAACTTGGTACCAGGGAAAGATTGACGAGTGAGGTAAGAGGGGGAAAGACTCAGAGCGATATGCGGATGAGATCCCACGGATGTGACTTCACGTGAAAACAAAGCAACGAACAACAGGTAAATTTTGAAAGAGACTGGTTTTGGATTTTGACGTGGCCGGCTGCTGGAACACAGATTTAAAGACGAGATAACTGTTGAGTCTCGCACGCGGCCATGTCTGTCTGCCTATTAATTTATCTGACTCTCCAATATGTACAATAATTTAGGATTTCTATCTTTTTCATACTTAGTTCACTGTAAAATTTACTTGTGGCGTATTTAACTATTTTCTCTTAATAAACCTCCATTTCCGAAACCATGTGTGCTCTCGCTAACACAACGAAGAAGTTATACGCACAACGTGGGTCATAACGAGAGACAACAGAACGGCGAGAAGAAGCTTATTACAATAAGCGGTGAAAAAACGGCACGGACCCGACGAAAAAATGAATGACATGTAACACGTCTACTCTGTCGTTATCTCCATGTAAGGTGCTCGACTGAGCTCCAATCTTTGGTTCGTTCTTGTAAGACATTCACACCAATAAATTTTGTTTCTACCACAACGGAAAAAGGCACTACTTTCTCCATCCATGTGGACTGAAAACATACTCAAAGACACTTAGAGTTTGAGGGACGGCGCTTCGTGCGTAGGTTGTGGTTCTGCACGTAACTGGTGCTGAAGATACCAAGAGCATCCCCGACTTGACCCTTTGTCTTACCTTCTTAGAAGAGTTTTTTGGCTTCCGTAAGGCAGTTCTCTTGGATTTTGGCGTAAGTAGTTAGTTTACGACTTTTGTAGTAATCAATGTTCAGCGCTTTTTTATAGTTACCACTTCGACGCTAATCTCTCTCATAAAGGTCCCTTGCTTTAATGCTGCGACACTTTTTTCAGGTTCTCGACAAATTTAGTTGTAGAGACACAGTTATAACGTTTGCTATGATATTTCCTGCTAGCCACTTTTTATGGAAATCGTTCCAGGCCAGGCCTGATACTATCGCTTGTATGTATGTATGTATGTATGTATGTATGTATGTATGTATGTATGTATGTATGTATGTATGTATGTATGTGTGTGTGTTTCTCACGTCTATATGAAATGTACTACAAAACGCAATAGCGTAAAATAAAGCAAAAAAAAAATGTTAATCCCATTTTAAAAACAAAACTAATTTAATGACGAAATTAAATCAACCAGAATGCATTTCGTTTTCATTTCATAACAAAATAAGACATTTTAATCTCTTATTGATAGTTTAAAAACGAATGAATAAATTCATGACCCTGCGAAATTTGAAAGGAATTTTGAATCCTCCAAAGTATCGATAGAAAGTCATTTATTCTTGCTTCGAAATTTTCAGCAAATCCTCATTTAAGTAAAAGATTGAAAGTGTTTGAAGCGTTTTACATCCAATCATTTTGTAGAGATTTATTGTTATTTTTATTTTTATGGAAATCTCTTAAAACAAGTCATTAAGCCACTTGAGATAAGGAGCTAACAAAAACGAAATAGATTATCATATAGACCGGAAATGCCTATTTACCATAGTATTCAAAAGACCAAGATTATAGGTAGGAGGAAAACAGTCAGCAGAAAATGAGTTTCACAAGCCTGCAGTTCGTGGAAAGAAGCTAGTGGAATAGGAAGCTGTATTATAACGAGGTATCAGAACAGTGAATTGGCGAAGACCAATTGACCAACGAGTCAAACGAGCTGGAACAAAGGAAGCAAGGAAAATATCAGACAATTCTGAAGAACACGTGCCATTATAGTATTTATAGAAAAGACTGAGACTAACAACATCACGTCTGTGGGAGAGAGGGTGCAGAGTAGAAGAAGAAAGAGTGGGGGCAACCAAATTAGAGATACGCTTTTGAACCTTATCAAGAACCCTCAAATGGGACAACGATTCATTAGCCCAAATATGACAAGAGTATTCCATAGAATGTGTAATAATAGATTTGTATAGGTAGATAATAACATCGGGTGTGAAAAAGTGGTTGGAGCGACTTTACGAGAAGCAGATAGAGAGAACTGACTTTATTGCTTTCAAATCTCCGTCGCCATTCTCTTGTTCACTCCTCATGGCCTTCAACGTATCCAGGGAGCACTGACGTTTTCGAATTTGTCAGCAATCAATACATAATTATGATGCAGGTATTTCCCGTCACCCATGTTCTCCAGCTGTCAAACTCACCAAAGAGCTACCCGTTGAACTTTCCCGCTATTAAATATTCGAAATTATTCTGAAACGAAAGAATATAAAAAATAGAAAAATTAGCTTGGACACCATGTAAATAAAACGCAGCGCTGCTAAAAACGTTATTTCCATAGAAGGTGCTCGACAGAGCTCCAATCCGGTTCTTTTTTGTAAGACATTCACAGAAAGAACTCGTCTTTTTACCACAACGGAAAACATTTTACTTTCTCTCTAAATGAGGCTAGCGTTAAGCGGGATTTCAATAGCAAAACTTTTCTGCAAAGATTTCTACCAGTGGAACACATTACCGTGGGACTACTTTCCTGTTGATTACAACTTGGCCATAAGTATTCAAAGCCAGTCCATACCTTTAAATAATGTTAGTACTCTCATAGTGTTCCTCATCTCTCGGCTGACAATCATTCCGTCTAATTAACCTGTATCCTCGAGTGGCTCTTGACCTTTATTTGTGGTGATCAATAGTAAAAAAAACAATCTTAAATTTCAAATGCAACGAAATCACACCCTACACATTCCATTTGCTAACCTAATTCTGCGTGTCCTACTGATTACTACGTTAAATAGTGTTAAATTTATACATTTTTCCGGATATTTGAGAAAGTAACTTCACATCTTTGAATATTCAATGTTTCAGGGTTCAATTGTATGTTTTAGGCGTATTCCATTTTAAATTTCCTTAACAAGTTTCAACAGCGAAATCTCCTCGTGTCAGCACCGTTGTTCGATTCAATGTCTTCTTTTTCTTTTCTTTTTTGCAGGTTGAACATCATGAGAGAAGCGGGCCTGATTGACAAATGGCGTCGTTTTTGGTGGCGAAAGCAAGGAGTTTGTTCCAAGTCGACTGAACAAATACCAGTGACGCTGGATATTGAGTCACTGGGTGGCGTTTACATCGTCTTTGCCCTTTTCACATTGGTTGCGTCTCTCTTTCTCGCCATGGAAATATTCAACCACAATCAGACTAAACGGAAAAGGGTCCCACTTAATGACGTCACGCGACACTAGATAATTAAACAAAATGTTCCATTTATTTACTTGAAAAGGCAATTTTGTATTGGGGTATATAGAATACTTTATGCCATTAGAATAAATAAGACTTTCAGGCAAATTGTCGGAGTTAAAAGAAGACACGTTTGTTATATTTTGTCAAAAAAGAATTGAAACCGTCAGAAGACGATGGTTAGTTTTCACTTACTGATGTGTGTATAAATCCTTATACACACGGGAAATCCGGGTTTTGGCTTGTCTGTTGACACAATCACTCGGATGCTGATGTTTAGCTTTTAATAAAGATTTATGACAAAAACGCTCACAGAAAAAAAGTCAGAGGAATGGCTTACTTTTGTATATGTGTGTGAGAGGGAGAGAGACAGAATGGTAGAAGGATATATAGACAGGTAGCTTGTATTGCGACAACTAGTTACTTTGTTCGCCCCCCCCCCATTAGGGGCGGAGCCTTAGACACTTCTCTCCTTCATATGTCTCCAGCGAAAGACATAAGAACATCTACGTCTGGAAGTCACGTGGTTTCATTGACTTCCGTTTTGGGGTCCCCTCTGACTCTTAATTGTTAATTATCTTCGTGTTGTATAGAATACTTTATGTCAGTGGAATTCATAAAACGTTCAGGCAAATTATCAGAGTTGAAAGAAGACACGTATGTTACATTTTGTCAAAAAGAATAGAAACCACCAGAAGATTGTTTCGCAGTTACGAACTATTTTATTTTGTGGAGGTTTACACCCTCTCACGTGGTGTGATTGGTACATTACGCAATCAGAACACTTTGCGCGAGAGCCACTTCCGTTGAACTATTTGTTAATTCTTGCGCGCTTTTCATCAGTCGGAGTCTTTGACATCAAGCTGAAGAGCCGTGCAATATTTCTATCGCAGCATAAACAAAGACGTGACCCTCACGCGATAAGTGAACGCACGACCTAACCTGTTGTACGGATGAACGCCGCATGCCGGGCAGCCTGCTTTTGTATATCTGTCCACGTAATTCGTACATGGTTCTTTTGTGGTTTGTTTGTGAACCTATGTATGAATAAAACTGATTTAAAATGTAGAAGAGACGTCTGCCCCTAAAATCAAGCTAACGGTGACCCCGTTTTCTTTTTACCAAAAGAGACCTACAGCCTGGACATTATTCCCTTACAGCTGTCTTCGAGTAAGAAAAATGCTTTTCACTGTACTAATCTTCCTTTGAGAAGAAAAGACGAGAAAAGAAAAAAGACACCTTAAAAAGAAAAGAGATGACTGAGGAAGACAAGGGAAGGAACTTTCAGAATCACTTTTCTTTTTTATTCGTGAACTAATAATATAAATCAGTGTATTATTACTTTTATCCTGTATTGTACGCCTATTTGTTTTTGATTTTTTTATCGAATAATCCCTACTTATGGATTAGTATGCAGCTATGGATTCTTTATTATTGTATGAATAAACTGTATTGACTTATCATTTGGATCTCTTTTTTTATTTCATCTTGCACCAACCATATTTGTTTTCAATGTTTCTTTTTATTCAATATATATTACATGACCTATGAACAAGTATGAAGCAAGCCAACGAGATTCGTTTTATTAACGTCACCCCATCGTAAGTAATAATTCATTTCTTTGCGATGGCAATTTTCATTTTGCAATATTGAATACTTTAGGACATTTAAAGACACTACTTGTTGCATTACCCGTTCTTTCGGGAGACCCGGTAATATGCAAGAAGAATGACAAAGAACAGAACGTATATAGAAAAAACTTTGGTTTGCTTTATTTCCCATCACCGGATGGTTTACGCCGGCTACGCACACATATATAACAATCCTTTGACATACTTTTGTCTCATGAAAGTCTTTTTCTTGCTGAGGTCAAATATTTGGTTTCCGCTAGAAACTCGTTCGTATATACATCCGATTGGACAGCAATTTGCTCTGCATTGTCTATCCGAGCGTGAACTGAAGCAGCTGTTCCACAAGCACTTCCAATTGTCTGTTTGATTAAGTACAAGTCTGGGGATTCCTTCACAGTACCAACTTGCTTATCAGCCGTATTTTTAGTCAGCGGACACGAAAGCCTAATAGCAAGACGGGCTTGGGTATCATAGCCAATAAAGCTTCATCGGTGCCATAAACATCGGTAAACTCCCATTCTTCCGGTACTTCGATACTCCGATCACCAAGCGTTTCGGCTCTTTCCGTTTTTGAAACCGCCGTCTTTCAAGTCTCCTTGCACTGCGGAACCTTCTCCTTTTTAAAAGTTATTAAGTCGCCTTTTGTTTCTTTCTCGACGTCCCACTTACAATGGACTCGAAAACGATTCATTTTTGCGACTCTTCATTATCTTACATACTTACTTCTGACGAATTCCAAGAATATACAATTAACGCAATATTGATATCAAAAACATTTGTGCGCTACCATTCTTGTCGGAAAAACGGTGGGAAATATTTCTCTCAGACAACGGATGTAAAAGATTAAAATAAAATGTGTGTGTTTTGTTAATGACTGAAGATGTGATTTGGAGAATGTTCATATTATTTTGTTTTGAATGAATGACAGAAAACATGGTTTTATTTTAGTTTAAGGTTATAATAGAATGCAGGACATCGATCGACTATAGGGCTTGCAATAGATCTCAACACCGTTTAACATTAAATATCCTGACATTTTAATATATGCTTTAGTTGTATCTATTTAACAATATGGATTTCTTCCTGCAAGATCAAGATCTGACGTACTGACTGTAATATCGTAAATGATCAGTGAATCTATCAAGTCGATTAACTACTTGCGTAGAACGCATCAAGGAAATTATCAATCAAGCAGCACTTTTTTATGATTATTAATTTCCGTAATACGTTTTACAGAAATAGTAAATGCCTCGTTAGCGCAGTAGACACCCCGTCAGCCTCATAGTCATCTATCTTAGCACGAGACAGAAATTGTTGATTGACTTTGGGTCCGATACTGGATTAGTACAAATTGTTTCGTCTTCTAGGAAATTTTAATTGACTTATTCAAAACGCATATTGACTGTGTCTCCAGGAATATGAATGTGCCTGGAGTTAACAGTCCGCCTATAATCTTTGCAAATGTCGAACATTAACTACTTTTGTTGTATTAAAAATACATAGATGTTGGATATTGCTTACCGTCGCAGATGTATAACATGATATACACGTGCATCTTCGTTGTAACCTAGGTTTCGTCGATGCTCGTGCTGTTGGCTTCTGTTCTTGGCTTGTTGATCGAGAACCACGTGGACGCCGGTTTGGTTTTGAAGAGTTTTATTTTTTAACAGAACAAAGCGACAGAAATCAAATGCATGTGTACGAGACTGATAGAGGGAGAGATAGATAGATAGATAGATAGATAGATAGATAGATAGATAGAGAGAGAGAGAGAGAGAGAGAGAGAGAGAGAGAGAGAGATTTAGAAGAGATGAATTAACAGATACAAACAGGCCGACATTGACCACTAGTACTCACCGTCCCGACTCCCCGACGGGCTGGCCGTGACCGCCCCATTTCTCTGTCTGTCAAGGTCGAAGTCGACAGGCGAAGAGACAGAACCGTTCTTCGAAGGAAATGACGTGATTTCTTGATATCTGCTTTTAGATTCCCCCCTCTTTTTACGGCTTTCACCCCGGCAGCCCTCGTTATTTAACACTTTCACACTTTCAAATGTAACAAGAATACTTACGGCATTCACCAGCAATGGCTATTGTATTGATATTTATACACGAGCGGGATCCCTGGAAATTCCACGGTGCTTCCTACGTCAATCTGTATAATTTACTGTTAATAATAATAATATCTATTTTGAAATAATAAATGTCTCCCAGGGTGAATGCTATTAAAAAATATAACTCTTTCCTCTTTCGTAAAAATAATTTTTACTGTCAGAGTAATATTCTATTAACAAATTAAACGAACATGTCTCTTCTTTATTTATTCCAAATTGTCGCAAATTCTTTTTAAAACAATAAATATTTTCTATTTTTTTACGATCAAAATAATTATCAGCTTAAAATTCTTCAAATCAATAAAACAAAATGTCACTTTATAAAATTGTACCGCTTTAGTTGACGTGACGATAGAAATCGATTTGGGAAAAATAATTTTTAAATGGATAAAGTCGTTTTTTTACCTGAGCGACATCAGATTAATTTCCAATCACAGTTTTTCTTTTGCTGATCACATGATCTCATTTTTGTTGATATGTCTTACAGGTGATAACGTACGTATGAACACGAAATGTCTAAGCATATTATTATATAGATTGGAGAAGATATATTACACTTTCACACAGTTAGGAAAGCGAAATCAGAAAATATATCAATGTTATTCGTACACTGCTTTGTCCGAAACAACGATTAAGAGGTTGTATTCTGGCTTAAACACGGTCGTACAGACACAAATGATGCGGAACGCTCAGGTCGCCCTATTTCGGCAGTTGTCCCGAAAAAAAAAAACCCACCACAAACTCGTAAATGAAATTGAATGAGTTTGAGATATCAGTGTATTCACCATTTTGCATGAACATGTCTCAATAGGAAAGCTGTGTTCAAAGTGGGTACCACGTTTGATCACAGTCGATCAAAAACAACAACGCGTCTATGATTCTGTGCGTTGTTTGCAACTGTTTCAACGCAACATAAAGGAGCGTGTGCATCAATATGTGACAATAGATGAGACATGAATCCACTACTTCACTCCAAAGTCAAATCGGCAGTCCGCTGAGTGTACGGCAGCTGGTGAAAGCCGTCCAACATACCCAACGACGCAATCATCAGCAGGCAAGTTTTGGAGTCCGTATTTTGAGATCTGCAACTTATTTTGTTGACTGATTATCTTGAAAAGGAACGAACAATCAATAGCGAATTGTATATACAATTATTGGTTAGTTTGAAGGAAGAAATCGCCGAAAAACGGCCACAAATGAAGAAGAAAAGTGCCCTTTCACCAGGACAATGCACCATGTCACAAGTCCATCGCAACGATGGATCAAATTAACAAAAATGGCACTTCGAATTTCTTCCGCCCTATTCCTCAGATCTGCTCCCCCGGTGACTACTGGCTTTTTGCAGACCTCAAAAGAATGTCCCAAGGAAAAAAGATTTGGCTTCAAGGAAGAAGTCTTATCGAACATTGAGGCGTATTTTGAGGCCAAAGACAAGTCGTTCTAGAAACAGGCATCGAATTGTGAAAGAGGCGATGGAATCAGTTTATCACCCGAGAAGGAGACATTGTTGGTAACTAAAGCTACATTTTGCTTAAATGCCATTGAATCGTTTGTTTTTTATGCTAATTGCAAAGAATACAGAGTCTGTATTTTGGCAAATAAATAAAAACAAAATTCTGAAAAAAAACAACTTCTGAAATAAAAATAAATTTTCTCTCTATATATACTTTTTCTCCCGCCCAAATACAGTGCAAAATAAGAAAATCACCTTAAACAACAACGACATGGCTAAAAAAACAAAACAATTCTTCAAGACGATCGGGAAGATTGAACGCGATTGAGATAGCCGAAAAAAGAATTCTCGGATCAATCATCATATAAATTACAACCGGACACCCGAGAAACTTTCTCACCGAGTCGAGACAGTGTTTAAAAAAATAACAAAAAGACAAAATTCCGTTATCTTAATAACAACTTTCTGTCTGTGTGTATGTGTGTGAATTTGATACTGATACAGATTGGGACCCAATTTCCGCCAATTTTGCGTCGTCAGCTTCCGGTCGTTTACGGTAGCTGCTGGAAGATGACGACACAAAGTTGGCAGAAATTGGGTCCCAATCTATATCAGTACCGTGAATTTAATCGTTTCTCGTGGTTGTCTGTCTCCCTTTGTATTCCGATCTCGTGTGAACGTAAACAAACCCAACATACAACATATTCAACATGACGTCACTCGTGTTGACGAAGGTCCTCCAACACGTACGCACATCTTTCTTTTTTGGTGGTCAGGAACAAGTGCGCGAAACAACCTCTAACGGACGTGACATCACTTCCGATTTCCGCTGCTACTTCTAACACCTTTCAGAGCATCCTCACACTCTCTCTGCGCCTCCACTATCTAACATTTGTTTTTGTTTCTTTACTTGGCGTATAATTGTAATTCAACATGGCGTCGCTTGTGTTGAAGACGGGTCTCCAACACGCACGTCTCTATAAAAACCTAGAAATATAATATAAAAAATGTCTATTTTACAGCGTTATTCTTATATTTGTGACTAAAGTGTGTGCTATTCTTACATTTATTTTATCCATGCAAGCCCCTTCAAATTTCACCAAGATGACAATCAAATCCTAACGCTAAAATAGGTTTGGACACGTTTTTACTTTTCATTGATTAATAATGTAGTCTCTGCGTATCAACCTTTTTAAAACAATCAAACATCGAGAGATAGATACGCAGGTGAAATACACATAACAGCCGACGCATTGACGCATGCGATAGATTAAATTAATATTTCCATTCAGAATCTTCCCACGGGTCTTTCTCTTTTTTTGACGACATTTTCTTCTGAATAAAAATGAAATTTTATCTGAGACAAAATTATTATTATTATATTAAAGCTGAGTTAATCAACGCTTGTTTCCCTAGGGCATTTTCGTATATATTTTAATCGGGACCAAAAACGTGGATAAAATATTCCTTAGTTTTGGGATTGAGTTATGGTATAAAAAATCGATTTTTTAAAATTAGTCTTAATCTGCAATTAACTCACAAAGTGACCTATTTCTTACAAAGTTTCTATCCATCACTCTCTTCCCCTCTCACTGTATCTTGTTTCAACCTCCTCGCCTCCCCTTTCTCTCACCCTCTCTCTCGCTTTCTCTCTCTCTCTCTCTTTAGTTCTCCTTCTCTATCTCGTTCTCTCTCTCTCTCTCTCAATTTATTAACAGTTGAATGTAATAAAAAAGGAACGAATAAACAGATTGGAAGAGTCCGTTCTAAACAAAAGGCATATCACCGCAAGTAGTAATACTATTACACCCGTAGTTGAAGAAAGACAAAGTGAGAGAAAGGGAGAGAAAAATAGAGAATAAGATAGTGAGCAGAACACCTATATTTTTTAATTTGTCTTTTTATATTTATATATTTTATTTTATATTTTTTTTATATTCAACTGGCTTTGCAAGCTCACTTTTTCCTGATTCAAACAATTTACTAATCATATCACTTCTGTTCGACCGCAGATAAGAACAGCTTGTGCGAGAATTGACTTAAATGGTTATCACTGGTAAAACCTGATTAGTTACCTGCGACTCTCATCTTTAACCCCCCCCCCCGGAGATATAGGTTTGAATTAAATGCTTTTTTTTCTTTTCTCTAAAAACGAGTGTTGATCAATTGTATGTTTTGTTAAAGGACACGTGACGAGTTCTTATTTCCCTTTGTTTTTTCTAAACCGCGGAATATAGTTTGATGTCCGGAAATGGCGAAATATCCATGAGAAGATGGGATCATTTGTCGCAGAAATCGACCCGATCGCTCAAAGCGGAGAAGCTATTGGTGTAAAGAATAAACGGGTTTTGAAGTGTTCTTTTTTTTGTCAAGAAGACAGGTACCATTTTTTGTTTATTAGGAAAAAAAGTGAAAAGAATAAATAGAAAAGAAAATTATTTAACGCATGAACAGTGTTTTCTTTATTCTCTCCGCATCCGTAGAAAAAAATGCCAACTTTTTAATCAATATAATCCTGACCAATGATTGCTTAACAACAGCAAAAAAAGAAACGGTTGTCTCTTTAAATTTCGCAATTTGCGCCCACAGAGCAAACAGTTCGCCATTGTCAAACGCCTCAATCTTGGCAAACGCTGATGTTTTGCGATTTATTTTCACCGAATTTCCTTTAAGAAAGGTCAGTAAAAATAGCGCAATCTCCTTTTTTAAATTTCAAATTCATTTCCCTTCTAATTAAAAAAAAAAAAACTAAAAAAGAAATTAATTAAAAATCTGAAAATAATTCAAATAGTGCGGGACAACTCAGATTGTTGTCCGTATACACACAGGACCCATATCGACACGAAAGTTTCCGATGGCGATTTACGGAACAGACCGGAAATAGCCGATCCGTCGCCGAACAGTCAATTAGTACCGAAATTATATAAAAAACTTTTTCATTTGTTTCCCTTAGGTATCGTTAGGGCCAATTAGCCCCTCCCCAATGTCAAAAATTAGGTTTAATAATCTTCTTGTAATTAGTAAGTGAATCAACTTTATTTTCTTGTTTTTTTAGGAAGTTTGGTGCTTCTACAGAATTTGAACCGAACCAAACCGACTTTTTCCGAACTAAAGCTAAAACTTTGTGTAGGGTTGGGTTAGGGTTAAACAAATAATTCGGTTGAAAAGTACCGGAAGTATTCTCAACTTTATTTATTTGAGGGTCTAAAATAATTAAAAATCATAACACTATCCTAACCTAACCCTAACCTAATCCTAACCTAGCTTCCACCGCGGCTAAATTCATTTTGGTTTTGCATTCGCGTGTTTGGTGTCGTCTGCTTCTTTACATTTTTTTCGCGGCTTTCAGATCATAAACATCATCGGCAATTTACGGCAATTTTCGTGAATCGCAATCCAAAACAATCGGAAATATTCGTGTCAATAGGGTTCCTGTTTTACAGAAGCACTTTCATTAAAAAAAAAAACTCAGTAAAAGAAAAACTTTAAATTTAAAAATCTGAAAATAATTTTATTAAATTATTGTGATGGGAAAAGCAAAAAACTAAACGTATAAGAAATACAGAAAATCTTTGTTAAAATCGATTGTTGAAAAAAAAATCTCAAAATAAATTAGGATGAGTTATTGTCCTTACTTTGCCACCCTGAAGTAAAAAAAATGTGCGCCGGGGCGTAAAAATCTTCAGGTTGGTGTCTGTGTGTACTAGCAATATAAATACATGGTCATGACATCTACGGACTATATATCTTTAAACGGATTTATCATAATGTCTGATTATTAGATTTAGTTAAAAATGACTGTGTGTTAAAGATAATAGCCTAGTTGACCGCTAAAAATGTATTTTTAAGTCGGGAAATAAATATTTAAATGAAAACAGTGCGGACTGCGGCTAAATACGCATGAATTCAGTGAAACTTTAAATTTTAAGAAATGAATGTTTTAAAACTCTTGGAAGATAAATATAAGTTTTCAGAAACTATTTAAAAAATAATTAGTAAATTAAAGTCTTAATGTACTAAATTTATTTTTTAACTTCTCCTTTTTCTTAAAATTCGGATAATCATCTCAAAATGTAACAGGCATGTTATGAGAATAAATAAAATGGAGACTGAGATTTAGACAAATATGGAAGACTACAAGCGTAATAATATTTCATTTTATCATTTTTAATTTTATCAATAAGGTATGGTTTTGTAATAGATAGGTTAAGTTTATTTTATGTCACATGTTTTGTTTTTTATATCGTCTGCTGTCCTTCAATTTGTTAGTTTTTCTTTGCTTTCCGATAGTCTGCATTCTTCGAATTCACTGTCTAGCCTGTAACGCGTTTACGGAAAATAAAATAGTGTAACAATAAACAAGAATTGACTAAAACTTTGACTAAATTACATTATCAGAAGTATTCTTAAACGTGTCGTAACGATAATTAATTCTCTTTAATTTAAAACTACAAGCGCATTCTAAGCGTGAAAAAAGTAAAATGAATTCGATAATTTTATTATTAATTGTAAAAAAGAGCTAAAGCAATTATCTATTTAGTATTAAATAATATTAGAATTTGAAAGTAGATTATTATTTATTGATATGAAAAATTACAAAAATACAAACTAACGTTTTATTCTTTGAAATGATGTAGCTTTATCTCTTGAAAGTGAAACAGGCGCGTTTTTGGGATCTCTGAATGGAAGTATTGATGTCGAGTTTAATTCCCGTCTGCTTATTTAAACATGTATTTCTTTAGAATTTAAAGTAAAATGTTTTTAAAATTTATTCTGCGTTGTTCTATTCCGTCACATTGAAGTTTGCTAGTAACTTGTTATTATTGAGTGCTCATACCAGGCCTAGAGTTGATCCACGTGCATGTAGTCTGCAAGCAAACTTTTATGCACTGCAGTGCAGAGTATAAAGAGTAGATTCGTATTCTTGTGGAGATTCCCTACAGAAAATACACAGGAACATAGTTTAAATTGATTTACGGGATTCTACGACACGTAAAGTGTTTGCCATATCTCACATCATCAGTGGACATACTCTGTGAGTCGTCACATAGTAGAACAAACAACTATGGCTTAGTCCACATCCAATCAATTATGAATGCTTTACGTGCAGCTATTAATCATCTGTCCACATTTATTCCAGAAATAATTAATCAGGAAATGATAACGAAGCCACAATAAAATACCGCTTACATGCGAAATATGTGTTAGTCAAATAAAGGAGCATTTGCTCGAAGCAAACCAAAATACAAACTCTTGAAGACGCAAATAAAAAAAATAACTTACAAAACGCGCGAGTTGTCCGGTTCTAAAACAGCCATTTTGCCCATTCTCTCAGTTTAAACAATTTTTCTTTGCTTTCATTAGTAAAAAAATCATTACGCTGATAACTACACTTTCATACACAAGAAATAACTTTTATAAAATCGCGTTGTAAAATTACAAGTAAAATGTTATTATAAAAATGTTATAATAATATTTATGAGATCATTTTATTTTACAACCACCGTCTGATAGGACTCTTTCCGAAGGTCCAACATTCAAACTGATCGGCCTTACATTCACAGGTAACATTAATTAGAACTTTTGTATATAGAATATACTGCCAAGTCCGCTTCAAAAATGGTAGGGCTACTTCTACTTGACTAGAAATCTTCCCACGCGTGGCGAATGGTGACATTGTAGAGATATCCGATGTCTGTATCCTATCTCTCTACAATGTCACCATTCACCCATGCATGGAGTATTGTTGCTACATCTGGGCCTATGTACCAAATCTCTACTCTCTCCCCATTGGAAGAGTCCAAAAAAAGGTCGCTAACCTAATAAGTCGCACAGTGTGTCTACCAAGCTTCAGTCCCTGTCACATCACCGCCATGTACTTGTTTATTGTTCTGCTGCACTTATGCTCGCCCTCAACATAAATAAACCTGACAAGCAGCAAAATCGCAACCCCTCTACAGTAGAGGTCTCCAGATGTCGGAAGAACTTCTACTTTAATAGCTTCTTTCCTCAACATAAATAAGCCCGACAGACAGCAAAATCACACCCCTTCACTGTAAAAGTCCCTTGATCCGGAAGGCTTTCTACTCTATAGCTTCGTTTTTTGAACCACCTGTCTTTAGAATTCCATTCCTGCTCTCTGTTCCTTAACTGTACCGACATGCTGAAATTTAAATGTAATCTGAACAAGCGTCTCTCTGCAGAACTCTTAACTCAGGATGTCCTTAAAAATTCGGACCCTAATTGACAGTAGCCCCTTACGTCTTAGTGACAGTGTGCCTTGTTTATGGTGAATTTAAGAAAAAACAACAACTATGCCCCTCCTTTATTAATTTTTGTAAAAACAACAAATAATATTCCCTGTCTTCCTACCGTATAAATAAATATTCTTCAAATCAATAAAATCCATATAACTTTTTACAATTGTATTGTTTTTGGGAACAATTCATTTTAAAATTGTTAAAGTCAGAATTTTTATACCTAATCGCCATATTTGATAATCGAACTATCTCATTTTTATGTGTGTGAAGAGTGACAATCTACTACGAAAATTTTTTACTTTGGGTGTTATATATATATGATGGCTGTCTATTCGATTTCGAATATGACTACTTTTGGGGTATCGATGTGGTATTAGTGTGAAGGTTCCCAGTGAGAGACGCGGACGTGGTTATTCAACCCTGCCAGACTTTTACAGACCTTACCACACATGGGACAGGTATTGTGATGTGCGTGCGTGATTTATATATATATATATATATATATATATATATATATATATATATATATATATACACACATTATGAAACTAAAAGTATACTTTTAGAGGATATAACCTATAGCGAAATAGTTTAAGCTCAATATACGAGATAGAGCAATTATAAAGATAAATGAAAGAAGAGAGGTAAATATGTACGAATGACAAATCTATTTAAACTTCGATTGTTCAATGCAAGGTGTACTCGGTAAAAACATGTTTATTTTTCTTTCCTTAAGCCAATGCTTGTCAAAGATTAAAATCTTATCATCAGAGGAATTACATAGATAGATAAGTTGGCAGTGGAATATATATATATATATATATATATATATATATATATATATATATATATATTTATTGGGAGCGTATATTTGGCGGGTAATGTTTTGAGGGTTAATTATGTGTCTTCTAGAAAATACTAAGAAGTGAATATGGGTTTAAGGATTAGAGTTACGAATAAAACGGTTAAAAACACATCAAATTGAAAATCAAGGCATAGATTAAAAGATTTTGAATTAATCAAAGGGAAATTTAAATTAAGATTTAATCCGAGTCCGGTTTTTGTAGCTGTCAGTCTGCCTAAGGCGGATATATATATATATATATATATATATATATATATATATATATATATATATATATATATATATATATATAGGTATTTAAATAATTAATATTTATTTATAACTATTATTGTTTATCAGCCCCCTCCCACAAAAGCTGGGCACTCTCGAGTAACTTTACTAACAAGAAGTGCAAATAGCTATATGCATGATCCGAACGCCGTTTCGTAGATCACTCTATACTACTTGGTATCTAGCCGTCGATTTGCTATTTACATTTAAAGTTCCTCTATATTTACTAACTAATTGGCTATGGCCGATGGATAGGATCCTCGACTACGAATCAGTGGCGATTTGTGATCGGGGTTCGTGCCCACCGACCGTTGAGAATTAGTTCATACACTGAAGATTGCGTTAGCATGAAACATCGATGTCTGTAGGTATTTAAATAATTAATATATATATATATATATATATATATATATATATATATATTGGTACAGAAAAATTAGTACAACGTTCGTACCGTCGGTTTCAAGCACGGAAGGACTTAGCCACTCGGCTCTCTTCAGCTTTTTTTGTCATCTGTTTCGGAAATGTGAAGTCACGTGTTACTCTCATTTGGGCGCGTTATTTGCTTAGAGTGCTGTGTATGTTTGTTTAAATTTAGTGTAAGGAAGGTTTAATAAGGTTTGAAAAAAAGGAGGAGGGTGAAAAGTAACAGTTGAGATTTTAAAGAGATATAAAAAAAATGAAAATAAATAAATAAATATTTCTATATAATTCCCGTGAGTCAATATTATGAGTATCGTATATTTGGCCGTTACTGTTTTAGGGTTTGATGATGTGTCTTCTAAAGTAACTAGGGAGAGAAAATGGGTTTAAGGATTAAAGAAGTTAAAAGGAACAATATTAATTAAATTTTTAATTTTTAACTTTAATTCTTAATTAATCGAGCACTCTGCTGGGATTTTTCGTACTATATTACAAAGAAGTTATATATATATATATATATATATATATATATATATATATATATATATATATATCTGTGTGTGTGTAGTGTGTTAGGTTATATTGAAAAGAAATCAATAAAGTGATCGATCGCAGAGGAGTGAGAGCTAATATAATTTATTTGAAAACTATATGTTACATAATTCAGAAATGTACCGCGATTCTACCCAGGTGAGCTGACTTTTTACATTTTTAAAAATAATTTCTATGCCCAGTGGAATCGTTGGCGTTCTGAATGAGGTGAAACCATAATGAGAAATGCCTTTATATCGATATAACGTCATTTATCATCGTGGTTTCAACTCATTCAGAACACCAACGATTTCACTGGACATTGAGATTTTTTAAATGTAAAAAGTCACTCATCTGGATGAAACCACGGTACGTTTCTGAATTATGGAACATATAGTTTTCAAATAAATAATATATATATATATATATATATATATATATATATATATATATATATATAGCTTCTTTGTAATATAGCGGGAAAAATCCCAGCAGAGTGCTCGATTAATTAAGAATTAAAGTTAAAAATTAAATATTAAGAGCGTAATATTTATTTATTCTGGTACAGAAAAATTAGTCAACATTCGCTGAAGAGAGCCGGGTGGCTAAGTCCTTCTGTGCTTGAAACCGACGGTACGAATGTTGTACTAATTTTTCTGTACCACAATATATATATATATATATATATATATATATATATATATATATATATATATATATATATATATATATATATAAAAGAGTTTATCACAACTTTGAAAATTGCTTCGTAAAGGATAAGATTTTTTTTATTTACAGATATTAGAACTCACAAACATTAATTCTATTTTAAATGAATTAAATGAATTTATTTATAAGCTTAGACTTTCGACACAGAAATTTGTCTTCAACAGAGCTAGACTTTTTTTCTTTTTTATCTCCTTTTTATTTCGCTTGTATAGGCCCCAGGAGAAGTGACCATACTGTGATAACAGAAAAATATATGCCCGATCTTGGTGACAGGAGGATTTAAATAAAGTCTGTTTTCGATGTGCACGCGTCTGGTAGCGCTAGTCTAACAAAAGAGAGTTGATCACATCTTTAAACATTGTTTCGTAAGGTACAAGATGTTTTTTCCTTTACAGAAATTAGAAGCCACAAACAATTAATTATTTTAGCGAATACAATTTATTTATTTAGACTTTCGGCAAAGAAATTTACCTTCAACAGAGCTATTTTTATGAATTAATACCCACGATAATACATGCCCGTGTTACTATTTTTACTCGTTACAACATGGAAAGAAAATTCAGGTCCTCTGCTCTCGATATATATCTCCCTTTTGGCGCAGGAAGACGTGACACAGGGTCGGAATTGAAGGCCAGCGTACAAGATGTGGTTCAATTTGACACCGCAAAAATCATGAACAGTCTCATCTACATTCTCAAATGATAAGCGATATACTCCCCTCTTCTCAAAAAAGGAAAGTAAAGCCTGGGAGGGTGGCCATCCTAGGACTGATCAGAACAAGAACTCATCCCGACAGAGCAGGGCCATCTGATGCCATAACAACCCACCCTCGTACAGACTGATTTTCGAAGACGTGTCCCCAACTAGTATGGAGTGCCAAAAAGAATTTTGATACACACAGGGCGTCTCACGAACAGGCAGATCACAAACTTTATATTGAGTTCGACATGACTAATAATTTGTAACCCGAAAGTTGACAGTTCGAATCGGCTTCACTGCATCTCACTTTTTAATATTTAAAAGCGCAGTACATTCACCCATTGCCGTTCGAGGTTTTTATGGCGATTCTTCATCGTTTACTTCGGAGGTATCGGCTTGGTTGTCTTAATGAATTCATTCATCTTGATTTGTTGAAATTCTTTCAGACGAAAATGTTACGATTTCTACCAATCATGATGACGGTCATGTTGAGGGCACACAGCGCGGATCTAAACAGGAATTTCAGCAGAATTACAGGCGGTGAGTAAAATGGTTTTACTTTTGGAAGTAGCTATGTTGTTGTTGTTGTTGTTTTGCATTCAACAGATTCCCAGGAATTATTGGAATTATTTGGAGATTTTTTCGAATCATTCCAATTAATAACCCCCAAATAAAAACATTTAGAAAATTACACGAATAAATCGTCAAGAGTTCTTCCCCCCGCCCAAAAAAAAACAAACAGTTGTCATCAAATGTGTTAAAGTTTAAACAAACACTACAAATAGAATGACGTCATATATGTAATTGATTTTCTTTTACCCTAAACTCTTTTGAGTTCTTCAAAATCTCACATTGTAATTCAATGATATATTTGGATATTACTCCATCAAGTCTAAAATCATTCGCACACTAAGTTTTATATTTTCTGTAAAATGCATGTTTTGACTCATATTTTTAGTATTCAATTGAGTTACATGTTTATTTATTTTAATTGTTAATACCTTTATCCTCAGCGCAACGCTCTGACAATATGAACATGCAGAATGGTAAAATCGTTCTAACGATTTGAGAATAATATCGAAGCAATAAAAATACGAATAATCAAAATAATAATTTTACCTGATATTTTTTCATTATTGAATTAAGTTAAATACTGTTGTTTTTATTTGTATTTGTATTTTTTTTTATTATTCAATTGAGTTATTTTTTTATATGTTGTTGTTTCCAGCCGCCATAATTGAATCGAGCATCTCCCACATCCGATCTCTGGAAGTGATTGAGTCGCTATGCAGACGACAAGCAAATTCTTCCGGGACAGAAATAGTTTTTGAAACTCATAACCTGCCTTCGCATCACCCGGCTTTTATGGACGGACGAGGTTCGACGACGTTTCATTTCTTGATTTTAATTCACATTCGAAGATATCTTTTATTATTAATAGATTTTACGGATCTTTATCTATAGTCCGATGAATATTTAATTTTGGAAGAGACAGTATTTCTATGCACCGGTATCAGGCTGTAAAAAATTAAATCGGTTTCAAAAGGGTACAATTTCCTTTTTTAATACATTCATAATCATTTATTTTTAATAAATATATTAAGTTCGATGTTTCATTTCTTGATTTTAATTTACATCTTCAAAAAATTATGAATGCATATTTTTAATCCGCACGTGACAAATTGCAATCTAGAGAAGCACGTGTCTTATACCAAATATATTAGTTTATTGTCGCTCCTGTCTGATAAACAAGAAATATTGTAATATTCAGTCCTGATAAAATTTACATTTTTTGCTCATAAATAAAGAAAGACGGTTGAGTTTTTACCGTCTATTGAACATTAACTCCCATGCCACCCATAGGACCGGGATAACATATTTAGTAAGAGATTATTTTTGATTCACCGTTTATTCCCAATAAAATCATAATTTGTCTTTTCTCATTCATTCGTAATCTTCTAAAAATTGTGAACGTGTATCTTTAATCCGATTAATAAACTTTGCTATTAGCTAAACACGTGTTTTATTTATGTAATGATGTAGAGCCAGTGTCTTTGTCTATCTTTGTCATCGATAGATTTATTCCTACAAACTCGATACTTAAATGTTCTTTGATACACAAATTAGATCTTCTTTTCGCAACATTTTACTTACAATCGATTTTACCGATTTCTATAATCGATATTATGGCAGTATTTCTGTCAGGCTGCAAAATGATATAGACATAAAAACGGTTAAAATGTTAACACATACATTATTACTCATTTTTAATAAATATAATATAATAATGTCATTTCTATAGACGTAAAATTGAAATCTGGATAATAATAATAATAATAATAATAATAATAATAATAATAATAATAATAATAATAATAATAATTATGATGATGATGATAATAATAATAATAATAATAATAATAATGATGATGATGATGATGATGATGATGATGATAATAATAATAATAATAATCGTAGGAGCACTAGTAACAATAGGAACAACTGGAAAAAAGACTGAGAGAAATTGGAATCAAAGGGATCATTGAAACTATACAAATTACGGAAATGATCAAAACAGCTGCAATCTTAAGAAAAATCCTCGAATGCGGAACCCAACCCGCAACTACGAAGGGTCACATGGAATCTACAACAAGAAGAAAACAAAACCACAGAAAGAACACCACATCACAAATCAAGGAACCGAAAATGCAAGAAACGTTGCTTCATGACCCCCCCCCCGATACATTACACCGGCCTCAGCTAACACGACACAAAAATGAACCAAAATATAAATAAATAAATAAAAATAGTGCCAGTCTAGGCTGACACCACACAAAATATTTGCAGAGGGTCGAGGAGGATGAAAAGACCGAGGAGGGACAGTACAAACCAGACCTCCACCGGAAGTGCGGAGAGTGCTAGGATCTTGGGGAGGCTTATTGCTACCAAATCCCACGGAAGACCAATGGTTCTACCAGCGAGAAATCAATGGTAAACGGTTTTTGCGATACTACAAGGTTATTTGCGGTGGCTATCGAAAAAAATACTGGAAATTTGGGGACACTTGTTGTCACTCAAACTCCAGGGAATACCACCGGTTGTTGTCGGTGAGCAATCACTGATGATGATTTGTGTGAGAACTCCTAGTGAGTACAATAATAATAACTCACAGGACCCAGTAGAAAATTCACGCTGCTTTATACATGAATATGTATAATTTACTGTTAAGAATAATATTTCTTTTCAAAACTATTAAGAAAACAATTACTCTTCTTCCGTAAAAATAATTCTCATTTCAGCTAAATATTTCTTAAATAAATAAAACGAATATTTCTCTTCTTTATTTATTTACAATTGTAGCATTTTTTTAAACAATAGATATTTTCTGTCTTCTTATCGTAAAAGTAATTTTTTGTTAAATATTAAAAAAACGTTACTTGTACAGCATTTGAACCAAGCAAGATCTACTTTTTCTGACGCAGAAATACGTAAACGGCCGGAAAAGCCGAATCGAAACAAACCGGCGTCAAAATCAAAACGAGGCGGATTTTCTACAGAAAAAAAGGCAATGAAAGAAAAACACTCTCCGTATGCTTATTTTTTATGATAATTTAATTATTTTTTGACGAATGAAAATCAATGAAATATTTTTTTTCACGAGAAAGACTTCGCAATCACTGAAACAACAATTTTTACAGTTTTGTGTACTAGTACAGATTTTGAACCGGACAAATACCGACTACGTAAGGATTAGGTTTAAAGTTAGGGTTAGGTTAGGGTTTCAAAAAACAGTTCGTTTTTCGCCCCGTTCAAAAACTGTACAATTTTGGTTTGTTTTATGGGGTGAGAAGTTTTTTTACTCATTTTAAAAATTTGCCGATTTTCTTTTGGTGTTAGCGCATACGCGGGAAGGAGGATTTCGGCGTTCCTGTTAGGTACGGTCACCAGAACTCTCTTTTCTCTGCGGTGTTAAATCTTCCAAATATCCAGAGTTGTCGTCTGCTTCTCAAGCCTTCTGATTGGCTAAGCACTTCGGCCTCTTCCGGCTGTTTACGTAAGCGACCAGAAGATGCCGAAGAAAAAGCCGGGTTTGTCCGGTTAAATAGCTGTACTAGTACCAACAATCGAATATCACTATTTGAAAGGTATTTATCGAAAACATTATTATTTTAGTGGATTTTATTTTGCAGCAATACATTTTAAAATGGGTAAAGCTGTAAAATTGTAGCACAATGAGGTCACAACGATGGTCTAAAATTCAGGGAGGGACTCATGTTCAAACAACACCGGAAGAAAACTACCGAAAAAAGCTCTCCCAACTATACGTATCTTTTTTCTCATCTGTTCACGTCCACCGCTTTTCCCGTCTGTCTTTTACAACTTGTCGTAAATTACTAAATGCCACAAAACACCAAAACCCAACACTAAGCGTGCGCGTTTATCATCTTGCAAATGGCCGCTTAACAAGCGAAATATCGCAGGCGTTTTGAATGTGTTAATTGTTTTTCTTTATCATAACAATAATAAATCTAACTTATTTTTTTATCTTTTCTCAGTCGAATCGTTAGTTGAAGAAAACGTGGAATTCGTTGTTTGGGTTGTGACTTGTGAGACGCTGGATTTCCTGCCCCGGAAATTACGACAGACAGTCAGTTTTCCGAACATCTTTCTCAGTGTTGAAACCTGTGACGAACCGGATCCCGTCGAAAATATTCCATGGCACCTCGTGGCGATAGCTGACATCATTCAGAATTTAAAATGGTCCGATGTGAACATTATTTTCGATAATTCAATCGGTAATGTACATTTGTTATCATCAATGTTGAAGTGATTTTGTGGCAAAGAATTGATTGCAAAAAACGTTAGAAAGATAAACTGAAATAAAGAATGGAGGAAAAACACACAAGACAGCCATAACTGATTATTAAATATTATTAAATAAGTATACTTTATATAGTGTGGGAAACGACTCCCAAACTGTTTGGCGCCAACTATTTAACGAATGTTTTTAGGCTTTTCGTAGAAATATTTTTAGCTCCTTTCATTGGCTGAAAAATATATATTCTCTTAAGTGTTTTGGTGGTAAAAGAATCGATTGGTCGTTATTTGTCGAGCATTAATCATTTGAGATGTATTTAATGATGATACAATGAATGTATTTGCTGAACTAAGTGTGTTGCAGCCACCATGCGGGTCTACGAGGTAAAAGAGTGCGAGTCGCGTTGTATGTCGCTCATCGGGGATTGAACCCACAGCATTCCGCTTACAAGATAGAATCTTGTCATTTTTGTGCGATGACAAGTATTCAGTTACATAAATGAGCATTGTTTTACATAGGTAAATTCTCGTTGAAATCAAAAAGCGTAAATACTTTCCAACCGGAGAGATGGGCAAAATTGACCTGACGAGTTCGAACCACGGCGAGTGTTCAGTGAGAAGAAGAAATTGAGTTGGCGTCGTTTGTATCCGTTGTAACCCCATTACTTCAGAAGTGGTTCCTATTTTTGTGTTACTAGTTATAGATTATTTATTCAATTCGAAATTAAAATAAACGAATACAAAACCGATTTTTAAGAATCCTATTCAAGTGTAAACATGACTAGTTACTTATCACATAAAACACGACCTTTACGCCATTTTTATTTGTTTTGAACGCAACTTCCAAGCTACACTTACTTTCTGTATTAATAAAACTATCAGACAGACGCTCTTGTCTGTGTGTGTGGTTCTAATCTATACGTAACTTTCATGAATACACATTTAATTAATGTTAATGTTTGTAGGAGGAGATTATTCTCTAGCCCCTTTGCTGCTGTTTGGTCTCTTAAGGACTGGCTAGACGAAGAAAACAGGACACGCATACCCCGCAGAAAAACAGTAGATGACCAAGGAAGTAGATTTTAGTGTGTGTGTGTGTTGTGCCCCTTGGTTAAAGTTGGTCAATTTTCGTAAGATGGTGTTGTCAACGAGTGGTAATGTACCGAATATTTTAGGTGTTTTTCCATCCACTTCTTAACGGTAACGAAAATATTTAAATAAGAAATTATATGCAGTAGACTTTAGCAGCAACATCATATATTTTTACGTATGTGTAGAACAATACGACACATACCAGGAATGAAATGTTTCAGCAGATCCCGGAAGGCCTCCATATGTTGTATTTTCGACTTACCTTCTCGTGAGTACCCCGGCTTCGTCTCTGCCGGCTGGTGTATCTTGTCTTCTGTATAATAACGAGGGGACGCTGGTCTAGTTTTAACATTTTTATTTGACATGAAACAAAAGTCAGACTGAAGAGTTTGTATCAGAGAGAGAGAGAGAGAGAGAGAGAGAGAGAGAGAGAGAGAGAGAGAGAGAGAGAGAGAGAGATAGAGAGAGAGAGCTTTATTTGGGTCATTCTGGGCTACTGCTTTCTACCCCTTCCGGTCTCTACCTACTAGCAGCGGAGCGGTCAGTTCTCACATCTGTCTCGGCCGCCAGTCAGAAACAAAGAAGTCGAAAATGCCTCCCACAGACCTGACGACACTTCCGAGTTTCGCTTCTTTTCCTACCCTTTTTTTAAGGAGTCTTCTTACTTTCGCTTTCGCTTATCTTCATTTGGAACTTCACTGGTTAAAACGAATGGCTATACTTTTAAATTAAATATACTTTTTATTTTTAATTTATATACTCGTACGCTCTTCTTCATGTTAGAGGTCCATTCTAGACCTAACCTTCTTCCTGATCGTCATCCATGATTTCCAAAATCACATTCTAAGGTCATTCCTTGACATTTCTGCCGACGGCACAACCATATATGGCAGGCTGATTATCAGGTTATTTCTGATTCTCTAACCTTTCCAACCTGTAGCACGTCGTGAAATGAGGAAATTGGACTGGTTTCTTTTAATACGTCTAAAACAAAGCTTCTCTCCAACGCTCAGGTTCTCACTTTGTCCCAATTGAAATAAATGGCTCTTTCCTTGAATAAGCCCGTTGCTTCGATACGCTTCTAGGAGTGATCTTCGCTCCAGACCTAAAGTGGAAGACTTGCAGCAAATCCGTCGCTAAGTTAGCTGGAAAATAGTTGAATAATACAACCCTCCAGAAAGTATCTGACTCCTGGCGCAATCTTCTACCTGTATGAGAGCCAAATACTCCCTAAGAAAAAGTACTGCTGCTACATGTGGGGTGGTGCTGTACAGAGCTCCCTTTCCTGTATTGACAAAGTGCAAAAGCGACTTCGAAATCTGGTGGGGTGTCTTCTTCTCTTCCCTGTCGCCATTCTCTACTCTATCGTTATTTTCATGCTAGGTACTGGATTGAGATCCAATCTATGATTCCCTCTTCTAAAGATTTCACAGCAAAGATTCGTCTAGCTACAACCACTGTAAATAATCTTCCTTTCTACCTCTGTGTACCTAAAACTAAACGGAACTTCAATGAACAATGAACACACTTTCTTTCCAAGAACTATAATGTCTGTGAAACACAATGCCACGAGGCTGCTTCCCAGCTTACTATAACATGATCGTTTTTATGTCAAATGTTAACACATTCTTGTGGAGCTGTCCTAAATAATTTAATTCTGGACAGTTTAAACCATGGTTACCAATCCTAACATTGTTGTTTCACTGTCCTCCTGACAAACTTATTAACTCTTATCCTCGAGTGGCCTAGGGGCCTAGATTATCAGTTACCTGTTAGTACATAAAAAGAAAGATAGAGAGAGAACTTAACCACCCGCTTTTCTTCCCTCCCATCTCAACAACGACAAGTGTCGTTAAGACGAGTGACGTCTATATAATGTTCTATTGTCTCTGTTCTAAAGTATCATCTTATCTATAAATGACTTCCACGCAACTTGTAATCTTGTCACATGCGGAAATATTTTTTATGAATCAATACCAGTGAACGGCACTAATCTGATTACTTCAAACTTCAACGGACTTAACGCTTTTTTTTTTTTTTTAAACTTATATTCGCCCTAAACAAGGCAAGGGGCTACTGTAAATAGGGGACAGATTTATAAAGACATCCTAAGTAATGAGTTGTGCAGCGAGATGATTGATCAGGTTACATTTAAATTTATGCATGTGTGTAAACTCGGAGAAACAGGTAGCCGACAGGGAATTCCAAAAGCAAGTATTTCGATAAAATAAACTATTAGAAAGCTTACGGGCATCTGGGAATCTCAGCAGTGTAGGGGTGAGATTTTGCTAATTGTCGGGTTGGACGGTAGTATTTACATTGAAGAGGGGACTATTTAAGCAAGTGTCATCTAAGCACTTTCCATTGTAGTACTTTTAAAATAAGCACAGGGACGGCGATGGAACAGGGGCTGGTAATTGGTAGAGAGTGTGGGACCTATTAGATTAGATGCTCGTTTTTAGACCCTATCTAAGATGGAAATACTAGGTTTTGTGCACCAGCCAAGATGCGACAACAATACTCCATGCATGGACGAGTGGTAGCTTCATAGAGATACAGGATACTGGAAGGTGAGATACATTTTCTAGCCCAGTAGAGGAAGCCCACTTTCCTTGCAGCAGCTTTGGCAATGTCTTCTGTGTATTTGTTCCGATGAACTGCTGATAAAAGTGTCCACTTTGATTTAATCCAAGTCTGGCCTGAAAATAATTTGCATTATAGCAAGGTCATTAGACATTTATCCAGCAATCTTAACTATAAACTGAAATGTTGCGATAAGATCAGCAAAAATCATGTAAAATGTTGTAAAGCAACATTTTACATCAACACTTTTTACTTCATATGATCCTGCTTTTTTGGATGTTTCGGCCGATGTAATCTCTGATCTTGTTAAGGTGAATCGGAAATATTTATGTCGAACTCGAGAATCGGGTGACGGAATTAAGTTCATCTCAGAAGTAAGTTCATATCTCGTTGAGAAACTAGAAATCTTGTAAGCGAAATCTCGTTTTATTTCTCGTCCACGTCTAAAACTAGAACTTGCGAAATGCCAGAGTTGACGAAAATCTCAATTCTATTTTTGTATTAACTCTTCATACAAACTATCAACCCCTTTTAATACTTCATTGTTCACTAGACGTGTTGTAATTTTGGGGTTAATTCTTTATTTTTTCATCTTATTTAAACTTAAACTTATATTTTTAATTTTAACTTCAAATGTAATTTGTTTATGTAAAAGAAATTTGTACCGTTGTATATTTATCATATTTTTTAAAGAAATTTGTAAGTATATTTATTATATTTTTTAAAGAAATTTGTAAAGTATATTTATCATATTATTAAAATAAATTTGTAAAGTAGTATATTTATCATTTAAAGGCATTTGTAAAGTATATTTATTATATTATTAAAAGAAATTTCTAAAGTATATTTATCATATTTTTTAAAGTAATTTGTAAAGTATTTTTAGATATTTTTTACAGAAATTTGTAAAGTGTATTTATAAAATGTTTTAAAGAAATTTGTAAAGTATATTTATCATATTTTTAACGAGATTTGTAAAGTATATTTATCATATTTTTTACAGAAATTAGTAAAGTGTATTTATCATATTATTAAAAGAAATTTATAAAGTATATTTATAATATTTCTAACAGAATTTGTAAAGTATATTTATCATATTATTAAAAGAAATTTGTAAAGTGTATTTATCATTTTTGTGAGAAATTTGTAATGTGTATTTATAATATTTTTAACGAAATTTCTAAAGTAGTATATTTTATCATTTAAAGGAATTTGTAAAGTATATTATCATATTATTAAAAGAAATTTGTAAAGTATATTTATCATATTTTTAAAGACATTTGTAAAGTATATTTATCATATTTTTAACGAAATTTGTAAAGTATATTTATCATATTTTTTAATGACATTTGTAAAGTATATTATCATATTTTTTACAGAAATTTGTAAAGTGTATTTATCATATTTTAACGGAATTTCTAAAGTAGTATATTTTATCATTTAAATGAATTTGTAAAGTATATTTATTATATTATTAAAAGAAATTTTAAAAGTATATTTATCCTATTTGTAAAGAAATTTGTAAAAGTATATTTATCACATATTTTACAGAAATTTGTAAAGTGTATTTATCATATGTTTAACGAAATTTCTAAAGTATATTTACCATATTTTTAACTAAATTTGTAAAGTATATTTATCATATTTTTAACATAATTTTAAAGTATATTTTATCATCTAAATGAATTTGTAAATTAATATATTTATCATATTTTACAAAAAATTGAGGCCAATAAAATATAAAAAATGATATTACAATTTATTTATCTTTATTCTCATTCGTATTTATTTGGAAAAATTCAAGATCATCTTGAGAAAATAGCTTGAAATTTCTGCACAAAAATAATAGTCGCAATATGAGTGAAGGTAAGACATTAAGTAAATGTCAATAGTTAATACTAAATAAGATAAACCCTTTTTTAATTCGTACGATATAACAACAACACAAAAAAGAAGTATTCGAAGAAAGGACCTTTTTATTGGGCTGTCGTCATTGCCTCCTCTTCTGCCTGTGGCGAGGGTGCGTTCCAGCCACGGATCTTTGAAGCCCTTGGTCTCTTAATTTATCGTTGATATTAAGACATTCTTTACACGTGATGTTCACTGTCTACTCCTCTTTCACCCTCTCTCTTCTGTCATGTAACATCACGTCCGTTTCCTGTACACTGTTGGATCGAAATTACTCTGAATGCACTCGCTGACCCGAATACCCTGGTCTTCCGTGCACGCGTCAACGTTGGCCCGCGAATATAAATCACGAGATGAATACTAGCAAACTATTACTTATATTTAAAAGAAAGAATTTATTCATTTCAACGAATTAAAAAATCGTTCTTTTTGTTTCGCAGGTCACGTTGACCTTTTGTCGCTAACGGAAGAAATTTCGTCGAGATTGGTGAAATATCATTTGCATAAAATCGATACATCATTCGTCGATTACAAAGAGAAAGTCTTTGAGAAATTCGTTTCATTTAATCAAAAAACTTACGTCTGGAATCACTTTCTGGTTATTCTTAAAAATGAAACCCTCAAAGAAGTCATCCATTCGGTAAGTATTCAGAAACCGTTGATATTTTCCGGCGGTTACCAAATTCCACAGAAAATATTTTCCTAAACTCATCCCCCAAATATTTTAATTGGGAACAATGAACTCGTCGAGTTTTTTTCTCCTTTATTCAACTCGTTAAAAATGACAAGTCATATGACTTGTGACTATCGACATTTTGACGTGAATACTAATTGATTTCAAATCCAACATTACAGGG
The DNA here is from genome assembly GCA_963556195.1 of Sepiola atlantica. Taxonomy (NCBI): domain Eukaryota; kingdom Metazoa; phylum Mollusca; class Cephalopoda; order Sepiida; family Sepiolidae; genus Sepiola; species Sepiola atlantica. Next base: position 60,637,864 of record OY744532.1, on the reverse strand, counting down.
TGACCAAAAAACGGGATCGACTTTTCATGGAGTAACGCGTCTGGACGGATACCTTCATTTTAAAGTGTATTGGCTTTCAATTTATCATAAGTAAAGAGCCGACAGGACAAGAGCAGATAGCTTTTGGATCGACTATCGGACTAGGTGTTACACGTACACTAATAGTTTGGCTAGATGACCAGTGAATTCTTTGTGGGTCATTTCGTATCTTTTAAATCAATTGCCAAATCTCATTCTCCATTTATTTTTTATCTCTCTATTTTTTAAATTTAACTTCAATATTCCAGAATTCAATATGTAGAACTTTACGTATGTATCTATGTAAACATTAAATTTCTAAGTGCGTTTCCAATATGACAACTTATTTCGATATCAATCTTTGTTATTTATTCTATTATGATCTTAAAAAAAGTTTAAAATCAGCAGCAAATGCAAATCCCCCCTCCCAAAAATGGTATTATAAGGAAAAAATATTTGATGCACTGTCAATGGCGTGCTGATCAGCTAGTTAAAAAATACAAATTAAATGACACGTTTTGACGTGTACATGGGCTTATTTGACACATCAGCGGCAAATGCAGATTTTCCCTCATAAAAAACAACAGGCTTGAACTTACAATCAGCTTCATATCTTAATTTACTGACAGAATTATATGATACTTTTGTGATAAATGGTTTATTATATCTAAAATATTATATGAAAACACGAGTCCTTAGATTGCTCTATCGGCGGAGCCGCGAATTCAGCGACTGCAACCCCATGCAAAGCCCCCCCCCCCTCGGAAACGGGGCTACATGTTGACTGTGGGTGGCGACCCATGATATCTTATGGCGGAATCCTGGTGGCTGAGCAGTCCGTGGCCTGTGGAATTAATGGTCACGTGATTTGCAACACTCTACTTTGGCCTTTTCTTCGACTAGATGGGAGGTAGGAGAGGCCCGATACAATCAATCGGCCAGTTACGTTTTGCCCTATCACTTATTCTATCAGTTTCACCGATCGTTAACAATATTGAAATTGATTAACTTCGTAGTTATCAATACCCACTCCAGTTTATAATAAGTGATAGAAGGCGGTGGCAAGGGTCAATCAACTTCAAAGATATATGACCGCAACATTGCTGTGTGCCACCGGACGTATCGCTATAAATGGGTAGAGAAATCGATGGAACACGGGTGCTTGTGATCACGATCGGGTTGAGTATATCATTCCTGTAGCATTGTCTTGTCAAGGCGATTGAGTTTCTCCCTTGGCAATTCCCTAGTGGACTCCGTGGTGGGTAGGGAGCAAGAATGGTGAATTAAAAAAACAAAACAATTCATGGTTCCTAACAGAACCACAAAAAGAATGCATAGGGATACAAGCTCTGAACGAGAAGAAGAAAACGACCAAAGTAGATTCCCAAGATTTATCTCCCTTCGTCATTGAGAAAATAATTTCGGCTAATATGACGCCTAAGGTGGTTATAAATATTGGCCAATGGAAACATACTGGTCGAAGTTGAGAAAAAAAGACATGCAGATTTTCTGCTGAAAATGAGAGATTTTCACAATAAAAAATTACATCAATACTTAAATATTTTGAAAGGAGTAATAAGGAGCCAAGAGCTCTCCTTGTGTGCCATAGAAGAAATAAAAGAAGAATTAAAATTCCAAGGAGTAATCGAGGTGAAGCGAATCTCTATAAAAAGAGAAAACAAACACATACGTGATGACATTTGATATGCCGACAATACCACCAAAAATGAAGATAGGATATACAATTGAAAAGGTTGAACAATATATACCTAACACTCTGATGTCACAAATGCCACAAATATGGCCATTACGAAAGCAAATTAACAGAAGAAACGCACGTGGAAAATGTGGTGAAAAAGACCCTGACCACTCTATGAATGAGTGTAAAGGAAACCATATGCGACCCCACAGTCTATATGGACTTTACTTGGAGAGTGTATGATGATACTTGTGGCACTGATCATTTTCCAATCCTCCTCGAAACTATAAAACCTGGTGGTGAAAGTAAACCAGACAGCTGGAAACTAAACAAAACCAATTGGCAAATGTTTAAGGAAAAATGTCAGGAGAAACTGGCATGTGTGGAAACATACTCTGGCCCAGTGGAACACTTCACAGAGAGGCTGACTGAAATAGCAAAAGACTGCATCCCGGGAAATTCTACACCAGACAAACGTAACAGACCCTGGTTTAACAGTCAATACAAAAAGCCATTAGGCTTCAAAGAGCAGCCATAAGAGAGTTCGAAAAAGAACCAACCAAAACAAATTTAATAGAGTTCAAACAAAGCAGAGCAAGGGACTGCAGTGTGATAAAAGCAGCAAAAAAAGAATTCTGGCAAGAATATGTTGGCAAACTAAATTCCTCTTCTAAACCGAAAGCAGTTTGGGAAATGATCGGGAAAATTGCGCGTAAACACCAGACTAAACCAATCCAACACCTCTCCAAAAATAACTGCACAATAGCAGATATAAAAAGACTTAGCAAATCAGCTAGCAGAAACGTTTTCCAAAAATTCATCAAGTCAAGCCGGAAAACAAGAATTTCTAACCACCAAAAGAAACGCAGAATAGCGTGAATTGAATTTTAAATAAAAAAATCTGGAAAAATATAATAGTCCATTTACATTGAGTGAGTTAAGAGACTCTATTTAAAGATCTCATAATACTGCTGTAGGACCGGATGAAGTCCATTATGAATTTTTAAGGCAACTACTAGAAGAATCATTTAAACTACTTCAAAAATATATAACAAAATATGGACAGATGGAAAATTCCCGGATATATGGAGCCAAACTTCAGTGGTACCGATCCAAAAACCACGCAAAAACAACTCGGATCCACATTATCCTCGTTATTTACATTTATCTTCATACTATCTCTGATATCTACATTCATCTACGAAAAAAGCTAAAAGGAGGAAGTAGTATTATCCAGACTTCGCATAAGTCATACAAGGATTACACATTCCTACTTGCTTGAAGACAAACAGCAACCAATATGCTATGAAAATGAACTGAAAAAGGATGATATGCCGTAAAAAACGTTTAACGAATGTTTTCAAAATATTATTATTTTTTCGTCTAAAGAAATTTTTTTTGCAAAAAACTTTAAAAAATACAATTGATTCGGCATTAAATAACCTGAAAAAGGTTGATATGGCGTAAAACAAAACAAACAAATAAACTAGTCTTTAGACTCTTTTTATTCATTCAAAAGACTGCGTTCGAGATGACTTCCATTTAGCGTTGTGTTTTTCTCGAGTTGCAACATAAATGTGTCCATTCTAAGAAAACGTCAGATGAATGCATATGGCCTTCTATCTGATGCCCCTAATGATATTGGAATTGTCTGCCTAACTCTGCCTTTAAGGTAACCACGAAAGAAGAAATCTAAGCTATGGGCTCGCCACTCAAAATCAGACTTTGAACTGATCACGCGGCCTCCAAAGTTCTCTTTCAGCTAATCACGAGACAAGTTTGAGGCGTGACAACTTGCTCCATCTTGCTGGAACCAGCACTTTACAATAAACGACGGGTACAGGGTCTGCAGCCCATTCCTGCACACTTGGTTGTTCGAACTGCTGAAATGTCTGTCTACTTAGAAAAACACACACAGGAATTGTCAAACAAACTGATTTCACACGAAGACATATATGCACACAGACAATAACTCACACACACTTATATAAAAACAATCATACAGATACATGTCTACATTTAAAATTATCGACACATATATTTATATATAGAGAGAAAGAGTAACATAAACATTCACATGTAATCGAAAGAAGAATCAGGTGGATATAATTACATATATTTATGATTCACACACAGACACACACACATACACATATATATATATATATATATATATATATATATATATATATATATATATATATATATGCGCAGGGTGTTTTTCGGACTCTGCTGAACTGATTCTGTCGTTCTAACGATCAGCTAAGCTGTCCGCTTCTTGATGCATCTAAAATGACTTGTCGGTTGTCAATGTGTAATACTATGGACGTTTCTTCCGAGAGGCAAGCCTCCGGACAATGGGAGGAAATTATTCACAGAATAGGAAAAGCCATCGGAAGTGAGATGAGTCAAAAGACAATGTGGGATGGCGCTAAAATCTTTTGAACTCTCGAGACAGAAGCACACCTCACAGTTGGTGGGCAATTTCCGGGTAGTCAGCTGGAGTGTCTGAGAGGGTGAGTCATTTTCCTCTTATCACTCACTCTGAGGCAAATACCGGGTGTTAAGAGAGGTTCCGGTTGAAGTTTAATTTACGGCAGTTGACGGGTTTACGGCAGTTAGCGGCTCGAGGAGGTCTCCCGTGGGGTTTCATCCTCGGGCAAATGAGTGAGGCGAGGGAGATTCCAGATTGGCGTACACCTGAGATGAGCTGACTTCAACCGAGCGACGGTGATGCGTCCTCGACAGAGGAATTATCTCAGATGGATATCGGCTAATACACTGAAACTAAACGTATATGTGGGGATCTTTTTCAGCGGCAGTATCAAACACACACACAGAGTTCGGAGTTTGTGTTATTTCTTGTGAGTTTGCGTTGTTTTAATTTTGTATGCTTGTAAATTGGTGCTTGCGTCCTCGGCGATCGCCAATGCGAAATACGACGACACCGCCATAACGAGAGATGAAGACGAACAGAAAACCACGGCACACAACATTGGGGTTGACGGTTGTCGGGAAGCGACATGGTTCTATAGCTGCATTTATGTTGTCCAATAATTCTTGTAATTCTCTACTTAGTCTTGAATTATGCTCTTGAAAGGGGACTTTTTCACATTTGAACTAATGTACGTGAATGAACCCTTTTTACTAATAGGTCGCCACCTATCAAGGCCCGGGTGCCACTAGACGATAAAGGTCAAAGAGACAACCAGCTCCACGAGAGGACCGGACACAATGGATGGGATGGCCAGAAGATTACTTAAAGAAGAAATTTATTATCCTGGAGGACGGTTAAACAAGAATTTGTTCACATTCGACTTGAAGAAGACCATGCTGTAGTCGGTTGGGAAGCAGACACGTTGTATCGATCCTGTAAAGTTGTAATGATTGACATGGTATATTCTTTTCTAGTGCTCCTATTGGGATCTAGTTGTGTTCACATGTGTTGTTTCCACAATGTTTTGAAAAATAAAGGTGATTGGCGAATTTGTAGAGTAAAAGTTGGTTGGTGTGATGAGATGCTTACCGGGGATTGGAAATAGCCATTTTGTAGTAGCGTCTGTATTCATCTTTCTAAGCTGGCTTGAAATGAAAAAGAAAAAAGTCACCAGAGTTCCATATAAATACCAAAATAGTCTCTACAATGAAATCAACTTTATGTAGACATAATAATGTGAAGCAAGTTGGTTCGGTAGGCGTGTATTATATAAATGTAATTGAGTCTAGGTCTTTTCGTCTTGAATATGGATGATTAACTCGCTTCGCGTGAAGTCCTGGCGAGAGACGATGGAAGTCAATACTGTGTCTTGTCAGGTGTTCATATCGACTGGAACTGAATTATATTTGCGAGCTAAGTATCTGGGCGGAAATGTCTGAAAAACTGAGTATGTGCAGAAATGTTCGAATTAGCTGATGTATTTCCAAGCGAGTTTTAAGATGCTTCAAAGTTAAATGCCAAAAATCACGTGGTGTTCGTTTGACGAGAGCATTGCAGAAAGGATTGGGAATTTTACAAAAATTCTATGGGTGGCATTTTGGGGTCATCCTATCTTAAGATCTTAACGTTTTACTTTCCATTTGGCTTTATTTTTTATTTTTTTTATTTTTCTTCTTTTTCTTTTTTTCTTTGTTTTCTTCTTTTTTTCTACTTCAGGCCTCAATCCTTATGATGACAATGGGCAAAATCTATTGGCTATTTGTTAACGATAATTTACAACCGGAAGAATTGATAAGATATGGAGTGAATCCTCGAAATGCCAACATGCTGCTTTTCCGAAGTGTCTGCGATGAAGACGGCAAAGATTTTCGACGAGCGAACGAATTATTATCTGACCTTCAGAAAATTGTAAGTCATTCGGTTCTTTACCAAAATTGGATTTTTTGTCCATTTTTCTTGAATCCAATTTAAAACAAAACCATGGTCATCCCTATAACAGGCCTAGCAATCGTGTAATGCGGTCTTTTACTGTTTTTAAGATAATTCATATAGCAGTTAAAACAGTTTCATGTGTTTTACATAAATAATAAAAACCGCAATGAGCTAATTTATAAATGTCACAATTTCTTTAAGCAAAGAGACAGGTAACTTTGCATAAACAAAGGCCGATGTATATTTCAATAAGTGATTTTTATTTCAGCGTGTGTGTTTTTTAGAGAATTTAGTCATTGTCAGAATCTTTTCAGAATGAAAATTATTCGGAGCGATAACGGTCAATATTAGCAGCTACAACGATCTCAATTTACTCACTATAGAATTTGCCTCTAGTCAAAGCCTCAAAATGTCAAATCTATCGGTCTGTTATAGGTTCTAAATAGTAAGTGGGTACGTTTGATTCGCGGCCAACGTCGACACGTACACGGGGTCATCAAGTCACCGAGTACTTTCAATATCATCTCGACCTCGCTGTGTACCGGAAACGAACGTGACGTCACATGATGGCAGATAGAGTTGGTCAGAGTCGCTTGGAAGCTTGTGAGGCGAGGCACCACGTGTAACGAGTGTCTTGACATTGACGATATTAATTTAAGTAATCCTCGAAATGCCAACATGCTGCTTTTCCGAAGTGTCTGTGATTAAGATGGTAAAAATTATCGAAGAGTTAACGAATTATTACCTGGCCTTCTAAAAGAACGTAAGTCATTCGGTGCTTTTCGAAACCCAAATTCAAACGAAACGAAATTTTACCTTTGACAATCCAATGATTCTAACACGAAATATTAACGGATTTGTTGTGTTTTGCTACAAAAATTCGAAACGTAAAATAAAGTTTTCTGATGTAATTTTGATTTAATTGTTTGTGTAATTTTACATTTCAAATAAAAAAAACAACTTAATTTAAAATTTCAGATAACTATTATGTTTTGTTATGCGGCATATCAACCTTTTCTTGTGATTTTATGCCGAATTCATTCATGTTCATAACATACTTCTACTTCTTGTTTTCTTCAAATGTATCTTCATTGCTTTTCCTTCTGTATATTTGTTTTATGTAATATTCAATCTTGTAGGTTTAATTGATGTCGACTTATAGTCAAATTCCTCTAGTTCTTAATATATTTTAATATTGATCCATTGTATTTAGTTCGATTACTTTGTTTTGCAGCATATCAACTCTTTTTCCTGCATTTAATGTCAAATCCAGTCATTTTGGTAAAATGCCTCAAGTATTTCATATCTTTAAATATTTTAATTGTTTTACGGCATACCAACGAATTTATGCTTATTTAAATCCGGATCAATGGTAATTTCTCCAAGTTACTAATATCTTTAAATATTTTAATTGTTTTTCGACATACCAACGAATTTGTGCTTATTTAAATCCGAATCAATGGTAATTTCTCCAAGTTATTAATATCTTTAAATATTTTAATTGTTTTACGACATACCAACGAATTTATGCTTATTTAAATCCGAATCAATGGTAATTTCTCCAAGTTACTAATATCTTTAAATATTTTAATTGTTTTACGGCATACCAACGAATTTATCTTCAAATATTTATTCATGTTTTTTTGTTCGGTATCTTTGTTATACTGTGTACACTTTTCCGTTTGCGTATTTTCGAATTTTACGTGAGGATACACTTTTTAGAGTTTATCTAGATAATCAAACCTTTATTTCCATAGGATAGCATACACAGAGACGTTGAGTGTTATATATAGGTATAACATTAATATCAAACATGGAATATTTTGTTAAATATTCTTACAGATAATGCCGCAGAAATAACCGACTAATTATGTTTTCCATTATTTCTTAATTCGTTTAATTCAATCGGGAAATGTTTAATTCTATGCTTATTCTTTATCTAATCTGGAAACATTTTCCAAAACAATATATATATATATATATATATCATTCTATTAACTACTAAATTCAATTAGTTAGTGAGTACATTACGTTTCTGAAATTCCCCATCACGAATAAGCATCTAAAATCTTGGAAAACTGTTTAAAATGTCCAATAAAATTCATTTTGTAAATTGCTTCAAGTTTCAATATCTTCAGATATTCGTTTGTGGTTGTTGATTTGGTTGTTTAGTTTTCTGACTTATCGGCTTTTTTCGAGTTATTTCATAGCGAATCCAGGCTTTCGGGTGGCGCAAGCGTGCCGGTGGTTTGCCGAGGACCTGGTAAACAACCGTCAGGTAGGACTTTGCTGGGCTATCATGTTCACAAGTGGTCGTCGGTCTCTAACGATGGAATTGCGATTGGTTAACTATTTCCTGCGCCATTTAGCACGTCGTCAATCAGCCGCCATTGTACAGAATGTTGTGTAGATCAGTGAAAAAGCCAACTCAATCCAACCAGGGTAGACGTCGTTGAAGCAATAACAGCAATCCAATCATTTCGGTAAATCTTTCAAAGTTATTAATATCTGGTATTTGGTTCGATTGTTTTGCTTTACGGCATATCTAGTCTTTTTCGTGTATTTGATGGTGAATCCAGTAATTTGGGATAAAATGCTCGTGTGTGGTAGGGCTCAAACTAACGTTTACCTGACATTACAAGCAAATGTTTCCTATACATCATGTTGGTAGATTTTTTTGTGTAAAAACTTATGAAATCTGTTTTACATATTTAAAAGAAATTCCATGTTTCTTCATTTAGTGTGATTTTAGCCTGATGGCAGACAATTCCAAGATTCCCCCAAATATCTGAGTCATTGTCATACAAGGTATTTCTCGTCTGACCACGTAGAACAATCTTTTTAAAAAAATATTTTCTCGTATCTTTCAAAAATATTTAACCCTGTAGCTATATTCTCCAATTGAGTTGATTACAAAATTACGAGAAAAGAATTACAGTTACCTTGCTTTGTCATTCTTTATATCTTCGAATATTTATTCATGTTTATTTTTCTTGAACCAATTATTCGTGATGCAAGTGGATGCGATTTAACACCGGGAGCAATTTCATGTCATAGAAGGGGCCTATAAATGGGGTCCATAAAAAGGGCTCATATAAGGCGACCATAGAAGGAGCTCATAGAAAGGGGCTATAGATCGTATTACCACTCCGGGTCAGAGTGCATCTGAAAATAATGATAACGACTGAGTGACGTCCCATTCCCCAAGGTTCCCAAATTGGGGCCCTATTTATTTGAAATTTAATGTCATACTCAGGAGAATATTTCGTTTTTAAACAAGTAAAGCATGCGTTACCTCCTCCCTTCTATGGCTACAAGTGTTACATAACTAGGACCGTGTTTGAAGGGACACCTTAAAGAGGCCAAATGTGACTCAGAACTGAAGTCAACGAAACCACGTGGCTTCCGGTCGAAGATCTTTGTTTCATTTGTCTGGCAATATTTGAAACAAGAAAGATGTGTCTGGAGCGCAGTTCTACATGGCGCGCGAGGTGGGGTGAGGGCGAGCGCGCACGATGTAACTAGATGTAGCGAGACGAGCTATCCGTCTATCTATCTGTCTGCCTTTCTCTCAAACGCGTACAATAGTGACTCATCTCTCTGATGTTTTCTTTGACTGTTCTTCAATTTGTAATAGATCTTTTTTTTTACATTTTATTAACCCCAACCAAAAGACATTGCCACGTAAGGGGCTACTGTAAATTAATGGCTATATTTATAGGGCAATCCTAAGTGGGTAACTGTGCAATAAGATGTTTTTTTCACGTTACATTTAAATTTATGCATGTTATTACAGTATAGAAAACGTGGAACAGGGTGGAATTCCCAATGATAATTTCTCAAAGCTAGCCATTCGAGGAATTACGCTATGAAAGTAGAAAGCTGTAGTGGAATGAGGCCAAAAATAGATGGTTACATTTAATGCTACTAAGACAAAGCTCCCTTTCGAAAATGGATGGTTACATTTAATGCTACTAAGACAAAGCTCTGTTTCAAAAATGGATGGTTACATTTAATGCTACTAAGACAAAGCTCTGTTTCAAAAATGGATGGTTACATTTAATGCTACTAAGACAAAGCTCTGTTTCAAAAATGGATGGTTACATTTAATGCTACTAAGACAAAGCTCCGTTTCAAAAATGGATGGTTACATTTAATGCTACTAAGACAAAGCTCTGTTTCAAAAATGGATGGTTACATTTAATGCTACTAAGACAAAGCTCTGTTTCAAAAATGGATGGTTACATTTAATGCTACTAAGACAAAGCTCTGTTTCAAAAATGGATGGTTACATTTAATGCTACTAAGACAAAGCTCTGTTTCAAAAATGGATGGTTACATTTAATGCTACTAAGACAAAGCTCCGTTTCAAAAATGGATGGTTACATTTAATGCTACTAAGACAAAGCTCTGTTTCAAAAATGGATGGTTACATTTAATGCTACTAAGACAAAGCTCTGTTTCAAAAATGGATGGTTACATTTAATGCTACTAAGACAAAGCTCTGTTTCAAAAATAGATGGTTACATTTAATGCTACTAAGACAAAGCTCCCTTTCGAAAATCGATGGTTACATTTAATGCTACTAAGACAAAGCTCTGTTTCAAAAATGGATGGTTACATTTAATGCTACTAAGACAAAGCTCCTTTTCAAAAATGTATGGTTACATTTAATGCTACTAAGACAAAGCTCCTTTTCAAAAATGTATGGTTACATTTAATGCTACTAAGACAAAGCTCCTTTTCAAAAATGTATGGTTACATTTAATGCTACTAAGACAAAGCTCCTTTTCAAAAATGTATGGTTACATTTAATGCTACTAAGACAAAGTTTCTTTTCAAAAATGTATGGTTACATTTAATGCTACTAAGACAAAGCTCCCTTTCGAAAATGGATGGTTACATTTAATGCTACTAAGACAAAGCTCTGTTTCAAAAATGGATGGTTACATTTAATGCTACTAAGACAAAGCTCTTTTTCAAAAATGGATGGTTACATTTAATGCTACTAAGACAAAGCTCCGTTTCAAAAATGGATGGTTACATTTAATGCTACTAAGACAAAGCTCTGTTTCAAAAATAGACGGTTACATTTAATGCTACTAAGACAAAGCTCCTTTTCAAAAATGTATGGTTACATTTAATGCTACTAAGACAAAGTTTCTTTTCAAAAATGTATGGTTACATTTAATGCTACTAAGACAAAGCTCCTTTTCAAAAATGTATGGTTACATTTAATGCTACTAAGACAAAGCTCCTTTTCAAAAAAGTATGGTTACATTTAATGCTACTAAGACAAAGCTCCTTTTCCAAAATGTATGGTTACATTTAATGCTACTAACACAACGCTTCTTTTAAAAAATAAATGATTGCATGTAATGCTACTAAGACAAAGCTCGTCTATTTTCACAATTATAAGCCCTCACCCCAACTTTAATGGTGAGGTGTTAAATAAATAAATATCAGTTCTTTTCGTACGCGTGAGAGACAGAAGAAAGACAGACGGACAGACAAAGAGACGGATAGCCAGCCTCGCTACATCTAGTTACATTTTGAGCAATTAAGAAAAGACGATCAAGAACCTTGGTTCGACGATGAAACAGATGTATAATGGTATATACACGCATCGGTAAGTGGAAATATAACACGAGTTGAATGATGTGGACAATCATTAATCGCGCTTTTCCTTTGTCTCAAAAGAAAGACGGGTCAGTATACTTCTATATATTTGTAAAAAATACAACGTTTTACAATTTGGGAGGCGTTTTTTTAGTATTCTCGGTGGCGTGGGGTTCAAACTAGCTTTTACCTGACATCACTAGCAAATGTTTTATATAAATAAATGTTGGTAGATTGGTGTGAAAACTAATGGAAGATATTTTACATATTTAACAATGTTTGGACATTTTGTGTAATTTTAGCCACATGGTGGATACTCCAAAGATTACTCGAAAAATCTTAGACACGATCATACAACTTTTTTCTCGTCTGACCATGTAGATCGATATTTTTAAATATTTCCTCGTATCTTCCATAACATTCGGCTAATTTTTTCGGTTGAGTTTATTACAGAATTACGAGAAAAAAGAATTAGAGTCAGTTTGGTTAATTGCTCTCAATAATTTTTCTGGGAGCCTTGAAAAATCTTTTCTTGTTCGAAGTTTTCTCGATGCTGTTTTTGTATAAGCCCGTATATTGACTCTGTTGGTTTACTTGTTGGTTTAAGAATTCCAAATATATATTTTAATTCCTCTATTTGTTTTTTCTAACAAGTTATGTTGCTCTTGTTTGGGGCGAAAAGACAAGTTGAGGGATCTAAATTGTGCTGGGTTGAAGAACTTTAGAGTTTTCTGTGTGCTTTTTCTTTCTTAGCGGGACGGCGGGAGAGGAGGCCTATTTGGATAAACTTTCCATTTGTTTTTTTTTTACATCATTGTCTTCAATCGGTCGCTGATTTCCATCTAATTTGAACCTCAATTTTCTTATATAGAGAATTTTAACTCAAATCATTTATTCTGATTGGCTAATCAGCCTCAGATCGTTTCGTATTATATTTTTTACTATTTTCTGATTGGCCAGCCATTTAGAATAAATCGTCGTTTTATAAAATAAATGTATATACTTATTTAATAAGGCTGTTTGCAATGCGAAAAAAGGAAGGGTGAAGAGATTAACATAAACAAATAATTGGAACCAATATATATGATATTTTTCTCCGAAATATTTCAAGTACTAGTTCGATAAAGCTTTCACTTACTGTTAACAGTGTACGGGACGGTAGAAAAACTTTTGATATTTCGGTTTATAAAAATAAAATATTCTTTTTTCTTTATCTTTTTACACTCTAGTTACCGAAAGATAACAAATACGTCCTCACCCTTATTTGCATAATAATAAATTCTTTGAAAAGCAGCAAGACGCCGGATTCGGAATCTCTTTCAAAATGTAGAAACGATCCGTTCAACTCTATGGTAAGTTTTCTTGCGTCGTATTAAAAAAATCTCTCTGCTCACTTAATTTTAGTAGCATAGAACACACATGAGAAAGAGATGGCACGCCTAATTTCACAAACGAAATAAAATGTATTACTATTGATTACTATCGGTACAATTGGGAGAACGAAGAGGAGGGAGGGGTCCCAAAGGCCGGTAGCACGAGGAAAGAAGCTATTAAAGTAGAAGGCTCTCCGGCATCGGGGTACCTCCACAGTGAATTGATGGGATTTAGCTGATTGTCAGGTTGGTCGAGTGTATTTACGCCAAGGGGGTACCAGAGGAGCAAGTTCATCGGAGCACATTCCATTGAAGTACTTGTAAAACAAACACAAGCGATGGGTCAGAGGCTAGAGCTTGGTTGATAATGAAGGACCTATCAGATTAGATAATTTTTGGGGGACTTTGTCTAAGCGGGAGAGACTAGTGGATGGTGCACCAGCCCAGATATGACAACCATACTCCATGCATGGGCGGATGGTGACTTTGTGGAGATATAGGATACTGTCAGGTGTGAGAAGTTTTCTAGCACGGTAGAGGGAGTCTACCTTCTTTGCAACAGCCGATAATCATAATTATTATAAATTTGAGAATACAGCTGCGAGGTGTAAGGGTGAGTAATGTGAGCTATATTTAGTTTAATTTAGATTTATGCGAAGGGCGTAAAACGGTGGTGGAAGCTCTTCGTGAAAATTTAAATATCTCCGATCTTGTGAATTTTTAACAATAGGTGTTAGAGATATATTAATAAATACTAGTGGGACCCGTGTAAATTACACGAAATGATGTTTCCAATACAAATTATCTTGTTCCTAACCTATAAAAGCGGTTTCTTGTCCGTCCGTCAGACTTTTTTCTCGATTTAATCGATCGGCTAATTTTGATTTCGACGACTAAACCTTAATTTGTAAATGCTTTAGATTCAATTAAATTGGGCTCCAATTCATGAGTAGCATACACAGATTCGGAAGGTCGTTGCTTTTGATGTAAGCGTGACGCACGAAATAACACACATAAATATGCGTCTTCCCGGTTGTCCTCTCCCAACCTCCCCCTTTCAATGTAGAAAAAAAATCTGAGTGACGTCAAAAACCGACGTCAAAATCCTAAGTCGCTAACCGTTGCGCCAAGGGAAAAGTACTTGAGAATATTACGAAAATTAGGTTACTTGAATGCTTTGTTAAATCTAGGTGCGGCACGCATGCGCAAAGATTTTGCTGTAAGCGTGACACACGAACACACACGCTATCGTATTAATATATAGATTCTCCAACTTTCAATTTCTTTTGAGTATTTTAAATTTTTTAGGAAGAATTATATGCAGAGAGCATCCCATTTGAAAATGCAAACAATCAGATTTATATTAAATTTGATCCATAGTCATTAGACAGCAATTAATTAAGATTACCTGAATTTTAATTTCTTATTAAGACTCCTTAAGCTTAAAATTTTAGACATTTTCTAAAATCAAACTTATATAACGGATTTCGATCAAAATTGGAATAAAGTTTTTAATTGATTGAAAAAAAAAATTCTTAAAGGACATAAAAGCGGTGCTAAACTGTTTTGGAATTATTTTACCCGCCCTGAGACGGGTATTCTTTTAGATAATTATAATTGTTTTTTTTTTGTTTTTCGTTTTTTTTTTTGAGTGAATGAGAATGTTATTTTCTGCTATTTGAAAATCTCTCTCTGCTCAGTTATTTAATAATTTTAATTGCTCTGAAACTGCATCCCGTATTGATCGAAATTTCGTCTGGTGCTAGACACACGGGTTAAGAAAAGAAAGTTCGCTTTTAACTATGGTAGAGAGACGATTTCTTGCTGCGCATGGCTTACGAAAAGGAACCAGAAATTGGAGCTCAGTCGGGTACTTTCCATGGTAATAAAAATAAGAGTAGATAAAGACTGACAATGTCTCTTCTGTGAAAACGATGCTGTACAGAATAGAAAAAATCAAACCCCACTACTAGTTTGCGAATTCTGATTTTGTATTCCGGCACCTCCTCTGCTGTAAACACCTCTCTCTGTTACTTTCACGAATACATTTAATCGCAGACAAACTGCAGTCTGTAGGTAACATGCGACCAATGAGGATTTCTGAATGGCCCGTTTTATTTCACAATCAAAATTTAAAAAATTATTATAATTACTTGTTTTGTTTCGTTCTGTAACAGCCTTCTTATTCTCCAGATCTTAATCCGTGTGACATTTTAAATAGAACTATTTAGAAAAAAAAAAGATTATATTTCTAAAACGTTCATAAAAAATAGTCTTAAAAATTATATCACACACATGGCGGCCATTGTTGTAACATATTTCTGGAAAGCATTCACGTCTACTTGTGTTCGTCTCCGTTGTAACAATGTCGATCGTTTTCTTTCTAGTCTTCAAAAGTTTATGGACGATGTAGGAAAAGCTAAACGCAACAAGGACTCAAATCTGATGGCCTTGTTTTCAAATGTTATCCGAAAGTATTTACTAATAACTACAACAGCCGATATAGAAATATAAAAGTATTTTTATAATTGTAAATGCAGAATGCGATAGGTAGTTTCAAGTTGGATAACTGGTTTGTAATGTATACGGGGACCGGCTCGGCTTCAATCATAAAGTTTTTATACTTAACAATTTCTTAACCCTTTATGTCACTTCCATAAAACACATGAAAAGCCCACACATGTGATGTTGTTAGTCTCAGTCTCTTCTATAGATATTATTATGGCATGTGTTCTTCAGAATCGTCTGATTTATCCCATGCTTCCTTTGTTCAAACTTGTTTGACTTGTTTGTCTAGTGCTCGTCATCAATTCGATGTTCTCATACTTCGTTGTAATACATCATCCTATTCCATTGGATTGTTTCTAAGGACTGCAGACTTCCTACTGACTGTTTTCCTCCTAGGTATGACATTAGTGTTTTCAAGACTAAGGTCAATCGGCATATCCTGTTTTTTGGCGTTAATAATTTGTTGGTGTTATTAGCTCCTTTCATTGTCTGAAGCGAGTTCCATAAGAAAAATCTCGTGACCTTGTTTTCTAATATCATCCGAAAGTAGTTGATAATAATTCGAACGGTTACATACAAAATATAAAATGGTGTATTACTGTAAATGAACAATATAATATTTCGATAACTGGCTTGTAATGTATACGGGTTTCGACCCGACGACCAGTGAAGAAAAACAAGGTATGATTTAGGGTTATGATGATTGAACGGTTAATTACTAAAGACTGTATCATGAGAAATTGAAAACGTAAGGACCGGAGAGTCAATCGTAATCCCCTGGCTATATGACATAAAGTTTGATGTGTATTTCATTGATATTTTAATTTTGAAACTAAAAAAAAATCATTTTTCTTTCTAGTCGAATATCGTTGGAATTTTACGAACTTCCCATTCACCATTTCCCAACCGTTGCTACCCAGCCTTCGAAGTTGCGACAATACATGAAGGATTTGATGATTCAGTTGCAACCACAATCGCAAGATGGCGACCGGATACAAACCTGACTGTCAGACATGCCTTCTTCCCTAACAGAAAGTATGGACTCGGCAATGCCATCATCAAAGTCTCTACAGTTCCGGTAAGTTTAATCATAATTTATGGCTAGAGACACCATTTAAAATAGTTATATATTTTCTACAATAAAGAAATAAATTGCGGCTGTACAACCATGAATATAAACAATATATACATTTGTATATACAACGGATAAACTCGTTGACGATATACTCGTATTAATAACCCTATATTTTCAAACAAACACACACATATACATACATATACATACATACAAACATACATGCATATATATACATATACATACATACATATATATATATATACATACATACATACATACATACACACACACACACACACACACATATATATATATATATATATATATATATATATATATATATATATATATATATATATTTAAGCAGTCTTTGTTAAACAACACGGAATTTTCGCGTTTGAACAGTTTTTTTGTGAGGTTTTCGAACCATTGAGCAATCGTTCATGTTTCGGGTGGTAGTAAAAATAATAAAAATAATAAATAAATAACAATAATAATAAAAAATAAACTAAATCAATAAGTGAATAATAAAACCAAATAAACAAACAAACATATAGAATAAAATATAATATAACAAGACAAAAATAAACATACAATAATAATCACCTCAACCACACCCACTCTCTTTTCCTTCATTCACCCTTCAATATATATATAAGAACAATAACTCAAGTCTTCTCATTTATAATAAAAAAAAACTTACGAACAATCGGCGAAATACTATATAAATTACCACCCGAAACCCGAAAGATTGCTCGACGATTCAAAAACCGCACAAAAAGCTATACAAATGTGAAAATTACATATTGTTTAACAAAGTCGTCTTAAATAATAACTTGCTGCATATATATATATATATATATATATATATATATATATATATATATATATAGAAGCAGTTAGAAAAGTAAAACAAAGATTGTGGGGGAAAAAACAAGGCGAAAAGCTGCCCGAATGCAAGCATATTTTATAATTTTCAGCCCAGGAAGACTTTTTAATATGGCTAATATTTCCCACCTACCGAATTACTGAGCCTTGTTGCATCTACGAACGAATCCTCTATTGGACTTTTTACCCTCTGGATTCTATCTATTTTGGCCGCACCTGAAGACGGTAGTTTCTGGAGTTTAACTTTGAAACCTCTCAATTTATTTCTCGTGCCTTCTAACGACCTACCTACAAACCACTTTCTCCGCTGGACTTTTTGACACCGGATTTTTTACAATCAGACACTTGCTTGCATTCAGGCAGCTTTTTGCCTTGTTTTTTCCCACAATCTTTGTTTTACTTTTTCAGATTTTAAATCTTGGCTTTTCACCAACTTATCTATCCCAGCAATTTCCTCTGATTATAAGATTTTGATCTTTGAAAAGCCTGGCTTAAGTAAAAAAATTAATTAAATAAATTGCTTTTTTGCGGAATATACCTTGCATTGAGCAACTGAATTGAAAAAAGATCTGCCTCCATCACTTTTCTAATTCCTTTTCATCCTTCTATCTATCTATCTGCTCTCTCCGGTATATTGAGCTGTATACTTTTCACAATAGGTATTACCTTTCCTAAAAGTTCGCTTTTAGTTCTCTACTTTATATATATATATATATATATATATATATATATATATATATATATATATATATATATATATATGTATATATATATATATATATATATATATTTATTAGTGGTTGTGTAGCTAAATATATGACCGACGGATTTGGCATAATGCTAAGAATGTTCGCTAATCATCTTGGAGACCAGTCATCTGGGAGAGCATGGTTCTATCCTCGCTAAAGTCATACAAAAGACATAAAAGATGGTAGTTGATTCCCACTTACTAAACACTCAGCAGTATAAATTGAGGATCAAGGGTAAGTGGGGTAATCGTGGTAAGGGAGTGACGCCCTCTCCTATACTTTGCTGTAGCAGTTATCACTTTACTTTACTTCAGTCAAACTCAAAGGTTTAATCTCGAACAATTATGAACTGAAATAGTTTCCAACAACAACAAGGTCTCGTATCAAGCAAAATTGGTCTTAATTTTAAAAAATAACAGCTGATTTTTATAGCTGCAAAATCAGATAATTACAAAATCTCAATCTTATAGACAAAATGAATCTTCAGATTTGCAGAAAAAATTGTAATTAGTTAATTTAAAAAAAGTTAAATCTACTTTTGCATGATAGGAGATTGTGTTATGTATATATATATATATATATATATATTGTTAAAGTGAATAATTTTGGTAAGAAATCCAAATATGAGAGCTATATGTGGAAAACAGATCAAGAATAAAATATAGAAAGGAAAATTCAGATACACATCGTAGTTGTCAGCACTATAATTTATTTCGACCCCCTGGCTTCTTCAAAATGCTAACGGGACAACTACATATTTCCAATATATTTCCAATATGTAGTTGTCCCGTTTGCATTTTGAAGAAGCCAGGAGGTCGAAATAAATTATAGTGCCGACAACTACGATGTGTATGTGAATTTTTCTTTCTATATTTTATATATATATATATATATATATGGTAAAATGAAAAAGGAAAACCAAAAAAATGGATGTGTTTTATGTGTACATCAACGTTTCGTCTTTATTTATAAGACTTCATCAGGATGATAATATAGAGAAAAATGTCATGCAAGTACAAATACATGTAGGGTTGACATATTGGGAGGAAAAAAATAAAATAAAATAATGGCCACTACTGGGTGGACGTCCGTACTTGGTGAAGAATAAAAATGAATGTTGAAGAAAATGAGTGGGGAAGAAGTGGAAATATGGGGGTGAGCAAGGACTACTGTGGCTGGTAGTAAGAGAAAGAGGTGGGGGATGAGCAGGGATAACGTAGTCCATGGATTACTTTTATGTACGTATAAAATAAATAAAAATATATATATCAACGAAAAAAACGTCCTATGAAGTTATGGGCGACCAATAATGCAATTTTCTGCATCTTAATCACTTCCACCCGCCCGTTTCATTGATTAAAAAAGGTTTCCTGTAAAATTTATCCTACGATTTTAGTGTAATTATCTTTACGTACTTGGTTTATAGAATATTACCGTTAAGCATTTAAAATTGCGCGTGCGTATTGATTAATCAGGGAAGAATAGTAATAATATCCTTGATTTGAAACCATAAATGAAAACTGAATTGCATATTGTTCTAAACTATGGTGTTTTATTAGTTCCAGAATAGTGATTTTCTGTTAAATAAAAGATTGAAAGTTAAATTTTTATTATTATTAATTGTTATAAAGTTAATAAAGTTTGTGACATGTAAATAAAAACGCTTAAAAGTTATCTTTAATGAGACTTTATAGCGTCTCATTATCTTTCTTTCTTTGAGTTAAAAAGCGTAACATTTTTTTTATTAATTGTTATAAAGTTTATAAAGTTTGTGACATGTAAATAAAAACGGCCATTTACAAAAACATTCACATTTTATTTCAAGCAGCGATAAAAAAATAAGTTATCTCCCTTGCCAAAATTACAGTGGATTCGGAATAGCGGCGTCTAACAAAAATAGAGTTGTCTCCCTCAGATCGTTTACGCCAGTATTTCAGCATCAAATTAATTGAAAAGGCGATAACCATATTACTTTGGAACCGTTGATCCGGTCAAAGCAATGAGAGATTTTTCCCCACAAAATATAAATAATAATGCAATAGGCGTACGTTTACTAGCTAGTTAGTGCGACAAAGTAGACTTTGGGCGTTACTTGTAATAATAAATGAAACTGGAATCGTTAAATGTAAATATTTCGTCGCTTCTGAATAAATCGTAACCGATCTGAGGGAGATACCTCTAAATTTCTTAAATGCCGCTATTTCGAATTCGTGTACAATTTGCCATGAAATGAGATAACTTTTTTATCGCTGCAAAAAAAAATGTTACATTCTTTAATACAAGAAAGAAAATGCGAGAGTAATTTTTAATAAAGTCTCCGTTTTTAAATGTCACAAGGATTACTTTTAACCGCTTTTATTTACATGTCACAAACTTTATAACAATTAATTTTAAAAATGTTACGGTTTTTAACACAAAGAAAGAAAATGCGACTATTTTTGTAAATGTCACAAACTTTATAACAATTATGAGATGTTTTTTGTGACATAGAAATAATCGCGTTTAAAAGTTATCTTTGTGGCATTTACATGCCACAAGGATAACTTTTAACACAGACTATTAAACGCAGACTATTAAAAAAAAGTTATCTCATTTCATGCCAAACTGTCAACGAATTCGGAATAGCGGCGTTTAAGAAATTTAGAGTTATCTCCCTCATATCGATTACTGTTTATTTAAAAATCGCTGTAAATGTAAGGGGAGATAACTCTGTCTAATCTAAGATTCGTTGCTACAGGGCCGAATGAAGTGATATTTACCTGCATCCAAAAATGTAAGTAGTTATGTAATGGAAGAGTAATCTAAACACTTATGAAATATCCGGGAATCAGTTATGTAATTCGTTCAGTCCGCGATTATACGCCTGTTTGTTTACGTGTAAAAGTAAGAAACTATAACTAACTCTACCCCTAACCTGTTTTTTTAATATAATTAACCCCAAACAAGGCAGGCCGCCACTGTAGACGTAAAGGACTACTGAGAAAAAGGGTGAGAGTTTTTCTGGGGAGTCAACCTAAATTGGGAGCTGCGCAGCGAGATGCCTGTTTACATTAGTTTTAAATTTCTGCATGTCAGTACCGTCGGGGAAACAAGAGGGCAGGGTGGGAGTTCCAGGGGCCAGCAGCACGAGGAAAGAAGCTATTCGAGTAGAAAGCTCTTCAGCATTTGAGGACCTCCACAGTGAATGGGTGGGATTATATGATTGTCGAGTTGGTCTAGTGAATTTACGTCGAGGGGGCACCAGAGTAGTCAGTTCATCGGAGCATAATCCATTAAAGTATTGTAAAACCAGCACAAGGATGCTACATTGCGACGATAGGACAGGGACTGGAGCTTGGTTGACAGTGAGGGACCTATTAGGTTGGCGACTCTTTTTTGGACCTTGTCAAGGAGGGAGAGACTAGTAGATGATGCACCAGCCCACATGTGGCAACAATACTCCATGCATGGGCGGATGGTGGCTTTGTAGAGATACAGGATAATGTCAGGTGTGAGGAGTTTAATAGCACAGTAGAGGGAGCCACCTTCTTTGCAGCAGCCTTGGCAATGTCTTCAATGTATTTGCTAAACGTGTTCGTAATTGTAGTTGCTGAAAACGATCTTTACTTCCTACTGTTCGACAAGCGAAAGTTATTTGTAGACAAATTTCTGGTAAAACACACCAAAAGGCAAAAGAAGTACTAGTCTCTATTTGAACGAACGCTTCATGCTGTAACGGACGGACAAGGTAGTCGCTTCGAACGGATCCACGACACTTAATAAAATGCCAGTGATCTTAAACTCTACAAAACAAGACATACCCACCCACCCGACAATCGGAACCGTAGCAGCGTGAACTCTTGCTTGTTACGATGTTGACCTTTGTTTCGGGTTACAAAAAAGGTTAAGACTCACGCTAATAATTTAATGTATTAATAAATGTTAGAAAACAGAGAAAAACACATGAATGTTGAATGAAAAACGAAAGCATTGTTTAACGAATACAATATTACAATATATTTTATGTGAGTAATTGTTCATTCGAAATGTTCAGTTTTAATAGAAAGTGCAATTAAAAACGGTACGAACAATAAAATGTATGTACTGTGCTTGTTTTTATGAATGTGTATATGCGTGCGAAAGTGTAGGCATTGAGAAATGAATAGTAGCTTCCCAAGCCCCAAGACGGCGAGGGAGGCAGCAACGTAATGCTCCTGTTATCTGTGTGCTGATTTTTCTCAAATGTTTTTCTCACCTGAAATAATGCCATATCGGCTTCAGATGTATGATGTTAAAAAAGGATTTTAATCGCACGAAACAATTTGACGAGCGGTGGACAGCGTAGTAAACAGGCCACGTGACCATTCTGTTTGCTCTTTTGCTAAATATAGCTCTAAGAGCCGGTTTTGTATGGAAAATGTAATTTCTTTTTTAGATATGATTTTGGGGCGTGGTTTGTGTTGTTTTCGCTGGGTCGATTAACATCATAGGATTGGAATACATTGCGATCCTCTAGAATATTCATAGCACGCCCTTTGTACACGGAGGAAACCACCAGACGATTTAGATATTTTGATGGGTCCACACAAGTCCTTGTACTCTTGCCTCGTAATTTCTGACCAATAAACCAGGAGACTGCGAGCCCGTCACCCACGAAGTATTTTTCACATCTTTCGACATCGGGTGCACACGATACGCAGGTAGACGAAAGAAGTAGAAGACAAAAACAAAACAAAAACAAAGTTACCACTACGTTGATTACTCAATGGAGATGTTGACAGCATAAGGAAAAAGGGCGGTGGTAATCTATGTATCATAACGGGACGAAATAAAACAAAATGTTGTTTTTTTTAAGGGAACGAGAATTTCACGAAGGAGTGCTTTTGGACGTGATCCAAGATGATAATTGCTCAAAACAAAATAGACGAATTCGTCCATTTTGTTTTGAGCAATTATCGTCTTATTATCAGCGGAATCAAGGCACTAAATTCAGCTTCGCCTCATCTATAATTATTATATTAAGTTATGAATATTATTAGAAAAGTTAGAAAATTACATGAAAAAGTGTCGACAGATAACTCACAGATAGCAAATTTTCCATCAAGATTTTTAAATAGGCGAATTTATTGCGATATATCTGAGATTTTGTTTTTAAGTTTCCTGTTGCCATTTGGGGGTGAGCATGTCGATAAGTAAAGGGGGTAAATACATTTGCGTTCATTTTATTTATTATAATTTTTATGTACGATCCGATATGGACTTTTTTGAAAAGGAGGTATTAATTTCGAAACATTAGAAAATCTTGAGTACCGTATAACACATGTTTGATATTTAATCAATCGTATCTATACACAACGCACAACGCACAACGCAACATTCTTTTACTTATTTTTGTGTTGAAATCTTTTTTATTTTGCAGTGGTTGCCTTACACTATGAGATTAACACCTGAGAATAATTCCGGGTTTGAAGGATTCTCGGTGAATATTTTAGACGAATTGAGTCACCAGATGAATTTCAGGTAAACGTGTTTTGCATTCGAGGATATTTTATGAACGAATTTATTTCTTTTACATTTGTCTCAGGACAGAAGGGATTTCATTTCAAAGACAGGCTTTTACATATCTGAAGAAGCTATGCTTTGTACAGAAACATCATACTATTGAATGAACATTATTTCATATGATGGGATTTGCTCGTCATTATTTCTATCATGCTAGCTTTCTTTTTTCTTCTAAAATAATTATTTCCCTTTGTCCATTGAAACAATGAATTACCTATTCTAAAATAGTCTGATCTGATGGGCCAAGATAATTCTTTTTCACCAATCAGCAAGCACTTAATGTTGGCGAGATGACGGTGAAAGACGTTCTCTCGCTTTCTTTTAAATGCTGACTTCCTCTCCAGACGCTAAAAGAAACCTTTCCTCCCTTCAATTAAATCCGACGCATCAAGGAAGCCGCCCTGTTCAAACGTTAAAGGGGCCCCATTTAACAATAAGTGTGTTTTTTAATTAAGCCTCAAACACACTTAGTTTTGTAAATACATTCCTTTGTCATCATAATTTATCAACTTGTCTCATGTACCTTCTTCTCTACGCGTTATTCCAACATTTTTCCAATGTTTAACAAATAACAACCAAATCATTCTCTTACTTTCCCTTTTTTACTAAAATAATTATTTTTCTTTTATTCATGAATTACCGTCGTTGCATTCTAAAATAGCTCGATCTGATGGGCCAACACTATTCTCCTTGACCAGCTAGTGGAAACTTAATTTTGACGTAATAAAAGTGTGTCCTCTTTTTGAATGTGCTCTCTATTCTTTCAACACCCTAAGCAACCTTCTCTTATTTTAAATTGACATTTATTTGATTCGGACGCATTCAGGGAGCTGTCTTGTTCTAGACATTAAAGGGAGAAATTTTCTCAAGGGTAGAATCTAGTCACACCGCAAACACAGTCTTGTAAAGACCTTTCTTCTATCATAATTTATTATGTATATTATCATTTGTCATTTATTAAAAAGTGTATTCTTATGTAAAATTTACCGGGTAAGACAATAGAAATGTTTCTGAATCTCTAAGTCAATTCTTAACGGGGCTATTAGAGTACAACACCCTTAAAACTTAAAATATATCCTATTTTTATGAAATTTACATCATATGTATAACATTTTCTGGAGAAGACAATGGAAGTGATCATGAATATTTAAGTGCTCTCCTATGACATAACGATGGGAAGGTCAGCCATTACTTGATTAACCAAATGATCATCCGTATACGAGACGTGACTCAGAAGTTCACTTCTTCTCATTTTCATCCTCGAAGCGACAACATCGTTGAATACTGCTCAACAAGTCTTGTGACATTACGATAGAAAGGTCAACCATTACTTGGTTTAGCCACGTGGTCACCTATATACAAGTCGTAGCTCAGAAGTAAACTTCGTATTTGTTTAATAACCGAAGCCACATCACCATTCATCACGCTCCTATTTTGTCCAGACAACTTATGTAATATGACGACACGGAGGTCAACCATTACTTGATTTAGCCACGTGGTCACCTATATACAAGTCGTAGCTCAGAAGTCAACTTCGTATTTGTTTAATAACCGAAGCCACATCAGCATTCATCACGCTCCTATTTTGTCCAGACAACTTATGTAATATGACGACACGGAGGTCAACCATTACTTGGTTTAGCCACGTGGTCACCCATATACATGTCGTAGCTCAGAAGTCAACTTCGTATTTGTTTAATAACCGAAGCCACATCACCATTCATCACGCTCCTATTTTGTCCAGACAACTTATGTAATATGACGACACGGAGGTCAACCATTACTTGGTTTAGCCACGTGGTCACCCATATACATGTCGTAGCTCAGAAGTCAACTTCGTATTTGTTTAATAACCGAAGCCACATCATCATTCATCACGCTCCTATTTTGTCCAGACAACTTATGTAATATGACGACACGGAGGTCAACCATTACTTGGTTTAGCCACGTGGTCACCCATATACATGTCGTAGCTCAGAAGTCAACTTCGTATTTGTTTAATAACCGAAGCCACATCACCATTCATCACGCTCCTATTTTGTCCAGACAACTTATGTAATATGACGACACGGAGGTCAACCATTACTTGATTTAGCCACGTGGTCACCTATATACAAGTCGTAGCTCAGAAGTCAACTTCGTATTTGTTTAATAACCGAAGCCACATCATCATTCATCACGCTCCTATTTTGTCCAGACAACTTATGTAATATGACGACACGGAGGTCAACCATTACTTGGTTTAGCCACGTGGTCACCCATATACATGTCGTAGCTCAGAAGTCAACTTCGTATTTGTTTAATAACCGAAGCCACATCACCATTCATCACGCTCCTATTTTGTCCAGACAACTTATGTAATATGACGACACGGAGGTCAACCATTACTTGATTTAGCCACGTGGTCACCCATATACATGTCGTAGCTCAGAAGTCAACTTCATATTTGTTTAATAACCGAAGCCACATCACCATTCATCACGCTCCTATTTTGTCCAGACAACTTATGTAATATGACGACACGGAGGTCAACCATTACTTGATTTAGCCACGTGGTCACCTATATACAAGTCGTAGCTCAGAAGTCAACTTCGTATTTGTTTAATAACCGAAGCCACATCATCATTCATCAGGCTCCTATTTTGTCCAGACAACTTATGTAATATGACGACACGGATGTCAACCATTACTTGATTTAGCCACGTGGTCACCCATATACATGTCGTAGCTCAGAAGTCAACTTCGTATTTGTTTAATAACCGAAGCCACATCATCATTCATCACGCTCCTATTTTGTCCAGACAACTTATGTAATATGACGACACGGATGTCAACCATTACTTGATTTAGCCACGTGGTCACCCATATACATGTCGTAGCTCAGAAGTCAACTTCGTATTTGTTTAATAACCGAAGCCACATCATCATTCATCACGCTCCTATTTTTTCCAGACAACTTATGTAATATGACGACACGGAGGTCAACCATTACTTGATTTAGCCACGTGGTCACCTATATACAAGTCGTAGCTCAGAATTCAACTTCGTATTTGTTTAATAACCGAAGCCACATCATCATTCATCACGCTCCTATTTTGTCCAGACAACTTATGTAATATGACGACACGGAGGTCAACCATTACTTGATTTAGCCACGTGGTCACCTATATACAAGTCGTAGCTCAGAAGTCAACTTCGTATTTGTTTAATAACCGAAGCCACATCACCATTCATCACGCTCCTATTTTGTCCAGACAACTTATGTAATATGACGACACGGAGGTCAACCATTACTTGATTTAGCCACGTGGTCACCTATATACAAGTCGTAGCTCAGAAGTCAACTTCGTATTTGTTTAATAACCGAAGCCACATCATCATTCATCACGCTCCTATTTTGTCCAGACAACTTATGTAATATGACGACACGGAGGTCAACCATTACTTGGTTTAGCCACGTGGTCACCCATATACATGTCGTAGCTCAGAAGTCAACTTCGTATTTGTTTAATAACCGAAGCCACATCACCATTCATCACGCTCCTATTTTGTCCAGACAACTTATGTAATATGACGACACGGAGGTCAACCATTACTTGATTTAGCCACGTGGTCACCTATATACAAGTAGTAGCTCAGAAGTCAACTTCGTATTTGTTTAATAACCGAAGCCACATCACCATTCATCACGCTCCTATTTTGTCCAGACAACTTATGTAATATGACGACACGGAGGTCAACCATTACTTGATTTAGCCACGTGGTCACCTATATACAAGTCGTAGCTCAGAAGTCAACTTCGTATTTCTTTAATAACCGAAGCCACATCACCATTCATCACGCTCCTATTTTGTCCAGACAACTTATGTAATATGACGACACGGAGGTCAACCATTACTTGATTTAGCCACGTGGTCACCTATATACAAGTCGTAGCTCAGAAGTCAACTTCGTATTTGTTTAATAACCGAAGCCACATCATCATTCATCACGCTCCTATTTTGTCCAGACAACTTATGTAATATGACGACACGGAGGTCAACCATTACTTGGTTTAGCCACGTGGTCACCCATATACATGTCGTAGCTCAGAAGTCAACTTCGTATTTGTTTAATAACCGAAGCCACATCATCATTCATCACGCTCCTATTTTGTCCAGACAACTTATGTAATATGACGACACGGAGGTCAACCATTACTTGATTTAGCCACGTGGTCACCTATATACAAGTCGTAGCTCAGAAGTCAACTTCGTATTTGTTTAATAACCGAAGCCACATCATCATTCATCACGCTCCTATTTTGTCCAGACAACTTATGTAATATGACGACACGGAGGTCAACCATTACTTGATTTAGTCACGTGGTCACCTATATACAAGTCGTAGCTCAGAAGTCAACTTCGTATTTGTTTAATAACCGAAGCCACATCACCATTCATCACGCTCCTATTTTGTCCAGACAACTTATGTAATATGACGACACGGAGGTCAACCATTACTTGATTTAGCCACGTGGTCACCTATATACAAGTCGTAGCTCAGAAGTCAACTTCGTATTTGTTTAATAACCGAAGCCACATCATCATTCATCACGCTCCTATTTTGTCCAAACAACTTATGTAATATGACGACACGGAGGTCAACCATTACTTGGTTTAGCCACGTGGTCACCCATATACATGTCGTAGCTCAGAAGTCAACTTCGTATTTGTTTAATAACCGAAGCCACATCACCATTCATCACGCTCCTATTTTGTCCAGACAACTTATGTAATATGACGACACGGAGGTCAACCATTACTTGATTTAGCCACGTGGTCACCTATATACAAGTCGTAGCTCAGAAGTCAACTTCGTATTTGTTTAATAACCGAAGCCACATCATCATTCATCACGCTCCTATTTTGTCCAGACAACTTATGTAATATGACGACACGGAGGTCAACCATTACTTGATTTAGCCACGTGGTCACCTATATACAAGTCGTAGCTCAGAAGTCAACTTCGTATTTGTTTAATAACCGAAGCCACATCACCATTCATCACGCTCCTATTTTGTCCAGACAACTTATGTAATATGACGACACGGAGGTCAACCATTACTTGATTTAACCACGTGGTCACCTATATACAAGTCGTAGCTCAGAAGTCAACTTCGTATTTGTTTAATAACCGAAGCCACATCATCATTCATCACGCTCCTATTTTGTCCAGACAACTTATGTAATATGACGACACGGAGGTCAACCATTACTTGGTTTAGCCACGTGGTCACCCATATACATGTCGTAGCTCAGAAGTCAACTTCGTATTTGTTTAATAACCGAAGCCACATCACCATTCATCACGCTCCTATTTTGTCCAGACAACTTATGTAATATGACGACACGGAGGTCAACCATTACTTGATTTAGCCACGTGGTCACCTATATACAAGTCGTAGCTCAGAAGTCAACTTCGTATTTGTTTAATAACCGAAGCCACATCATCATTCATCACGCTCCTATTTTGTCCAGACAACTTATGTAATATGACGACACGGATGTCAACCATTACTTGATTTAGCCACGTGGTCATCCATATACATGTCGTAGCTCAGAAGTCAACTTCGTATTTGTTTAATAACCGAAGCCACATCATCATTCATCACGCTCCTATTTTGTCCAGACAACTTATGTAATATGACGACACGGAGGTCAACCATTACTTGATTTAGCCACGTGGTCACCTATATACAAGTCGTAGCTCAGAAGTCAACTTCGTATTTGTTTAATAACCGAAGCCACATCATCATTCATCACGCTCCTATTTTGTCCAGACAACTTATGTAATATGACGACACGGATGTCAACCATTACTTGATTTAGCCACGTGGTCATCCATATACATGTCGTAGCTAAGAAGTCAACTTCGTATTTGTTTAATAACCGAAGCCACATCATCATTCATCACGCTCCTATTTTGTCCAGACAACTTATGTAATATGACGACACGGAGGTCAACCATTACTTGATTTAGCCACGTGGTCACCTATATACAAGTCGTAGCTCAGAAGTCAACTTCGTATTTGTTTAATAACCGAAGCCACATCATCATTCATCACGCTCCTATTTTGTCCAGACAACTTATGTAATATGACGACACGGATGTCAACCATTACTTGATTTAGCCACGTGGTCATCCATATACATGTCGTAGCTCAGAAGTCAACTTCGTATTTGTTTAATAACCGAAGCCACATCATCATTCATCACGCTCCTATTTTGTCCAGACAACTTATGTAATATGACGACACGGAGGTCAACCATTACTTGATTTAGCCACGTGGTCACCTATATACAAGTCGTAGCTCAGAAGTCAACTTCGTATTTGTTTAATAACCGAAGCCACATCATCATTCATCACGCTCCTATTTTGTCCAGACAACTTATGTAATATGACGACACGGATGTCAACCATTACTTGATTTAGCCACGTGGTCATCCATATACAAGTCGTAGCTCAGAAGTCAACTTCGTATTTGTTTAATAACCGAAGCCACATCACCATTCATCACGCTCCTATTTTGTCCAGACAACTTATGTAATATGACGACACGGAGGTCAACCATTACTTGATTTAGCCACGTGGTCACCTATATACAAGTCGTAGCTCAGAAGTCAACTTCGTATTTGTTTAATAACCGAAGCCACATCATCATTCATCACGCTCCTATTTTGTCCAGACAACTTATGTAATATGACGACACGGAGGTCAACCATTACTTGGTTTAGCCACGTGGTCACCCATATACATGTCGTAGCTCAGAAGTCAACTTCGTATTTGTTTAATAACCGAAGCCACATCACCATTCATCACGCTCCTATTTTGTCCAGACAACTTATGTAATATGACGACACGGAGGTCAACCATTACTTGATTTAGCCACGTGGTCACCTATATACAAGTAGTAGCTCAGAAGTCAACTTCGTATTTGTTTAATAACCGAAGCCACATCACCATTCATCACGCTCCTATTTTGTCCAGACAACTTATGTAATATGACGACACGGAGGTCAACCATTACTTGATTTAGCCACGTGGTCACCTATATACAAGTCGTAGCTCAGAAGTCAACTTCGTATTTCTTTAATAACCGAAGCCACATCACCATTCATCACGCTCCTATTTTGTCCAGACAACTTATGTAATATGACGACACGGAGGTCAACCATTACTTGATTTAGCCACGTGGTCACCTATATACAAGTCGTAGCTCAGAAGTCAACTTCGTATTTGTTTAATAACCGAAGCCACATCATCATTCATCACGCTCCTATTTTGTCCAGACAACTTATGTAATATGACGACACGGAGGTCAACCATTACTTGGTTTAGCCACGTGGTCACCCATATACATGTCGTAGCTCAGAAGTCAACTTCGTATTTGTTTAATAACCGAAGCCACATCATCATTCATCACGCTCCTATTTTGTCCAGACAACTTATGTAATATGACGACACGGAGGTCAACCATTACTTGATTTAGCCACGTGGTCACCTATATACAAGTCGTAGCTCAGAAGTCAACTTCGTATTTGTTTAATAACCGAAGCCACATCATCATTCATCACGCTCCTATTTTGTCCAGACAACTTATGTAATATGACGACACGGAGGTCAACCATTACTTGATTTAGTCACGTGGTCACCTATATACAAGTCGTAGCTCAGAAGTCAACTTCGTATTTGTTTAATAACCGAAGCCACATCACCATTCATCACGCTCCTATTTTGTCCAGACAACTTATGTAATATGACGACACGGAGGTCAACCATTACTTGATTTAGCCACGTGGTCACCTATATACAAGTCGTAGCTCAGAAGTCAACTTCGTATTTGTTTAATAACCGAAGCCACATCATCATTCATCACGCTCCTATTTTGTCCAAACAACTTATGTAATATGACGACACGGAGGTCAACCATTACTTGGTTTAGCCACGTGGTCACCCATATACATGTCGTAGCTCAGAAGTCAACTTCGTATTTGTTTAATAACCGAAGCCACATCACCATTCATCACGCTCCTATTTTGTCCAGACAACTTATGTAATATGACGACACGGAGGTCAACCATTACTTGATTTAGCCACGTGGTCACCTATATACAAGTCGTAGCTCAGAAGTCAACTTCGTATTTGTTTAATAACCGAAGCCACATCATCATTCATCACGCTCCTATTTTGTCCAGACAACTTATGTAATATGACGACACGGAGGTCAACCATTACTTGATTTAGCCACGTGGTCACCTATATACAAGTCGTAGCTCAGAAGTCAACTTCGTATTTGTTTAATAACCGAAGCCACATCACCATTCATCACGCTCCTATTTTGTCCAGACAACTTATGTAATATGACGACACGGAGGTCAACCATTACTTGATTTAACCACGTGGTCACCTATATACAAGTCGTAGCTCAGAAGTCAACTTCGTATTTGTTTAATAACCGAAGCCACATCATCATTCATCACGCTCCTATTTTGTCCAGACAACTTATGTAATATGACGACACGGAGGTCAACCATTACTTGGTTTAGCCACGTGGTCACCCATATACATGTCGTAGCTCAGAAGTCAACTTCGTATTTGTTTAATAACCGAAGCCACATCACCATTCATCACGCTCCTATTTTGTCCAGACAACTTATGTAATATGACGACACGGAGGTCAACCATTACTTGATTTAGCCACGTGGTCACCTATATACAAGTCGTAGCTCAGAAGTCAACTTCGTATTTGTTTAATAACCGAAGCCACATCATCATTCATCACGCTCCTATTTTGTCCAGACAACTTATGTAATATGACGACACGGATGTCAACCATTACTTGATTTAGCCACGTGGTCATCCATATACATGTCGTAGCTCAGAAGTCAACTTCGTATTTGTTTAATAACCGAAGCCACATCATCATTCATCACGCTCCTATTTTGTCCAGACAACTTATGTAATATGACGACACGGAGGTCAACCATTACTTGATTTAGCCACGTGGTCACCTATATACAAGTCGTAGCTCAGAAGTCAACTTCGTATTTGTTTAATAACCGAAGCCACATCATCATTCATCACGCTCCTATTTTGTCCAGACAACTTATGTAATATGACGACACGGATGTCAACCATTACTTGATTTAGCCACGTGGTCATCCATATACATGTCGTAGCTCAGAAGTCAACTTCGTATTTGTTTAATAACCGAAGCCACATCATCATTCATCACGCTCCTATTTTGTCCAGACAACTTATGTAATATGACGACACGGAGGTCAACCATTACTTGATTTAGCCACGTGGTCACCTATATACAAGTCGTAGCTCAGAAGTCAACTTCGTATTTGTTTAATAACCGAAGCCACATCATCATTCATCACGCTCCTATTTTGTCCAGACAACTTATGTAATATGACGACACGGATGTCAACCATTACTTGATTTAGCCACGTGGTCATCCATATACATGTCGTAGCTCAGAAGTCAACTTCGTATTTGTTTAATAACCGAAGCCACATCATCATTCATCACGCTCCTATTTTGTCCAGACAACTTATGTAATATGACGACACGGAGGTCAACCATTACTTGATTTAGCCACGTGGTCACCTATATACAAGTCGTAGCTCAGAAGTCAACTTCGTATTTGTTTAATAACCGAAGCCACATCATCATTCATCACGCTCCTATTTTGTCCAGACAACTTATGTAATATGACGACACGGATGTCAACCATTACTTGATTTAGCCACGTGGTCATCCATATACATGTCGTAGCTCAGAAGTCAACTTCGTATTTGTTTAATAACCGAAGCCACATCATCATTCATCACGCTCCTATTTTGTCCAGACAACTTATGTAATATGACGACACGGAGGTCAACCATTACTTGATTTAGCCACGTGGTCACCCATATACAAGTCGTAGCTCAGAAGTCAACTTCGTATTTGTTTAATAACCGAAGCCACATCATCATTCATCACGCTCCTATTTTGTCCAGACAACTTATGTAATATGACGACACGGAGGTCAACCATTACTTGATTTAGCCACGTGGTCACCTATATACAAGTCGTAGCTCAGAAGTCAACTTCGTATTTGTTTAATAACCGAAGCCACATCATCATTCATCACGCTCCTATTTTGTCCAGACAACTTATGTAATATGACGACACGGATGTCAACCATTACTTGATTTAGCCACGTGGTCATCCATATACATGTCGTAGCTCAGAAGTCAACTTCGTATTTGTTTAATAACCGAAGCCACATCATCATTCATCACGCTCCTATTTTGTCCAGACAACTTATGTAATATGACGACACGGAGGTCAACCATTACTTGATTTAGCCACGTGGTCACCTATATACAAGTCGTAGCTCAGAAGTCAACTTCGTATTTGTTTAATAACCGAAGCCACATCATCATTCATCACGCTCCTATTTTGTCCAGACAACTTATGTAATATGACGACACGGAGGTCAACCATTACTTGATTTAGCCACGTGGTCACCTATATACAAGTCGTAGCTCAGAAGTCAACTTCGTATTTGTTTAATAACCGAAGCCACATCACCATTCATCACGCTCCTATTTTGTCCAGACAACTTATGTAATATGACGACACGGAGGTCAACCATTACTTGATTTAGCCACGTGGTCACCTATATACAAGTCGTAGCTCAGAAGTCAACTTCGTATTTGTTTAATAACCGAAGCCACATCACCATTCATCACGCTCCTATTTTGTCCAGACAACTTATGTAATATGACGACACGGAGGTCAACCATTACTTGATTTAGCCACGTGGTCACCTATATACAAGTCGTAGCTCAGAAGTCAACTTCGTATTTGTTTAATAACCGAAGCCACATCATCATTCATCACGCTCCTATTTTGTCCAGACAACTTATGTAATATGACGACACGGAGGTCAACCATTACTTGATTTAGCCACGTGGTCACCTATATACATGTCGTAGCTCAGAAGTCAACTTCGTATTTGTTTAATAACCGAAGCCACATCATCATTCATCACGCTCCTATTTTGTCCAGACAACTTATGTAATATGACGACACGGATGTCAACCATTACTTGATTTAGCCACGTGGTCATCCATATACATGTCGTAGCTCAGAAGTCAACTTCGTATTTGTTTAATAACCGAAGCCACATCATCATTCATCACGCTCCTATTTTGTCCAGACAACTTATGTAATATGACGACACGGAGGTCAACCATTACTTGATTTAGCCACGTGGTCACCTATATACAAGTCGTAGCTCAGAAGTCAACTTCGTATTTGTTTAATAACCGAAGCCACATCACCATTCATCACGCTCCTATTTTGTCCAGACAACTTATGTAATATGACGACACGGAGGTCAACCATTACTTGATTTAGCCACGTGGTCACCTATATACAAGTCGTAGCTCAGAAGTCAACTTCGTATTTGTTTAATAACCGAAGCCACATCACCATTCATCACGCTCCTATTTTGTCCAGACAACTTATGTAATATGACGACACGGAGGTCAACCATTACTTGATTTAGCCACGTGGTCACCTATATACAAGTCGTAGCTCAGAAGTCAACTTCGTATTTGTTTAATAACCGAAGCCACATCATCATTCATCACGCTCCTATTTTGTCCAGACAACTTATGTAATATGACGACACGGGGGTCAACCATTACTTGATTTAGCCACGTGGTCACCCATATACAAGTCGTAGCTCAGAAGTCAACTTCGTATTTGTTTAATAACCGAAGCCACATCATCATTCATCACGCTCCTATTTTGTCCAGACAACTTATGTAATATGACGACACGGGGGTCAACCATTACTTGATTTAGCCACGTGGTCATCTATATATAATACGTGACTCTTTTTCTGTTTAATGCCAGAGGCGAAACCATCGCTAATTACTGCGTCTATTTTGTCCAGAAAAGTTCTGTCACATGACGACGAAGAGATCAACCATAACTTGATTTAGTCACGTGGTCACCCATAGAAAAAGGAGTGACATTGTTGCCCACTGCATCTATTTTGTTCTTAGATAATTACTCGGTATCTTCACTCAATGTGACAATGAAGAGGAATAAAAATGAGGTAGTTCGCATGTCGTGTATGCAGATTTAAAAAGGGCTTCTCTTCATAGGTACAGGTGTTTATGGTGGTCTGATTTGCATATGTGGATATCAGATGATATAAATGAAGAGGACAGCTGGGAAGGAGGGGAAACGATTTGGATTGGAGAGAGAAAGGCAGATAGAAAGTGGGTTGCACGAAATTCGGTTGGAAATTGAATCACAGTCAACACTTTTGGAGAAAAAGGCAGAGAGAAAGTGGGTTGCACGAAATTCGGTTGGAAATTGAATCACAGTCAAAACTTGTGGAGAAAAAGGCAGAGAGAAAGTGGGTTACACGAAATTCGGTTGGAAATTGAATCACAGTCAAAACTTGTAGAGAAAAAGGCAGAGAGAAAGTGGGTTGCACGAAATTCGGTTGGAAATTGAATCACAGTCAAAACTTGTGGAGAAAAAGGCAGAGAGAAAGTGGGTTGCACGAAATTCGGTTGGAAATTGAATCACAGTCAACACTTTTTTTTTCAATTCTTTTATTTTTCTGGCACAGTCAAACAAACCAATTCTGTCGAAGTGCATCTACACATCTTTGCAAGTCCGTCTTTTTATATAGCAACGCATTTGTATGATTGACAGGCCTGCATACTTTTTGTGTATTACTTGTAAGCGCATATCAATCCTGTTATATTTTTATAAGATTTTATCTTTTTTTGTTTAGCCTTTTGATTGTGTAACAACGATTACGAATCTGAAATGTTTACCTTTAGTCGTTGATACGTACAAGACGTTTGTTTTTCTTTTTTCTTTTAGTTTCGTTTGGCGCGAACCGGAAGACAGGCAATTTGGAATGCTTATAAACGGCACATTCACGGGACTTGTGGGTCAACTGCAGAAACGGGTAAAGTCATTCGGCCATAATCATAACACTCAATAAGTTTCGCGCCTAACTCATAAAACAACAACTTTTTGGCAAAATTCGACTTTAATCATCACAGTCTCCTTTAAATTTAATTCCATTTTTTTTAACAAAATACGCGTCAGTTTCGATATCACTTTTTTATTAGAGCCAAATGTCTTTACACGGAGCATTCTTTTCAGGTCAGTTACCAGTAAATAGTCGCTGGGGATAGATCTGGAGAATAGGGTGGGTGTGGTAGCAATTAAAAGTAAAGTCATGTAGTTTCTTCTATCGTAGCGATTGACTTGTGACACGGTGCATTGTCTTGGTGAAGAGCACTTTGTTCTTTTTGGCCGTTTTTTTGCGATTCCTTCATTCAAACACACCAATAATGCTATAAAATATCCATTATTGATTTTTCTTCGTTCCTCATAGTACAGTGATCAAG
Source organism: Sepiola atlantica (assembly GCA_963556195.1). Lineage (NCBI taxonomy): Eukaryota > Metazoa > Mollusca > Cephalopoda > Sepiida > Sepiolidae > Sepiola > Sepiola atlantica. Next base: position 60,600,535 of record OY744532.1, on the reverse strand, counting down.
ACCTTTCCTGCTGATGTGTGCATCTTTGGTCTCTTTGGACGGATTTCACTTGCTGCTGTCTACTTAGCTGACTGACGATTTGACTCCGCAGTAAAGTGGTTGATCCATGATCATCCATTGCCACATATTGATGCAAAACTTGTTTTTGTTGCGTTGCAACAGTTACAAACAATGCTCTTAATTGCTGACGCGTTGTTGCTTTTGATCGACTGTGAGTGAACACGGCAGCCACTTTGAACACAGCTTTTTCATTGACAAATGTTCACGTAAAATGGTGAATGTACTGCCTTATGATATCTTCCACTCCTCTGCTATCTCACGCAACAAAACGAGTGTGAATTTTTAAAATGTTTTCCTGGCAACAGCCGGATTTGGGTGACCTGAGCGTTCAGCATAATTTGTGTCTATGCGACCGCGTTTAACGTATACAACAACTTATTATCCGTTGACTCTGACGGAGATTTGCGTGTACATTTCTTTTTTCAGATCAGATAGCAGAATTCAGTTTTTCCATAGTTTTGAAAATTTGCAACAATGCCTTCACTTAAATAACTGTAATTTATAAACAAATTTAACTTAAATAACTGTAATTTATAAACAAATTTAACTTAAATAACTATAATTTATAAACTAATTTAACTTAAATAACTGTAATTTATAAACTAATTTAACTTAAATAATTGTAATTTATAAACCAATGTAACTTAAAGTAGTTTATAAATGACAGTAATTTAACTTAAATAACTGTAATTTATAAATTAACTTAGCTTAAATAACTAATTTATGAATTAATTTAACTTAAATAACTGTAATTTATACATTAATTTAACTTACATAACTGTAATTTATAAACTAATTTAACTTAAATAACTAATATATTAAGTAATTTAACATTAATAATTGTAATTTGTAAACTAATTTAACTGTAATAACTATAATGTATACACTAATTAAACTAAAATAACTTTATTTTATAAACTAATTTAACTTAAATAACTGTAATTTATAAACTAATTTTACTCAAATAACTGTAATTTATAAACTGATACTCCTATTAGACTCAGATTTAAGCACGTGCCTTTTGAATTTAGTTCTTCATAAAAATGTTTTTATATTAGTGGCGCAATCTATTGGTCAGATCCGAGTCTTATTGGATGATGTGTCAATTAACATTTTGTATGCTTGACTGAGCGCCGATTTCTGGTTCCTTCTTCTAAAACACTTGAAGCAAAAACTCGAATTCGTAGTCAACGGAAAAAGAATTTTCCTTTTTTCCTTCATGTTCCAATCGTAAGGCAGCATTTTCATGAAAAGAGTTTCTTTCCAAGGATTTCCAGTTTGTCAAACATTTCAACGGGTCAACTGTTTTTCTTCAGCTAATAACATGTTGTTTTCAAATCCAATATTAACAAATACTTTTTTCAAACATCGTCATAAGTAATCAATTTTGTAACATTCCATTAATCATTTCCTATCTTCTCGTGATATACTTCATCATTTAACTTACAATAACAGTTCATTAACCCGTATCGTCGAGTGGCTTTTGGCTTTGGTAAGTGGTGACAAAGAAGTGAACATTAAACTTTCACGATTGCCAGGTCAATATGATCTACTTATATTCAAAATGTTAAACATATAGCTATTTAGTAGTATGTTTTAAAAGGCTGAGGGCAATGCAAAGCGCCAGATAGGTTGTAAGCTGGAAGGAACAAAAATAATAAAACGAAATGGGACTTACTATTTATTTTTCTTAAAATCTTACATAATTTTGTTCCTTCCAGCTTACAACCTACCCGGCACTTTGCATTTCTATCAGCCTTCTTAAACATACTACTACTATTCCCAGCAATGCTTCAAGCAAACTACCATTCTATATATAGATATTTGTATTATTTGCCTTATTCGGACTATTATCATCACCTTGTCTCTAATTTCACAATGTTTTGGCCGATGTAACATCCAACCTTCTTCAGGTGTATCTTTTCGAACTTTGGAATCTTCATATCGAACTCGGAAATCTTTACGGAATTTCGAACTTAACACTTTATTTCATACTCGGAAGTAGATTGTTCTCGTTCCGTCAGCCATGGCCAAAAAAGTGTTAATTATTATATTATTGTAGTTATTATCGTCTGTAGTAAAGACACGTGGCGAAACGGATAAATACGTTGATTCATAATCAGTTCTAAGTGACAGTCGCTTTGAAGTTGAAGACTCGATGATATTGTGATCTTGCTTGCTTGATTTCTTGTCACCGTGCACACTACACATGTACATGAAACGTGATCATAGTTTGTTTATTCTTGTTTCGTAGGAAGTCGATTTGGTTGTAGCTCCCATTACGGTGACTTACAACCGATGGAAAATGGTCGACTTCACGTACCCGTTCACGGAGGAAGGCGCGGCGATGCTCATCAAAAAGCCAACCGACTCGTCAAAGCTTGACCTGTTCAAAGTCTTTCGCGCTTTCAGTCTGACCACATGGCTGTTGTTCGCCATCGTCGTTGTTCTCGTCTCGCTCGTCCTGACCATCATCGACGGCTTCAAACGAATGTCAAGTTCGCACAACACGATACGAGGTTTGCCCGACAATCGGACAGCCAAGAATCTTTGCCTTTTCTCCAACCTCAGCTGGAAAGAGACGTTATGGTCTATCTACACGATGCATCTATTCCAAGGTAAATATGGCACAGGGGGGGGGGGCTAATCATCTATATAATAAAGTAAAGTCAGTTTGTTTGTCGAATTACTAACTCCTCAAACCAGCAAATCTTTAATAGACAAAGCATTAAAAGATTATCAAATTAGATTTATTAAACAAACATAATATTATAATGGACACAAAAAGTTAGAAATAGAAACATTATTTGGTTTACACCCCCATTTAAGCAAATGGTTAAAACCAAATTAAGTAAAACATTCTTAAACTTAATCAACCTTCGTTTCTATCCTAACAATATCCTCAATAAAAATACCCTTTAATTAAGTTACAGTTTTACTGATAATTTAAAGAAAATAATAAAATAAAACAGAATAATAAATTATTAAATGTTAATACGATAAATACTAACCCCTATTTTAAAAATAACGATCAGAAGAAAAACTGTAACTGTAATAATCAAATAAATGTTTATCAAACAACTATTACAACTAGAGAACCCCTTCCAAAGAAAATTCTTTAGAAGTATCGCTGGAAAGATCCTCAAAGACAGATTTAACAAGCATAAATTTTATTTTAATAATACTAATTATAAAGCAAAAACTACACTTGTCCCACACTTATGGCATCTAATAAGTAAAACTCAAGAAACAATGATCTGATTTACAGAAATATTCTAACGGCACCGATTGATAATGGAATAAGTTAGGAACCCGCAAAAGATGTATATTAAATCATCGAACCAATAAAATAGATTTTTTTTCGGGGTTTATTCATCTCTTCAAAGTTATTGAGTCAGTGAACGTTTAAAAGACAAGTTTTTTACCATATAATTTTTTTGTTTTTAGATGCTTTGATTTGCAAATTTTAGCTGTGCTTTCCCACTTCAGTCGGTCGGTCTGTCATGCTTAATTTTAAAATATAATTTTTGTCGATCGGTAATGATTAAGTTTTAAATAACTTTTTCGTTGTTAAGCCACGCTTGACTTTGAACTTACATTTTCATCCATAATATTTGAATGTATATGATATTAAGACGTAATAAGACGCCAAAGTTAAATGGAATAACATTAGAAAAACTAGTTTTCTTAAACACACTATGTTACTTTTGCATAAATAAAAAGATAGAAATAATTAGATTTAGTGACAAAGGTAAATATCTTAATAAAAAACATGAAACTTCACACACTATGAATAACCTACATATACCCTCTTAAATATATAGTATCCCTTCTTAAACCTGTTACTGATAACTATACACTTTAATCTAATATTATATTCCAATGTCTTTGCTTATTATGAAGCAAAAACTACACTTGGCACACACTTATGGCATCTAACCAGAATTAATTTGACGCCAAAGTTAAATGGAATAAAATTAGAACAACTAGCACTTGTAGATCCTTAAACACACTATGTTACTTCTGCATAAATAAAAAGATTGAAATAATTAGATTTAGTGACAATATGCCAGTCGAAGGTAACGTGGATAATTTTCTGCCTTCGTTTCATGCCTTGTGAATGTAGTAACACGTAAATAAAGTAGATTTTATGCATATGATGTTAAAATCTAACCATGGTAAGAGAAACTCACACGATGATGTTGGCCTCAAAGTGACTGCACTATATCTGACGATATTTATTAGTAGGACACTCACATATTCCTGTAACGTGCCTTCCATATAATATAATCATCCTACACATATAGTCTACACATATTTTGAACAATGTTAAAGTCAATAGGGACACACAAAACTACATACCAAAATAATAAAACGCTTGTAATAACAACACTATTGAATTAAAAACAACACTTAAAGACAATTGCAATGATTAAAGTACATGTGATGGACAAAAACCAACCTTTGTATCCATAATTCGCGAATTAACACCAGCTATCCGGCGTCGAGAAACGATTAGAAAATAATAAGATTCAATATTAAACATAACATGGAACTTCGATTAAGTCACACACAATTAATAACCTACATATAACTTCTTAAATCTATAGTATCCCCTCTTAAACATGTTACTGATAACTACACACTTTAATCTAATATTATATTCCAATGTCTTTGCTATAATTATTAACTACATTTTTAAAATTATTTATATAGGTGTTCTATTGTACCGGGATGCAATTTGACTGTGCTTTTTGTTATCTACCTATATTATGGATATCTGTTTTGGGGAGCTTCTCTTGTCTTTATTGAATGTACACTACGTACTTCAGTACCAGTGTATCTTAATATATATATATATATATATATATATATATATATATATATATATATATATATGTTAAGTAATTTTGATGCACTAGTATTGGCATTGCTATATTTGGTATGATATTATATATATATATATATATATATATATATATAAGTCAGGTTCATATTATATTCTAATAACCATGTTTTTATTTTATTTTTATTTTTATTTTTTCACATTTCCAAACTAAAACATAACATTTTTGTTAAATTTATTTTTCACGGTCCGTTTCATTTGTCTTGTGCCAAACAATATTTTTATGTCAATATCGTCTCTGCAACATTACAAAATCATCAGAAAAATTCACAAAAAGTATCTTTTTTAACTTGTGTGGGTGATTCGATTACTTTAACACATATATGTGGCTATATGCATTATTTTCATTAGTTGAAATGTTTTAAATGTATGTTTGAATGTAGGGATGTATATGTCTAAAAAAAACGTTCTAGTTTGTTTATTTCCATATTATATGTGTATGTATTGCTTACCTATACTCATATGAACTAATATTAACCGCTTAACTGTCTTCACCGATAAGTTAATGCACAACAAAAACCATGCACTGTTAAAACTTAGAGTTATATTTGTGTTCCTTATTTTGCGTTTTATTTACATATCATGTCTATATCTTTTATATAGCATATATATGATTTTATTATTATTATTATTATCATTATTATTATTATTATTATTATTATTATTATTATTATTATTATTATTATTATTATTATTGTTATTATTTCTGTTATTATTATAAGTAATGTATCACCGGCATATCTATTTTTCTTATAATAATTATAAAGTTATTTACTTACTAATTTCATCATCATCATCATCATCATCATCATCATCATCATCATCATCATCATCATCATCATCATCATCATCATCATCATCATCATCATCATCATCATCATCACCATCATCATCATCATCATCATCACCACCACCACCACCACCACCACCACCACCATCATCATCATCATCATCATCATCTACAAAGAGAAAGAGGGGTAGTGAGAGAGGGGGTAGTTGATAGATAGATGGATACATACATAGATATATACATAAATACATATATACATACAAAGATGCATAGATACATACAAAGATGCATAGATACATACATACATAGATATATACATACATACATATATACATACATATAGTTTGTTCTGCGTGTCTGTCGTCTAGTCAATTAAGAAATTTTTATGATCTGCCCAACACACATTTACAACTCTCTCTTACTTTTTAATAAAATGCACGAAGACAGGCAAGATCCACACTGTTTCAGAAGATAGAATTCATAATATTGTAGCTATGAATATCTAATTAAGATTGTTGATTTTTTGTTGTTGCGTTTTCCAACAGGATCCGCCCTTGAACCAACGTCTGCTCGTTCACGGGTGATTGTCATGTGTTGGTGGTTGTTTACGATTCTAGTGAGCACTTATTACACGGCCAATCTGACGGCGCACTTCACTGTTGTCGGCAAACCTTCGACGATTGAAACGCTTAGCGATCTGGTGAATGATGAAACGCTCGTACCAATCACGTTGAAAGGATCATCCATGTACGATGACTTCAAGGTGAGCCGTCAAATGACACTGTAAAAACACTGTTTCATTTTAGATATTATTATTATTATTATTATTATTATTATTATTATTATTATTATTATTATTATTATTATTATTATTATTAATAACGAGTCACCACTTAGCAAGGTCAAAAGCCATCTGAATATAAGGGTTAATGAGATGGATGGATTGTCAGTTAAATGTTGAAGAAGAATATGAAAAAATCGAAAACGATGAATGTAATGAACAAAATTAATTACTTCTAAAGACGTTTTATGACAAGTATTTTCTGAGATTTGATTTCAAGACGACCATGTCGCTGTCTTCGGGAAGGCAGTCCTTAGGTAATGTGTTTTACAGACGGGAAGCATACTCTGTTCTTGAAAATTACGCCTTAGGCTAAGCATATGGAAAAGAAGGAAAGTATTTTTTCCGTTGTGGTAAGAGCACAAAGTTTTGCTGTGAATGTCACCAGAGATTGGAGCTCAGTCGAGTACATTCTACAGAAATGACGATATATTAAAGAAAGACAATCGAATTGTCTACTGTAAGAAGGAATCTGTAACAATCAGAAGAGATTATTCTCTACTAGATTGTGAAGCTGATTTTTACTCGGCCAATGCAAGGATATTGAATCCCAACGGGTTGTTTCTCTATCGCATCAGCCTTACCAGACACATTATAATCCCGTACCTTATAAATGTATGCTTATTTTGTAGTATATTTTCAAAGTTTGCAATTTAAATAAAGAACTTAACTAATCATTTATTGTTTTCGTAAAAATGGTATTGTTACTGTAAGTCTAATTGTGTGAAAGTAGTTTAAAAGTAACAATGTACGGTATTGTAGAACTATGAGATGAAGTTTTACTTGCCCTGAATTATAAAATCAATTAGGATGTTTGATGCAAAGTTAATTCTTTTTCATCGATCTCTTCCTCAGCTGTTCAAGAATAAAGAAGAAAGTAAATTGTACAAAATGCTTTCTGTTGTTTATTTCATATATGATACACCTTTTGGCGACAATCTTTTTTAGACTTTATTGCTTGTATGTGTCGTGAGTATCTATCAGCTAAAAGATTCCTAGTGTTGACTAAAAAGTTTCCGGTCTAATGCGTACCCTCTCGTGTATGCCTCTATCACCGGTTTATGGTCCCTTTCTCTCTAAAATGACTGATATTTCAGTATTATTTTAATGTGTAAAATACATTTCCCCATCGACAAAGCAGCGTTTGTATTCCTTCATCATGGATATGTTTTCTATAGTGGCAGATATCAGCACTTACTGAATTCAAAGTGACCGTCATGTTTTGCTTGTTGAAAGGTTATTTATAATAGGGAAAGGCGCACGTTAGGTCTAGTTAGATTTGCAATTGTTGTTCATTCGCAAACGTGGACACCAGCCTGTTTTAAAAGACGACAGTGAGACAGGCGGAAAAAGACCCAGTGACATGCGCAGACGACAAAGAGATTCGTGCTATCGTGAGAGCGTTTGTTGTTAGTTTTGTTAGTGTTGTTCCGCTGTTACCGTCACTTGTCCATAGTAAATCCAGTTTATGAATTACATCTGTACAAATATATATTTAACTAATACATCTAAGATTGATTTAGTAAAGCAGTAAATTTTTATTTTTCTCCAATTGGCTACTTAGTTTTGTGATAGTTTTTCTTGATTGGGGTATTTTCTGAGTTTTGCTAGATTCCAGGACCAGAATTCACCTGGTCTGGTGGAGTATCCGACTAAGTGTTATTACTTTAGGTAACATCACTTGGAGAAGGTGCACCATTCCGTGTATGAGCCAGTGCATAACCGTGTTGAGGGGATCTTATTTGGACTTCTAATACTATGTTATTTTCAATATTTAGTCACGGTTTACTTTTAGGGTGAAGTATCCTCATGTCAGGTTGTTCTGACAAACCCTTTTACAGAAAGACCGAAGACACTCGAGGATGATGTCTAGTAGGTAATTCAAACTATCCTATCGCAATCGACTGTGGATCGACACGTGTTTTAATAAACACACTGATGAAGTCTAACCGAAAATTGAATCAGTGTTTCACTTTTTCCATTGTTAACAAGAACATAAATCAGTTGATAAACTACATACGTCCGACTGACAACGTAAGTTGAAATTTTGTCAAAATTTCAAACTTGATCGGACTTTTCAAGGTCAAGGTCAATGGTGGAGATCAAGATCAGTATCATATAATATGCTGGACTTCATTAGCTACAATATAGGCCAACTAAAGAGTCTCCAGTATGAACAGAACCGAAGTCATCGCCAACATTCGTACATTTACCTACTGTATGACCGTGACCTTGATATTTGACCTACATACCCCAAACCTTAACTAGATTTAAGTAAGATAATGGCGTATACTTTGAGCAAGTTTGGTGACGACTGGTCAAGCGATGTGAACGCTAGACTATACGGAACAAACAAACAACAAACAAACATAGTTACAAGTTCAACCGAATAGATAACCTCCTTGGAACAGGTAGCAATTTTAATTTTATTTTTTAAAATGTTCTTTTGTTTTAGATGTCCGATGATCCAGTTAAACAAGCAATTTTTAAACGATTGAAAGTTGCTCCCAATGTGATAACCGCCGATCAATCTTTGCCAATGGTGAAATCGGGAAAATACGTGTTTCTCAGCGAGTGGTCGAATGTGAAAATGTTGGCTGCCCAAAACTGCAAAGACTTGATGGTCCCCGGCAAACCGTACGATAAGAGGCAAATTGCCTTTGCGCTGCCCAGGGGGTCAGCGTTGACATCTGAAGTGTCAACACTGTAAGTTCACTTTTTTACTTATGTTTTGGAACGTTTTAGATGATGGGATATTTATACGTTTAAGCCGATGTAACCTCCAACCTTTTTTCAAGTAGGTATTGTCGAATTATCTTTATTTAGTCTTATATGTCTAGAAAACAAACTGAGAGATATATTTTGTTTCGAAAAGTTTGAGATTAGGATTTATATTTTGTATCATTTGGATTATTTGGACTACTGTTCTCATTTTTTGTGTTATTCTCGCAACGTTTCGACCGATGTAACCTGCGACCTTCTTTAGATTCTCAAAGACTCGTGGAGCAACGGATAAAAGTGCTTAGTAAAATATGTCAGTTCTAAAGGACAGTCTTAAGGAGCTAGAAGGTTAACTCCTCAGTACGGGCGATAGTAAAATATAACCATGAATTACTTAAAACTTTTATAACCCTAACCCTAACCCTAACCCTTTCCTTCATAGGTGTGTGTGTGTGTGTGTGTGTGTGTGTGTGAGACTTCCACATGTACTACAATATGGCTACCTGTTCTCGCTCCCTGTTAGGGTTGATATGCCACCAGCCGAGTTGTGTGTGATTCTCGGGACGCAGACGTCGACGGATGGCTCTGTTCTACTGATGAAGATTACCGATAGTGGTAGTGTCTTATATGATCGGCTTTGGCTTTACCAGGTTGTGTTTCTTTTTTATCGAAATTCAGGGGTTTGTATCATTTCAGAAGGTCGACGTCGACTGGGGAGGAAAGTGAATGGAACATGACAAGTGTTGAAGAAAAATATTACACGACTACTCTTATATATAAAGTAAGAATATATTATCACAAATAAACAGAAAGAACAACATTACGCGCGCAGTAATGCTCGTGGGTATGCAGGGTTAATACCTCGGAGTTGACGGGATTTATATCTAATCTCGATGCTCTGATAGAATTATTATCGTCAGATATTGTTAATATTTCTATACTCAAGAGCGATTTGAATCGTTAACAGTTTATCCAAGCATGGGTAGTCAATCTTTTTCGAGTTTCCAATCTCTTTTCCAAACTTTCTCTGCAATTTTCCGCAATTCTTTTCAAAAACACGATTTGTCCTCGTCTATATAGAAAGTCCGGGCCACTTTCGTCTACCCGGACAGAAACACGCCCGCTCCATTTCGGGTCTTTTCATTGGTCTCTCTCTCTCTCTCTCTCTCTCTCTCTCTCTCTGGTTGGACGCAAATCTACTTATTTAACTCGGACGTACGTGGGGCCTAACAGCTTCAGCTATCAATGTATACCCGTCGAAATAGGCGAATTGAAATTGTGAACAATCTCGCCATATCATGTCTATATAACATTGTTGAATAATAAAATACGTAATTCTTAGATTTATTATTCTAACTATATACTCTCTCGTAGGAAAAGTCAACCGACGTTATCCGGCCGAAAAATACACTTATTGACAGTTTATTCTGTCGCACTTCTATCTGGTCATGTACGACGGAATGAGAGCACGCTATGCCTGTGGATTAAATAAAGGCTTCCGTTTGAAATTCTGTAAAGAATCCCGAGTTCGACATAAAGTTTTCTGAGTTTGACAAGATAAAGATGAGGAAGGCCGGAGGCTACATCGGCCGAAACGTTGTAAGAATAAAATGCAAGATGAGAACAGTAGTTCGAATAAACCAAATAATACAAATTCATTTTTTAGATTCAGTATCTTTTCTTTTTATTTATTTTCAGAAACTAATCAACTTATTCTTATTTAAATCAATAATACAACCGTTGGTGGACCAGGGGGGGGGGCTTGAGGGTGCGGGGTTCTAGCTTTAGATATACAGAGGAAGTAAAAAAATTGTTACATTAATTGTAGCTGGACGAGATTTTGTTGTGAGAATTTTACAAGAGGGAACCGTAAATTGGAGCTCAGTCGAGCACCGACCATGAAAATAACGATAGAGTAGAGAAAGACTAGCAAGGTCTCTTCTGTAAGAAATGAGTTGTAGGGAGGAGAAGAGATTATACTTACTAGATTGCGAATCGATTTTGTACTCTGTTAAGGTAGGAAAGAGTGCTCTGAGCCGCACCTCGCTAGATGTGGCCTCAGTACTTCATCTTTGGACGTATCTGACTCTTATACAGAAAAAGGATTGCGTCAGAATTTTGATACTTTCTGGAGCAGTGGAAAGATCCAACCATTTTTCCAGCACATTTCCAGCAACGTTTAAATTGATGTTTTAGGTTAATTCTATTAGGATTTCTGGCTTAATGGCATCACGGCATAACGCCCTAGAATTGCCACTTCCGGATAAGAATGTGTTCAGCAGTCAGCGGTGAATTGTGAAAATCAGTTCCCTGTGGATTTTATACATACGAAAATCTAAGTCGACGCATAAGAAATTGGAGAAGTGATTTATTTCATTGGAAATTTTAGTATTATGTTAATACAAATTCATTTATTATAATAGGACAGTTTTCTTTTTACCAGTAGTAAAACTAAATATTTTTAACGGAGCCTCCCTCCTCCCCTATTTTAAGAATGGCTTTTTTTAATAATAATAACGTTATTGTTTAGAAAGCCATTTTTAACACGAGGGAGGTGGCTTTGCTAACTATTCTGTACTTTCACCTAAAAATTTAATAAACAAAAGAAAATGGGTTTTGTCCAAAAATAGGAATAGTTAACAAAGCCCCTGGCGAGGACTAATTTTCGCACGCCACTGCTTTCTGTTGAGCACATTCTTAGCCGGAAATGGCAATTCTTTAACGTTAACATGTTATACCGGATTTCTTTAAGTGGTATCAGCCGCTAGATCTGCTGGTGTTAGCACTGCAGTCCGATTCAATCATTTATGTTATTTTGTGCCGTTTTTCTTTTTTAGTGTCGGCATCATGAGAGAGGCGGGCCTGATTGACAAATGGCGTCATTTCTGGTGGCGAGAGAAAGCGGCCTGTTTCCGTTCGAATGACCAAACAGCAGTGACGTTGGACATGGGGTCAATTGGTGGCGTTTTCATCGTCTTTGCACTTTTCACGTTAGTTGCGTCACTACTTCTCGTGTTTGAAATATTCAATCACAAACAAAATAAACGGAAATACTTTATTTAAAAGAACCCATTTATTTATTTGCGACGAAAATTTTGATTGTCATTTATTGAATAATTTAAGTCAATAGAATTCAAAAAAAACTTTCAGGCAAATTGTCAGATTCGAAAGAATACGAGTTTGTTTTGTTTTGTCGAAATGGAATTGAAACAGTCAGACGGATGTCTGAGTAAAAAAATGTTTTTTTTCACTGGACTGATATTTTTTTAGAAGTAAACACTAGAAAAGAAAAGGGCTTGGTAAAAAAAGAAAAGAATGTGAGAACTTTGGGGAAATTCTATTTTTATTGATGTTGTAAAAACACAAATAGGGGTCGTTTTCTTTTTGTCTGTATTGTACGCCTTTATCTTACTTGTTATTGAATAATACCTGCCTATCGGGCAAATATGCAGCAAGCCAGCGGGGATTCTTTTAATTGACGTCACCCAATACTAAATCGTTTTTAAAATGCCTCATTTATTTGTGATGGCAATTTTCATTCTGCAATATGGAACTTCTAGAAAGAATAAAGAATTAACTGAGAGCGAAATCGAATATCTTAGTCGCAGCCATTCTTGTTGGAATTGGTATGAGAAATATTTATGTCGGAGAATGGAATTAGAAGATTAAAATTTAAAAAGTCACTTCTGTAGTTTAGCTGTCACTCACACTTTATTTATTTTCCTTTTTTCAAGACAGGGACAGACAACCAACCGGAAGTAACAGAATTAGATGTTTTTATCCAAAATGACAATAATGACAGCGAACAATGTTTTTTATTGAATATGAAAATATTTTATTTAATAATGTAAAAATGTATAAAAATAATTAAAAAAATTTTTATTGTATGAACAGTCAACAGTGATTTTTTTAAAACGAAAATTTATCATTTAAATGAATAGTCAGTGATTTTTAATTGTATGAATTAAAACTTTCTCAAAATAGTCAACAGTGATTTTTAAAACGAAAATTTTTCATTTAAACAAATAGTCAGTGTTTTTTTATTGTATGAATTAAAACTTTTTCAAAATAGTCAACAGTGATCTTTAAAACGAACATTTTTCATTTAAATGAATAGTCAGTTTTTTTTTATTGTATGAATTAAAACTTTCTCAAAATAGTCAACAGTGATCTTTTAAAACGAACATTTATCATTTAAAACGAAAATCCAACAAACAGTCAACATGTTTTTGTTTTTTTATAAAACTTTGTTAAACTACCAATATCTCGCAGATTGAGGTCATTCAGATCCATTTTGGGATTAAAAAATCAGTCTAACACTTCCGGTTGAATGAATGGAACTCTTTAATTACGATTTGTAATGACAGTAAGTGACAGCTAAACTGCAGAATTGCCTTAAAATATCTTTTTTCGGGAATATTTTAAATGACGATTGATAAGTTGCATTATTTGGATCATTCGGACTACGGTTCTCATCTTGAGTTCCGTTCGAAATCCCGTACAGATTCTTGAGTTCGACATACAGATTCCCGACTAGGCGAACCGGAAGAAGGTCGGAGGTTATATCTGCTGATACGTTGAGAAAATAGCATCCAAGGTCCGAACAGTAGTCCAAATAATCCAAATACTTCAAAAAATTATCTCTTATTTAATTGAAAATAAGATTTGGTGTATGGTCATTTTATTTTGTTTTGAATGAATCGGAGAAAACGTGGCTTTATTTCAGTTCAAGCTTCTAATGCAGTATAGGACCCAGCCTGATCTTTTAACTAATCTTAATACCTTTTGACATCTAATGTTCCGATGTGTACATGTATGTTTTAGGCTGATGCCATTTAACAATATGGATTTCTTTCTGCAAGATAAACAGCTGACGTGCTTACTGTAATAAACGAATCTATAAGGCCGATTGAGTATTTGCGTCGAACAAATTGCGGAAATTAACAATCACAAAGCGCTAAAAGCAGAAATATTTTGTGATTATTAATTTCCGTTAATTTAGTCGATCGGCTATGGGTCGTATACTGTATTAGAATACTTACCGCATTCACCCGTAATATATATTGTATCAATATTAATACACTAGCGCGACCCGTTGAAATTCCACAGTGCTTTCTACACAAATCTGTATAATTTACTGTTAATAATATTATTTCGTTCTTAAATAATAAATGTCTGTGAAAATCAATGCTATTAAGAAGGTATTACTTTTTCTTCTTCCATAAAAAATAAATGTCATTGGCAGGTACATATTCATTAAATAAATAAAACGAATATGTCTCTTCTTCATTTATTTATTTAAAATTGTATCAATTTAATTCTTTTTAAAACAATAAATATCCCCTGTCTTCCTACGGTAAAAATAATTGTCAGCTAAATATTCTTCAAATTAATTAAACGGTTTTCATTTGTTTTTAATGTTCTTTTTTTAATTTTACAATTTTAGTCGACAGGACGACCTAATTTGATTTTGAAACAATTCATTTTAAAATAGGTAAAATGTGATAATTTTACCTTAGAGACATCAGATTAATCACCAATAATCATATTTGCTGATTCTGGTTATAATGAACACGAAATTATAAGACACGTATGAACACGAACTGCTGGTGCTGGTACACCTTTTGAACTAGGAAAAAGCGACTTTTTGTTCGGCATCTTCCAGCCGTTTACATTAACAGCTGGAAAAGTCCGAAGCGCTTAGTGAATCAGAAGGCTCGATAAGCCGACGACAAATTCATCTTCAAATTCTGGCAGGTAGAAATCTGTTAAATGAATCGGCCGAAAGGCGAACTGTTTTTTTAACCCTAACCCTAAGCTAATCATACCTCTAACCCTAACTTTAGCCCTAACCGGGCGAAAGGCGAACTGTTTTTTAAAAACCCCTAACCCTAAGCTAACCCTAATCCTAACCCTAACCCTAATCCTAACCCCGATCTATCCTTACTATAACCAAGCTTTAGACTAACCTTTAACTAACACTTCGAGGAAAGAAACTATTGGATTAGAAGGCTCTCTGGCATCTGAGGGCCTCCACAGTGAATGGGTGGGATTTAGCTGATTGTCGGGTTAGTTGAGTGTATTTACGCTGAGGGTGCACTAGAGCAGCACATTCATCGGACCATATTCCATTGAAGTATTTGTAAAACAATCACAAGGATGCAGCATTGCGACGATGGGACAGAGGCTGAAGCTTGATGAATAGCGCGGGACCTATTGGATTAGAGACTCTTTTTGGGACTTTGTCTAAGAGAGAGATACTAGTGGATGGTGCATCAGCCAAGATGTGACAACAATACTCCATGCATGGGTGGATAGTGGCTTTGTAGAGATATAGGATACTGTCAGGTGAGAAGTTTTCTAGCACGGTAAGGGTAGGCTACCTTATTTTCAGCAGCCTTGACAATGTATTCATGTAGCCTGTGAATGTTAGTCCGATAAGTTTGAACGTTGGACTCTCAGGTAGGGTGTTATTTGTCATGGCAATCGGTGGTTGAAGAGGTTTCTTGTAGTTATAGAAGGAAAGGAGCTTTGTCTTAGCAGCATTAAATGTTACCATCCATTTATGACCCCATTCCACTACAGAGTGGAAGTAACTTTCTAAGGATTTAGCCATTGCCTCGGATATGTGCGTGTCCGTTTTATCAACATGAGGAAGCTATAGCGTAGTATCGTCAGCAAATATACGCATCTCAGACACAATGTTATAAGGGATAGCGTTTATAACAATCAGGAACAATAGATGTCCAAGGGTCGATCCCTGGAGCACCCCTGCATTTATGTCATGTTGTTTGGGTGAAAGGCCATCGAGGACAGCCTGGATCTTTCTGTTAGATAGGAAGGATCTAATTATATTAAATATTCGTCCAGTAATGCCATATGACTATATTTTTATGAGAAAACTTTTATGCCAAACCGTGTCAAAGGCCTTGGATGCATCAAGCGCTACCGCTCTAGCTTCACCTGCCTTGTCCAGTGTATGGATATGCGTTTAGAGATGAGCGTTAGAATATATGCAGTGAACCTTTCCTAAATCTATCCTGATTGTCAGAAATAAATTTTGTATAAACAATGTGTTGGACTATTGTTAGATTTCTTAATGATTTAAAGATCTTAGCGAAGATCGGGAGGAAGCTGATGGAGCGATAATTCTGAGGGTCAGTTCTATCTCCAGAATTCTTGAAAACTGGTACCACAAAGCCAAGTTTCCAGCTATCATGCAAGCAAGATTCAGCAAGACATTTGTTGTAGAGTTTGGAGAGAACAGGAGCCAGTTCAGCAGAGCATTTCTTTATTAATATTACTGGTATAAGATCAGGCCCACATGCTTTGGAGGTGTCAAGGTTTTTATGACGTCCATGATATGAGATGGCGTGATTACCAGGTCATCGAGTGTGACTTTCGTCCGCGGTGAAAAAATTGGGAGGGAGTAGTTTGCGGAGTCCAAAGTGGAGTATCAGGTGAAACGCTGGGCAAGTAGTTCAGCCTTATCAGTTTCCATGCAAACGACATCGTTATGATTTGATAGCGGGAGAATTGTTGATTGTCCATTGTTCACCACACTATTGTAGATTTTCCAGAAATCGCGGGAACTTAGTTTCGACGACTGAATGCGTTTCCTGGTTATCTCTGTATACTTTCTCTTTTCTTCAGCTATCACGGTCTTGCAATTATTTCTTGACTCTAAAAATTAATGTCTATTTGTAGTAGATTTATGGCAGCCATATTGCCGTAAAGCTTGCTGCCTCTGAACACTAGCAGCTGAGGTGAACCATTGTGCAGAGTAGGGCTTGCTGTAAAATTTTCTCATGGGGACATGTGCATCAATGCATACTTTGACCCATTCAGTTGCCTCATTTGCGCAATGATCAGTAGGGAGAGAAAAGATTCCACTCCATGGGGCGTATCTGATGTGGTCTCTGATGGAATCAAGATCAGCCTGCTTACAGTATCTTGTAGTTTTGAGCAACGACTCTTCAGCTTTGGGACAAGATTTCAGGGTGATATCAATTATTACCACAAGGTGATCAGCGTTCTCGAGCGGGCTCTGGGCATTCGTCACACAAGCCTCGGGCAGTGAGGTCAAGAACAGGTCGAAAAGTGAGGCTTGATGATCCACACGATCAGGGAGGTGGGTCTGGAACGTGACAGTCTGTGAGAGGGATGGAGCTATGGAAAAACTATACGTGGAGTTTCCAGCGGAGTCTGTATAGCTAGGGAATCCAAGCCAGTCACGATGATGTACGTTAAAATCTCCAAAAATAAGTATTTGGGCACTCGAGTCGAGTGAGAGCGCTCTATTTATGCTTTCAGAGAAAGCGTTAAGCAGGGTAGTCTTGTGTCGAAGGATAACAGTATAAGAAATAAAAGTAACTAGATAGAGCTACTGTAGTGATAGGTTTGGAAAATATTTTAACGCCATCTTCGTTCCCCTTTGGACTATTTTGCAGATGAAAAGAATGGAGGATACCTAAGTGATTTCAGTAGTGCTCAGGAGACCTCCTTGATTTACAAAGTACTCGGCGTTGTCCGGGAGAAAATTGCTCAATGTCCTAGATAGAGCTACTGTAGTGATAGGTTTGGATAATATTTTAACAGCATCTACGCTGAAAAGGATGGGATCATCGATAAGAGTGATTTCAGTAGTGCTCAGGAAGCTTCCTTGATTTTCAAAGTACTCGGCGTTGTCCGGGAGAAAAGTGCTCAATATCCAAGATAGAGCTACTGTAGTGATAGGTTTAGAAAATATTTTAACGTCATCTTCGTTCCCCTTTGGACTATTTTGCAGATGAAAAGAAGGGTGGATACCTAAGGGATTTCAGTAGTGCTCAGGAAGCCTCCTAGATTTTCAAATTACTAGGCGTTGTCCGGGAGAAAAGTGCTAAATATGCTAGATAGAGCTACTGTAGTGATAGGGTTTGAAAATATTTTACGCCATTTCATTCCCCTTTGGACTATTTTGCAGATGAAAAGGCGGAAGGATACCTAAGTGATTTCAGTAGTGCTCAGGAGGCCTCCTTGATTTTCAAAGTACTCGGCGTCATCTATGAGAAAAGCGCTCAATGTCCTTGATAGAGCTACTGTAGTGATAGGTTTCGATAATATTTTAACAGCATCTATTTTGCAGATGAAGAGGAGAGGGGGGTCAGTAAGAGTTACTTCTGCGGTATTGCCCCCGGGGAGTTCTTCTGCTGTATAGGAACCTGAGGCTTCTGCGGTATGGCACCAGGGGAGTGCTTCTGCGGTATAGGAACTTGAGGCTTCTGCGGTATGGCAGCTGGGGGGGGGGTGCTTTTGCGGTATAGAAACCGGGGAGGTGCTTCTGCAGTATAGGAACCTGAGGTTTCTGCACTATGGCACCCGGGGGGGTGCTTCTGCGGTATGGCACCCGGGGAGTGCTTCTGTGGTATAGAAACCAGGGGGTGCTTCTCTGCAGTATAGCAACCAGGGAGCTACTTCTGTGGTATATCAACCGGAGGGTGGTTCTGCAATAGGGAACATGAGGCTTCTCGGTATAGCAACCGGGGGGTGCTTTAGCGGTATAGGAGTGTGCTTCTATGGTATGGCACCCGGGGGGGTGCTTCTGCAGTATGGCACCCGGGCGGGGGGTTCTTCTGCGGTATGGCACGCGGTGGGTTCTTCTGCGGTATGGCACCCAGGTATGATGCTTCTGCGGTATAGAACCACGAGGCTTCTGCGGTATAGCAACCAAGGGTGGGGTGCTCTTGCGGTATAGGACCATGAGGCTCCTGCGGTATAGCAACCGGGGAGGGGTGATTCTGCGGTATAGGACCACAAGGCTTCTGCGGTTTAGCAACCGGTGGGAGGTGCTTCTGCAGTATAGGACCACGAGGCTTCTGCAGTATAGCAACCGGGGGTACTTCTTTGGTATAGCAACTGGGGTGTGCTTCTGTGGTATGGCACATCAGGGGTGTTTTTGCAGTATAGGAACCTGAGGCTTCTGCGGTATGGCACCAGGGGGCTGCTTCTGTGGTATGGCACCCAGGGGGGTGCTTCTGCGGTATGGCACCCAGGGTGGGTGCTTCTGCGGTATAGAATCACGAGGCTTCTGCGGTATAGCAACCAGGGGTGGGGTGCTTCTGTGGTATAGGATCACAAGCCTTCTGCGGTATAGTATTCACAGTGGGCCTGTGATAGGTACGTATTTCGCATTTGCACCAGGGCTGCGATAGGTACGTATGTAGCATTCACACTGGGGCAGCGATAGGTACGTATATAGCATGCATACCGGGGCGGCAATAGGTACTTATATAGTATGTGCACTGTGGTGACGATAGGTACGTATATAGTCTGCGCACAACGGTTGCGATACATACGTATATAGTATTAATACCGGAGCGGAGATAAGTACCTATATAGAAAGCGCAGATAGAGGTGGTACTTTTTATAGAAATATGTCATACTATTGCCCTGGGCAACGTAGGAGAAATAGTTGGGTAGAAGCAGCTTTCACAAAAGGTTAAAATTAGAAAGTAGCGGTGAAATGGGGCGACCAGGGAAAAGAAAAGGTAAAGAGATAAAGATAAAGAAGTTTGAATATAAAGATGTTACACACGCGATTTCTCTTCAATTATATGTTTTTAGGACCCCGAGCAACGCCGGGTTGCCCCGCTAGTAAGAAATAAAAGTAACTGACGTTGTGATGTAAAGTGAGAGTGATCTATCTATGCTTTCAGATACAGAGTTAAGGAGGGTTCAGTCTTGTGTCGAAGGATAACAGTATAAGAAATAAAAGTAACTGACGCTGTGATATAAAGTGAGAGTGATCTATCTATGCTTTCAGATACAGAGTCAAAAAGAGTAGAGTCCTGGTCCGAAGGATTACGATATAAGAAATAAAAGTAACTGACGCTGTGATGTAAGGTGAAAGTGATCTATCTATGCTTTCAGATACAGAGTTAAGGAGGGTACAGTCTTGTGTCGAAGGATAACGATATAAGAAATAAAAGTAACTGACGCTGTGATGTAAAGTGAGAATCATCTATCTATGCTTTCAGATACAGAGTCAAAGAGGGTAGAGTCCTGGGTCGAAGGATTACGATATAAGAAATAAAAGTAACTGACGCTGTGATGTAAAGTGAAAGTGATCTATCTATGCTTTCAGATACAGAGTGAAGGAGGGTACAGTCTTGTGTCGAAGGATAACGATATAAGAAATAAAAGTAACTGACGCTGTGATGTAAAGTGAGAGTGATCTATCTATGATTTCAGATACAGAGTTAAGGAGGGTACAGTCTTGTGTCAAAGGATAACAGTATAAGAAATAAAAGTAACTGACGCTGTGATGTAAAGTGAGAGTGATCTATCTATGCTTTCAGATACAGAGTTAAGGAGGGTACAGTCTTGTGTCGAAGGATAACGATATAAGAAATAAAAGTAACTGACGCTGTGATGTAAAGTGAGAGTGATCTATCTATGCTTTCAGATACAGAGTTAAGGAGGGTACAGTCTTGTGTCGAAAGATAACGATATAAGAAATAAAAGTAACTGACGCTGTGATGTAAAGTGAGAGTGATCTATCTATGCTTTCAGATACAGAGTTAAGGAGGGTACAGTCTTGTGTCAAAAGATAACAGTATAAGAAATAAAAGTAACTGACGCTGTGATGTAAAGTGAGAGTGATCTATCTATGCTTTCAGATACAGAGTTAAGGAGGGTGCAGTCTTGTGTCAAAGGATAACAGTATAAGAAATAAAAGTAACTGACGCTGTGATGTAAAGTGAGAGTGATCTATCTATGCTTTCAGATACAGAGTGAAGGAGGGTACAGTCTTGTGTCGAAGGATAACGATATAAGAAATAAAAGTAACTTACGCTGTGATGTAAAGTGAGAGTGATCTATCTATGCTTTCAGATACAGAGTTAAGGAGGGTACAGTCTTGTGTCAAAGGATAACAGTATAAGAAATAAAAGTAACTGACGCTGTGATGTAAAGTGAGAGTGATCTATCTATGCTTTCAGATACAGAGTTAAGGAGGGTACAGTCTTGTGTCAAAGGATAACAGTATAAGAAATAAAAGTAACTGACGCTGTGATGTAAAGTGAGAGTGATCTATCTATGCTTTCAGATACAGAGTTAATGAGGGTACAGTCTTGTGTCAAAGGATAACAGTATAAGAAATAAAAGTAACTGACGCTGTGATGTAAAGTGAGAGTGATCTATCTATGCTTTCAGATACAGAGTTAAGGAGGGTACAGTCTTGTGTCAAAGGATAACAGTATAAGAAATAAAAGTAACTGACGCTGTGATGTAAAGTGAGAGTGATCTATCTATGCTTTCAGATACAGAGTTAAGGAGGGTACAGTCTTGTGTCAAAGGATAACAGTATAAGAAATAAAAGCAACTGACGCTGTGATGTAAAGTGAGAGTGATCTATCTATGCTTTCAGATACAGAGTTAAGGAGGGTACAGTCTTGTGTCGAAGGATAACGATATAAGAAATAAAAGTAACTGACGCTGTGATGTAAAGTGAGAGTGATCTATCTATGCTTTCAGATACAGAGTTAAGGAGGGTACAGTCTTGTGTCAAAGGATAACAGTATAAGAAATAAAAGTAACTGACGCTGTGATGTAAAGTGAGAGTGATCTATCTATGCTTTCAGATACAGAGTTAAGGAGGGTACAGTCTTGTGTCAAAGGATAACAGTATAAGAAATAAAAGTAACTGACGCTGTGATGTAAAGTGAGAGTGATCTATCTATGCTTTCAGATACAGAGTTAAGGAGGGTGCAGTCTTGTGTCAAAGGATAACAGTATAAGAAATAAAAGTAACTGACGCTGTGATGTAAAGTGAGAGTGATCTATCTATGCTTTCAGATACAGAGTTAAGGAGGGTACAGTCTTGTGTCAAAGGATAACAGTATAAGAAATAAAAGTAACTGACGCTGTGATGTAAAGTGAGAGTGATCTATCTATGCTTTCAGATACAGAGTTAAGGAGGGTACAGTCTTGTGTCGAAAGATAACGATATAAGAAATAAAAGTAACTGACGCTGTGATGTAAAGTGAGAGTGATCTATCTATGCTTTCAGATACAGAGTTAAGGAGGGTACAGTCTTGTGTCAAAAGATAACAGTATAAGAAATAAAAGTAACTGACGCTGTGATGTAAAGTGAGAGTGATCTATCTATGCTTTCAGATACAGAGTTAAGGAGGGTGCAGTCTTGTGTCAAAGGATAACAGTATAAGAAATAAAAGTAACTGACGCTGTGATGTAAAGTGAGAGTGATCTATCTATGCTTTCAGATACAGAGTGAAGGAGGGTACAGTCTTGTGTCGAAGGATAACTATATAAGAAATAAAAGTAACTGACGCTGTGATGTAAAGTGAGAGTGATCTATCTATGCTTTCAGATACAGAGTTAAGGAGGGTACAGTCTTGTGTCAAAGGATAACAGTATAAGAAATAAAAGTAACTGACGCTGTGATGTAAAGTGAGAGTGATCTATCTATGCTTTCAGATACAGAGTTAAGGAGGGTACAGTCTTGTGTCAAAGGATAACAGTATAAGAAATAAAAGTAACTGACGCTGTGATGTAAAGTGAGAGTGATCTATCTATGCTTTCAGATACAGAGTGAAGGAGGGTACAGTCTTGTGTCGAAGGATAACAGTATAAGACATAAAAGTAACTGACGCTGTGATGTAAAGTGAGAGTGATCTATCTATGCTTTCAGATACAGAGTTAAGGAGGGTACAGTCTTGTGTCGAATGGTAACAGTATAAGAAATAAAAGTAACTGACGCTGTGATGTAAAGTGAGAGTGATCTATCTATGCTTTCAGATACACAGTGAAGGAGGGTACAGTCTTGTGTCGAAGGATAACGATATAAGAAATAAAAGTAACTGACGCTGTGATGTAAAGTGAGAGTGATCTATCTATGCTTTCAGATACAGAGTTAAGGAGGGTACAGTCTTGTGTCAAAGGATAACAGTATAAGAAATAAAAGTAACTGACGCTGTGATGTAAAGTGAGAGTGATCTATCTATGCTTTCAGATACAGAGTTAAGGAGGGTACAGTCTTGTGTCAAAGGATAACAGTATAAGAAATAAAAGTAACTTACGCTGTGATGTAAAGTGAGAGTGATCTATCTATGCTTTCAGATACAGAGTTAAGGAGGGTACAGTCTTGTGTCAAAGGATAACAGTATAAGAAATAAAAGTAACTGACGCTGTGATGTAAAGTGAGAGTGATCTATCTATGCTTTCAGATACAGAGTTAAGGAGGGTACAGTCTTGTGTCAAAGGATAACAGTATAAGAAATAAAAGTAACTGACGCTGTGATGTAAAGTGAGAGTGATCTATCTATGCTTTCAGATACAGAGTTAAGGAGGGTACAGTCTTGTGTCAAAGGATAACAGTATAAGAAATAAAAGTAACTGACGCTGTGATGTAAAGTGAGAGTGATCTATCTATGCTTTCAGATACAGAGTTAAGGAGGGTACAGTCTTGTGTCAAAGGATAACAGTATAAGAAATAAAAGTAACTGACGCTGTGATGTAAAGTGAGAGTGATCTATCTATGCTTTCAGATACAGAGTTAAGGAGGGTACAGTCTTGTGTCAAAGGATAACAGTATAAGAAATAAAAGTAACTGACGCTGTGATGTAAAGTGAGAGTGATCTATCTATGCTTTCAGATACAGAGTTAAGGAGGGTACAGTCTTGTGTCAAAGGATAACAGTATAAGAAATAAAAGTAACTGACGCTGTGATGTAAAGTGAGAGTGATCTATCTATGCTTTCAGATACAGAGTTAAGGAGGGTACAGTCTTGTGTCGAAAGATAACGATATAAGAAATAAAAGTAACTGACGCTGTGATGTAAAGTGAGAGTGATCTATCTATGCTTTCAGATACAGAGTTAAGGAGGGTACAATCTTGTGTCAAAGGATAACAGTATAAGAAATAAAAGTAACTGACGCTGTGATGTAAAGTGAGAGTGATCTATCTATGCTTTCAGATACAGAGTTAAGGAGGGTACAGTCTTGTGTCAAAGGATAACAGTATAAGAAATAAAAGTAACTGACGCTGTGATGTAAAGTGAGAGTGATCTATCTATGCTTTCAGATACAGAGTGAAGGAGGGTACAGTCTTGTGTCGAAGGATAACGATATAAGAAATAAAAGTAACTGACGCTGTGATGTAAAGTGAGAGTGATCTATCTATGCTTTCAGATACAGAGTTAAGGAGGGTACAGTCTTGTGTCGAAGGATAACAGTATAAGAAATAAAAGTAACTGACGCTGTGATGTAAAGTGAGAGTGATCTATCTATGCTTTCAGATACAGAGTTAAGGAGGGTACAGTCTTGTGTCAAAGGATAACAGTATAAGAAATAAAAGTAACTGACGCTGTGATGTAAAGTGAGAGTGATCTATCTATGCTTTCAGATACAGAGTTAAGGAGGGTACAGTCTTGTGTCAAAGGATAACAGTATAAGAAATAAAAGTAACTGACGCTGTGATGTAAAGTGAGAGTGATCTATCTATGCTTTCAGATACAGAGTTAAGGAGGGTACAGTCTTGTGTCAAAGGATAACAGTATAAGAAATAAAAGTAACTGACGCTGTGATGTAAAGTGAGAGTGATCTATCTATGCTTTCAGATACAGAGTTAAGGAGGGTACAGTCTTGTGTCAAAGGATAACAGTATAAGAAATAAAAGTAACTGACGCTGTGATGTAAAGTGAGAGTGATCTATCTATGCTTTCAGATACAGAGTTAAGGAGGGTACAGTCTTGTGTCAAAGGATAACATTATAAGAAATAAAAGTAACTGACGCTGTGATGTAAAGTGAGAGTGATCTATCTATGCTTTCAGATACAGAGTTAAGGAGGGTACAGTCTTGTGTCAAAGGATAACAGTATAAGAAATAAAAGTAACTGACGCTGTGATGTAAAGTGAGAGTGATCTATCTATGCTTTCAGATACAGAGTTAAGGAGGGTACAGTCTTGTGTCGAAGGATAACAGTATAAGAAATAAAAGTAACTGACGCTGTGATGTAAAGTGAGAGTGATCTATCTATGCTTTCAGATACAGAGTTAAGGAGGGTACAGTCTTGTGTCGAAGGATAACGATATAAGAAATAAAAGTAACTGACGCTGTGATGTAAAGTGAGAGTGATCTATCTATGCTTTCAGATACAGAGTTAAGGAGGGTACAGTCTTGTGTCGAAGGATAACAGTATAAGAAATAAAAGTAACTGACGCTGTGATGTAAAGTGAGAGTGATCTATCTATGCTTTCAGATACAGAGTTAAGGAGGGTACAGTCTTGTGTCAAAGGATAACAGTATAAGAAATAAAAGTAACTGACGCTGTGATGTAAAGTGAGAGTGATCTATCTATGCTTTCAGATACAGAGTTAAGAAGGGTACAGTCTTGTGTCGAAGGATAACAGTATAAGAAATAAAAGTAACTGACGCTGTGATGTAAAGTGAGAGTGATCTATCTATGCTTTCAGATACAGAGTTAAGGAGGGTACAGTCTTGTGTCAACGGATAACAGTAT
Organism: Sepiola atlantica; assembly: GCA_963556195.1. Taxonomy (NCBI): domain Eukaryota; kingdom Metazoa; phylum Mollusca; class Cephalopoda; order Sepiida; family Sepiolidae; genus Sepiola; species Sepiola atlantica. The sequence continues at coordinate 60,574,695 of OY744532.1, read as the reverse complement.
AAGAAATAAAAGTAACTGACGCTGTGATGTAAAGTGAGAGTGATCTATCTATGCTTTCAGATACAGAGTTAAGGAGGGTACAGTCTTGTGTCAAAGGATAACAGTATAAGAAAAAAAAGTAACTGACGCTGTGATGTAAAGTGAGAGTGATCTATCTATGCTTTCAGATACAGAGTTAAGGAGGGTACAGTCTTGTGTCGAAGGATAATGATATAAGAAATAAAAGTAACTGACGCTGTGATGTAAAGTGAGAGTGATCTATCTATGCTTTCAGATACAGAGTTAAGGAGGGTACAGTCTTGTGTCGAAGGATAACGATATAAGAAATAAAAGTAACTGACGCTGTGATGTAAAGTGAGAGTGATCTATCTATGCTTTCAGATACAGAGTTAAGGAGGGTACAGTCTTGTGTCAAAGGATAACAGTATAAGAAATAAAAGTAACTGACGCTGTGATGTAAAGTGAGAGTGATCTATCTATGCTTTAAGATACAGAGTTAAGGAGGGTACAGTCTTGTGTCGAAGGATAACGATATAAGAAATAAAAGTAACTGACGCTGTGATGTAAAGTGAGAGTGATCTATCTATGCTTTCAGATACAGAGTTAAAGAGGGTACAGTCTTGTGTCAAAGGATAACAGTATAAGAAATAAAAGTAACTGATGATGTGATGTAAAGTGAGAGTTATCTATCTATGCTTTCAGATACAGAGTTAAGGAGGGTACAGTCTTGTGTCAAAGGATAACAGTATAAGAAATAAAAGTAACTGACGCTGTGATGTAAAGTGAGAGTGATCTATCTATGCTTTCAGATACACAGTGAAGGAGGGTACAGTCTTGTGTCGAAGGATAACGATATAAGAAATAAAAGTAACTGACGCTGTGATGTAAAGTGAGAGTGATCTATCTATGCTTTCAGATACAGATATAAGGAGGGTACAGTCTTGTGTCAAAGGATAACAGTATAAGAAATAAAAGTAACTGACGCTGTGATGTAAAGTGAGAGTGATCTATCTATGCTTTCAGATACACAGTGAAGGAGGGTACAGTCTTGTGTCAAAGGATAACGATATAAGAAATAAAAGTAACTGACGCTGTGATGTAAAGTGAGAGTGATCTATCTATGCTTTCAGATACAGAGTTAAGGAGGGTACAGTCTTGTGTCAAAGGATAACAGTATAAGAAATAAAAGTAACTGACGCTGTGATGTAAAGTGAGAGTGATCTATCTATGCTTTCAGATACAGAGTGAAGGAGGGTACAGTCTTGTGTCAAAGGATAACAGTATAAGAAATAAAAGTAACTGACGCTGTGATGTAAAGTGAGAGTGATCTATCTATGCTTTCAGATACAGAGTGAAGGAGGGTACAGTCTTGTGTCAAAGGATAACAGTATAAGAAATAAAAGTAACTGACGCTGTGATGTAAAGTGAGAGTGATCTATCTATGCTTTCAGATACAGAGTTAAGGAGGGTACAGTCTTGTGTCAAAGGATAACAGTATAAGAAATAAAAGTAACTGACGCTGTGATGTAAAGTGAGAGTGATCTATCTATGCTTTCAGATACAGAGTTAAGGAGGGTACAGTCTTGTGTCAAAGGATAACAGTATAAGAAATAAAAGTAACTGACGCTGTGATGTAAAGTGAGAGTGATCTATCTATGCTTTCAGATACACAGTGAAGGAGGGTACAGTCTTGTGTCGAAGGATAACGATATAAGAAATAAAAGTAACTGACGCTGTGATGTAAAGTGAGAGTGATCTATCTATGCTTACAGATACAGAGTTTAGGAGGGTACAGTCTTGTGTCAAAGGATAACAGTATAAGAAATAAAAGTAACTGACGCTGTGATGTAAAGTGAGAGTGATCTATCTATGCTTTCAGATACAGAGTGAAGGAGGGTACAGTCTTGTGTCGAATGATAACAGTATAAGAAATAAAAGTAACTGACGCTGTGATGTAAAGTGAGAGTGATCTATCTATGCTTTCAGATACAGAGTGAAGGAGGGTACAGTCTTGTGTCAAAGGATAACAGTATAAGAAATAAAAGTAACTGACGCTGTGATGTAAAGTGAGAGTGATCTATCTATGCTTTCAGATACAGAGTTAAGGAGGGTACAGTCTTGTGTCAAAGGATAACAGTATAAGAAATAAAAGTAACTGACGCTGTGATGTAAAGTGAGAGTTATCTATCCATGCTTTCAGATACAGAGTTAAGGAGGGTACAGTCTTGTGTCGAAAGATAACGATATAAGAAATAAAAGTAACTGACGCTGTGATGTAAAGTGAGAGTGATCTATCTATGCTTTCAGATACAGAGTTAAGGAGGGTACAGTCTTGTGTCAAAGGATAACAGTATAAGAAATAAAAGTAACTGACGCTGTGATGTAAAGTGCGAGTCATCTATCTATGCTTTCAGATACACAGTTAAGGAGGGTACAGTCTTGTGTCAAAGGATAACAGTATAAGAAATAAAAGTAACTGACGCTGTGATGTAAAGTGAGAGTGATCTATCTATGCTTTCAGATACACAGTGAAGGAGGGTACAGTCTTGTGTCGAAGGATAACGATATAAGAAATAAAAGTAACTGACACTGTGATGTAAAGTGAGAGTGATCTATCTATGCTTTCAGATACAGAGTTAAGGAGGGTACAGTCTTGTGTCGAAGGATAACGATATAAGAAATAAAAGTAACTGACGCTGTGATGTAAAGTGAGAGTGATCTATCTATGCTTTCAGATACAGAGTTAAGGAGGGTACAGTCTTGTGTCAAAGGATAACAGTATAAGAAATAAAAGTAACTGACGCTGTGATGTAAAGTGAGAGTGATATATCTATGCTTTCAGATACAGAGTGAAGGAGGGTACAGTCTTGTGTCAAAGGATAACAGTATAAGAAATAAAAGTAACTGACGCTGTGATGTAAAGTGAGAGTGATCTATCTATGCTTTCAGATACAGAGTTAAGGAGGGTACAGTCTTGTGTCGAAGGATAATGATATAAGAAATAAAAGTAACTGACGCTGTGATGTAAAGTGAGAGTGATCTATCTATGCTTTCAGATACAGAGTTAAGGAGGGTACAGTCTTGTGTCGAAGGATAACAGTATAAGAAATAAAAGTAACTGACGCTGTGATGTAAAGTGAGAGTGATCTATCTATGCTTTCAGATACAGAGTTAAGGAGGGTACAGTCTTGTGTCAAAGGATAACAGTATAAGAAATAAAATTAACTGACGCTGTGATGTAAAGTGAGAGTGATCTATCTATGCTTTCAGATACACAGTGAAGGAGGGTACAGTCTTGTGTCGAAGGATAACGATATAAGAAATAAAAGTTACTGACGCTGTGATGTAAAGTGAGAGTGATCTATCTATGCTTTCAGATACAGATATAAGGAGGGTACAGTCTTGTGTCAAAGGATAACAGTATAAGAAATAAAAGTAACTGATGCTGTGATGTAAAGTGAGAGTGATCTATCTATGCTTTCAGATACACAGTGAAGGAGGGTACAGTCTTGTGTCGAAGGATAACGATATAAGAAATAAAAGTAACTGACGCTGTGATGTAAAGTGAGAGTGATCTATCTATGCTTTCAGATACAGAGTTAAGGAGGGTACAGTCTTGTGTCAAAGGATAACAGTATAAGAAATAAAAGTAACTGACGCTGTGATGTAAAGTGAGAGTGATCTATCTATGCTTTCAGATACAGAGTTAAGGAGGGTACAGTCTTGTGTCAAAGGATAACAGTATAAGAAATAAAAGTAACTGACGCTGTGATGTAAAGTGAGAGTGATCTATCTATGCTTTCAGATACAGAGTGAATGAGGGTACAGTCTTGTGTCAAAGGATAACAGTATAAGAAATAAAAGTAACTGACGCTGTGATGTAAAGTGAGAGTGATCTATCTATGCTTTCAGATACAGAGTTAATGAGGGTACAGTCTTGTGTCAAAGGATAACAGTATAAGAAATAAAAGTAACTGACGCTGTGATGTAAAGTGAGAGTGATCTATCTATGCTTTCAGATACAGAGTTAAGGAGGGTACAGTCTTGTGTCAAAGGATAACAGTATAAGAAATAAAAGTAACTGACGCTGTGATGTAAAGTGAGAGTGATCTATCTATGCTTTCAGATACACAGTGAAGGAGGGTACAGTCTTGTGTCGAAGGATAACGATATAAGAAATAAAAGTAACTGACGCTGTGATGTAAAGTGAGAGTGATCTATCTATGCTTTCAGATACAGAGTTAAGGAGGGTACAGTCTTGTGTCAAAGGATAACAGTATAAGAAATAAAAGTAACTGACGCTGTGATGTAAAGTGAGAGTGATCTATCTATGCTTTCAGATACAGAGTTAAGGAGGGTACAGTCTTGTGTCGATAGATAACGATATAAGAAATAAAAGTAACTGACGCTGTGATGTAAAGGGAGAGTGATCTATCTATGCTTTCAGATACAGAGTTAAGGAGGGTACAGTCTTGTGTCAAAGGATAACAGTATAAGAAATAAAAGTAACTGACGCTGTGATGTAAAGTGAGAGTGATATATCTATGCTTTCAGATACAGAGTGAAGGAGGGTACAGTCTTGTGTAAAAGGATAACAGTATAAGAAATAAAAGTAACTGACGCTGTGATGTAAAGTGAGAGTGATCTATCTATGCTTTCAGATACAGAGTTAAGGAGGGTACAGTCTTGTGTCGAAGGATAATGATATAAGAAATAAAAGTAACTGACGCTGTGATGTAAAGTGAGAGTGATCTATCTATGCTTTCAGATACAGAGTTAAGGAGGGTACAGTCTTGTGTCAAAGGATAACAGTATAAGAAATAAAAGTAACTGACGCTGTGATGTAAAGTGAGAGTGATCTATCTATGCTTTCAGATACAGAGTTAAGGAGGGTACAGTCTTGTGTCAAAGGATAACAGTATAAGAAATAAAAGTAACTGACGCTGTGATGTAAAGTGAGAGTGATCTATCTATGCTTTCAGATACAGAGTTAAGGAGAGTACAGTCTTGTGTCGAAGGATAACGATATAAGAAATAAAAGTAACTGACGCTGTGATGTAAAGTGAGAGTGATCTATCTATGCTTTCAGATACAGAGTTAAGGAGGGTACAGTCTTGTGTCGAAGGATAACGATATAAGAAATAAAAGTAACTGACGCTGTGATGTCCAGTGAGAGTGATCTATCTATGCTTTCAGATACAGAGTTAAGGAGGGTACAGTCTTGTGTCAAAGGATAACAGTATAAGAAATAAAAGTAACTGACGCTGTGATGTAAAGTGAGAGTGATATATCTATGCTTTCAGATACAGAGTGAAGGAGGGTACAGTCTTGTGTCAAAGGATAACAGTATAAGAAATAAAAGTAACTGACGCTGTGATGTAAAGTGAGAGTGATCTATCTATGCTTTCAGATACAGAGTTAAGGAGGGTACAGTCTTGTGTCGAAGGATAATGATATAAGAAATAAAAGTAACTGACGCTGTGATGTAAAGTGAGAGTGATCTATCTATGCTTTCAGATACAGAGTTAAGGAGGGTACAGTCTTGTGTCAAAGGATAACAGTATAAGAAATAAAATTAACTGACGCTGTGATGTAAAGTGAGAGTGATCTATCTATGCTTTCAGATACACAGTGAAGGAGGGTACAGTCTTGTGTCGAAGGATAACGATATAAGAAATAAAAGTTACTGACGCTGTGATGTAAAGTGAGAGTGATCTATCTATGCTTTCAGATACAGATATAAGGAGGGTACAGTCTTGTGTCAAAGGATAACAGTATAAGAAATAAAAGTAACTGATGCTGTGATGTAAAGTGAGAGTGATCTATCTATGCTTTCAGATACAGAGTTAAGGAGGGTACAGTCTTGTGTCAAAGGATAACAGTATAAGAAATAAAATTAACTGACGCTGTGATGTAAAGTGAGAGTGATCTATCTATGCTTTCAGATACACAGTGAAGGAGGGTACAGTCTTGTGTCGAAGGATAACGATATAAGAAATAAAAGTTACTGACGCTGTGATGTAAAGTGAGAGTGATCTATCTATGCTTTAAGATACAGATATAAGGAGGGTACAGTCTTGTGTCAAAGGATAACAGTATAAGAAATAAAAGTAACTGATGCTGTGATGTAAAGTGAGAGTGATCTATCTATGCTTTCAGATACACAGTGAAGGAGGGTACAGTCTTGTGTCGAAGGATAACGATATAAGAAATAAAAGTAACTGACGCTGTGATGTAAAGTGAGAGTGATCTATCTATGCTTTCAGTTACAGAGTTAAGGAGGGTACAGTCTTGTGTCAAAGGATAACAGTATAAGAAATAAAAGTAACTGACGCTGTGATGTAAAGTGAGAGTGATCTATCTATGCTTTCAGATACAGAGTTAAGGAGGGTACAGTCTTGTGTCAAAGGATAACAGTATAAGAAATAAAAGTAACTGACGCTGTGATGTAAAGTGAGAGTGATCTATCTATGCTTTCAGATACAGAGTGAATGAGGGTACAGTCTTGTGTCAAAGGATAACAGTATAAGAAATAAAAGTAACTGACGCTGTGATGTAAAGTGAGAGTGATCTATCTATGCTTTCAGATACAGAGTTAATGAGGGTACAGTCTTGTGTCAAAGGATAACAGTATAAGAAATAAAAGTAACTGACGCTGTGATGTAAAGTGAGAGTGATCTATCTATGCTTTCAGATACAGAGTTAAGGAGGGTACAGTCTTGTGTCAAAGGATAACAGTATAAGAAATAAAAGTAACTGACGCTGTGATGTAAAGTGAGAGTGATCTATCTATGCTTTCAGATACACAGTGAAGGAGGGTACAGTCTTGTGTCGAAGGATAACGATATAAGAAATAAAAGTAACTGACGCTGTGATGTAAAGTGAGAGTGATCTATCTATGCTTTCAGATACAGAGTTAAGGAGAGTACAGTCTTGTGTCAAAGGATAACAGTATAAGAAATAAAAGTAACTGACGCTGTGATGTAAAGTGAGAGTGATCTATCTATGCTTTCAGATACAGAGTGAAGGAGGGTACAGTCTTGTGTCAAAGGATAACAGTATAAGAAATAAAAGTAACTGACGCTGTGATGTAAAGTGAGAGTGATCTATCTATGCTTTCAGATACAGAGTGAAGGAGGGTACAGTCTTGTGTCAAAGGATAACAGTATAAGAAATAAAAGTAACTGACGCTGTGATGTAAAGTGAGAGTGATCTATCTATGCTTTCAGATACAGAGTTAAGGAGGGTACAGTCTTGTGTCAAAGGATAACAGTATAAGAAATAAAAGTAACTGACGCTGTGATGTAAAGTGAGAGTTATCAATCTATGCTTTCAGATACAGAGTTAAGGAGGGTACAGTCTTGTGTCGAAGGATAACGATATAAGAAATAAAAGTAACTGACGCTGTGATGTAAAGTGAGAGTGATCTATCTATGCTTTCAGATACAGAGTTAAGGAGGGTACAGTCTTGTGTCAAAGGATAACAGTATAAGAAATAAAAGTAACTGACGCTGTGATGTAAAGTGAGAGTCATCTATCTATGCTTTCAGATACACAGTTAAGGAGGGTACAGTCTTGTGTCAAAGGATAACAGTATAAGAAATAAAAGTAACTGACGCTGTGATGTAAAGTGAGAGTGATCTATCTATGCTTTCAGATACACAGTGAAGGAGGGTACAGTCTTGTGTCGAAGGATAACGATATAAGAAATAAAAGTAACTGACACTGTGATGTAAAGTGAGAGTGATCTATCTATGCTTTCAGATACAGAGTTAAGGAGGGTACAGTCTTGTGTCAAAAGATAACAGTATAAGAAATAAAAGTAACTGACGCTGTAATGTAAAGTGAGAGTGATCTATCTATGCTTTCAGATACACAGTGAAGGAGGGTACAGTCTTGTGTCGAAGGATAACGATATAAGAAATAAAAGTAACTGACGCTGTGATGTAAAGTGAGAGTGATCTATCTATGCTTTCAGATACAGAGTTAAGGAGGGTACAGTCTTGTGTCAAAGGATAACAGTATAAGAAATAAAAGTAACTGACGCTGTGATGTAAAGTGAGAGTGATCTATCTATGCTTTCAGATACAGAGTTAAGGAGGGTACAGTCTTGTGTCGATAGATAACGATATAAGAAATAAAAGTAACTGACGCTGTGATGTAAAGTGAGAGTGATCTATCTATGCTTTCAGATACAGAGTTTCGGAGGGTACAGTCTTGTGTCAAAGGATAACAGTATAAGAAATAAAAGTAACTGACGCTGTGATGTAAAGTGAGAGTGATATATCTATGCTTTCAGATACAGAGTTAAGGAGGGTACAGTCTTGTGTAAAAGGATAACAGTATAAGAAATAAAAGTAACTGACGCTGTGATGTAAAGTGAGAGTGATCTATCTATGCTTTCAGATACAGAGTTAAGGAGGGTACAGTCTTGTGTCGAAGGATAATGATATAAGAAATAAAAGTAACTGACGCTGTGATGTAAAGTGAGAGCGATCTATCTATGCTTTCAGATACAGAGTTAAGGAGGGTACAGTCTTGTGTCGAAGGATAACGATATAAGAAATAAAAGTAACTGACGCTGTGATGTAAAGTGAGAGTGATCTATCTATGCTTTCAGATACAGAGTTAAGGAGGGTACAGTCTTGTGTCAAAGGATAACAGTATAAGAAATAAAAGTAACTGACGCTGTGATGTAAAGTGAGAGTGATATATCTATGCTTTCAGATACAGAGTGAAGGAGGGTACAGTCTTGTGTCAAAGGATAACAGTATAAGAAATAAAAGTAACTGACGCTGTGATGTAAAGTGAGAGTGATCTATCTATGCTTTCAGATACAGAGTTAAGGAGGGTACAGTCTTGTGTCGAAGGATAATGATATAAGAAATAAAAGTAACTGACGCTGTGATGTAAAGTGAGAGTGATCTATCTATGCTTTCAGATACAGAGTTAAGGAGGGTACAGTCTTGTGTCGAAGGATAACAGTATAAGAAATAAAAGTAACTGACGCTGTGATGTAAAGTGAGAGTGATCTATCTATGCTTTCAGATACAGAGTTAAGGAGGGTACAGTCTTGTGTCAAAGGATAACAGTATAAGAAATAAAATTAACTGACGCTGTGATGTAAAGTGAGAGTGATCTATCTATGCTTTCAGATACACAGTGAAGGAGGGTACAGTCTTGTGTCGAAGGATAACGATATAAGAAATAAAAGTTACTGACGCTGTGATGTAAAGTGAGAGTGATCTATCTATGCTTTCAGATACAGATATAAGGAGGGTACAGTCTTGTGTCAAAGGATAACAGTATAAGAAATAAAAGTAACTGATGCTGTGATGTAAAGTGAGAGTGATCTATCTATGCTTTCAGATACACAGTGAAGGAGGGTACAGTCTTGTGTCGAAGGATAACGATATAAGAAATAAAAGTAACTGACGCTGTGATGTAAAGTGAGAGTGATCTATCTATGCTTTCAGATACAGAGTTAAGGAGGGTACAGTCTTGTGTCAAAGGATAACAGTATAAGAAATAAAAGTAACTGACGCTGTGATATAAAGTGAGAGTGATCTATCTATGCTTTCAGATACAGAGTTAAGGAGGGTACAGTCTTGTGTCAAAGGATAACAGTATAAGAAATAAAAGTAACTGACGCTGTGATGTAAAGTGAGAGTGATCTATCTATGCTTTCAGATACAGAGTGAATGAGGGTACAGTCTTGTGTCAAAGGATAACAGTATAAGAAATAAAAGTAACTGACGCTGTGATGTAAAGTGAGAGTGATCTATCTATGCTTTCAGATACAGAGTTTATGAGGGTACAGTCTTGTGTCAAAGGATAACAGTATAAGAAATAAAAGTAACTGACGCTGTGATGTAAAGTGAGAGTGATCTATCTATGCTTTCAGATACAGAGTGAAGGAGGGTACAGTCTTGTGTCAAAGGATAACAGTATAAGAAATAAAAGTAACTGACGCTGTGATGTAAAGTGAGAGTGATCTATCTATGCTTTCAGATACAGAGTGAAGGAGGGTACAGTCTTGTGTCAAAGGATAACAGTATAAGAAATAAAAGTAACTGACGCTGTGATGTAAAGTGAGAGTGATCTATCTATGCTTTCAGATACAGAGTTAAGGAGGGTACAGTCTTGTGTCAAAGGATAACAGTATAAGAAATAAAAGTAACTGACGCTGTGATGTAAAGTGAGAGTTATCTATCTATGCTTTCAGATACAGAGTTAAGGAGGGTACAGTCTTGTGTCGAAGGATAACGATATAAGAAATAAAAGTAACTGACGCTGTGATATAAAGTGAGAGTGATCTATCTATGCTTTCAGATACAGAGTTAAGGAGGGTACAGTCTTGTGTCAAAAGGATAACACTATAAGAAATAAAAGTAACTGACGCTGTGATGTAAAGTGAGAGTCATCTATCTATGCTTTCAGATACACAGTTAAGGAGGGTACAGTCTTGTGTCAAAGGATAACAGTATAAGAAATAAAAGTAACTGACGCTGTGATGTAAAGTGAGAGTGATCTATCTATGCTTTCAGATACACAGTGAAGGAGGGTACAGTCTTGTGTCGAAGGATAACGATATAAGAAATAAAAGTAACTGACGCTGTGATGTAAAGTGAGAGTGATCTATCTATGCTTTCAGATACAGAGTTAAGGAGGGTACAGTCTTGTGTCAAAGGATAACAGTATAAGAAATAAAAGTAACTGACGCTGTGATGTAAAGTGAGAGTGATCTATCTATGCTTTCAGATACAGAGTTAAGGAGGGTACAGTCTTGTGTCGATAGATAACGATATAAGAAATAAAAGTAACTGACGCTGTGATGTAAAGTGAGAGTGATCTATCTATGCTTTCAGATACAGAGTTAAGGAGGGTACAGTCTTGTGTCAAAGGATAACAGTATAAGAAATAAAAGTAACTGACGCTGTGATGTAAAGTGAGAGTGATATATCTATGCTTTCAGATACAGAGTGAAGGAGGGTACAGTCTTGTGTAAAAGGATAACAGTATAAGAAATAAAAGTAACTGACGCTGTGATGTAAAGTGAGAGTGATCTATCTATGCTTTCAGATACAGAGTTAAGGAGGGTACAGTCTTGTGTCGAAGGATAATGATATAAGAAATAAAAGTAACTGACGCTGTGATGTAAAGTGAGAGTGATCTATCTATGCTTTCAGATACAGAGTTAAGGAGGGTACAGTCTTGTGTCAAAGGATAACAGTATAAGAAATAAAAGTAACTGACGCTGTGATGTAAAGTGAGAGTGATCTATCTATGCTTTCAGATACAGAGTTAAGGAGGGTACAGTCTTGTGTCAAAGGATAACAGTATAAGAAATAAAAGTAACTGACGCTGTGATGTAAAGTGAGAGTGATCTATCTATGCTTTCAGATACAGAGTTAAGGAGAGTACAGTCTTGTGTCGAAGGATAACGATATAAGAAATAAAAGTAACTGACGCTGTGATGTAAAGTGAGAGTGATCTATCTATGCTTTCAGATACAGAGTTAAGGAGGGTACAGTCTTGTGTCGAAGGATAACAGTATAAGAAATAAAAGTAACTGACGCTGTGATGTAAAGTGAGAGTGATCTATCTATGCTTTCAGATACAGAGTTAAGGAGGGTACAGTCTTGTGTCGAAGGATAACGATATAAGAAATAAAAGTAACTGACGCTGTGATGTAAAGTGAGAGTGATCTATCTATGCTTTCAGATACAGAGTTAAGGAGGGTACAGTCTTGTCTCGAAGGATAACGATATAAAAAATAAAAGTAACTGACGCTGTGATGTAAAGTGAGAGTGATCTATCTATGCTTTCAGATACAGAGTTAAGGAAGGTACAGTCTTGTGTCAAAGGATAACAGTATAAGAAATAAAAGTAACTGACGCTGTGATGTAAAGTGAGAGTGATCTATCTATGCTTTCAGATACAGAGTTAAGGAGGGTACAGTTTTGTGTCGAAGGATAACGATATAAGAAATAAAAGTAACAGACGCTGTGATGTAAAGTGAGAGTGATCTATCTATGCTTTCAGATACAGAGTTAAGGAGGGTACAGTCTTGTGTCAAAGGATAACAGTATAAGAAATAAAAGTAACTGACGCTGTGATGTACAGTGAGAGTGATCTATCTATGCTTTCAGATACAGAGTGAAGGAGGGTACAGTCTTGTGTCAAAGGATAACAGTATAAGAAATAAAAGTAACTGACGCTGTGATGTAAAGTGAGAGTGATCTATCTATGCTTTCAGATACAGAGTGAAGGAGGGTACAGTCTTGTGTCAAAGGATAACAGCATAAGAAATAAAAGTAACTGACGCTGTGATGTAAAGTGAGAGTGATCTATCTATGCTTTCAGATACAGAGTTAAGGAGGGTACAGTCTTGTGTAAAAGGATAACAGTATAAGAAATAAAAGTAACTGACGCTGTGATGTAAAGTGAGAGTCATCTATCTATGCTTTCAGATACACAGTTAAGGAGGGTACAGTCTTGTGTCAAAGGATAACAGTATAAGAAATAAAAGTAACTGACGCTGTGATGTAAAGTGAGAGTGATCTATCTATGCTTTCAGATACACAGTGAAGGAGGGTACAGTCTTGTGTCGAAGGATAACGATATAAGAAATAAAAGTAACTGACACTGTGATGTAAAGTGAGAGTGATCTATCTATGCTTTCAGATACAGAGTTAAGGAGGGTACAGTCTTGTGTCAAAAGATAACAGTATAAGAAATAAAAGTAACTGACGCTGTAATGTAAAGTGAGAGTGATCTATCTATGCTTTCAGATACACAGTGAAGAGGGGTACAGTCTTGTGTCGAAGGATAACGATATAAGAAATAAAAGTAACTGACGCTGTGATGTAAAGTGAGAGTGATCTATCTATGCTTTCAGATACAGAGTTAAGGAGGGTACAGTCTTGTGTCAAAGGATAACAGTATAAGAAATAAAAGTAACTGACGCTGTGATGTAAAGTGAGGGTGATCTATCTATGCTTTCAGATACAGAGTTAAGGAGGGTACAGTCTTGTGTCGATAGATAACGATATAAGAAATAAAAGTAACTGACGCTGTGATGTAAAGTGAGAGTGATCTATCTATGCTTTCAGATACAGAGTTAAGGAGGGTACAGTCTTGTGTCAAAGGATAACAGTAGAAGAAATAAAAGTAACTGACGCTGTGATGTAAAGTGAGAGTGATATATCTATGCTTTCAGATACAGAGTGAAGGAGGGTACAGTCTTGTGTAAAAGGATAACAGTATAAGAAATAAAAGTAACTGACGCTGTGATGTAAAGTGAGAGTGATCTATCTATGCTTTCAGATACAGAGTTAAGGAGGGTACAGTCTTGTGTCGAAGGATAATGATATAAGAAATAAAAGTAACTGACGCTGTGATGTAAAGTGAGAGTGATCTATCTATGCTTTCAGATACAGAGTTAAGGAGGGTACAGTCTTGTGTCAAAGGATAACAGTATAAGAAATAAAAGTAACTGACGCTGTGATGTAAAGTGAGAGTGATCTATCTATGCTTTCAGATACAGAGTTAAGGAGGGTACAGTCTTGTGTCAAAGGATAACAGTATAAGAAATAAAAGTAACTGACGCTGTGATGTAAAGTGAGAGTGATCTATCTATGCTTTCAGATACAGAGTTAAGGAGAGTACAGTCTTGTGTCGAAGGATAACGATATAAGAAATAAAAGTAACTGACGCTGTGATGTAAAGTGAGAGTGATCTATCTATGCTTTCAGATACAGAGTTAAGGAGGGTACAGTCTTGTGTCGAAGGATAACAGTATAAGAAATAAAAGTAACTGACGCTGTGATGTAAAGTGAGAGCGATCTATCTATGCTTTCAGATACAGAGTTAAGGAGGGTACAGTCTTGTGTCGAAGGATAACGATATAAGAAATAAAAGTAACTGACGCTGTGATGTAAAGTGAGAGTGATCTATCTATGCTTTCAGATACAGAGTTAAGGAGGGTACAGTCTTGTGTCAAAGGATAACAGTATAAGAAATAAAAGTAACTGACGCTGTGATGTAAAGTGAGAGTGATATATCTATGCTTTCAGATACAGAGTGAAGGAGGGTACAGTCTTGTGTCAAAGGATAACAGTATAAGAAATAAAAGTAACTGACGCTGTGATGTAAAGTGAGAGTGATCTATCTATGCTTTCAGATACAGAGTTAAGGAGGGTACAGTCTTGTGTCGAAGGATAACAGTATAAGAAATAAAAGTAACTGACGCTGTGATGTAAAGTGAGAGTGATCTATCTATGCTTTCAGATACAGAGTTAAGGAGGGTACAGTCTTGTGTCAAAGGATAACAGTATAAGAAATAAAATTAACTGACGCTGTGATGTAAAGTGAGAGTGATCTATCTATGCTTTCAGATACACAGTGAAGGAGGGTACAGTCTTGTGTCGAAGGATAACGATATAAGAAATAAAAGTTACTGACGCTGTGATGTAAAGTGAGAGTGATCTATCTATGCTTTCAGATACAGATATAAGGAGGGTACAGTCTTGTGTCAAAGGATAACAGTATAAGAAATAAAAGTAACTGATGCTGTGATGTAAAGTGAGAGTGATCTATCTATGCTTTCAGATACACAGTGAAGGAGGGTACAGTCTTGTGTCGAAGGATAACGATATAAGAAATAAAAGTAACTGACGCTGTGATGTAAAGTGAGAGTGATCTATCTATGCTTTCAGATACAGAGTTAAGGAGGGTACAGTCTTGTGTCAAAGGATAACAGTATAAGAAATAAAAGTAACTGACGCTGTGATGTAAAGTGATAGTGATCTATCTATGCTTTCAGATACAGAGTTAAGGAGGGTACAGTCTTGTGTCAAAGGATAACAGTATAAGAAATAAAAGTAACTGACGCTGTGATGTAAAGTGAGAGTGATCTATCTATGCTTTCAGATACAGAGTGAATGAGGGTACAGTCTTGTGTCAAAGGATAACAGTATAAGAAATAAAAGTAACTGACGCTGTGATGTAAAGTGAGAGTGATCTATCTATGCTTTCAGATACAGAGTTAATGAGGGTACAGTCTTGTGTCAAAGGATAACAGTATAAGAAATAAAAGTAACTGACGCTGTGATGTAAAGTGAGAGTGATCTATCTATGCTTTCAGATACAGAGTTAAGGAGGGTACAGTCTTGTGTAAAAGGATAACAGTATAAGAAATAAAAGTAACTGACGCTGTGATGTAAAGTGAGAGTGATCTATCTATGCTTTCAGATACACAGTGAAGGAGGGTACAGTCTTGTGTCGAAGGATAACGATATAAGAAATAAAAGTAACTGACGCTGTGATGTAAAGTGAGAGTGATCTATCTATGCTTTCAGATACAGAGTTAAGGAGAGTACAGTCTTGTGTCAAAGGATAACAGTATAAGAAATAAAAGTAACTGACGCTGTGATGTAAAGTGAGAGTGATCTATCTATGCTTTCAGATACAGAGTGAAGGAGGGTACAGTCTTGTGTCAAAGGATAACAGTATAAGAAATAAAAGTAACTGACGCTGTGATGTAAAGTGAGAGTGATCTATCTATGCTTTCAGATACAGAGTGAAGGAGGGTACAGTCTTGTGTCAAAGGATAACAGTATAAGAAATAAAAGTAACTGACGCTGTGATGTAAAGTGAGAGTGATCTATCTATGCTTTCAGATACAGAGTTAAGGAGGGTACAGTCTTGTGTCAAAGGATAACAGTATAAGAAATAAAAGTAACTGACGCTGTGATGTAAAGTGAGAGTTATCTATCTATGCTTTCAGATACAGAGTTAAGGAGGGTACAGTCTTGTGTCGAAGGATAACGATATAAGAAATAAAAGTAACTGACGCTGTGATGTAAAGTGAGAGTGATCTATCTATGCTTTCAGATACAGAGTTAAGGAGGGTACAGTCTTGTGTCAAAGGATAACAGTATAAGAAATAAAAGTAACTGACGCTGTGATGTAAAGTGAGAGTCATCTATCTATGCTTTCAGATACACAGTTAAGGAGGGTACAGTCTTGTGTCAAAGGATAACAGTATAAGAAATAAAAGTAACTGACGCTGTGATGTAAAGTGAGAGTGATCTATCTATGCTTTCAGATACACAGTGAAGGAGGGTACAGTCTTGTGTCGAAGGATAACGATATAAGAAATAAAAGTAACTGACACTGTGATGTAAAGTGAGAGTGATCTATCTATGCTTTCAGATACAGAGTTAAGGAGGGTACAGTCTTGTGTCAAAAGATAACAGTATAAGAAATAAAAGTAACTGACGCTGTAATGTAAAGTGAGAGTGATCTATCTATGCTTTCAGATACACAGTGAAGGAGGGTACAGTCTTGTGTCGAAGGATAACGATATAAGAAATAAAAGTAACTGACGCTGTGATGTAAAGTGAGAGTGATCTATCTATGCTTTCAGATACAGAGTTAAGGAGGGTACAGTCTTGTGTCAAAGGATAACAGTATAAGAAATAAAAGTAACTGACGCTGTGATGTAAAGTGAGAGTGATCTATCTATGCTTTCAGATACAGAGTTAAGGAGGGTACAGTCTTGTGTCGATAGATAACGATATAAGAAATAAAAGTAACTGACGCTGTGATGTAAAGTGAGAGTGATCTATCTATGCTTTCAGATACAGAGTTAAGGAGGGTACAGTCTTGTGTCAAAGGATAACAGTATAAGAAATAAAAGTAACTGACGCTGTGATGTAAAGTGAGAGTGATATATCTATGCTTTCAGATACAGAGTGAAGGAGGGTACAGTCTTGTGTAAAAGGATAACAGTATAAGAAATAAAAGTAACTGACGCTGTGATGTAAAGTGAGAGTGATCTATCTATGCTTTCAGATACAGAGTTAAGGAGGGTACAGTCTTGTGTCGAAGGATAATGATATAAGAAATAAAAGTAACTGACGCTGTGATGTAAAGTGAGAGTGATCTATCTATGCTTTCAGATACAGAGTTAAGGAGGGTACAGTCTTGTGTCAAAGGATAACAGTATAAGAAATAAAAGTAACTGACGCTGTGATGTAAAGTGAGAGTGATCTATCTATGCTTTCAGATACAGAGTTAAGGAGGGTACAGTCTTGTGTCAAAGGATAACAGTATAAGAAATAAAAGTAACTGACGCTGTGATGTAAAGTGAGAGTGATCTATCTATGCTTTCAGATACAGAGTAAAGGAGAGTACAGTCTTGTGTCGAAGGATAACGATATAAGAAATAAAAGTAACTGACGCTGTGATGTAAAGTGAGAGTGATCTATCTATGCTTTCAGATACAGAGTTAAGGAGGGTACAGTCTTGTGTCGAAGGATAACAGTATAAGAAATAAAAGTAACTGACGCTGTGATGTAAAGTGAGAGTGATCTATCTATGCTTTCAGATACAGAGTTAAGGAGGGTACAGTCTTGTGTCGAAGGATAACGATATAAGAAATAAAAGTAACTGACGCTGTGATGTAAAGTGAGAGTGATCTATCTATGCTTTCAGATACAGAGTTAAGGAGGGTACAGTCTTGTCTCGAAGGATAACGATATAAAAAATAAAAGTAACTGACGCTGTGATGTAAAGTGAGAGTGATCTATCTATGCTTTCAGATACAGAGTTAAGGAAGGTACAGTCTTGTGTCAAAGGATAACAGTATAAGAAATAAAAGTAACTGACGCTGTGATGTAAAGTGAGAGTGATCTATCTATGCTTTCAGATACAGAGTTAAGGAGGGTACAGTTTTGTGTCGAAGGATAACGATATAAGAAATAAAAGTAACAGACGCTGTGATGTAAAGTGAGAGTGATCTATCTATGCTTTCAGATACAGAGTTAAGGAGGGTACAGTCTTGTGTCAAAGGATAACAGTATAAGAAATAAAAGTAACTGACGCTGTGATGTACAGTGAGAGTGATCTATCTATGCTTTCAGATACAGAGTGAAGGAGGGTACAGTCTTGTGTCAAAGGATAACAGTATAAGAAATAAAAGTAACTGACGCTGTGATGTAAAGTGAGAGTGATCTATCTATGCTTTCAGATACAGAGTGAAGGAGGGTACAGTCTTGTGTCAAAGGATAACAGCATAAGAAATAAAAGTAACTGACGCTGTGATGTAAAGTGAGAGTGATCTATCTATGCTTTCAGATACAGAGTTAAGGAGGGTACAGTCTTGTGTCAAAGGATAACAGTATAAGAAATAAAAGTAACTGACGCTGTGATGTAAAGTGAGAGTTATCTATCTATGCTTTCAGATACAGAGTTAAGGAGGGTACAGTCTTGTGTCGAAGGATAACGATATAAGAAATAAAAGTAACTGACGCTGTGATGTAAAGTGAGAGTGATCTATCTATGCTTTCAGATACAGAGTTAAGGAGGGTACAGTCTTGTGTCAAAGGATAACAGTATAAGAAATAAAAGTAACTGACGCTGTGATGTAAAGTGAGAGTGATCTATCTATGCTTTCAGATACAGAGTTAAGGAGGGTACAGTCTTGTGTCAAAGGATAACAGTATAAGAAATAAAAGTAACTGACGCTGTGATGTAAAGTGAGAGTGATCTATCTATGCTTTCAGATACACAGTGAAGGAGGGTACAGTCTTGTGTCGAAGGATAACGATATAAGAAATAAAAGTAACTGACACTGTGATGTAAAGTGAGAGTGATCTATCTATGCTTTCAGATACAGAGTTAAGGAGGGTACAGTCTTGTGTCAAAAGATAACAGTATAAGAAATAAAAGTAACTGACGCTGTAATGTAAAGTGAGAGTGATCTATCTATGCTTTCAGATACACAGTGAAGGAGGGTACAGTCTTGTGTCGAAGGATAACGATATAAGAAATAAAAGTAACTGACGCTGTGATGTAAAGTGAGAGTGATCTATCTATGCTTTCAGATACAGAGTTAAGGAGGGTACAGTCTTGTGTCAAAGGATAACAGTATAAGAAATAAAAGTAACTGACGCTGTGATGTACAGTGAGGGTGATCTATCTATGCTTTCAGATACAGAGTTAAGGAGGGTACAGTCTTGTGTCGATAGATAACGATATAAGAAATAAAAGTAACTGACGCTGTGATGTAAAGTGAGAGTGATCTATCTATGCTTTCAGATACAGAGTTAAGGAGGGTACAGTCTTGTGTCAAAGGATAACAGTATAAGAAATAAAAGTAACTGACGCTGTGATGTAAAGTGAGAGTGATATATCTATGCTTTCAGATACAGAGTGAAGGAGGGTACAGTCTTGTGTAAAAGGATAACAGTATAAGAAATAAAAGTAACTGACGCTGTGATGTAAAGTGAGAGTGATCTATCTATGCTTTCAGATACAGAGTTAAGGAGGGTACAGTCTTGTGTCGAAGGATAATGATATAAGAAATAAAAGTAACTGACGCTGTGATGTAAAGTGAGAGTGATCTATCTATGCTTTCAGATACAGAGTTAAGGAGGGTACAGTCTTGTGTCAAAGGATAACAGTATAAGAAATAAAAGTAACTGACGCTGTGATGTAAAGTGAGAGTGATCTATCTATGCTTTCAGATACAGAGTTAAGGAGGGTACAGTCTTGTGTCAAAGGATAACAGTATAAGAAATAAAAGTAACTGACGCTGTGATGTAAAGTGAGAGTGATCTATCTATGCTTTCAGATACAGAGTTAAGGAGTTTACAGTCTTGTGTCGAAGGATAACGATATAAGAAATAAAAGTAACTGACGCTGTGATGTAAAGTGAGAGTGATCTATCTATGCTTTCAGATACAGAGTTAAGGAGGGTACAGTCTTGTGTCGAAGGATAACAGTATAAGAAATAAAAGTAACTGACGCTGTGATGTAAAGTGAGAGTGATCTATCTATGCTTTCAGATACAGAGTTAAGGAGGGTACAGTCTTGTGTCGAAGGATAACGATATAAGAAATAAAAGTAACTGACGCTGTGATGTAAAGTGAGAGTGATCTATCTATGCTTTCAGATACAGAGTTAAGGAGGGTACAGTCTTGTCTCGAAGGATAACGATATAAAAAATAAAAGTAACTGACGCTGTGATGTAAAGTGAGAGTGATATATCTATGCTTTCAGATACAGAGTTAAGGAAGGTACAGTCTTGTGTCAAAGGATAACAGTATAAGAAATAAAAGTAACTGACGCTGTGATGTAAAGTGAGAGTGATCTATCTATGCTTTCAGATACAGAGTTAAGGAGGGTACAGTCTTGTGTCAAAGGATAACAGTATAAGAAATAAAAGTAACTGACGCTGTGATGTAAAGTGAGAGTGATCTATCTATGCTTTCAGATACAGAGTTAAGGAGGGTACAGTCTTGTGTCAAAGGATAACAGTATAAGAAATAAAATTAACTGACGCTGTGATGTAAAGTGAGAGTGATCTATCTATGCTTTCAGATACACAGTGAAGGAGGGTACAGTCTTGTGTCGAAGGATAACGATATAAGAAATAAAAGTAACTGACGCTGTGATGTAAAGTGAGAGTGATCTATCTATGCTTTCAGATACAGAGTTAAGGAGGGTACAGTCTTGTGTCAAAGGATAACAGTATAAGAAATAAAAGTAACTGACGCTGTGATGTAAAGTGAGAGTGATATATCTATGCTTTCAGATACAGAGTGAAGGAGGGTACAGTCTTGTGTAAAAGGATAACAGTATAAGAAATAAAAGTAACTGACGCTGTGATGTTAAGTGAGAGTGATCTATCTATGCTTTCAGATACAGAGTTAAGGAGGGTACAGTCTTGTGTCGAAGGATAATGATATAAGAAATAAAAGTAACTGACGCTGTGATGTAAAGTGAGAGTGATCTATCTATGCTTTCAGATACAGAGTTAAGGAGGGTACAGTCTTGTGTCAAAGGATAACAGTATAAGAAATAAAATTAACTGACGCTGTGATGTAAAGTGAGAGTGATCTATCTATGCTTTCAGATACACAGTGAAGGAGGGTACAGTCTTGTGTCGAAGGATAACGATATAAGAAATAAAAGTAACTGACGCTGTGATGTAAAGTGAGAGTGATCTATCTATGCTGTCAGATACAGAGTTAAGGAGGGTACAGTCTTGTGTCAAAGGATAACAGTATAAGAAATAAAATTAACTGACGCTGTGATGTAAAGTGAGAGTGATCTATCTATGCTTTCAGATACACAGTGAAGGAGGGTACAGTCTTGTGTCGAAGGATAACGATATAAGAAATAAAAGTAACTGACGCTGTGATGTAAAGTGAGAGTGATCTATCTATGCTTTCAGATACAGAGTTAAGGAGGGTACAGTCTTGTGTCAAAGGATAACAGTATAAGAAATAAAAGTAACTGACGCTGTGATGTAAAGTGAGAGTGATATATCTATGCTTTCAGATACAGAGTGAAGGAGGGTACAGTCTTGTGTAAAAGGATAACAGTATAAGAAATAAAAGTAACTGACGCTGTGATGTTAAGTGAGAGTGATCTATCTATGCTTTCAGATACAGAGTTAAGGAGGGTACAGTCTTGTGTCGAAGGATAATGATATAAGAAATAAAAGTAACTGACGCTGTGATGTAAAGTGAGAGTGATCTATCTATGCTTTCAGATACAGAGTTAAGGAGGGTACAGTCTTGTGTCAAAGGATAACAGTATAAGAAATAAAAGTAACTGACGCTGTGATGTAAAGTGAGAGTGATCTATCTATGCTTTCAGATACAGAGTTAAGGAGGGTACAGTCTTGTGTCAAAGGATAACAGTATAAGAAATAAAAGTAACTGACGCTGTGATGTAAAGTGAGAGTGATCTATCTATGCTTTCAGATACAGAGTTAAGGAGAGTACAGTCTTGTGTCGAAGGATAACGATATAAGAAATAAAAGTAACTGACGCTGTGATGTAAAGTGAGAGTGATCTATCTATGCTTTCAGATACAGAGTTAAGGAGGGTACAGTCTTGTGTCGAAGGATAACAGTATAAGAAATAAAAGTAACTGACGCTGTGATGTAAAGTGAGAGTGATCTATCTATGCTTTCAGATACAGAGTTAAGGAGGGTACAGTCTTGTGTCGAAGGATAACGATATAAGAAATAAAAGTAACTGACGCTGTGATGTAAAGTGAGAGTGATCTATCTATGCTTTCAGATACAGAGTTAAGGAGGGTACAGTCTTGTCTCGAAGGATAACGATATAAAAAATAAAAGTAACTGACGCTGTGATGTAAAGTGAGAGTGATCTATCTATGCTTTCAGATACAGAGTTAAGGAGGGTACAGTCTTGTGTCAAAGGATAACAGTATAAGAAATAAAAGTAACTGACGCTGTGATGTAAAGTGAGAGTGATCTATCTATGCTTTCAGATACAGAGTTAAGGAGGGTACAGTCTTGTGTCGAAGGATAACGATATAAGAAATAAAAGTAACTGACGCTGTGATGTAAAGTGAGAGTGATCTATCTATGCTTTCAGATACAGAGTTAAGGAGGGTACAGTCTTGTGTCAAAGGATAACAGTATAAGAAATAAAATTAACTGACGCTGTGATGTAAAGTGAGAGTGATCTATCTATGCTTTCAGATACACAGTGAAGGAGGGTACAGTCTTGTGTCGAAGGATAACGATATAAGAAATAAAAGTAACTGACGCTGTGATGTAAAGTGAGAGTGATCTATCTATGCTTTTAGATACAGAGTTAAGGAGGGTACAGTCTTGTGTCAAAGGATAACAGTATAAGAAATAAAAGTAACTGACGCTGTGATGTAAAGTGAGAGTGATCTATCTATCCTTTCAGATACAGAGTTAAGGAGGGTACAGTCTTGTGTACAGGGTAACAGTATAAGAAATAAAAGTAACTGACGCTGTGATGTAAAGTGAGAGTGATCTATCTATGCTATCAGATACAGAGTGAAGGAGGGTACAGTCTTGTGTCGAAGGATAACAGTATAAAAAATAAAAGTAACTGACGCTGTGATGTAAAGTGAGAGTGATCTATCTATGCTTTCAGATACAGAGTTAAGGAAGGTACAGTCTTGTGTCAAAGGATAACAGTATAAGAAATAAAAGTAACTGACGCTGTGATGTAAAGTGAGAGTGATATATCTATGCTTTCAGATACAGAGTTAAGGAAGGTACAGTCTTGTGTCAAAGGATAACAGTATAAGAAATAAAAGTAACTGACGCTGTGATGTAAAGTGAGAGTGATCTATCTATGCTTTCAGATACAGAGTTAAGGAGGGTACAGTTTTGTGTCGAAGGATAACGATATAAGAAATAAAAGTAACAGACGCTGTGATGTAAAGTGAGAGTGATCTATCTATGCTTTCAGATACAGAGTTAAGGAGGGTACAGTCTTGTGTCAAAGGATAACAGTATAAGAAATAAAATTAACTGACGCTGTGATGTAAAGTGAGAGTGATCTATCTATGCTGTCAGATACACAGTGAAGGAGGGTACAGTCTTGTGTCGAAGGATAACGATATAAGAAATAAAAGTAACTGACGCTGTGATGTAAAGTGAGAGTGATCTATCTATGCTTTCAGATACAGAGTTAAGGAGGGTACAGTCTTGTGTCAAAGGATAATAGTATAAGAAATAAAAGTAACTGACGCTGTGATGTAAAGTGAGAGTGATATATCTATGCTTTCAGATACAGAGTGAAGGAGGGTACAGTCTTGTGTAAAAGGATAACAGTATAAGAAATAAAAGTAACTGACGCTGTGATGTAAAGTGAGAGTGATCTATCTATGCTTTCAGATACAGAGTTAAGGAGGGTACAGTCTTGTGTCGAAGGATAATGATATAAGAAATAAAAGTAACTGACGCTGTGATGTAAAGTGAGAGTGATCTATCTATGCTTTCAGATACAGAGTTAAGGAGGGTACAGTCTTGTGTCAAAGGATAACAGTATAAGAAATAAAAGTAACTGACGCTGTGATGTAAAGTGTGAGTGATCTATCTATGCTTTCAGATACAGAGTTAAGGAGGGTACAGTCTTGTGTCAAAGGATAACAGTATAAGAAATAAAAGTAACTGACGCTGTGATGTAAAGTGAGAGTGATCTATCTATGCTTTCAGATACAGAGTTAAGGAGAGTACAGTCTTGTGTCGAAGGATAACGATATAAGAAATAAAAGTAACTGACGCTGTGATGTAAAGTGAGAGTGATCTATCTATGCTTTCAGATACAGAGTTAAGGAGGGTACAGTCTTGTGTCGAAGGATAACAGTATAAGAAATAAAAGTAACTGACGCTGTGATGTAAAGTGAGAGTGATCTATCTATGCTTTCAGATACAGAGTTAAGGAGGGTACAGTCTTGTGTCGAAGGATAACGATATAAGAAATAAAAGTAACTGACGCTGTGATGTAAAGTGAGAGTGATCTATCTATGCTTTCAGATACAGAGTTAAGGAGGGTACAGTCTTGTCTCGAAGGATAACGATATAAAAAATAAAAGTAACTGACGCTGTGATGTAAAGTGAGAGTGATCTATCTATGCTTTCAGATACAGAGTTAAGGAAGGTACAGTCTTGTGTCAAAGGATAACAGTATAAGAAATAAAAGTAACTGACGCTGTGATGTAAAGTGTGAGTGATCTATCTATGCTTTCAGATACAGAGTTAAGGAGGGTACAGTCTTGTGTCGAAGGATAACGATATGAGAAATAAAAGTAACTGACGCTGTGATGTAAAGTGAGAGTGATCTATCTATGCTTTCAGATACAGAGTTAAGGAGGGTACAGTCTTGTGTCAAAGGATAACAGTATAAGAAATAAAAGTAACTG
Organism: Sepiola atlantica; assembly: GCA_963556195.1. Lineage (NCBI taxonomy): Eukaryota > Metazoa > Mollusca > Cephalopoda > Sepiida > Sepiolidae > Sepiola > Sepiola atlantica. Next base: position 60,549,960 of record OY744532.1, on the reverse strand, counting down.
ACGCTGTGATGTAAAGTGAGAGTGATCTATCTATCCTTTCAGATACAGAGTTAAGGAGGGTACAGTCTTGTGTCGAAGGATAACAGTATAAGAAATAAAAGTAACTGACGCTGTGATGTAAAGTGAGAGTGATCTATCTATGCTATCAGATACAGAGTGAAGGAGGGTACAGTCTTGTGTCGAAGGATAACAGTATAAAAAATAAAAGTAACTGACGCTGTGATGTAAAGTGAGAGTGATCTATCTATGCTTTCAGATACAGAGTGAAGGAGGGTACAGTCTTGTGTCGAAGGATAACAGTATAAGAAATAAAAGTAACTGACGCTGTGATGTAAAGTGAGAGTGATCTATCTATCCTTTCAGATACAGAGTTAAGGAGGGTACAGTCTTGTGTCGAAGGATAACAGTATAAGAAATAAAAGTAACTGACGCTGTGATGTAAAGTGAGAGTGATCTATCTATGCTATCAGATACAGAGTGAAGGAGGGTACAGTCTTGTGTCGAAGGATAACAGTATAAAAAATAAAAGTAACTGACGCTGTGATGTAAAGTGAGAGTGATCTATCTATGCTTTCAGATACAGAGTGAAGGAGGGTACAGTCTTGTGTCGAAGGATAACAGTATAAGAAATAAAAGTAACTGACGCTGTGATGTAAAGTGAGAGTGATCTATCTATGCTTTCAGATACATGGTGAAGGAGGGTACAGTCTTGTGTCGAAGGATAACAGTATAAGAAATAAAAGTAACTGACGCTGTGATGTAAAGTGAGAGTGATCTATCTATGCTTTCAGATACAGAGTGAAGGAGGGTACATTCTTGTGTCAAAGGATAACAGTATAAGAAATAAAAGTAACTGACGCTGTGATGTAAAGTGAGAGTGATCTATCTATGCTTTCAGATACAGAGTGAAGGAGGGTACAGTCTTGTGTCGAAGGATAACAGTATAAGAAATAAAAGTAACTGACGCTGTGCTTTAAAGTGAGAGTCATCTATCTATGCTTTCAGATACAGAGTAAAAGAGGGTACAGTCTTGTGTCGAAGGATAACAGTATAAGAAATAAAAGTAACTGACGCTGTGATGTAAAGTGAGAGTGATCTATCTATGCTTTCAGATACAGAGTGAAGGAGGGTACAGTCTTGTGTCGAAGGATGACAGTATAAGAAATAAAAGTAACTGACGCTGTGATGTAAAGTGAGAGTGATCTATCTATGCTTTCAGATACAGAGTGAAGGAGGGTACAGTCTTGTGTCGAAGGATAACAGTATAAGAAATAAAAGTAACTGACGCTGTGATGTAAAGTGAGAGTGATCTATCTATGCTTTCAGATACAGAGTGAAGGAGGGTACAGTCTTGTGTCGAAGGATAACAGTTTAAGAAATAAAAGTAACTGACGCTGTGATGTAAAGTGAGAGTGATCTATCTATGCTTTCAGATACAGAGTGAAGGAGGGTACAGTCTTGTGTCGAAGGATAACAGTATAAGAAATAAAAGTAACTGACGCTGTGATGTAAAGTGAGAGTGATCTATCTATGCTTTCAGATACAGAGTGAAGGAGGGTACAGTCTTGGGTCGAAGGATAACAGTATAAGAAATAAAAGTAACTGACGCTGTGATGTAAAGTGAGAGTGATCTATCTATGCTTTCAGATACAGAGTGAAGGAGGGTACAGTTTTGTGTCGAACGATAACAGTATAAGAAATAAAAGTAACTGACGCTGTGATGTAAAGTGAGAGTCATCTATCTATGCTTTCAGATACAGAGTGAAGGAGGGTACAGTCTTGTGTCGAAGGATAACAGTATAAGAAATAAAAGTAACTGACGCTGTGATGTAAAGTGAGAGTGATCTATCTATGCTTTCAGATACAGAGTGAAGGAGGGTACAGTCTTGTGTCGAAGGATAACAGTATAAGAAATAAAAGTAACTGACGCTGTGATGTAAAGTGAGAGTCATCTATCTATGCTTTCAGATACAGAGTGAAGGAGGGTACAGTCTTGTGTCGAAGGATAACAGTATAAGAAATAAAAGTAACTGACGCTGTGATGTAAAGTGAGAGTGATCTATCTATGCTTTCAGATACAGAGTGAAGGAGGGTACAGTCTTGTGTCGAAGGATAACAGTATAAGAAATAAAAGTAACTGACGCTGTGATGTAAAGTGAGAGTCATCTATCTATGCTTTCAGATACAGAGTGAAGTCTGGTTCAGTCTTGTGTCGAAGGATAACAGTATAAGAAATAAAAGTAACTGACGCTGTGATGTTAAGTGAGAGTGATCTATCTATGCTTTCAGATACAGAGTGAAGGAGGGTACAGTCTTGTGTCGAAGGATAACGATATAAGAAATAAAAGTAACTGACGCTGTGATGTAAAGTGAGAGTCATCTATCTATGCTTTCAGATACAGAGTTAAGGAGGGTACAGTCTTGTGTCGAAGGATAACAGTATAAGAAATAAAAGTAACTGACGCTGTGATGTAAAGTGAGAGTGATCTATCTATGCTTTCAGATACAGAGTGAAGGAGGGTACAGTCTTGTGTCGAAGGATAACAGTATAAGAAATAAAAGTAACTGACGCTGTGATGTAAAGTCAGAGTCATCTATCTATCCTTTCAGATACAGAGTTAAGGAGGGTACAGTCTTGTGTCGAAGGATAACAGTATAAGAAATAAAAGTAACTGACGCTGTGATGTAAAGTGAGAGTGATCTATCTATGCTATCAGATACAGAGTGAAGGAGGGTACAGTCTTGTGTCGAAGGATAACAGTATAAAAAATAAAAGTAACTGACGCTGTGATGTAAAGTGAGAGTGATCTATCTATGCTTTCAGATACAGAGTGAAGGAGGGTACAGTCTTGTGTCGAAGGATAACAGTATAAGAAATAAAAGTAACTGACGCTGTGATGTAAAGTGAGAGTGATCTATCTATGCTTTCAGATACATGGTGAAGGAGGGTACAGTCTTGTGTCGAAGGATAACAGTATAAGAAATATAAGTAACTGACGCTGTGATGTAAAGTGAGAGTGATCTATCTATGCTTTCAGATACAGAGTGAAGGAGGGTACATTCTTGTGTCAAAGGATAACAGTATAAGAAATAAATGTAACTGACGCTGTGATGTAAAGTGAGAGTGATCTATCTATGCTTTCAGATACAGAGTGAAGGAGGGTACAGTCTTGTGTCGAAGGATAACAGTATAAGAAATAAAAGTAACTGACGCTGTGATGTAAAGTGAGAGTCATCTATCTATGCTTTCAGATACAGAGTAAAAGAGGGTACAGTCTTGTGTCGAAGGATAACAGTATAAGAAATAAAAGTAACTGACGCTGTGATGTAAAGTGAGAGTGATCTATCTATGCTTTCAGATACAGAGTGAAGGAGGGTACAGTCTTGTGTCGAAGGATAACAGTATAAGAAATAAAAGTAACTGACGCTGTGATGTAAAGTGAGAGTGATCTATCTATGCTTTCAGATACAGAGTGAAGGAGGGTACAGTCTTGTGTCGAAGGATAACAGTATAAGAAATAAAAGTAACTGACGCTGTGATGTAAAGTGAGAGTGATCTATCTATGCTTTCAGATACAGAGTGAAGGAGGGTACAGTCTTGTGTCGAAGGATAACAGTTTAAGAAATAAAAGTAACTGACGCTGTGATGTAAAGTGAGAGTGATCTATCTATGCTTTCAGATACAGAGTGAAGGAGGGTACAGTCTTGTGTCGAAGGATAACAGTATAAGAAATAAAAGTAACTGACGCTGTGATGTAAAGTGAGAGTGATCTATCTATGCTTTCAGATACAGAGTGAAGGAGGGTACAGTCTTGGGTCGAAGGATAACAGTATAAGAAATAAAAGTAACTGACGCTGTGATGTAAAGTGAGAGTGATCTATCTATGCTTTCAGATACAGAGTGAAGGAGGGTACAGTTTTGTGTCGAACGATAACAGTATAAGAAATAAAAGTAACTGACGCTGTGATGTAAAGTGAGAGTGATCTATCTATGCTTTCAGATACAGAGTGAAGGAGGGTACAGTCTTGTGTCGAAGGATAACAGTATAAGAAATAAAAGTAACTGACGCTGTGATGTAAAGTGAGAGTCATCTATCTATGCTTTCAGATACAGAGTGAAGGAGGGTACAGTCTTGTGTCGAAGGATAACAGTATAAGAAATAAAAGTAACTGACGCTGTGATGTAAAGTGAGAGTGATCTATCTATGCTTTCAGATACAGAGTGAAGGAGGGTACAGTCTTGGGTCGAAGGATAACAGTATAAGAAATAAAAGTAACTGACGCTGTGATGTAAAGTGAGAGTGATCTATCTATGCTTTCAGATACAGAGTGAAGGAGGGTACAGTTTTGTGTCGAACGATAACAGTATAAGAAATAAAAGTAACTGACGCTGTGATGTAAAGTGAGAGTGATCTATCTATGCTTTCAGATACAGAGTGAAGGAGGGTACAGTCTTGTGTCGAAGGATAACAGTATAAGAAATAAAAGTAACTGACGCTGTGATGTAAAGTGAGAGTCATCTATCTATGCTTTCAGATACAGAGTAAAAGAGGGTACAGTCTTGTGTCGAAGGATAACAGTATAAGAAATAAAAGTAACTGACGCTGTGATGTTAAGTGAGAGTGATCTATCTATGCTTTCAGATACAGAGTGAAGGAGGGTACAGTCTTGTGTCGAAGGATAACAGTATAAGAAATAAAAGTAACTGACGCTGTGATGTAAAGTGAGAGTCATCTATCTATGCTTTCAGATACAGAGTTAAGGAGGGTACAGTCTTGTGTCGAAGGATAACAGTATAAGAAATAAAAGTAACTGACGCTGTGATGTAAAGTGAGAGTGATCTATCTATGCTTTCAGATACAGAGTGAAGGAGGGTACAGTCTTGTGTCGAAGGATAACAGTATAAGAAATAAAAGTAACTGACGCTGTGATGTAAAGTGAGAGTCATCTATCTATACTTTCAGATACAGAGTGAAGGAGGGTACAGTCTTGTGTCGAAGGATAACAGTATAAGAAATAAAAGTAACTGACGCTGTGATGTAAAGTGAGAGTGATCTATCTATCCTTTCAGATACAGAGTTAAGGAGGGTACAGTCTTGTGTCGAAGGATAACAGTATAAGAAATAAAAGTAACTGACGCTGTGATGTAAAGTGAGAGTGATCTATCTATGCTTTCAGATACAGAGTGAAGGAGGGTACAGTCTTGTGTCGAAGGATAACAGTATAAGAAATAAAAGTAACTGACGCTGTGATGTAAAGTGAGAGTGATCTATCTATGCTTTCAGATACATGGTGAAGGAGGGTACAGTCTTGTGTCGAAGGATAACAGTATAAGAAATATAAGTAACTGACGCTGTGATGTAAAGTGAGAGTGATCTATCTATGCTTTCAGATACAGAGTGAAGGAGGGTACATTCTTGTGTCAAAGGATAACAGTATAAGAAATAAATGTAACTGACGCTGTGATGTAAAGTGAGAGTGATCTATCTATGCTTTCAGATACAGAGTGAAGGAGGGTACAGTCTTGTGTCGAAGGATAACAGTATAAGAAATAAAAGTAACTGACGCTGTGATGTAAAGTGAGAGTCATCTATCTATGCTTTCAGATACAGAGTAAAAGAGGGTACAGTCTTGTGTCGAAGGATAACAGTATAAGAAATAAAAGTAACTGACGCTGTGATGTAAAGTGAGAGTGATCTATCTATGCTTTCAGATACAGAGTGAAGGAGGGTACAGTCTTGTGTCGAAGGATAACAGTATAAGAAATAAAAGTAACTGACGCTGTGATGTAAAGTGAGAGTGATCTATCTATGCTTTCAGACACAGAGTGAAGGAGGGTACAGTCTTGTGTCGAAGGATAACAGTATAAGAAATAAAAGTAACTGACGCTGTGATGTAAAGTGAGAGTGATCTATCTATGCTTTCAGATACAGAGTGAAGGAGGGTACAGTCTTGTGTCGAAGGATAACAGTTTAAGAAATAAAAGTAACTGACGCTGTGATGTAAAGTGAGAGTGATCTATCTATGCTTTCAGATACAGAGTGAAGGAGGGTACAGTCTTGTGTCGAAGGATAACAGTATAAGAAATAAAAGTAACTGACGCTGTGATGTAAAGTGAGAGTGATCTATCTATGCTTTCAGATACAGAGTGAAGGAGGGTACAGTCTTGGGTCGAAGGATAACAGTATAAGAAATAAAAGTAACTGACGCTGTGATGTAAAGTGAGAGTGATCTATCTATGCTTTCAGATACAGAGTGAAGGAGGGTACAGTTTTGTGTCGAACGATAACAGTATAAGAAATAAAAGTAACTGACGCTGTGATGTAAAGTGAGAGTGATCTATCTATGCTTTCAGATACAGAGTGAAGGAGGGTACAGTCTTGGGTCGAAGGATAACAGTATAAGAAATAAAAGTAACTGACGCTGTGATGTAAAGTGAGAGTGATCTATCTATGCTTTCAGATACAGAGTGAAGGAGGGTACAGTTTTGTGTCGAACGATAACAGTATAAGAAATAAAAGTAACTGACGCTGTGATGTAAAGTGAGAGTGATCTATCTATGCTTTCAGATACAGAGTGAAGGAGGGTACAGTCTTGTGTCGAAGGATAACAGTATAAGAAATAAAAGTAACTGACGCTGTGATGTAAAGTGAGAGTCATCTATCTATGCTTTCAGATACAGAGTGAAGGAGGGTACAGTCTTGTGTCGAAGGATAACAGTATAAGAAATAAAAGTAACTGACGCTGTGATGTTAAGTGAGAGTGATCTATCTATGCTTTCAGATACAGAGTGAAGGAGGGTACAGTCTTGTGTCGAAGGATAACAGTATAAGAAATAAAAGTAACTGACGCTGTGATGTAAAGTGAGAGTCATCTATCTATGCTTTCAGATACAGAGTTAAGGAGGGTACAGTCTTGTGTCGAAGGATAACAGTATAAGAAATAAAAGTAACTGACGCTGTGATGTAAAGTGAGAGTGATCTATCTATGCTTTCAGATACAGAGTTAAGGAGGGTACAGTCTTGTGTCGAAGGATAACAGTATAAGAAATAAAAGTAACTGACGCTGTGATGTAAAGTGAGAGTCATCTATCTATACTTTCAGATACAGAGTGAAGGAGGGTACAGTCTTGTGTCGAAGGATAACAGTATAAGAAATAAAAGTAACTGACGCTGTGATGTAAAGTCAGAGTCATCTATCTATCCTTTCAGATACAGAGTTAAGGAGGGTACAGTCTTGTGTCGAAGGATAACAGTATAAGAAATAAAAGTAACTGACGCTGTGATGTAAAGTGAGAGTGATCTATCTATGCTATCAGATACAGAGTGAAGGAGGGTACAGTCTTGTGTCGAAGGATAACAGTATAAAAAATAAAAGTAACTGACGCTGTGATGTAAAGTGAGAGTGATCTATCTATGCTTTCAGATACAGAGTGAAGGAGGGTACAGTCTTGTGTCGAAGGATAACAGTATAAGAAATAAAAGTAACTGACGCTGTCATGTAAAGTGAGAGTGATCTATCTATGCTTTCAGATACATTGTGAAGGAGGGTACAGTCTTGTGTCGAAGGATAACAGTATAAGAAATAAAAGTAACTGACGCTGTGATGTAAAGTGAGAGTGATCTATCTATGCTTTCAGATACAGAGTGAAGGAGGGTACAGTCTTGTGTCGAAGGATAACAGTATAAGAAATAAAAGTAACTGACGCTGTGATGTAAAGTGAGAGTGATCTATCTATGCTTTCAGATACAGAGTGAAGGAGGGTACATTCTTGTGTCGAAGGATAACAGTATAAGAAATAAAAGTAACTGACGCTGTGATGTAAAGTGAAAGTGATCTATCTATGCTTTCAGATACAGAGTTAAGGAGGGTACAGTCTTGTGTCGAAGGATAACAGTATAAGAAATAAAAGTAACTGACGCTGTGATGTAAAGTGAAAGTGATCTATCTATGCTTTCAGATACAGAGGGAAGGAGGGTACAGTCTTGGGTCGAAGGAGAACCATAATCTAGCACTTGAGTAATCCTAAACTGACCCTAACCCTAAACTAACCCTAAAACTAGATGGCTTTTGTCCCTTTCAGAAGCTGTATCAATACCTAAAAAATAAAGTCAAAAAACATAATTGCATAAACATAATATGCATAAAAAAACACAATTCATCGAAAAAGAATAACTTTTTACTTTTTCGTAAAATATTTTTATAAAACTCATCGATTTTTTGGTAAGGAAAAAAAACATACGATGAAACTTTTTCTTTCGTTATTTTTTAAATTTTTATCCTCCCTCTCTCTCTTTCTCTCTCTTTATTTCCTTCCTACTCTCTCTGTTTATTACGAGTTTTCTGGTTTTTACTAATGAGTCACCATATATCAAGGCAAACAGCCATTTGAGGATAAGAGTTAATATATTGCAGTTGAACGGCAGGGACACCACGAGAATATCTAAAACGATGAACGTAATGAATAAAGTCTCACCATCCATGATGACAGTCTATGACAACGACCTGCTGACACCGGACCCTGGACGAATAAACAGATTGGAACAGTCCATTATAAAGACAAAGGAAATAACAAAACAAGTACCAATACGATATAACCTATAGCTGAGAGGGAAATATAGAAAAGTGCGTGTGAGAGAGAAGGGGTATAGCGAGTAGAAACCGATAATTTATTCATTATTTTTTACTTTTTTTACATTTAACTGGCTTTGAAACTTTATTTTTCCTGATTCAAACAATTTAACGCAATCACAACGAGTGACCGAACGGGTCACATTTTTTCTAATATTTACAAAACATATAACTTTTTTGTTCGACAGAAGATAAGAACAGCTGGTGCGAGAGATGACTGAAATGGTTATCGTCGTTAAAACCTGATTAGTTACCTGCGTCCCCCCACTTTTACCCCACCCCACCCATCCCCATGGATGCAGGTTTGAATTAAATGTTTCTTTTTTCTTCCTTCAATAATGAGAGGGTTTGGTCGATTGTGTATCTTGTGAAATGTGTCACATGTTTTCTTTGGTGTTTTGAGACGTGTGGAGCATACTTTGATGATTGAAAGTGCCGGTAGATGTGAGAAAGGGAAATTTTTACGAGGAGATGGTATCATTTATCATGAGAATCGACCCGGTCGCTCTAATTAAAGACGTCATTAATACAAGCCATAAACGGACTTTGAAGTTTTCTGTTTTTTTTTGTGAACAACACAGACGCCATTTTGTTTTGTATTTTAAAAGAAAAAAAAGTGTAAAGGAAAAAAGAAGAGAATTATTTTACAGATAGACAATGCTTCCGTACTAATAACGTAAACGAACCCCTGCCCTGCTTAGAAAACAAAGCCTATTTAGTATTCAAGATAATTCTGACCAATGATTGTAAAAGCAAACGGTATCCTTTCGAATTTCAGTAATTTGCGTGCACCAAGCGAACAGATTTGCCATCGCGAATGCCCAGCGTCTAAACATTTACACACGCTGATGTTTTGCGAGTAATTTCCACCGAATTACCTTAAAAAGGTCAGTAAAACACTGAAATCTTTTTGCTACCTCTTAACTGATTCCTTTTTCAGATTAAAAAAAAACAGAAAAAATTAAATTTAAAAATCTGAAAGTTAAAATGAAAGCATTTGCGTTACCTCCTTCTAAGTTAATATTTATATATATATATATATATATATATATATATATATATATATGTGTGTGTGTGTGTGTGTGTGTGTGTGTGTAAGTAAATTTCGCGTACAACAAAACCGTAGGATAAATTTCAGAGGAAACATTTTTTTATTCAATGAAACGGGCGGGTGAAAAAAAAAAGAAAATTGCTAAAATTTTCCTTAAGGCCTTATTGTCTGACCCTCTAAGAGGAAACGTCAGAATGATACATTAAAAAATAAGAAAATCGAATGAGATATGAGGGGTAAATTGTTTAAGTTAGAGAAAACGATTGAGAAAAAACTAAAAAAAGTAAAGCTGTCAACGTTATGGTGGATTTGCAATCATTAAAGATATCCAACTGATGCTTTAAAATATTTTGTCTACACAGGCTAGGTTGAGAATTGTATATATATGTGAATATGGCAACAGAAGCTGAAGAGAGCCGACGGTACGAATGTTGTACTAATTTTTCTGTACCAAAATAACTAAATATTACGCTCTTAATTATTAATTTTTAACTTTAATTCTCAATTAATCGAGCACTCTACTGGGATTTTTCCTACTATATATATATATATATATATATATATATATATATATATATATATATATATATATATATATATATATATAACCTGATGATTCACTATGGGGATGAAACTCGGGAGCAGCTGTGTAGCTTAATTGCCATAAATATATTTTTATAACTAACTACCGAGCTCTATTAACGTATTGAGCACTGTTTAAGTAGGTACTGAAAGTCGATACATAAAATACTATATCTCCTTATAACATCTTATGTGGACACATGAAATAATATATATATATATATATATATATATATATAAGATAAGAACAACATTGGTACCGTCGCTTTCAAATCCAAACAAAGGGAATCTATAATTAGTCTCCTTTATCGGATTCTCTTCCGTCTCTGCTTATATCTGGCTCCAAGGAAAAAAGAAAGGCAGACATAAACAGAGACTGAAGAGGGCCCAGTAAAGGAGACCAATTATAGGTCCTCTTTGTTTTGATTTGAAACTGACGGTACCGATGTTGTTCTGATCTTCTGTAATACATATATAAATATATAGTATGCTTCTTATTTTTTTTCTTAATAATCGATCACTCTAATAGTGTTCTCTCTCACTAACTTTTTATACACATATATATATATATATATATATATATATATATATATATATATATATATATATATTGATTCAGGTTTGATTAAAAGAAGTGAGAGTTCCTCTTTGGTCTATTTATCCAATTTTCCGAGTTGGCAGACCAGCGATATGGTTATATGTTCCAGTGTAAATGGAAACTCGTCATAATTGAAGCATTATTCAATCGAGCAGATTAAAATTTTTTTTTAACATAGTTCACCCCAAACAAGGCAGGGCGCCACTGTAGACGTAAGGGGCTTCTGAGAAAAAAGAAAAGGGGAGAAGTTTGGGGGGTCAACCTAAATTGGGATCTGTGCAGAATGACATGTTTGTTTTGATTATAGAGTGGGTTGGCCAAGGTGGGTACTTGTTTCGTGCCAATAAGCTCACACAACCAGTCCATTAGTCACGACCTGGTCCATGGGGGTTGTGGCCTCGGGGAAACTCACCGAATATAATTGCAGGGCCCCTACTATCAACAAGACTGGAAACGTCCCGGGAGAGTGACATAATTATCGTCTCAGAATAAATTGTATTTACGTTAAACATTTAAAAATAACTTCACTAGTTTCCTATATAATGTTATTTATTGTGGGCTGCTGGGTTTTAATATAGATAACTTTAAGTGTTTTTAATTTTATTAGGTGTTTTGTTAACTAAAACTTGTCTAAATTCAGATGAGGGCAGTTGTGTTTTTTTAAATTCTGGTAAATTAAACTAGAATTCAGTAGATGCATAGTGAGTCTACGTGAAAGGATAGTAGTAGAATACCAATGTAACTATCAGTTTATTATTATATTCATTATTATTATTACTATTATAACAATTAGTATTATTATTATTATTATCATTATTATTATTATTATTATTATTATTATTATTATTATTATTATTATTAGTATTAGTAGTAGTAGTAGTAGTAGTAGTAGTAGTAGTAGTAGTAGTAGTAGTAGTAGTATAGGGATTGCATTCTGCAAATTGTACTGTAATTTATAAAAAACATTTGTTCTTTCTAATGTTTTATGGTTGGGAGGACTTAATTGTTATTACAAGATTTTTATTCTTACTTTTAATAGTAAATAACTAGTCCAATTTTATAATTATTATCGTGTACACTATCTTTTATAGCCTTTTTCTTTTAATCTCACGTTTGGTTGCATTTGATTACAATAGTATAGGTTAATATAGTTTGAGTTGTGATGTTCGATATTATTGTTATTTGTCGTTGTATTTTTTTGTTTACAAATTATTCATTTGTTTTCTTCATCAACGATATAATTAGGGAATTAATTATCAATAAGGACTTGTTTTATATTTTTTAATTCAATGAATAATGTTTTTTGCGAGAAGAGATTTTTTTGCACAGTTGAGTACATTTTTAACAATGGCTATTTCATAGCAATGAGATCATTTGCAATTTAAAAGACTAGAATTTAAGCTGGTTGTTTTTTTTTATAAGTAAAAGTGTTAAACGTATTATTAAAGATGTAAATGTTCTTATTTAAAGAATAGGATTTTATTTAATAGATGCATAGTGAGTCTACGGGAAAGAGTAATAGTAGTAAGTCTATATAACTATCAGTTTATTATTATTATTAGTAGTAGCAGTAGCAGCAGCAGCAACAGCAGCAGCAGTAGTAGTAGTAGTAGTAGTAGTAGTAGTAGTATATTGTTTGCATTCTCCCAAATGGCATTGTTACTTATAGATAACATTTGTTTTTCTAATGTGTTTAGGTTGGGGAAAAGTTGTTTGTTATTACAGGGTGTTGGTGTTTAATTTCTAGTCTTAATTTATTATTATAGTCAGTATATATATTTGTGTAGAATATTTTTAGGGCTTTTTCATTTAATCTAAAATACAATAGGATAATAGAGTTTCAGTTATTATTCTAGATATGATTATCACTTGTAGTACGTTTTAAGTTTCGAATCATTAATCGGATTTATTCGTCAGCGATAAAATAAGGGGAATGCATAATTAATGAGTACTTGTTTCGGAATTGTCTACATAAGGATTGATGATTTGTATTATGTTGATTATTCGGACTACTATTCTCATCTCTGATGCTATTATCACAATGTTTCGGCCGATGTGATTTCCGACCTTTTTCAAACTCGGGAATCTATACGGAACTTTGAACTCTAATCAGCGGTCGACGCTTGCTTTTGTCCCGTTAGCTATGACCGGGTAGAAGTCTTTAATAATTCGTAATTTTATTCTTAGTATCGCTCACACTGAGGATTGAAGCTTCAACCTGCAGACGAAAGTCACTTAGATTATCACTTAGCACTTATATCCGTTACGCTACATGTCCTTTCAGACTTTTCTATTATGAATTTTAGGAGCTTTACACCTATTCTAGTTTTAGATGTGTAGTCTTAATATTAATTACTATAAATGACAACATATTACTATATATATATATATATATATATATATATATATATATATATATATATATATATATATATATATATATATATAAAGAAGTGTACTAAAAGCGAACTTTTAGGAAAGGTAAAACCCTATTGTGAAGAGTACTTCCTCTGATGATAAGATTTTGATCTTTGAAAAGCCTGGCTTAAGGAAAATTTAACTTGAATAAATTGCCTTTTTGCGGAATATACCTTGCTTTGAACTTTTGAATTGAATTTTGATTTGGCTTTTGCTTTCTCTAATTCCTTTCCATTCTCCTTCATTATATATATATATATATATATATATATATATATATATATATATATATATATATATATGTGTGTGTGTGTGTGTGTGTGTGTTTATGAGTTTAAATGTCCTACAGAAGAACAAACACAAATTTTACATTTTGAAAATTTTGAGAAAAATAACAAGATGATTGTCATGGTGTTATTTGATACATTCCAATGTTGAGATTTGATTTAGTATAAAAATGAATTCCCCATAATGAAAAGCATAAACGAAAAATTGGAGAATAACCAACATAAAAAAGGGTTGACAGAAAACAAATAATCAACAAATAACTGTTACCAAAGGCAATCAATGTACTTTTCTACCGAAATGCCTATTTCTGCGTGTTTTAAAAGTATTTTAAAGCGTTTTCATTGCATTTTAATAATTCGTTCAAATCCGATCATTTACAAGATTGCGTAGGCAGTCATCGCCGAAGTTTGCTTAATTAGTTTTTCGTTTTTGAGGGTTAAAAAACAAAAAGCAGTCAACAAATAACTGTCCCAAACGCCTTAAAATTTACTTTCTACCAAATTGAAACGAGAAAAGTACAAAAACATCATCAGACTTCGTAGATGGTCGCCGATCGACTGTCAGCCATCTTTGTTTTTCAGTCTAACGTAATATATTTGACCGAACATTTTAATTGAAATAAAAACCGCTTTAAAGTACATTAAAACAAAAAAATATGGCAGGTAAGAAGAAAATTAAGTTTTATTGCCTTTGGTAACAGTTATTTATTGACTATTTGCTTTGTGCATCACTTTCCTTTCTGTTGGTTATTCTTGACAAACGACAAAAGTAGAACGTCAATTGGTCAAATAGAAGTATTAAAGATTCTTGAATAATTTAAAATAGTTACTTTGTGCTTTTCGCTGTTATTATTAAAGACAAAACAAGTTTTTTGTTTGCTTTTTAAAAATATGAATCTATTTTTTTTTTTTGTAATTTACAATCTAAGTGGAGATGGTGTAAAGTTAAAAAATGTTTTACTTAGAAAATTCCATAATTTTAACAACACACTTTGATAAATTTGTAGATTAACACACTCTGCTAAGTTATCCTCCCCTTTAAAATAAGATTCTACTTGTTAGGGTAATTCTAACATATTAGGGCAGTTAACTAATATATGTTTAATATTATCCCTAAGTCCGACTGGCAACTTCGTACAACCACGCGTAATCGCCTAAAAAGTGCCCCTCCCCCAAGAAAAAATAATGCACAAAATTTATCTCCAATAGCAAAAAAATGGTCCCAGTTCGCTTTGCAAAGTAAGCAAAGATTAAGTCATAGAGTAATTGCGGTATTTTGGTGAGAGTGTCTGCGTAGAGTAAGTCCAGGGTATTGTAGACAAAAGGTATGACAATCGACCCCATAAACAAAGGTTTGTTCTCAAAATTGTATGACCATCGTCCCCCTCCATTTTCCCCCAAAACGATTAGGGCTTCATGCCTAAGTTTAAAAGATTTCACTCATAATTGTCTTGTAAACCCGAGACAAAACTTTCGCATTTATTCATGAAATAGATAAATATTAATGTTTTCGAATTTTTTAGATGAGGGTTGATAATTTGTAGAATTTGGTACATTCGAACTACTGTTCTCATCTTGGCTGTTTTTTTATCACAACGTTTCGACCGATGTCACCTCCAACCTTCTTCAGGTGTACTTTGTAGAACTCGGGAATCTTTCTGTCGAACCTGGCAATCTAGACGGAATTTCATGCGAAGCTCTTTAAAAAACAATAAAAAATAAAATTTAGTTTGGGCCTAGCGAGAGAGGGAGAGAGAGAAATAGCGAGAGAGAGAGAGAGAGAGAGAGAGAGAGAGAGAGAGAGAGAGAGAGAGAGAGAGAGGGAAATAGATAAATATTAATATTTTTGGTAATTTCGATACAAATTTATTTATCTTTTAAATAAGAAATAAATGAATAGAAAAAAGAATTGACTTCACTTGGGCGATAATGGGTTGTGGTGGCGGTTTTAAAAATAATAAAAAAGACAATTTGTTATCAATAAGAACATATTGGAATCAGATTTCATTTTTTACGTTTAGTTCCACGGTCAATTTAAGAACAGACTTAAAAAGGCCTCCACTTTGTGTATTTGGTCATTATTTTCGGATAAAAAAATATCATACATATAGCGTACATAAATAAAAGGTTATTAAATATGTTGTTTTCTATGTGTGCGATGTAGAAGTTGCGAAAATTGGTCCGTCAAAACTTTGTCAATTTAAATGTGAATGGGAATGTTTTCGTTGAACTTATGAAATGTACTTTCGTCGTGCAAAATAATAAATAACCTGATTTTTAATTCCTGGTTATTTTGGGAATGTGTTGTTATCTATTCGTGCAGTGATAAGTTCACTTGTTTCTTTAATATATTAGTTGGATTGTTGTGATTTTTTAGTGTAGTCATCAAACATTGTTTCTATTTTTGTGTAGTAGTCGGATTTATTAAGTACTACAAATGTCTTTGTCACATTTTTTATGTTTATATTTTAATGATTACGGGGTTCAGTAGCTGCTTTTGTTCCTGGGTTCGAATCGTGTGACCGGTTTGAACAATGATATCCGCACTGAAAATTCCGCAATGATGAAACTGATACGTATGTGGTGATACCGGCTAATTGATATGCACAATTAGCATAAGTAGAAATAGATTACTATATAAGTCTCTCCTTAAGTATAGCTAGTAGTGAAAGTAAACTAGCAACTGAATAGGTAAATTTACAACTTCACAACAATGGCGTCGCCAATAGGATCCCAATTGTCTATCGAGGACCTCGACTTCGTGGCCACATGGATAAGATGCCTCGCTGCAAGTGAAAGGACTAAAAGGTTAAAAGACAACAAGGAAACGGGAGGAGAAAATGAAATAACAGATTTATGTTTTGCTACAGTTGGATGCGAGGCCATCATGAAAGTCTCAACCATGGTGTATCCCATGAACCTAGAAGACCTGACTTTCGGGAGGATAAATCAGACCATAAAAAGAAATATGAGACCTAAGAAAAAATTAGTCGTGGCAGAAAAAAAAAGTTTATGTCAATGAAACAAGAAATTGATTAACCAATCATCAAATATCTACACCGTCTATGAAATGCGAGTAGATATTGTGAGTTTGAAAAACTCTGACAAAAGAACAGACTATTTAAAAAGATTTAATTCAATTAAGATTAATTGAAGGTATGTGAAATGCGTCATACGGGAATAAAATAATGGAGCAGCTACAAATAGGAAACATGTCTTTAAATAATTGCATTGACTTTATGCAGCAACAAGAAGTAATACAGAAATACAACGATCATAAAAGTTAACCCAGTGAACAAATAGTCGCCAAGACGTACATGTTAAAAACCCATGTTGGTATTGTGGACGTGAACACGAAATAAAAAGGAAAAAATGCCCAGCATTTGGTAAAAACTTGTACAAATTTCTTAAGAATGAATCATTTTCAAGCAGTATACAAGTTAAAAAAATGTGAAAATAGTTCAAAATTAAACCAATAATGAAGTCTTTACATCAAAAAATAAAAATAAGAATGTTGAAAAAATTGAATAAAAGAAAAAAGATATATTAAAATGAAACAATAACAATGTCGATTTGGATATGCAAATGGATACTGGCAGTGAGGTAACGCTTACACCAAAGATTCGCTGAGAACGCATTGGAAAGCCGACTTTACGAAAAGGCAGTGCACAACAAAGAATGGTGCAGACCGTAAAAACGGCACTAAAAGCATGTTCTCAGCAAAAACAAAAAATAGAAGTTTTTCTACTAATGCTGCTTTTAAGCTATCAAACAATACCACACGCGGGAAGATTAGAAAGCCCATCAGCTTTAATGGGAAGACAAATTAGAGCTCCGTTAACTATGTCGTATTCTACAAATTAAAAAAATCTAATACAAAAAAGAACAAAGAATCAAATCCAGAAACGACAGAATTTATCGTCCAAAAAAGCCACAATACAGCTATAATAAATAGAGAAAACAGGAACGGGGTGTTGGTCCATGCAGACCAAATAAGGTCTCAGGGTGAATACGAAGAGCAAAATGAACAAATCGCTATGACTTGTTTCGTTATTGAGTTATTAGAACAACCTGTACAGAATGAAACGTTAGAAGATGAAACAATGCAAGATCAAGCAGGTCAAAATGAGGATTCTGAGTCGGATTCGGATCAAAGTATGAAAGGGGACGATTCTGGTTACAGTTTAGTGCGATATAGGTTGACATCTCCCAGAGAAAGAAATAAGGAAGAAAGAGAGAAGAGCAAAGTTATATCGAAAATGAAATGATCATTAGAAGAAGTGCAAGATGCACTAGAAGCACAAAGCCTATACGTTTCAGGGAGGTGTGGTGATATTGGCTAATTGATATACATAATTAACATAATTAGAAATTGATGTCTATATAAGTCTCTCCTTAAGTATAGCTAGCAGTGAAAATGCACGAGGTAAATTTACAACTTCACAACAAAATATTTATTATTAACTAATTATTTGTAACCCCCTTTCGGTCAGGCTCTTTAATGAGAAATAATATAAGTCGTCTAAACTAAGCTAAAAGTGAAATTTCCTTTCTACATGCTTATTTGAACACTGTTTGTTCGCCTTATCTGACATAAATAGGGTTTATAACTCTACTTATCGTGTGACAGATGGAATTGACCTTTATCCCGAAAACAAAAACACAGGAATAGAGGATAAAATAATCTTCAAATTATTGAACAGCAGAAAAAAGTGTTATTTCAGTCGACTATTTGTCAAGGTAGTCGTTGACAATATAATTGGGTGCAACTACATATGAAGGCGTCGCCAAAGAAAAATAAAGGGTAGTTGCGAATACGGATTAAAAAATGAGAGGCCAATTCTTTCGGCATGAGTTAAGGAATATTTAGAAAAATTGAAAATATGTCTTTCACTTGTCTGACCCAAGCCAAGTCGCCATTTGATGAGAAAATTGAAAAGAAATGTTGGAACTTGGGGATAAATTTGAATTTATGAAAAATATCATCAACCATCATGTATCTGGAAAATCGTCCTTTGTCAAAGAAAAACAAGACTGACCAAACTTAGCTGCACGTTTGGCGATATTTGCCTTCGACTGAAACCAGAGAAATTGACGATTCTATATTTAGAAAGGCTCGTTCGACATTTAATGCATTAATAGCATTAACTTCGAAACCCTAACCCTAACCCTAACCCTATACTCCATTAGAAAAGATACTTCAGATTTAAGGGGAATAATCTTAAACTCATTTAAACATTTTCATAATAGTGGTTATGTACGTTGTCCTCAAATATTTGAATAGATTTGTAGGTACAGATTGTAACATACACTTCAGTAGTATCGGCGAAATAGCCATAATTACCTAGAAAGCGCGTAGGGTTAGGGTTAGGTTTAGCGTTATTACAAAAATAAATAAAAACACATGAGGCAGTCAAATATTCTATTTTTTATGACTAAATTATTTTCCCTTTTAGGAACTCGGTTAAAAGGAAAAAAAGAATTAATAAATAGAGAAAAGAAATGGTTATTTCTACCAAAATATATTTCAATCGACTATATAATGGGAGTGAAATTACGGATGAAAACCTGGTAAAAAAAGGAGAGAATACCATTGATTTAAAGTATGTATTAAAATTTAAATGCAATAGTAATTAATGGACTTAAATAGTAAAAAAAAGTTTTAAAAATAGGAAAAAGAAATCTATATAATACTACGCTGAGGCAATTTCATGTTCGTACTGGTATTTTGTACATCCTCAAGCATCGATTATCTATGCTTGAAGAAACCTGTCGTAAGCTTTCTTGTAGTCGATCTATGCCATGGCTATGTTCTTTTTCTGCTTTTAACCTCCTTCAGGATCTTTTGATCTACGTATAGCAGGTCATGCGCCCCTTTTTTTCTCATTCGGTATCCTTTCTGTTCCTTTCTGTTCCTGTTATGTGGAACGTGGCTTTCGGGCTAGTATCAAAGTGTAGTATCTGTTCTGACCAAAAATGGTAAAACAGTATCGTGGGATCTACGTCCACGCTGGACGTCCATCGAATTGAAATATTTCATGAATTACTATAAAAGTTTTGGAGATAGACCCCCATAAGCAGACATATTCTGAAACTACATAACCAGGAATAATTGGATAAGTATGTTTCAGCTTGCACCAATAATATCGTGATATCTGCATTCACGCTGGGTTTCCATAGAATGGAAATATTTTATAGCACAACAGTAATATACAACAGATGAAGGACACAACAGTGAAATTTCCACAGGTTCCACTAGTTGTCTCCCCCTATGATCGCTAATACTTGAATAAGCAAAGCATGAATTGTCTCCCCCTGTGATCACTACTACTTGAATAGCAATATACAACAGATGAAGGATACAAATGTGAAATTTCTACAGGTTCCACTAGTTGTCTCCCCTTGCGATCTCTACTACTTGAATAATTAAAACATGAGTTGTCTCCCCTATGATCGCTAATACTTGAATAAGCAAAGCATGAGTTGTCTCCCCCTGTGATCACTACTACTTGAATAGCAATATACAACAGATGAAGGATACAACTGTGGAATTTCCACAGGTTCCACTAGTTGTCTCCCCCTGCGATCTCTACTACTTGAATAATTAAAACATGAGTTGTCTCCTCTATGATCGCTAATACTTGAATAAGCAAAGCATGAGTTGTCTCCCCTGTGATCACTACTACTTGAATAGCAATATACAACAGATGAAGGATACAACTGTGGAATTTCCACAGGTTCCGCTAGTTGTCTCCCCCTGCGATCTCTACTACTTGAATAATTAAAACATGAGTTGTCTCCTCTATGATCGCTAATACTTGAATAAGCAAAGCATGAGTTGTCTCCCCTGTGATCACTACTACTTGAATAGCAATATACAACAGATGAAGGATACAACTGTGGAATTTCCACAGGTTCCACTAGTTGTCTCCCCCTGCGATCTCTACTACTTGAATAATTAAAACATGAGTTGTCTCCTCTATGATCGCTAATACTTGAATAAGCAAAGCATGAGTTGTCTCCCCCTGTGATCACTACTACTTGAATAGCAATATACAACAGATGAAGGATGCAACTGTGAATTTCCACGGGTTCCGCTAGTTTATGGAATGTTATAGAAGGTAGAAATATTAATTTACATTGTTTTATTGTTCAAGTTGTAATTAATATTTATGGTTCTAATGTCATACGCATTTTTGAAATTTGTAAATGATGTCACTTCTATTATGCCACAAACCATTAAAATATATGCAAGTCAACTAACCCACTGATTAATAATATGTCATTTATTTTGCACGGGCATCAACTATTGAAAACTGATGCGTGAACACACACACATATATAGCGTACATATTTTAAAGTACTTAAGTGTTTTTTAAACTACAGACGATATTGTTTCGTTTTTTCCCCGCATCAGTTCTTAGCCCACGCGGCCTCTAGAAATCACAACATACACCACTATTACGACTATAAATCTTAAAGCGACATTAACTGTAATATATATATATATATATATATATATATATATATATATATATTACAGTTGAATAAAATGACACCGCAGATAGCATGTACTTTATATATAGCTTTGAAGAAGAACAACAACAATATAGGGAGGCTTATTATTACCCAAATCCCAGAGGAAACCAATGGTATTAACCAGCGAAAAATCAATGGTAAGCGGCTGTTACGATACCGCAAAGTAATTTGCAATGGTTATCGAAAAGAGTTGGAGAGTACTGGGAATCTGAGAGGCTTGTTGCCAGTCAGACTTCAGGGAACACCACCAGTTATTATCAGTGAGTAATCACTGATGATGACTTGTGTGATAACTCCTAGTGAGTGGTAATAATAATAATAGTAATAATAATAATAATAATAATAATAATAATAATAATAATAATAATAATAATAATAATAATAATAATAATTAAAAAAAATAATTAAGAGAAAATGAAAAAACTGGATGATAAATCAGACTGGAAACCCAGATTAACGAATTTAAAAAAGAAACCAAAGCGGTAAATAGGACGAAAGAGGACGGAAAAGGATGGAAAAGTGGAAATATGACTAACAAGGAAATACTAAATAAGAAACACGAAGAACTAAAGCAAACTTAGCAACAAAAGAAGGAAGATTGAGACGATATATATACAAATCTAAACAACACAAACAAAACAGGACCTTTGAAAACAACGAAGGGCAGATGTATTAAAACGTAAACGGAACAACAAAATTCGACGGAAAGAAGACTCTACTAGGACAAGATATGGGAAAAGCCGAATGGCTGAAAAACATGAAAGCAGAGTTTCACGAAATTGAAGAAGTGATAGAAAACGAAATTCACGAGGAAACGCTCAAGACAACCCTAAGGGAAATGGTCAACTAGAAAGCACCTGGTCACAGTTAAATACTGGTTAAAAAAATCCACGACACTGCATAACAGGCGTGTTCAAAGCCTCATAAAATGTATCAACGAAACAGACGTACCAGAAGGGATGACCAAAGGGAGAACAACATTGATACAAAAAGACACCGAAAAGGGCACGACCCCCAGAAACTAGAGGCCAATAACCTGTTTACCAACCATATGAAAAATCCTAACAGCACAACTGAGAGAACGTGGACTTCTTCTTGAGGAACAGAAAGGATGCTGAATAGGAAAAAGAAAGACGCATGACCTGCTATACATAGATCAAAAGATCCTGAAGGAGGTAAAAAGCAGAAAAATAAACATAGCCATGGAATGGATCGACTATAAGAAAGCTTACGACAGGATCCCTCAAGCATGGATAATCGAGTGCTTGAGGATATACAAATTACCAGATAAGATTATCAAGTTGATTTAAGAGGCAATGAGAACATGGAGACTAGAACTGACAGCTGGAAGAAAAAAACCTAATCGAGATAAGAATACAGTAAGTCATCTTCCAAGGAGATTGTCTACTGTTCATCATAGCCATTATGCTTCTTCACAACATACTAAGGAAATACAGTAAGTCATCTTCCACTGTTCATTATAGCCATGATGCCTCTAGCTAGGACATCCAAATGGAATTCGAAATGGAAAAGTGCACTCTGTTAGAGATAATAAGTGGACCACTGGGCATAACGGATGGTATGGAACTACTCCACCAAGGGGAGATGAAGACACTAGACAAACATGATAACTACACATATCTGAATGAAAGAGAATATTCAAAAAGAATACCAAAGAAAAACAAGAAACCTCTTACAAATATACACCTGGGCAGTATCTCTAGTAAGATATTCTGGACCATTCACAGACTGGCCCAAAGAAGAACTGAGTCATCTCGCCTAGATGACTAGGAAACTATTGATCATGCACAATGCACTATATCCGAAGGTGCTGAACAACGCTACGTAAAATAAAATGGTGCGGTAAGAGGATTTATTTGTATAGAATACTGTCTGAATGACACAAAAAATAATTAGAAAATTGCATAAGACAGAACACAGAAAGCTAATCATCACAGCAATAGACACCGTGATAATGAACAATATAGAGAACAGAGAGGCAAGAGATAAGACGATAAAAGTGGGAAGAGAAACATGAACACGATTCATAAGAATGGCAAAAGAAGAAACTCACGAAAACACCTGGGCATGGCTAAGAAAAGAACACCTAAATAGAGAAAGTGAATCACTACTAACAGCCGCACAAAAAAATGCGATTAGAACTAACTATATCAAAGCTAAGATCGACAAAACCCAAGAAAATAGCCAATGTAGACTCTGTGAACAAAGAGAAAAATCGGTAAACCACATAATAAGTGAATGCAGCAAACTTGCCCAAAATAATATGAGAAGAGACACGACCAGGTAAGGAAGGTTTTACCCTGGGAACTATGAAAACAACTGCATTTCGAACACTCAGCCAAATGGTTCAAACACTAACGTGTGGCAGTACTGGAAAACGAAAATCACAAAATCCGCTGAGACATAGAGGTACAAACATACAAACTCTTCAAGCAAAGAGACTGAGTGGCATAATAGTTAACAGGAAGAATAAATTCTGCCAAATCGTAGATTCCACCGTTGCAGAAGACAACAGGATGACTATCAAGGAGACAGAAAATCGAAGCAAATACGCTGAACTGGCCAGAGAACTAAAATGGGTATAGAACATGAAAGAAGTCAAGTTAATACCAATAATCGTAGGAGCACAAGGTACAATTATGAAAAACCACGAAAAATGTATGGAAGAAATTGGAATCACAGAGAAGGCTGAGAAGATACACCGGACGACAATAATAAAAACAGTTGAAATCACGAGGAGAATCCTCGAATGCGGAAACCAACTCACATAAACTGTGAATGCTAACCATGCACATGGAAGGGGCAATAGAAATATAACAAAAACAAAA
Source organism: Sepiola atlantica (assembly GCA_963556195.1). NCBI lineage: Eukaryota > Metazoa > Mollusca > Cephalopoda > Sepiida > Sepiolidae > Sepiola > Sepiola atlantica. The sequence goes on along the minus strand of OY744532.1, from coordinate 60,526,005 downwards.
CAGAAAGAACACGACCACATGAGCCCAAGAGGACTGAAATTGCAAAAATGTTAAGTTAACTGCGGCCAAGATGGTGTCGGCCTCAGCTGGCGCTACAATAAATAGTCGTGAAGAGTCAAGGAGGATAGAAAGACCGAAGAAGAGAAAGAACAAACCAGACCTCCATTTTTGGGAGGCTTTTTGCCACCCAAACTCCAGGGAATACCAATTGCCATTGTCAGCTAGAAATCCATAGTAAGCGGCTGTTGTGATTATGCAACATCATTTGCAATGGCTATCGAAAGAGGTTGCACTGAAAATCTAGGAAAGACGTGTTGTCACTCGGAGTTTAGGGAACAACACTGGTTATTGTAAATAAACGATCGCTGGTTATGATCTGCGTGAGAACTCCTAGTAAGTAATTAAATAATAATAATAATAATAATAATAATAATAATAATAATAAGAAGAAGAAGAAGAAGAAGAATGATAATAATAATAATGATAATAATAATAATAATAATAATGATAATAATAATAACAATAATAATAAAATAATAATAATAAAAATAATAAAATAATAAGGATAATAATGATAATAAGAACAAGAATAATGATAATAATAATGATAATAATAACAATAATAATAAAAATAATAAAATAATAATAATAATAATAATAATAATAATAATAATAATAATAATGATAATAATAATAATAATAATAATAATAATAATAAGAAGAAGAAGAAGAAGAAGAACAAGAAGAAGAAGAACAATAAGAAAATGAATTAGGTGATCTTATAGAAAACCAGATGTTCACTTAATTGTAGGGTCGATGCAAAATTGTTTAAAACTGTATTGAAAAATAGTAAAATAAACAATACAAGTAATGATAATAATTGAAATAATAAATAAAAAATGAAGTGACGTAATTTTACCGGAAGTAAACAATAAATGATGAGATACTTAATATATTTTGAATTTTAGATTATGCCAGTTTTTGGTATTTTTTAGATTATAATAATTATTGATTACGTAATTAGTCAAGATGATAGTTAAAATAAAAGTTAATAAACTAATCAGATTGAAGCATGACCGGAAGTTGTATAAACGGGACTAATAAACAATAAAAAAATACGATTAAAGGATTAAAAAGAAAAAGGGGAAAGAATGAAGAAAAAATTGGAGATAAAATTGATAACTGTGTACCAATATGTTTATTCATTTATAGGTGCATTCTATATGCATTATTTTTATTGAACATTTTCAAAGTCTGAACATTTTGAAAGGAAAAAGGGAAAAAGATTCATAGTATATTTTGAACTTTCAACTACAAGTGAATAAGTTTAAAGTATGTAATTCTCTTTGGAAAGTGAAAAGAAAATAAATATAAATTAAATAAATAAGGTTGAATTTTGATTTTTTTCTTCGGCCTGATTTTGACGAATGTACACTGATGAAGCCTTTTCGTGAGTGATTGTGATATTTTGTGTAGCATGAACATTTTAGAGAATTGTCTGATAATAAAGTCTTTTTTCAATGAAATCTGGAATATTTTCTGAATAAGGATCGCGGCCGAAAATTTTGTTCTCCTTAAAAAAAAACTTTTATATAAGGGACAATTGATATTGCTACACGTCAAAATATAGAAAATAAATAAAAGATATCTCAAAATATATATTTTTCACATTAATTTTTTACACACACACACACACACATATATATATATATATATATATATATATAGCGTAAATTCTTGGAAGCAAACTAATATAGTGAATGTAAAAAGTAAATTGACTTACAAAAAATGTAGTTTTCCACCGACCTACTTGGGATAAAAGTTTTTTTTTTCCATATAGTTTAATATATATATATATATATATATATATATATATATATATATATATATATAATCCAGGTAAAACATCCACAGGATAGTAATCCAAAGAATTTCAACCGGGTTTATAAAAAGTGCCTAATATCAAATACAGCTTTTATATATAATTAGTTTTATTTACACAGACACGTACAAAATCTGCAACACTCCAAATATGATCCAAGGTTAAGATCGGATTCTAACTCTGCCTGATGAGATCTCAGTTTATAATAGCTGTTGATCGATAACATCGACATGCCAGTGTCGCAGATTTTACACATGTCTGTGTAAATAAAAATAATCATATATATATATATATATATATATATATATATATATATATATATATATATATATATATATATATTGTTGAATATAAGAGACAACTCACGTCTAGATATCCTTTAGTAGATCCGTTCAATAGTCCGAATTAGGATCTTAGTTTCGGAGGGGAATTGGCTGATGAATTTGCCATAGTTTGGATGTGTCTCCCAAGTACTTTCGGACCCATTTGGGTCCATCTTCGGGGGAATGAGGTTAATTAGGTATAGACCATGTGTTAGTAGTTATAGAAGGTTTTTGGCGGGAATTATGTACTAAGTACGAAACTATATTTGGACTATTGAAAGGATCAATTCGGACTATTGGAAGGATCTAGCAAAGGATATCTAGACATGAGTTGTCTCTTATATTATACAATACTTGCTTGCAAGAGAAGATGCTGTCTAGATATACACACATATATATATATATATATATATATATATATATATATATATATATATATATATATATATATATGTGTGTGTGTGTGTGTGTGTGTGTGTGTGTGTGTGTGACTGATCTGTATCGGGCGTGGAGGGGAAAAAGCGGAAAAATTGGAAAACGCGGTCACGTAGAAATGCAACAGATGTGCTTATAGCGGCCGGTGATGGGTTGGAGTTTTTACCTGTTAAATGTGAGACGTAATTTCAAGTGCTCTGCATTAGGAAAAATGCTTATCAGATCAAATGATGAGGCAGATGTAAAGGAGCAAAACAACGATTTAGTTATAACGAGATTTAATATCATTTAAAAATAAGAAATTAATCATGAGAAGAAGAAGAAAAAGGTTTCTTGCTAAAATGGTTATATTTTGCGGACTAAGCTTTTAAATTTCGTTATGGTAGCAGTTCTTAATTTTTATGTGAACTCAGAGGGTGGCCCGTGTGGATTCGAAAGGCTCTTATAGGAGAATTCTGGGTCAGACCTGCGTGCTAGCGACCTACAGTAACACTTGCTAGGAAGCAGTCTCTGAGCCTGGAGGCAAAAGAGTCGAAGATTGGAAAACGCACCCACGTGTATATGCGACAGATGGTCTAAATAACGGTTTGTGATTGGTTGTTTTCACCCAATCATAGGGCACGTTACAATAGTTTTGAATATTAGAAGGAACGTTTGCACAGGATTTTGTTCGTATTCTGATTCATACGATAATTAAAAAATCCCGAAATACGAGGGTGTTCTTCACTTTTGATGAATTAAGAGAAGCTATCAAAATCAAGAGGCGCGGCAACATCAGCAAAGGTATCTTCCTCCTGCAGGACAACGCTCCGGTCCACAACTCGCGTGTCGCCAGATCAGAAGCACGGGCGTGTGGCTATGAAATCCTACCCACTCCCCCTTACTCTCCTGGCCTTGCACCCTCTGACTTTCATCTCTTCCCAGCCATGAAGTTGTTTTTGAAATGAAAACGTTTCCCAGATGATGCAGCCTTGATTTCTGAAGTTACGACGTGGTTGGATGACCAACCTGGGGTATTCTACAAAAACGGTGTCCAGAGCTGCATCAAACGATGGGAGAAATGCATAACTATGGGTGGTTCCTATGTAGAGAAAGACTAATAACTGTGCCAAGTTTCATTAATCTACTGCTATCGGAAATGGTCAGGGGCATTACTTATTGAACACCCTTCGTATAATGGCTGAAAGGACCAAAACTGTATGTCTCAACCGACACTGCCTCAAACAAGCACCTGTTATGGCAAATAACTCTTAAGCAACAAAATGGCGTGGAACCTAGAGACGTTCACCGAGAAGATGTGGCACAAGGCCGGAATAATGGGGAGATAAGGCCAGCGCACAAGTGGTGGTGCACTCTGGCCCCGAATAAAATACCTGAGTAGCACTGTTGGCATTCTCAGGTGTTTAGCGATAAACAACCCCCTTGTCAAAGATGGAACGTAAAGCCTGGGAGGGTGGACCTCCTAGGATTTATCACAACAATACATAAGCCCGACAGAGCAGGTCCAGCTGATGCCACAGCGGCCCATCCTCCATCGGATTGATTGTCGAAGACGTATCCTTGGTACCAACTCGACGTTCAATCCACGAGATGTGACACAAGGTCGAAAGGTAGAGGATTTAAGGTCAGCACACAAGAGATGTTGCACTCTGGCCTCACAAAAATGCCCACGCAGCCCCGTCAGCATTACCCGATAGGGCACCTCCGTAGGTTGGCGATAAACTAGCCCCTTTTCAAAGAGAGAAAGTAACGCTTGACAAGGTGGACCTCCTAGGACTAATCAGAACAATATCTAAGCCTAACAGAGAAGGGTCATCTGATGCCACAGCTGTCCACCCTCCGCGGAAGTGACTGTCGAGGACGTATCTTCGACTGGTATTTTCTACTGGTATGGATTGCCAAAAGAATTATGGACCAATTCGGCGTCTCACGAACAGGTGAATAATCCATCTTATATGAAGCCTGAAATTACGAATAATTTGTAATCCGGACGTCGACAGTTCGAATCAGATTTACTGCATTTAACTTTTTAAATATTTAAAGCGCAGTACATTACACCTCTTGCCGTTCGAGGTTTTTATGTACGGTAAAGGCGATCATTTATCGTTTACTTCGAAGCTGTCGTCTTGGTTGTCTTGTGGACTTCATTCATTTTTATTTCTTGATATTCTTTCAGTCGAAAATGTTTTTATTCCTACCAATGATGATGGCGTTGATGTTGAGGGTACACAGTGCGGATCTAAACTGGAATTTCAGCAGAATTAAAGTCGGTGAGTAAAATGGTTTCACTTTTTGCATGGGTTCTTCGTTACTTTCAACAAATTTTCAAGAATAATGGTCGCAAAAGTTGGGGGTTGCTTGCAGCTAAAGAGGAAAGAATAGTTGCAAGCACTCTCTTTTATAAACTTCGGGCCCAGTGCTCTGCTCGCATGGGAGATTGTTTCTGATTGGTCAAGTCAGAATCGAAATTACGTGCTTGCTCCAACCAGCGCCCAGTTTGCAAGTCACACAGCTATTTCAAACATCGTTAATGATTCTGCTTGTCGTCGTTATTCTTGCAGTAGTGACTACTGCTGCTACGGATTTGAAATTATTGAGAATATAAGCCGTAATTTATAATTAACTGACAAATTCATTCACCTCTCTCTTAGCTATCCATGCATTTCTTTCGTCTGCTCTCACTCTCTGTTGAGGTAACTACTCTCTAATATTTCTTAAATGCTCGAACAATTTAGAGAAAGAGTGATGGCTCTTTTTTCAGAGTTGCTATTTAATTTAGATACATGTGTTTGTCTTAATATATATGTAAATTAGATGGCGAAATAGTAAGTCTCTTTACTTTTATATAAAATCAAAAAGAATAATGATACTTCTATATTATAATAATAATAATAATAGTAATAATAATAATAATAATAATAATAATAATAATAATAATAATAATAATAATAATAATAGGCAGAGAACTAAAAGTCAGTATAATACCAATAATCGCAGGAGCACTAGGAGCAGTCCCAAAAAACCTGGAGAAAAGACTGGGAGAAATTGGAATAAAAGGGATCACTGAGACCATACAAAGGACGGCAATGATCAAAACAGCTGCAATCTAAAGGAAAATCCTCGAATGCGGAAATCAACCCGCATGGTAACCAGTCACATGAAATTTACAGCAGAAAGAAAACAAAACCACATAAAGAACACCACATCAAAAACCAAGAAACGGAAACTGCAAGAAACATCACAGCATAAGCTCCTCTCCAATAAATTACACCGTCCTCAGCTGACACCAAACAAAAATGAACCAATGAACAGAAATTGTAAGAAATAACACCATGAGCTTTCTCCCCTCCCCCAAAATGGCGCCGTTCTAGGCTGACACCACACAAAATATTTGTAACGGGTCAAGGAGGATGAGAAGACCGATGAAGAATAAAATGTGTCAAAGTTAAACCGAACGCTACGACCCAAATGACGTCATTTTATGGTGTTCTTTTAATCTATACATTTATTAGTTTTTTTTATACACCATTTAGCATCCTACATATATTTATAAATATGTGACGGTACCTTTTTATTTAAGATTATGTAGACTGGTGTATTATTCTTTTAAATGTGTAATGATTCTTTTGAACGTTGCTATTAATGCAGTTGGGGAGCCGCCCTCATATATTTATGTCTATGTAAAGACATATACAAAAAGGGTTCTCACTGGGATACACTTCTCTAAACATTAATAAAAACAGATCCAGTTCTTAAAAGCAGACTGATTTATTTTTAACATAGTTCACCCCAAACAAGGCAGTCCGCCACTGTAGACGTAAGGGGCTACCGAAAAAAGGGTGAGAGTTTGTTTTTTTTGGAGGGGGGGTCAACCTAAATTGGGAGCTGTGCAGCGAGATGCCTGTTTACATTAGTTTTTAATTTCTGCATGTCAGTACCGTTAGGAAAACAAGGAGCAGATAGGGAGTTCCAGAGTCCAGCAGCACGAGGAAAGAAGCTTTTGGAGTAGAAAGCTCTTCGGCATCTGAGGACCTCCACAGTGAATGGATGGGATTTGGCAGATTGTCGGGTTGGTCTAGTGAATTTGCGTCGTGGACCCCATGCACATTTACTCCCGAATACCAAGACTTATACGTACAGAGTGTTGCATCAAAACCCGACACTTGACGAAAGTAAACGAAATAACAAGAGTTTTTCAGGCGCATGTGACGCCTTGGATTGGCAAGATCGCCGCCGGACGCCCTACATCTTCCAGCAGGACACCGCTCCGTGCACAAGGCAAAGACAATCCAAGCGTGGATTCTACATAATGTTCCTTACCACTTATCGCCGTACTTGTGGTCGCCCTCCTCACTAAACTGCAACCCTATTTACTATTTATTCTGGCGCGTGATCGACGCCAAGTGCAACAAGCACGCCCACACCACATTAGACTCTCTGAAGACTGCCAGCTTGGAGGCGTTCGCCGCTATAGACATGGTTGCCAAAGCGTGTAACTTATTTCGCGTCCGCCTTAAGATGGTCGTCTCCGCCGGCGTCGGTTACATTGAAAAATAATGTAGTAACTCTAACTGTTTCTAAATGAACTGACCGGTCTCTACATATACAAGTTTTGATTTTATTTATTTTTTATTGCCTATTTCGATTTTTTTTTGTCAAGTGTCGGATTTTGCTGTAACACCCTATATATATATATATATATATATATATATATATATATATATATATATATATATATATATATATATATATATATATATAAGTGTGTGGCACTATTACTTTGGACGTTGTGTTAATCTTGGTCGCGGAACCAAGGTGGCAATATTGTTTGCTTTGGACGAAGGGGTATCTCTTGGGACCGGCACCAATGTGGCAACATCGTTTGCTTTGGACGGCTGGGCGATCTTTTCCGGACTTTATGTGACGACGGGACGATGTGAGACAACATGTGCACGTATGTGCAATATCTCATCTTGTTATGGCCAGTGAGCAATCATCGTCTGACGATAGTCATTGTCGTCTGCATCTGGGACTGGCTAGCCGGCTGTTTAGTCGGGACCATCGTGCTGCAAATCAAACATTATGTAATAATGGAAAAAAAAATGTTACCTTTTATAATAAAATATAAATGATTATATTTTGAAAAGGAACATCTCAGAGCGCGCGACAAACGCGTCTACCTCGTTCGGATTTCAAACCAGTCCCTCATTTTCAATCTCTTTACTAGAGAGAGAGAGAGAGAAGGAGAGAGACAGGGGGGGAGAGAAAGAGAGAAAGAGGAAATACAGACGTAATCAGTGTACGCCTTGTCAAATGTTTATTTTTGAGTTTCATAACTGATTTTCTCGAACGACGACTGGTCTGATCTCTGATCCCATCACATGCACCTGTCATTGAATTGACTGAGGCACAGGTTCACTCAGTGATCTCAAAACGCAGAGAATTACTGTTTTTGAAATAAGTCTGGCATAAGGATTACGAATTTAATGGGGAGCACTTAGCTCCCCAAAAGCTCACGCATTGTGCCATATATATATATATATATATATATATATATATATATATATATATATATATATATATATATATATATATATTGCATTACATCCTCTCCAATAGAGGATGTCTAATGTTTTAGTATGTCACAATCAAATAAAATATATGTTTGTTATTAGATGCAAATAATAGGGAGATTACAGTGGTTAATTGGATAACGACACGGACTGAAGACCTGGGTGTTCCAAGTTAGAATCCAGTCGGTTCCACAGTACCACTTTCACTTAGGGATGTTGGCAACCTACTCGTGGGCCTTCCCATAAGTACCCGTTTTCTAACTAGAAAAACATCGGGGAAATTAATGCCAACACCAGAATCATCTGATTCACACGAAAGAAGAACAAATCATAAAGAATTCAATTAAGAATACAATTAAATCATACTTAAATGGTCAACTGGAGACACTTATAATTATTTTGTTAAAGTAATTTTTCAAGAAAGTCCAAATAGCTCAGTTGGTAAGAATCTCAAAGTTTCGGTTTCGATCTTCTGGTAATGACATTCGTATTATTTTGGGGGAATTCATTATTTACTATTAATACGATATTCTCCATTTCCAAAAGTAGTTAAGATCTTTTATATTTTGAAATAAGACAAACTCCGCAATGGATTAATTACATTTAAAAACAATTGTGACTGACAGACGGACGGAGAAAATCTCTATTTATATAATATACTCCCGAACACTACGACTTACGCATATACGTGAACAGGTAAGTACACACAACAACTAATAGAGCGACCAAAAAACAATAAGTAAATGATACGAATTTAAAATGGAAGGCATCTTCTAAAAAAGAAAGTTGGAATTTGATATGTAAGAGTTTAGACAAACACAACAGTTACCCCGTGCGCATGTCTTCAGGAAGAGGACGGTGCTGAATACAAAATTTCCCCTTCCTGAATTATGACCGGCCAACATGTGAAACTCCTACGTTTACATAAACCCTTATTAGTTCTTTGGAGTTTCACCTTGTAGTTCAATGATGCGGTCAGATATTACTTCATACACAAACACTCACATGGGTAACAAAAAACAACTTATGTTCTATAAACTATAGACAAGAAGAAGAGCATAAGTTGTCAGTTATGAGACTTGTAATCAACCTATTTCTGTTTGTACCAGCTGGTTATACGTCCCTGACAATCAGTCTGACGGTTATTTTGTTGCTATCAGACTGAGGTATAGTCCTGTTCAGTCTCAGGAGATCCACCCTTATAGACTTCATCTTCTTTTTTATAAGAGCTTAGTTTATCGCTAATTGTCTGAGATGCTCCTACTGGGAAATGTCGACGGGGCTGCTCAGGCATTTTCCTAGGTCAGAGTGTGCTAATTCTAATACATTTGCTTTTCAATGTAACACGTGACCTTGTGTTTAACCTCCTGGAGAGGTAAATAAAATAAGTCAGATATGAGCATGAATACCTTTCGACTGACAGCGTAAGGATGGGTTAAAGTTTTATTTGGGCATTACTTTTCTATATCGTATGAAGTATTTCTGTAGTGATGCTGTGTATGCTCTCCGATTATCTCGACTTTGTTTCCGGTCGTCCTGGACTGCTTGCCACTGGATTTAAGGAGAGGTGTTTAGTGTTGCGCAACAATTGCTTCACATTTTTTATCGGTTGCACCACGTGTCAATGCCTGACAAGATAAACCTGAAGAAAGCCAGTGGTTATATCGGTGTAACGTAGTGAGAATAACATCCAAGATGAGAATAGTAATCCGAATAATCCAAATAATAGTTTTTCCTGATATTTGTTTTATTATTCAATTGAGTTACACTTGTTTATTTTTTGTTGTTTCTAGCCGCCATAACTGAATCCAGTATCCCTCGTGTTCAAGCTCTGGAAGTGATTGAGTCTTTATGCCGACAAACAAATTCATCCAAAACAGAATTGCTTTTTGAAACTCATAACCTGCCTTCGCATCACCCGGCTTTTATGGACGGACGAGGTTCGACGACGTTTCATTTCTTGATTTTAATTCACACCCGAAAATATCTTTTACTATTAATAGATGTTACAGATCTTTATATATAGTCGGATAAATATTTAATTTTGGAAGAGACCATATTTCTATGCACCGGTATCAGGCCGTAAAAAATGCAATCGGTTTAAAAGGAGTTATAAATTTCTTAATATATTATCATTATCCATTTTTAATAAATATAATAAGTTTGACGTTTCATTTTTTGATTTTAATTCACATCCGAAAAGCCTATGGTTTGTTTATTTTCATTCATTCGTAATTTTCTAATAGTAATGAACGCATAATTTTCATCCGCACGTGACAAATTATAATCTAGATTAGCACGTGTCTTATCTATATGATGAAGTAAAGTCAGCTTCTTTTTCAATTTTTGTTATCGATAGCTTTATTCCTACAAACACGAAACTTCAATCTGATTTGATAAAAGTAATTTTACTTCAAATCGATTTAACCGCTTTTATATTTAGTCCGATTGATGTTACTTTTTGGAAGAGACGGTATTTTTATACACCTGTATCAAGCATCTCTCGCTACCGAGCTCTGGAAGTGATTGGGTCTTTATGCCGACAAACAAAGTTATCCAGTACAGAATTTGTTTTTGAAACTACTAACCTGCCTTCACATCACATGGGCGGACGATGTTAAACGACGTTTCATTTCTATCCTTTCATTCGCATCCGAACATTTGTGATTTGTCTATTTCCACTCATTAGTAATCTTTGAAAAAGTGTGAACGAGAAAATATACACGTGTGTCAAAAAGAATTAAAGGTGAAGTTTGTTCTTATATTTGACTGTGCCTTGTTGGGTTTATAAAATATTTTTAAAATTGTGGGTACATACCTTTTCCGATATATACATGTATACGTATGTTTTTTAGATAGTAGGGTGGTCTGTTTATATTTCAGGGTTCCATATCTTGGTCCCCTCCTAGCTGGTAATTGATGTTGGTCCCCGTTGCTCGTTTAGTGTGATGCCAGTGGTGGTCGGTTGACCGGAGGTCAAACCGCTGGGAAGCTGAAATCAAATCATCAAGAGACTCATTCTCTTCGATTGAAAATTAAAAAGCAACGAATATCATTTTGCTGTTAAACAGATGTTCCGTTTATTGGAGTCTCGAAACACAGTCCCGCCGTACGAAGAAAGAACAAGAGAGTCATAATTATTTATATCCACTAGCTCATATTAAATGTGTTCATTCAGCGTCGCCTATGAACTGTAAGTAACGTCTTATTTTCAAATACCTCTCCCATATTTTTTCATAGGACAATTCTACATCTGATTTCTCTTTCCTAATGCAAGTTCCCACGTTCGATTGGTCTTGACCTTTTGCTCATACCAGACAGCTCTAACATTGAGAGTCCGCAGTGGAGCCAAACTAAAAATTACCAGTTAATCGAACCTTGTTAACTTACAGAACTTGGTATATTTAGTGAAAGATAAAATGGAAAAACACATTAAACGCAGGAAAAATAAAACAGTCGAGAGATTAACTTGCTTCGTTCGGATCAACGAACGTCTTCAGAAAGCATGAATATGATAGTCCATATCGCTAGAATCTTTTGGAATTGTGGGTTCATACCTTTCTCGAAGTGATCACAATAGATTCGTTATAATGGTTATCGTATCATGATATAAGACAACTTATTGAAACAAAAATTTTGTCCCAGTAAAACCTGTATCTTTTGTATTTTTCACTTTTTATATTATCTACTGATACTTCATCGTCTCCGTTGTTATTCATGTGTGGCAAATGCTTCTATGCATGATTTCCTTTCTCTTGAATACCAATACACACACATTTATTCATGTGTTCATTATAGACATCAATAATATTACTAAGATTCTGCAACTTCGTTCTTTTTTTAAGTGTCCTATTTCTTGTATTGATATATCTGTCGTGTCTGTCTTTGAAACGTTTATTTATTTAACAGCGTGGCAACTTGAAAAATCTTTCTAATTTGACAACTATTCTCATTTGTTCATAGATTTATTTGAAATTAAAAGTATAAAATGAGTAGAATGAATGTAATTCGGCGAGATTTGGAAAGATTCGACGAGATTTGGAGGGATTGGGCGGAATTTGAAGAAATTCTTCAAGATTTGGAGAAATTCAGCGACATGTAGAGATATTCGGGGAGATCTGGCGAGATCTGGCGAGATTTCGAGTGTCCAAACAGATGACGGATTCTACTACCAGACTTTTCTGATTTGTCGCCTACGCAACTTCTAGTTTTGCCTTGTTTTATGCAGGTGACCACCTCGTCTTGTTACAGTTGCCGGATGTTAGTCTTCCAACCAAACAGAATAACACAGTCGAACATCCAACCGAACTGCCTGGTGTTTCAGATAAAAATATATATCTATATATTTCAGAGGAAGCATTTTTTTATCAATGAAACGGGCGGGTGGAAAAAAAAGAAAATTACTAAAATTTTCCTTAAGGCCTTATCGTCTGACCCTCTAACAGGAAACGTCAGATTGATAAATTAAAAACTAAGAAAATCGAATGAGATATGAGGGGAAAATTAGCTACAGTTGGAGAAAACGATTGAGAGAGAAAAAAAGTTAAATCTCTCAACGTTATGGTGAATTGTAATAATTAAAGATCTCCAACTGATGCTTCAAAATATCCATATATCTATATTTATAAAGGTTGTTTACACTTTAATATGACTCGTGTTCCGGGGTTCGAGTCCAGCGACCGGTATGTATAATTCATCTCTACACTGACGATTCCAGAATGGATGAAACGTATACGTATGTAGATAAAAGCAAATATTAATAATTATATATATGAGGTTTTTGTAGCTGTTTATACAATACAGGATGTTTAAGCTTGGCAGTTGAAACATATCTGGCTGGATATAGTATTCGAATGTTGATGGGAAAGTAATTTTTCTTGAATTAATGTTTTTTGTATTTTTTAAAACCAAATATAGTATCATGGTTCATGAAGAAGAACAAACTAATTCAAACAACAACAACAACAATAATAATAATAATAATAATAATAATAATAATAATAATAATAATAATAATAATAATAATAAAAATAAATAATGAAAAAAATATTCATAAAAATAAATTTATATTTATGAATATAAATAATAATTTTAAAAAATTAATTAAAAAAAAAAAAATTTAATTGAAAAAAATTAAAAAGAATTAAAAAATGTAAAAAAATTGAAAAATTGAAAAAAATTAAAAATTAAAAAAAAATTTTTTTTAATTAATTAAAATTTTTTTTTTGATAAATGGTGCCGGCCTAGGCTGACACCAGACAAAATATTTTTAGAGGGTCCAGAAGGATGAGAAAACTGATGAGGGACAGCACAAACCAGACCTTTACTGGAAAAGTGCATATAATGCTGGGACCTTGGGGAGGCTTATTGCAACCCAAATCCCAGAGAAGACCAATTGTCCTTACCAGCGAGTAATCAATGGTAAGTGGATGTTGTGATACCTCATCGTTATCGAAAAGACGTGAAGAATACTAGAAATCTGGGGAGGCTTGTTGTCACTCAGACTTCAGGAAATACTACTGGTTGTTGTCGGTGGCAATCACTGACGATGATCTGTGTGAGAACTCCTAGTGAGTACAAATAATAATAATACATTTAACTTATTCTTTTAATAATAATAATAATAATAATAATTACTATTTTTTTCTTCTCGTCTTTCAGTTGAATCGTTAGTTGGAGAAAACGTGGAATTCATTGTTTGGGTTGTGACTTGTGATACGCTGGATTTCCTGCCCCGGAAATTACGACGGACAGTCAGTTTTCCGAACATCTTCCTCAGTGTTGAAACCTGTGACCAACCGAATCCCGTCGAAAATATGGCATGGAACGTCGTGGCGATCATTGATGTCATTCAGAATTTAAAATGGTTCGATGTGAACATCATTTTCGATAATTCAATCGGTAATGTACATTTGTTATCATCAATGTTGAAGTGATTTCGTGGCAAAGAATTGATTGCAAAAAGATAAACTGAAATAAAGCATGGAGAAAAAAACACATTTCAGGAGGGTTACTTAACATTGATTCAAGGGACGTAATTCGTGACTATACCAAGCTGACAACGTTTATAAGACATACACAGATAATAGCTCGTAGAAATATAAGGTTTGAAAATATTACTCGAAAAGAAAACCATTAGAGACATGGAATAAATATTACATTATTTTTGCATTTTCATCTCGGTGAGTTAATCGTTTCTAATCTTATTAGTAAATAGTGATAACGTAGGAATAAGGCTAATATTATATGGAATATGATTATCTATTTCTTTGAGGTAAAATATATTTATATAATAGAGCTGGATGGATATAGTATGGAATCGATGAAGTCGAATGGAATTCCTCTTTTAATTATGTAAAGAAGTCAAAATGAAAAATCCGTCGATCACTGGCTAGGCAGAATCAAATATCGATGCTATTTTTGAATTAGCAACACTCGGAACATATTTTAAATCTTACTTAGTAGACATGTGAACGCGCGTTTGTGTGCGTTCAATGCATATACAGTGATTGTCTGTTCGTTCTTCGGGTCCAAGATCGTTGCGGGATTCCAACACCGGTCGCAGTGTCAATTGTGTGGTTTCAGTCAGTACTGTAATAGAAATATTCTCCCTCCAAATAAAATTACAACTCCAGTTTAAAACAACTAACAGACTTGCAAATAAGAATTCTTAGCCAGACCAAATAAAAACACAATCTTTTCCCCAGAAATTCATTCCGAGATGGCGACACGATCGCACCTGGATGCAGATTAAAACTGTTATATATACAGTTATGACGAGTTGTCCATCTCCGATAGAATTTGGTGGTCAGGTACGATTCTAATTACTTCAGCGATCAACACGCTCAACTTCTGATAGGGTCGTTCACACTTTGATTTAATCTAAGTCTGGTCTCAATGCAGATTATATTATGACAAAGCTATAAGACGGTCACACAAGAATATCCAGAAATATAATATGATATTTCATTCATATCGTTTGAATCAGATGATTCTCTTGTTGGCATTGGTTTCCCTGATATCTTTCTAGTCAGAATCCTTTCGGGTACCTACGGGAAGGACCACTTGAAGGTTGCCAACATCCTAAGTGAAAGTGTTTCTGTGGGACGAACTGGATTTGAACTTGGCACATCCAGGTTTTTAGTCCGTATCGTTAACAGCTTAACCACCGTCACCTCTCGATATAAACTATAAATTCACATCTTGCAACAATATATAAAACAAAGATTAGTTGAGAATATGTAATGTTTTCTTTACATGTAATATCAGGACTCATCTTGGGTGTTATTCTCACAATGTTTCGGCCGATGTTACCTGAGACCTTCTTTATGTGTATCTTGTCGAACTCAGAAATCGATACGTACTCTCGAACTAAACCTTTTATTTAATCCACAGGGTAGATTGTTCTCATTCCTTCAACCATAACAGGGTAGAATGAATTTCTTCATTTCAATTCATTCAAAAGAATGTTTTTGTCCTTCGCAGGTGACGCTGACTTTTCATCGCTCACGGAAGAATTATCGTCGAGATTGGTAAAATATCATCTCCATAGAATCGACACGTCATCCGTCGATTACAAAGAGAAAGTCTTTGAGAAATTCGTTTCATATAATCAAAAGACTTTTGCACAGAATCACTTTCTGGTTATTCTTAAAAATGAAACCCTCAAAGAAGTCATCACTTCGGTAAGAATTAAAAAAAACTTTGGTAAATTCATTTCTAAATTCCACATAAAATATTTTCAACTATTGCCCTAGATTTATTGACGGAAAAACAAATATCTGGTCAATGTATTCTTTTGCTGTAATTGTCTTTAATCTCAATTTGGAATAAATTACTCGAGCGTATTTGACGCCCCGCCAATAGCGTGTCCATCCAAAACAGGAAATACGTTTTAGTTATTTTTTCTCAGAATGGGGAGAAGGGTGAAAAAATTAAAAAAAAAAATGTTTGACTAAACATATTATTGGGGCAAAGTAAAAATAATGTTTTTAGAGGGTGAATTTTTTTTTTACTAAAAATATTTCTTTGGGTAGGGGAGGGTAAACAAATTACCGGGGGTGAAAAAAAATGTTGTTTTCGTTTAGATCAAAATATTTCTTTGGGTGGGGGAGAGTAAAAAAAAATTCCGGGGAGTGAAGAATTCATACAAAAAAAAAAAAAATTTTTTTAAGGGTTGGCGTGAGTATAAACCATTTTTGGGGGGAGTTGTTGAAAAATATTTTTTTATTTTTAACTAAAAATATTTTTGGACGAACGCCATCGGTATACGGGTGAGCGTTCATTTCTGACGCGGCAGCCTAGCAAAAATAGACGACCGAAGGGAGGCTATTTTGGCTACTCCACTCATAATATAAGGGGCACTTTCTGTGTGTATGTGTGTGTGTCTTTCTGTCTGTCCGCCAGCTACACTTTTTTAAAAAGAAATATCTTAACTTCTTTTAGAACTGCAAAATATTGCATTAATACTATATAATGAATTGCAAACAAATAAAGCGAATGTCATGACTAGAAATCAACACCGAACTCTGATGTTCTACGAACTGGGCTATTTAGATTTTTTATGAATAGATTTTTAAAAAATAACTTAAAAAATGAATTATACCTTTGATCTGCCGTCATTTATTAAATATTTACGTCATAATTCAAAACATTCATTCAAACATAAGCGATAATGTATAAAGGAATGGTAAAACAGTATCAATAGCGTTGGACTTTTACTAGTCCAAAACAATTTATTTTTCTTCAACTACGTATTGGCGTAAGGAACTATGTATTATATAATATATACAAGAATTCAGGCCTATATATATATATATATATATATATATATATATATATATATATATATATATATATATATATATATATATATATATAAATATGAGTAAGTAAGGATGAGAGTAATCCGACGTAATGGGAAATGAAAAAGGAAAAACCAAGAGATATTTTTTATATCTCCATCAACGTTTCGTCTTTATTGTAAGAAGACTTCCTATGATACTACCTGCATACAAAAGACACAGAGTTACCCCCTTCCCTCCTATTTCTCCAGCTCCTCAAAATCCATGCTACACCTCACCACGACAAAAATCTCAGCACTCCCTTCCCTGTCTCCTACCCTGAGACAAATTCACTAACACTCCCACATCTCCCCTTTTTCACTCACAGCTGTCCACGTTCATTTCACTCTCTGCCACTGACTGACTTCTCTCAGCCCGTGCATTTGTCAATCGCTCTTAGTAGCCACAGCTACTACTTTTTCCCATCAACCTATCATGTCAACCCAATATTTCGATACACTTGCATGACATTTTTCTTAAAATTATCATCCTGAGGAAGTCTTACAATAAAGACGAAACGTTGATGAATATATAAAAAATATCTCTTGGTTTTTACTTTTTCATTTCCCATATATATATATATATATATATATATATATATATATATATATATATATATATATATATATATATATATATATATACTAGACTAACTGTTTAGTTTCGACACGTAGACATCACCGTTTTCACATGTAGATGAGCATACTGGCCGTATATTTTGCGAGTTAACGTGGATTTTAAGTTCTTTAACTGTTTTGCGTAGATAAATTCTGAACTCTATTATTTGGATTATTCCACCAAAGTTTTGAGTGATGTAACCTCCGCTCTGCTTCAGGCACATCTTGTCAAACTCGGGAATCTTTACGGAATTTTGATTTTAATCCACTGGAGTAAATTTTTCCCCTTCCCGTCACACATGACTAGATGGTCATTTTTATTTTATTCTTAGTTATTATTGCCTGTAGTAAGGATTGAACTTTCAACCTCCAGAAGACCGTCACAACGAGATGAACGCGCACACGCTAATTTCTTTTAAAGACTACGGGTTTTCTTGCCACTGTGCAGAAAGATTTTTTGTGAACTTACTTGCACCTAAAGGCAACGAATGGACGCTGCATGAAGTTGAATATTTTAGTTATTCAAGCGGGTTTCATTTTCATTAATTTTATAAAGTGCGGAGGGCCGCTCGAAATAATATAATTAAATAAAAGTACCACTATAAACTTCATGGCCGAATGTATTAGTGTTGAACACTATCATCCGTAGATTAACAATTCTTTACTTCATGTCTGCCTTGTCCACCATCATTTATCTATAAATGGCCAACACTCTTTTGGGTTATCGTCGTTCAGTGTGCATCTCTTCGCTGCAATAACACCTGGATACGACTGGTTTAGAATGTGATGACCCTCTTCAGTTCAAGAATAGTCTGGGGATTGTTGTGATTGATATTATCTTTGAGATAACCACATAGATTAAAATCTGGGGGATTAAAGTATGGTGAGTAGTGTAAAACCCATTCAGGATAACACCTCCTACTGAGGAAACGATCACCGAAGTGTCCCCGCATATCATTGATTGGTCATAAAAATAGTGTTATAGATTCATGACAAAAACCTCGGGACAAGTTAGACATAGGTAAAGTTTATTTGTCTCAATTAAGGTTGGATTGCACACAATTTTGAATTTTATTAACGATTTTATGGATGGCCTTAAGATCTTTTTCTTCTTTTTCTTCTCATCAGTCTGTTTCTTCTTTGTTTCCTTTTTTTTTAGGCCTCAATCCTTATGATGACAACGGGGAAAATGTATTGGATGTTGGTCAACGATAACTTACAACCGGAAGAATTGGTAAAATATGGAGTGAATCCCCGAAATGCCAACATGCTGCTTTTCCGAAGTGTCTGCGATGAAGACGGCAAAGATTTTCGAAGAATTAACGAATTATTATCTGACCTTCAGAAAATCGTAAGTCATTCGGTGCTTTCCAAAATTAGATCTCCGTTTTCCACTTTTCTTGAACCCAAATCGGAAGGAAACCAAATTCAACTTATTATAATTTATAATTTATAATTTATAATTTAAAAAGCAAAATTCAATGAGTCGAAAATGAAATATTAAAAGATTTTAAAAATTTCAAATGTAAAATAAAGTTTTGTTTTTCATGTAATTTTTATTTAATTTTTTATGTAATTTTACTTTTCATGTAATTTTTATTTAATTTTTTATGTAATTTTACTTTTCAAATAAAAAACATCATAATTTTAAATTTCCGATAAATATTATCTTTTGTTATGCAGCATATCAACCTTTTTAAAGGAATTTAATTCCGAATTAATTCTTTTTGATAACATCTTTCAACTTTTTGGTTTCTTCAAATGTTTATACATGATTTTTTGTCTAGTTGATTTGTTTATGGAATATCAACTTTTAGGTCTCATTAATGTCGATTCCAGCCATTATGGTAACATTCTTCGAGCTCTTAATGTTGCTCAAGACAAGGCATGAAGCCACTTGATGTAAAGAGTTAAAAAGAACGAAAGATGATTATCGCAAAGACAAGAGATGCCTATTAACCGTAGTCTTGAAAATATCAAGGTTATAGGTAGGAGGAAAACAATCAACAGGAAGGGAGTTCCAAAAGCCTGCAGTTCTTCAGGGGCCTACTTGAATAGGAAACTGTATTGTACCGAGGTATCAAACAGCGAATTTGTCAATACCAATAGACCAACGAATCAAACGAGCTGGAATAAAGGAAGCGGGGAATAGATCAGACAATTCTGAAGAATTCATGGGATAATAGTATTAATAGCAAAGACTGAGACTAGCAACATCAAATCTGTTAGAGAGATGGCGCAGAGATGTTGTAAAAGTGGGGGCCAACCAAATCACTGATACGATTCTGAACCTTATCAACAACCCTCAAATGGGACAGAGATTCACCAGCCAAAATATGGCAACAGTGCTCCATACATGGTCTGATAGTAGATTTGTAGAGATAGAGAATAGCCTCGTGTGAGAAAGTGTTTGGAGCGATAGAGCGAATCGACTTTACGAGAAGCAGAAAGAGCAATGGATCTGATGTATGAACCCCAAGAAAGATGTGATGAGAGATAAATTTATTTATAGTATCCTGTTCAATTGCTTAGTTTTATGGCATATCAACTCTTTTCCGTTTAATTAATAGCGAATCCAGTAATTTTAGTACAATCTATAGAGGAGATATATTCGAAGATTTTCTTAGTCTTTTTACTTTCTTGTCTTCGATTGGTCGCCGAATGCTGTATTACTTGAACCTCTAAAGAAAGAGTTCTTATATAGATCATTTTCACTACTTCTGATTGGCTCACCAACCGTAGATAGTTTCGTATATTTCTACTGTTTTCCGATTGGTCAGCCATTATAAATAAAAAATACTCTTTAAATTTTATACTATTTTGCAATTTTGAGATAATCAATCGTCAGTTTATATAATTAAATGCATTCTTTTTAACTGGCTTTATATTAACGATGACAAGATGCTTTCCGACTTGCTGATTTGTCAATAGTCTTGCGCCCGACTTGTGTTAACAAGCTCCACATCATTTTGAAGTTGACGTTACTCAGTCGGAAACTTCGGTAACTAAGCGACTCGATCGGCAACCGAAAACAAGAAACACACGTCGTGAATTATCACAACTATTTATCGGAACACGATTGGGTGACAAATATACGAAACAAAAGGTGAGTTTGCTCTTGTCTTGGGAGAAAAGACAAGTTTGAGAAATCTGACTAGTGCTAATTCTAACTTGAAGGAGTTTGAAGTTTTCTGCGTGCTTTTGTTTCTTCAGAGAAATTCATTCAGAAGACTTTCCTCCTAGTCGTTTTACTTCCTTGTCTTCGATTGGTTGCCGAATTCTGCCTGACTTGAACTCCAAAAGAGAAAGTTCTTGTATAAAGAGAACTTTTAATCGCGGCATTTTATAAAAATATTTTTTCGACATAGTTCACCCCAAACAAGGCAGACCGCCACTGTAGACGTAAGGGGCTACTGAAAAAAGGGTGAAGTTTGAGAGGGGTTAACCTAAATTGGAAGCTGTGCAGCGAAATGTCTGTTTACATTAGTTTGAAATTTCTGCATGTCAGTACCGTTGGGGAAACAGAGGGCAGGGAGGGAGTTCCAGAGGCCAGCAGCACGAGGAAAGAAGCTATTTGAGTAGAAGGCTCTCCGGCATCTGGAGACCTCCACAGTGAATGGATGGGATTTAGTTGATTGTCGAGTTGGTCTAGTGAATTTACGCCGAGGGGGCACCAGAGTAGCCAATTCATCAGAGCATAATCCATTGAAGTATTTGTAAAACAAGCACAAGGATCCTACACTGCGGCGATGAGAAAGGGACTGGAGCTTAGTTGACAGTGAGGGGCCTATTAGGTTGGCGATTCTTGTTAAGGAGGGAGAGACTAGTAGATGATGCACCAGCCCAGATGTGGCAACAATACTCAATGCATGGGCGGATGGTGGCTTTGTAGAGATACAGGATAATGTCAGGTGTGAGGAGTTTACTAGCACGATAGAGGGAGTCCACCTTCTTAGCTGCAGCTTTGGCAATTACTTCAATGTATTAGTTCTAATTCATGTTACCTGTGAAGGTTAGACCGATGAGTTTGAAAGCTGAACTCTCATTTACTACTGATTGGCTAACCAACCACAAGTCGTTTCGTATTTTTCTGCTATTTCTCTTTTAATTATATACCATTTTGAAATTTGTAGATAATCGATGGTCGTTTTATAAAATAAATGTATATGACTATTTGATAAGACTGTTTGCAATGCGAAAAAAGGAAAAATAAAAGAGAGGATTAACAAAAACAAATAATTGGAGGCAATATATGCGATATTTTTCTTCAAAACCTTATCTATTTTTCAGTAAATCTTTCAATCACTATTTAAGTAAATCTTTCACTTACTGTTAACAGTGGAACATATTTCGATATTTCGGGAGAAACCCCTCCTTCCCAAGAAGCAAACATCGGTTTATAAAAATAAAATATTCTTTTTTCTCTTTTTTTTGTGGATTTTAGTTTCCGAAAGATAACAAATATGTCCTCACTCTTATTTGCATGATAATAAAATCTTTGAAAAGCAGAAAAACGCCGGATTCGGAATTTCTGTTGAAATGTAGAAACAATCCGTTCGATGATATGGTAAGTATTTTTCTTGCTATATAAAAATCTCTGCTTGCTCACATAATTAATGTCTTTAATAGCTGGCAAACTGCAGCCCATTGGCAATATGTAGCTCGTAGGGAGTTCCGAATCTCTCGGCCAATTTTACAATCAAAATGAAAATAATTATAATTGCATGAACAGTTTTTTTTCTTTCAGTTCTGTGAAATCTCACAAACAGACGATTCACAGTTCTATTCTCCGGCCTTCACAAACAAATTAATTATAATTTTTTTTTTGTTATTTACAATAATTTTTCGTATGGCCAAATGAATCAATAAGACATTTTTGGCTTTTTTTTGAAAATTTGTCTCCGTTCACTTAATAATTTCAATAGCTGGCAAACTGCAGCCCGTAGGCAACATGTGTCCCGTGCGGAGTTCTGAATCGCCCGCCTAATTTCATAATCAAAATCAAAATAATTATAATTGCCTGTACAGCTTCTTTTTTTTTCTTAAATCTCACAAACAAAGTTTTGACTGTTCTATTCCCCTGTCTTCACGAACAAATTAATTATAATTACTTGGTCCATTTCCTTTTTGAGGGGGAAACTCTGCTTGGCGCTAGGCATATGAGGTACAGAAGCAATGCTCTTTTCAGATGTTGTAGGAAGACAATTTCTTGTAGTGAATGCCTTAAAGGAGGAACCAGTGATTAGAGCTCAGTCGAGCACATTCCATGGAAAAACAACGATTAAGGAGAAGAAGGTTAGCATCATCTCTTCTTTGAGAATGGTGCTGTAGAGAAGAGAACACAGCAGTCCCACTAGATTGCGAAGTCGATTTCATACTCTGTCAAGACAAGAAAGAGTGCTAAAAGCGGCACCTCTGCAGATGTGAGAATCTTTCTCTGCCCACTTCATAAGTAATTTTAATCGCAGACAAACTAAAAACCGTGGGCAACATGCGGCTCGCCGCAATTTTTGAATGGCCCGTCTAATTTCACAATCAAAATTAAATTTGTTATAATTATTTGTTTCGATTCGTTCTCAAACAACTTATAATCATTTGGCTTTACTCCGTATGACTTTTTAAACTACAACTATTCAGAAAGGAAAATCGATTATATTTTTCAAACGTGTATCAAAAATAGTTTTAAAATTATATCAGACAAATGGCGCCCGTTGTTGTTGATATATTTCTAGAAATAATTTATGGCAATCATTTCTGGAAATGATTATGTCTATACGTATGGATTTACGTCGTAATTATGCCGATTCCCACTTTGCTCCTTTTCTTCTCGTCTTCAAGCGTTCATGGACGGTGTAGGAAAGTCTAAATGCAACAGAGGCTTAAATCTGATGGTCTTTTTTCTAATCTTATCCGAAGGTAATTAAAATATAGTCGAACGGCCAACATAGAAATATGTATAATTGTAGATAAACGATGCAATAGTTAATTACAAGTAAGATAACTGGCTTGTAATGTATACAGGGACCGGCTCAGCTGTACTTACAAGGTTTGATAATTAACAATTTCTTAACAGCTCTATATGTACTTTCATAGGACAGATCGGATAACAGCCCAGACGGCGAATAAAAACAAGGTATGGTTTTGAGTAATGATGATTTGAAAGTTTTATAAATAATTGGTAACGTGGGGATCGGAGTGTCGCCTGAGTCTCTTTACTATAATATATAAAATTTTAATGACTAAAGTAAATATTATTGATATTTCTGTCTTGAAGTTAAAAACTTTCCATTTTCTTTCAGTCGAATATCGTTGGAGTTTTACGGACTTCCCAGTCGCCGAAGAGTTGCTATCCAGCTTTCGAAGTTGCGACAATACATGAAGGATTTGCTAACTCAATCGCGACCACAATCGCAAGATGGCGACCGGATACTAACCTGGTTGTCAAAGATGCTTTCTTTCCTAACAGAAAGTATGGACTCGGGAATGCCACCATCAAAATCAGTACACTTCCGGTAAATGTCATCATATTTTCTCTTCAAGGACACGATTCGAAAAAGCGTTATATATATATATATATATATATATATATATATATATATATATATATATATATATATATATATATATATATATGTGTGTGTGTGTGTGTGTGTGTGTGTGTATATGTGTCCACGCATCAGCTTTCAATGCTTGATGCCAGTGCAAAATAAATGGCATATTATTAATCAGCAGGTTTGTCAGAATGTTTACGTATTAGCTTGCATATATTTTAATGGTTTGTGGCATAATAGAAGTGACATCATTTACAAATTTCAAAAATGTGTATGACATTGGAACCATAAATATTAATTACAACTTGAACAATAAAACAATGTAAATTTATATTTCTACCTTCTATAACATTCCATAAACTAGCGGGACCCGTGGAAATTCCACAGTTGTATCCTTCATCTGTTGTATATTGCTATTCAAGTAGTAGTGATCACAGGGGGGGGGACAACTCATGCTTTACTTATTCAAGTATTAGCGATTATAGGGGAGACAACTCATGTTTTAATTATTCAAGTAGTAGAGATCGCAGGGGGAGACAACTAGTGGAACCTGTAGAAATTTCACAGTTGTATCCTTCATCTGTTGTATATTGCTATTCAAGTAGTAGTGATCACAGGGGGAGACAAGTCATGCTTTGCTTATTCAAGTAGTAGAGATCGCAGGGGGAGACAACTAGTGGAACCTGTGGAAATTTCACTGTTGTGTCCTTCATCTGTTGTATATTACTGTTGTGCTTTAAAATATTTCCATTCTATGGAAACCCAGCGTGAATGCAGATATCACGATATTATTGGTGCAAGCTAAAACATACTTATCCAATTATTCCTGGTTATATATATTTATATATATATTCGACAGTACATTAATAAATTCTGTATTTTCATGGAGGTCGCTCCAGACAAGGCATGAAGCCACTTGATATAAGGAGCTAAAAACTACTTCAAGGTCAAAAACTAGTCAACGATAAGTGTTACATGGATAGATTCCGACCAAGAAAACAGCAATTATTGCCCCTTTGTAAGAAACATTTGTATACGCATGAATATAAGCACTATATAAATCTATCGTTCACAAACTAGTCGTAATAATAGACATATATTTTAAAACAAATACACATGAACACATATATATATATATATGTATATATATATATATATATATATATATATATATATATATAGTCATACACATACAGTTCGGCTAGACCAGTTAGTGCCTCAAGCCGGGATGGAAACTCAACTGTCGAGCTTATAGTCGGCGCTTTTACTTCTGCGCTGACTGAATGTAAGTAATATCTCAATGCAAACATTGCAAGTGCCGGAGCTCGAATTAGTTTTAGCTAATGATCTATGCCATTAAAGCTAATGGCAGTTAGCGATTTCCTTACAAATAAGCCTTACCCAGAGAGGGAGCTTCATATAGTCATCCATATACAGACTGTTTTGCTGTATCACAGCTCTTCAGTTCGGCTAAACCAGTTAGTGCATCAAGCCGGGATTGAAACTCAACAGTCAAGCTGACAGTGTGTGTGTGTGTTATTGTAAGAAAACAATAAAAAAGCAAGTTACAGATCTCTGTAAGACCTCCTTGTTTTATTGGACTTTCTTAGAAGTATATATATATATATATATATATATATATATATATATATATATATATATCATACTTTATTTGTCACCTTCAAACAAGGTTGGGCTCTGTAGCGAGTAGTATTAACTTAACCGTCATCGTAGCTTCAATGCAATGTTCCTTTCAATAGTCGAACCTTTTACGAGGGATGTCTCTAAATAGGATTAATCTCTCGCTGATTTACCGAGTTCTTGACATCAGCTGTGTGAGCTAAGGCGTTGCAATTTGAGCTTTAAATATAACTCGGGGTTCGTGGTTCGAGTCCGGCGACCGGGTTTTATATATATATATATATATATATATATATATATATATATATATATATTTCATATATGTGTTAATATTTCATGTATGTGTCCACATGAAATGTTATAAGGAGATATAATCTTTTATCTATGAATTTTCAGTATCTATTTCAACAGTTTAGTTTTGTTTTTTTAATTTATTTTTTAATTTATTCATTAATCTATTTATTATGTATTGCTAACTTAAAGTACATTTTAGTCTGTGTAAGCAGTTGTTTGTTATTTCACTTCTACAGTTTAATAAGTTTGGGGGCTTTAAAATAGAAAATAATACGACAGACCAGTTCATGTAGAAATTTAGACGACCCGTGTAGATTATGTCTGAATGAGAAATTTAAAATCCTAAACTTTAAAGACGCCAAAAATCTATTAAACTGTAGAAGTGAAATAGCAAACAACTGCTCACGCAGAATAACATTTACTTTAGGTTAACAATACATAATAAATAAATAAATTAACAAATAAAAAAATAAAAATAAACTAAAACGTAAAATAGAAATAGAAGTAAACACATGTTAAAATAAGGTCCCCTATTATTTTGAAACAACAAAGAAACACGGATGGGCTACCCTATAGAAAAGAGAACAATAGATTAGGCAGTAAAATTAACCGAACCTTTGTTTATGAGAAGCCCAACGATTGGCAAATGGATACATTAACACGTGGGAGAGAATAACAAAGAATCTGATTGGTTAACTAGTCAGATTAAACACTACGTGTATATATATAAACAACCGGCAACACAAACTCCATACATTTTAGCCTGACGATTCCCTACTAATATTAAACGCAGAAGCTTCTGTGTAGCTAAATTGCCATGAATATATTTTCATAACTTACTATATATATATATATATATATATATATATATATATATATATATATATATATATATATATATGTGAAAAATCAAAAAGGAAAAACCACAATTATTTATATATTCATCAACGTTTCGTCTTTACTTCAAGACTTTCTGGTGATTGATTTGAAGAAGTAATATAAGAGTACAATATTCGAAAATATGTGATGAGTTTGTAAAATGAATAGAGTGTTTTTTTAAACAAAACATAGCCATCATAATTTTAAAAAAATGTTTTTTCTGTGACGTGAAAAGAATGTGTTTGTTCTTTTGTCGAACGAAAAGAACACAGTTCGAACTGTTTTCTTCCTTTGAAACGCTGATGATTTTAAATGAGTATAACCAGTGAAGGCGTACCCGTGTCAAGAAACCATTCTACATCTCTGGAATTTGTACTGTAGAGTTTTAAAATAAATAATTTGTAAAGCCAACTGACTATGTATGTCTGCCTTATTTGACATAAATAGGGTTAATTTCGCTACGCATCGTGTAACAGTTGGAATTGGCCTCATTGGTTAGAGCGATCGAAATTGAATTTAAGGTTACTCGTGTTATCCTTACACTGAAGATTCCGCTAAGATTAAACGTATACGTATTTAATAATTATATATATATATATATATATATATATATATATATATATATATATAAGACGTTTATTTAGTTTGCTTGAAGCATTGTTTATTTGTATATAGAAATGTGATACGGTGAATGCAATACAATGCAGATGTGTGACGGATAGGCACAAGTTGGAGCAAATAAGACATATAATGGTGGAAACCAATTAAATAGTTTCACCCTTAATACAATGTATACATACACATATATATATATATATATATATATATATATACATATATATATATATATATATATATATATATATGTATTTATTTATTTTTTAAAAACACACATATATCTATTTATCTACACAATGTTACAATGTTATGTAATACTTGTATCAAGATGGTCTGGTGGAAACTCCGTATAATATACTATTTCGGGAACTCTTTTCTTCTTCAGAATCGTGCTCAACTCAAGTTCAAACGTGCATATATATATATATATATATATATATATATATATATATAATTATTAATGACAATATATGTATTAGCATATACTATCAGTGCCCTTTTACTTTGCAGTCTCCTTCACAGATTCAGCTCGATGATTGTCAATTAGTGACAACACAGCAAATATCAGTCAGGGTCATATTATATTCCAATAACCATGTTTTTAATTTAGTATTTTTATTTTTATTTTTTCACATTTCCAAAAAATATAACATTTCTGTGAGATATATATTTTTACAGTCCGTTTCGTTTGTCTTGTGCCAAACAACATATTTACGTCAATATCGTCTCTGCAACATTACAAAATCATCAGAAAAATTCACAAAGAGTAAAACATTCTTGGATTAAAGTGTCTTGAAAAAACCTACACTATTTTTTGTTTGGTTTCACCCAAAATGAACCAGTATATATTTTTGTAAGAGCTCATATATATATATATATATATATATATATATATATATATATATATATATATAATCCAGGCAAGATAAACATCCACAGAATAGTAATCCAAAGAATTTCAACCGGGCTTATAAAAAGTACTCGATATCAAATAGAGCTTTTATATATGATTATTTTCATTTACACAGACATGTACACTATTTTTGATATTATTTTTGATTTTGATTCTTAACGATCCTAACCACGTGATTTTCCAAATTTTAATTTTAAATTTCTTTTCTTTTCTCTCAATATCATAATTTCCAAATATGATCTAAGGTTAAGATCGGATTTTAACCTTTGCCTGATGAGATCTCAGTTTATAACAGTTGTTGATCGATAACATCGACATGCCAGTGTCACAGATTTTGTACATGTCATTGTAATTAAAATAATTATATATATATATATATATATATATATATATATATTATAACGGGGCCGGCCAACATGTTAACTGGGAATGTTCCCTATAATCGTAGTCTTGATTACTAATTATTTTAAAGTACTTGGATCATCAAATATTCCCCTTAAATATTTAATAGTGAACGTTGGATGCGAAAACGAAATTTAATCACATGAAAAATTGCATTAAATGAAAGTGTTTACAGGTAACTCAAATATACGAAATTTTCTATCGAGATTCTTAATCGTCGAATTTTGATACATCTGATATTTAGTTTATGAATGTCATGTTTAAATTTGGAGCTCAATATAATAGGCAAGGGAGGGGGATTCAACATTTTCACGTTGATTTTTATTTGTTATCATTTTTATGCACGATCTGATATGGGCTTACTTTGAAAAGGAGGTATTAACATCGAAATATTAGAAAAACATGCCTACTGTATAACACACTATTGATTGAAGATTGCAAAACATTAAGAAAATAATAAAAGAACATTATCACATTGCATATTGTGTCTTTATTATCTCGTGTCTCACCCAGACATTCTCTCAATTCGTTGCCCTTAACCTTACATTACCTTGTCTCAACCTTATAAATGTCAAACCGGTACTCTTATAGAGAACGTACCATGTTTCCATGACTTCGCGTCATCAACGTTCGGGCAGGTCTCGGAAACGCCCGAGAGTTGACGAGGCGAAAACTGCCAACGCTAAATTGAAGACTGGTAGAGGATAATTTAAGACGAAGAAATTCACATACATAAATAAAAATGAAGAACGGACAAACAATAGCTAAACAACTGTTATTATTTAGATGTGTGATGGGACCATTGTTTAACAAATGTTTATAAATATAAATTGTTTTTGTGCACCGAAAAGTTTTAAAAGATGAGTTTGTTTGATATTTAAAGCAAATGTTTCTGCTTTTTTTTAATTTGTTACAATGTTTGTTTTTACATTTTTGTTTTTTACTTTTTTAACATTAAACACCGAAATAACTGTTTTTAAACAACATTTTTTTCTTTTCTTAAATAAACCACTGTTTTAAAGCAAATGGTTTATTTTTTAAAATCTTTCTTCTATGTTTTTAAAAATCTTTTATGACAGTTTCTGGTTAGGGTTTAGAGTTAGCGTTTAGAGTTAGAGTTGCATATGGTCCAAAAGTGTTCGTGTGTACTGGTTCTGTTGCGCTGAGCGCACACGACGACATCGACAAAAGACAAGCAGAAGAGGAGGGGGTCGTCGGTGAAGTGGAAGGAAGATGGTCGACAGGGTAGTTTTTTTTGCTATGAAATTAATTTTTGTTATTGAACGCGATTAATTTCTTCCAAACGATCTCGACTGCTTTCTGTAGTCTGATTGTCTCATGCCTGCTGCAACCTGATTGGTTAAAAGTTTCGTCAACTTTCGGGCGCTTCCGAGACCTGCCCGAACGTTGACGGCGCGAAGTCACGGAAACATGGTGCGTTCCTTATAAGAGTACCGTCAAACCCATATATGCGCTACTCACAGTGTTTCAAGCAAACTACAAAAATTCCTTTATTTATTTTTAATGTTTTTTTGTTTTTTTCAGTGGTTGCCTTACGTTATGAGGTCAACATCTGAGAAAAATTCCGGGTTTGAAGGATTTGCGGTGGATATCTTAGAAGAATTGAGTCACCAGATGAATTTCAGGTAAACTGGTTTTGCATTCGAGGATATTTTATCAACGAATCTATTTCTTATACAAGTTTTTGAAACTAAATTATTTCCGCCTCTCAAGACGGAAGGAATTTAGTTTCAAAAACTTGTATAGAAACTTCATATGGACTGAATAAACATTATATCATAGGAAGAGATTTTCGAGTCATTATTTTTATCATAATGACCTTCCTTTTCTTATAAAATAATTATCTCTGTTTGTTCATTGTGTCAATTAATTACCTCCCTTGTATTTTAACATAGCCCGATCTGATAGGTCAATATAATTATGTTTGACCAATCAGCAGGCACTTAATTTGGAGAACTGAAAGTAGATAGCCTTTGTGCGTGCTCTTTTTAAGTGTGGTCTCTGTCCATTCAACATTCTAAGGGATCTTATCATCATTTTAAATTAGCCTTTATTTGATTTATATGGACTTAGAGAGCTGTTTTGTTCTAGACGTTAACGAGAAATATTTTGAACGGTTGGTTTTAATCAAGACAATTTTTTTGTAAAATACATTTTTGTCTCATAATTAACTATATATATATATACATGTAGTGTCACCTGTCATTTATCTGAGGGACCTTTTTCTGTACGCGTTATTTCCAAAGTTCAGTAAACAATAGTCAAATCATCTTTTCTCATGAATCACTTCAATACTGCCAAATATTAGGTCTTCACTTTCTGCAGAAATGTACATAGGTGGACAAAATAATTCCAAACGTATTTATTTCAATATCGAGTAGGACCGCATTTAGCAATAATTAAAAGTAGGACTTAGTTACGTAGTAGTATTATATTTTCACTTACCAATATAAATCCGTTATACACCTTTTTAAAAATTTTATTTTGTCTGCAACGAGATGCTTGTTCACATTAGTTTTAAATTTCTGCATGTCGGTACAGTCGGGGGAACAGGGAGCATGGAGGGAGTTCCGGAGGCCGGCAATACGAGGAAAGAAGCTATTGGGGTAGAAGGCTTTCCATCATCTTGGGACCTCCACATTGAATGGATGGGACTTAGCTGATTATTGGGTTGGTTTAGTTTATTTACGTCGAGGGGGCACCAGAGCAGCAAGTTCATCGGAAGTACTTGTAAAACAGGTACGGAGATGCAACATTGTGGCGATGGGACAGAGGATAGAGCTTGGTGGATAGTGAGGGACCTATTAATTTATCGACTTTTTTAACCTTGTATAAGAGGGAGAGACTAGTGGATGGTGCACCAGCCCAGATGTGGCAACAATATCCCATGCATGGGCGGATGGTGGCTTTGTTAAAAAATATATAGGATACTGTCAGATGTGAGAAGTTTACTAGCACGGTAGAGGAAGCCCACCTTCTTTGCCACAGCCTTGGCAATGTTCTCAATGTATTTGCTTCAATTCATGTTACCTGTGAGTGTTAGGCCAATGAGTCTGAACGTTGGACTTTCAAGTAGGGTGTTATTTGCCATGGCAATCGGTTTTTAAAAAAGGTTTCTTGTAGTCATTGAAGAAAAGGATATATGTCTTTGTAACATTAAATGTTACCACCTATTGTGAACTAAGGTTCGAAATAAACCCCCTAGACGGGGATGTCAGTTTATAAGAAAGGTATATTTAAAAAGCGAGAGAGTCACATAAAACATCAGTGGGACAATCCACTTGTGCACACGTGAGAAAGAGAGAGACAGATAGAGAAAGACAGGCAGATGGATCGTTTGTCTCGTCAAACCTAACAAGATTGTACGCGACCGACCCACCTTCACTGGGGCTACTCGGAGAACGGCCACGTTTGCTTCCGCTTACTTCAATTATCAGTCAAACAGAGACAAATAACACCTCGTCCGGAATCACGTGGTTTCATTGACTTTCGCTTTGACGTCACCTCTGCTCTTTAAAGTGTCACTCAACTCCTTTTCTATCAAAAACCCCTTTCGCTATTTGATATTCTACGAAGTATGGACTAGTACAACGTTTGAATTGTTTCCAAACGAATTTTTGTCCGTTCTTAATTTAACACAATCTCCAATTATTGTAGCGATTATCATGGCCAATATTGACTTTGTTTTTTAAATGTCCCATAAATAGTCAATAATATTGCGATCTGGGGACTGTAGTGACTAGTTAAAATTGTCAACTTCACTAAAATGTTCCTCTTGCCATTCAGTAACAAATTTAGTTGTGTGAATTGCTGCATTATCAACCTGAACAATTGTGTTTTACCCCGGAAACAGTTCCAAAACCATTGTATGAATTTGATCAGTAAAAATTCTTACATAGTATTCACTATTAATTCTGTCTTGGAGGGAAACCATTAGGCCGACGAATTTCAAAGATATAGTTCCCCCCTCACAGATCCTCCCTCATATTCAACAGTTGGAAGAACGTAGTCCGGGTCAAATGTTCAATTTGGCTGTTTCCACATGTATACTCAGTCGGAAATAAGATAAAGGATAACCCATCTGGGAAGATAATAATATTCAACTGTTCTACCTACCAAGTATGTAGGGTAACGCTTTCTCCGCTAGTTGCAGAATACGAACTGAGATGGCTGAGTGTCCTCCAAGCCCTTCGATCTTGGGCTACAATGTTCGCTTTGTCTATGTTCATGTTTGTCCATTCACAAATGTTGTCTATCCATCCTTTTTTGTTTACATTTCAACGGCTTCCTGTATTATGCCTTCGACGCATATTTTGCATAACCTCACACAGAAACGCTTAATGTGGCCAAAAAGTCTCAAAACTTTACATTTGATGACAGAGGATATCAATAGGATGTCAGTGAATTTTTGTAACTCTGCGATACTGATGTGATCAGATAATTTATGATCAGTAATGAAGTGTATGATATGGCTTTGGAAAGTTTTACTTTCTGATATATTTTTTTACAGTCCAGTTGACGCATTCAAGTTCGTATAAAACTACTGCAAGGACATATATGTTATGGATGTTCGCTTTGATTTGGTATGGTATGGATTTAGAAGTTAGGGCGGTTTTGTTTCTTGTGAAGGCGGCCGAACCTAAGCCGATTCTGTGATTTACAGCTGTTTGCCCGTCGTTAGATAAAGACAGCTTTTTCCCAATACAAAACAAACTCTGTAATTTGTTCGATTTATTGGCTTTTTGTTAAAAAGGATGTGTTGTTTATCAGTGGTCATGCATTTAGTTTTGGGTGTGTTAATCGAAAGACGAACTCCTTTCGAGTACTGTACAAGACTATCAAGAAATAACTGCAAATCAGAGTTGGGGTTACTGATTGCAATTATGTCATACGCATAGAGCTCAGATGAGACAGAAGATGGCGACCAATTTTTAATTCATTTGAAATGCATTGTAACGTATGCTTTGAACGTAGTGGCTTTATGATTGCAGCTATCCCGTAGAATCCGGTTCTGTTATGTCACTTTGTGGAAACTCGATTCTCAATGTGGTCATTAAGTTCTGCAGTAATTTTGGTAGCGGCACTTTTGTTCTCTTTTCTAACAATCCCCTTTAAAGACTAACGCGACACTTAATTCTTTCACAAGCGGACAATTGGTGATTGTATACGACGTCGGTCCCAAATACCTGGCATGATCAAGTGATATTATTTTCACCGGTAATATGTCCTGTACTGAAAAAAAAAATGCAATTCTGTTGATGTGAAAATAAACAAAGAACTAATATTATAACAAAAAAATGTATGGGAAAGGTTTTTGTTAGAAGGTGTTGTCGGGAGTTTAGCTTTCTTTGAACACAGCACTTTTTGATACACCAAACAATCTGCTGTTTTCGGTAGGTGAGACCCTAACAGACGAGCATCGACAATTTGACGTCTTTCATCCGCCATTTTAAACACATCACTTTTTGATACACCAAACAATCTGCTGTTTTCGGTAGGTGGGGCCCTAACAGACGAGCATCGACAATTTGACGTCTTTCATCCGCCATTTTAACACATTTTAAGTACACTGTTTTTATGATATCTATTTTAGCAAAACATTTAAAAAACGATGATAATAAAATAAAATAAATAACAAAACAAGCTTTGTAGAATTTGGAATATTCGGACTACTGTTCTCATCTTGGGTGTTTTTATCACCACGTTTCGGCCGATGTAACCTACGATCTTCTGCAGTCATGCCCGCAAGGACCCGTGGCGCAGTGGATATAGTACTAAGTACAGTTCTAAGTGACAGTCATCTGAAGGTTGACGGTTCGATTCTTAGTGCGGGCGATACGAAGAATTGCGAATTACTGAAGACTTCTTCACGGTCATGGCAGATGGAACGCGAGCATTCGAAATTCCGTCCAGATTCCCGAGTTCGAAAGAAAGATTCCTAAGTTCGACAAGGTACACCTGAAGAAATCAGAGGTTACATCGGTCGAGACGTTGTCATAAAAAAACCCAATATGAAAATAGTAGTCCGCATATTCAAAATTCTACAAATTGTCAACCCTCATGTAACAAATTCCGAAACATAAAACAAGCTTTTTTTACGATTTTCCAGATATTTTAAGATTATTATTTATGACGATATGATGTCGGATGTTTCCATTATTTGGACCCTCGATATATAAATGAACGTTAAGAAATGTAAAATGAATAAACTTTCTTTTTCATTAGAAAACAAAGTCTTTGTTAGGATTGCCTTTTTCCTCATACGTAGTGTTCAAGATAGCTGTGACATGACGATGGAAAAGTCAACCATTAGTTAGTTTAGCCACGTGGTCATCCATATAAAAGTCAAGACTCAGAAGACCACTTATTTTTTCCAAAGGTGACATTGTTGTCTGCTGTTAATATTTTGTTCTCTGACATGTATCGGTCTCTTCACCTAATCAAACCAATTCTGCCGACGTGCCCTTGCACATCTTGCTAAGTCCGTATTTTCATATAACCCTAACCCTAACCTTAGATCCGTCTTTTCATATAGCAACGCATTTGGAAGATTAACATGCGTGCATATTTGTTGTGTATTGCTTGTAAGCGCAAATAAATCCTGTTATATTTGTACAAGTAAGATTGTTAGTGTTAGTTGTTTATGTTTATATCATTTGTTTATGCGTAAAAACAATTGTGAGACCAGTAATTCTGAAATGTTTGCCTTTTATCGTCGCTGATACACAGAAGACTTTTCTTTTTCT
Source organism: Sepiola atlantica (assembly GCA_963556195.1). NCBI lineage: Eukaryota > Metazoa > Mollusca > Cephalopoda > Sepiida > Sepiolidae > Sepiola > Sepiola atlantica. Next base: position 60,490,267 of record OY744532.1, on the reverse strand, counting down.
TTTTACTTTTAGTTCCGTTTAGCGCGAACCGGAAGACGAGCAATTTCGAATGCTTATAAACGGCTCATTCACGCGACTTGTGGGTCAACAGGCGAAACGGATGAAGTCATTAGGTCATTCTGGGCCTTCGGGTCTTGATTTACGCCGGTCTATCGGTTGTTCGTCCTGTGCAGTTCTAGGAGGTTCACCCTCCCAGGCTTTGCCTTCTCACCCTTTGAGAAGGGGTTAGTTTATTGCTAATCACCGGAGGCGCCCCTGCCGGGGAATGCCGACGGGGCTGCCCAGGCAATTTTTAAATGGCCAGAGCGCCCAAATTCTCGGGCGCGGGTTTTTCAAATCCCACTTTCCCGACCTTGTGTCATATCTTACCTTATGGGAGGAAGATAAATAGACTCAATAAGTTCCGAGTGTAGCTCATAACCTAACAGCTTTTTGGCAAATTTCGACTTAATTCATCAACATAGTATTCTTTAGCCGTTGATACATACAATACGTTTGTTTTTTATTTTTTATTTTAGTTTCGTTTGGTGCGAACCGGAAGACGAGCAATTTGGAATGCTTATAAACGGCACATTCACGGGACTTGTGGGTCAACTGCAGAAACGGGTAAATCCTTTAGGTCATAATCATAACACTCAATAAGTTCCGAGTGTAACTCATAAGACAACAACTTTTTATCAAAATTCGACTTTACTCATCAACATAGTCTCCTTTAAGAGTGATACACTGATTCCAACGCTTTTCTAACAATTCAATGTCTTTTTTGAAGAACGTTTTGCCTTTTGCCTCAAAATAAGAATCAGTTGTAGATATCAATTCTTCATTGGAGCCAAGTCTCTTTTACTGGAGCATTTGTTTGATGTCTGCAAACAGTTAGTAGTCGCTGGAGGACAGATGTTGAGAATAGGGTGAGTGCAGAAGCAATTTGAAGTGCAATTCTTGTATTTACCCATTGGTGAAATCGACTTCTGACGTGAAGCATTGTCTTGGTGAAGAGCATTTTTTCTTGATATTTTGTGTCCATTTTTGGTGATCTAATCTTTCAAACACACAAATAATATTATATATAATATTCGCTGTTGATGGGTTTTCGCTTCTCGAGGTAATCGATGAACAAAACATCCATGTGATGGACGCTTATAAATGGCACATACATAATCATGATTAATCCAGCGGTTCCCACATTTTTCAGCTCGATTGAACTCCAATCTTTGGTTTCCCCTTCTAAGACATCCCCGCCAAGAACTCATCTCTTCACCACAACGGAAAAAGGAACTTCCGTTTTCTCCCTCCATGTGCAAAGTGTCTCGCAGAATTTCCGTAAATAGAGTTTCTGTCTAATGTCTTCCTCTTTTTGTACAATATGATACTTTTATAACTAAGACTTTTCGTTGTAGTTTTTATTTATCTCATTTGTTTATGGGTAAAAACAATTTGGAAGAAAGAATAATTCTACTAGTTTCCGATTGGTCGGCCATTTAAATAATTCTTAAACCTTTGCTTTCTTTCTTATAGTTTTGTTTTGCAGGAACCAGAAGACAGACAAGTTGGAATTCTTATAAACGGCACATTCACTGGAGAAACGGATAAAGTCATTCAGCCATGATCATAATTAACCTAGTGTGTCCACATTGTTCTGCTTGACTGAGCTCCAATCTCTAGTTAATCCTTCTATGACATTCGCAGCAAGAACTCGTCTCTCTGTCACAACGTAAAAATACCTTTCCTTTCTCCCTCCATATGCTTAGCGTAGGGTAGAATTTCGATGAACAGAGTTTCTTACCAAGAGCATCTGTAAGATAATGAAGAGTGGCAAAAATAAATCGTAGACGAGTCCATTTTGGATGGGACGTCGAGAAAGAAAGAAAGCGACTTGATAACTGTTAAAAAGGAGAAGGTTCCGCAGTGCAAGGGAGACTTGAAAGGCGGCAGGTTCAGAAACGCGAAGAGCCAGAGCGCTTGGTGATCGGATTATCACAGTACCGGAAGAATGGGAGTTTACCAATGTTTATGGCACCGATGAAGCTTTATTGGCTATGGTACCCAAGCCCGTCTTGCTGTTAGGCTTTCGTTTCCGCTGACTAAAAATGCGACTTATAAGCAAGTTGTGTAATGTGAAGGAATCCCCTGACTTGTATTTCATCAAACAGACAATTGGAAGTGCTTGTGGAACAATTGCTTCAGTTCACCCTCGGATAGACAATGCAGAGCAAATTGTTTTCCAATTGGATGTATATATGAACGACTTTCTAGCGGAAACCAAGTCTGTGACCTCAGCAAGAAAAAGACTTTCATGAGACAAAAGTATATCAAAAGATTTTTTTATATGTGTGTGCGTAGCCGGCATAAACTATACGCTGATGGGAAATAAAGAAAACCAAAGTTTTTTCATATACGTTCTGTTCTTTGTCATTCTTGTTGAATCTTACCGGGTACCCCGAAAGAACGGGTAATGCAACACATCCAGTCTGTGAAGCATATTACCACGAAACTGTTTCCCTGCAAACTACAACATAGTCGTCTTCAAACTCCATGTCAACAAATAGTTGTCATAAATCGTGCCAATAAGTATTCAAATTTTGTTCATTTAATTCATCATTTTCAATCCTCTCATAATATTCGTCATCATTCAACTGACAATCTATTACATCTCATTAACCCTTATCTTTGAGTGTTTTTTTTAAAAACTTATTAGACTTTTAGGCTTGAAAAACATGAATTCAAACATAAGCGATAATAAAAAAGTAAATGAATGGGTAAACATTATCAATAGCGTTGGAAATTATTTTCATAGTACAAAACAATTTAATCTGCTTTAACTACGTATTGTATGTAGTTATTACACAATTATATAATTCTCCCAGCCTAGCATTGCTAGTAGATAAAAAAAACAATGTTTATCTCATAAGCAAACTAAATCTATATATAAATAAAATATGACGTTTGTATGTATGTTTGCATGTTTTTGATGTACACCATTGTATTCTATACTTCGGGCCACTTAATGTAGCAGTTAAGAAGCACAACTGGAGACCCTATTATTATGGGCATAATCAACTTTTGACTTTCAAAGATTCTTAAATGAAACTAAGTCAACTATATTTGAAAATACATAGAACACCCGAGGACAAGACGATCGTATTCAAATCCAATGTCAACAAATACTTGTCATAACCCTTCTTCATAAGTCATCAAATTTTGTTCATTACGTTTTATTCATCATTTTCAATCCGCTCATAATATTCTTCATTATTCAACTGACAATCTATTCCATCTCATTAGCCGTTATCCTCGAGTGGCTGTTGGTCTTTGTAAGTAGTGATAAATTAGTAAAAATCAAACTTTTCACGATTGCCAGGTCAATATGATCTACTTATATTAAAAATGCTAAACATACAGATATTTGGATTATTTGGATTATTCGGACTAATATCCTCACCTTGTTTGTAATTTCCCCAACGTTTCTGCCGATTCAACCTCCAACCTTATTCAGATACATCTTTTCACTGCTATCAACAGCTATTATAAACTGAGATCTCATCAGGTAGAGTTAGAATCCGATCTTAACCTTAGATCATATTTGGAAAGAATGAAAAAAAAACCGGTTGAAATTCATTGGATCATTACTCTATGGATGTTTTACCTGGATTATTTTATATATATATATATATATATATATATATATATATATATATATATATATATATATATATAGTGTGTGTGTGTGTGTGTGTGTGTGTGTGTGTGTCCGGTTATGTTGAAAAGAAATCAATAAAGGTATCGTCGATCGCAGAGGAGTGAGAGCTAATACAATTTATTTGAGAACTAAATGTTACATACTTCAGAAACGTGCCGCGGTTTCATCCAAATGGACTGACCTTTTACATCGTTTTAAATCTCTCTGCCCAATGGAATCGTCGGCGTTAAGAATGAGGTGAAACCACGATGAGAAATCTCGAATCTATTCTCATCGTGGTTACACCTCATTCAGAACGCCGACGATTCCACTGCGCAGAGATTTTTTTTTTAACATGTAAACATCTGGATGAAACAGCGGTAGGTTTCTGAAATATGTAACATACAGTTTTAAAATAAATTATATATATATATATATATATATATATATATACTGTTAGAGTATGGTGTTAAGGACTCCGTTCCATCTCAAATACGTGATATCTAACATCTGAAGACTGGCTACTCGAATGCTGCAGTGTCCATAGGATAGCGCCGACTATTACGCGGTGATCTCATTTTAGCCTACAATCTCCTCAATGCTCATCACGATATACCTCATGAACTATTATTCACCTCTGCTCCAAAAAGAGGTCTACGCAGACATCACAATAAACTATTTCACCGCCGATTTCGATTGAACCGGAGGAGGATCGCCTTCTCAATCAGGACTCTTTGGACCTTGTAATAGTCTCCAAAAAGAAGTAATAAATGCGCCAACAACGCATCAATTCAAGGTGAATTTGGACAGGTGCTAGGCTTCTGTATTCTCATCTGTGTAAATTTCTACCACCCTTTCCTTACATGGCAAGTGAAACATGCTTGTTTTATTTTTTGCCAAATTAATTGAATTGACTTGAACACTAAAAAGCATTTTAAGCAATGACTAAAAAATAAATATAAACAAGCTTTTCGCGGTTTTACAGATATTTTAAGTGATGCCGTCGGTTTCTATTTTGGTGGCTAACCACTCTGTATATAAATGTTCGTTAAGAAAAGTAAAATACATACAGTTACATGGTTAGGTTAGCTGATACGTATTTACAAAGAAGCTCATGATAAAAAGTTGCGAAACTCAGCTAAGTCTTTTTTGGTTATTCTGTTTGTTAACCTCCCTTGTATGTTTATTCTCATCGTTTATGTTTATTTTTATTGTCATATTTCTGTTATTTGAAAAAGTAAAATCTCCGCCTATTTCTATTTAAAACAGAAACAAATAATTAGGATGAGTCAAAAAAAGAAAGGTCCCAACTCCAATACCCCGTCCCAAAATTGAGAAACAATTTAATTATACATGTCGATTTACCCCTACCTGGGGAGGAAGTGCGTGCTCATTACTCGTTAAATTAATACAGCAAAGTTATTCCCCTACCTTAAAATATGAAATATTTAATTGTTTTCGTTATTTCTTTTTTTACTGATATTTTTTTTAGTATGTTTATATATAATCGCAAAATAGTTGAATTTGACTTTTTGGAGGGGTTAAACTACTTCGGGTGTGATAGTAAATATTTACCGAAAATACTTTTCATTGTAATTCCTATTTGAGTCACGTAAATTACTGAAATATGAATTTTTTTGTTATTTTCTATTTCAAAAGTATTTATTACGTTCCTAGTATGCGTCTCACTTTGCCTTACTGTCCGGAAAATTGACTTTTAAGTGAATTTCAAGTTTTGAGGGGAAACACCGAAAAGATTTGGAACGCCACATCTGTTATTCGACAATTCTTTTCTCTCGACAAATGAGATTGATCGAAGAAAATATCCGGTTTGCAAACCTAAAATTGCTTAACAATAGATAAGATCTGCCTATCGCACGGCATGTGCACTTCTTCATTGCGTATTAGCCAGGCGCAGAGGTAGTATCACAGGGTCATCTAAAAAACACACAGTATTTGGCCTTGTTTCCTTACTAGGACAATTAACGCCGTCCCTCTTTCTCTTCATCTGCAAAACTTGGGGAATATTTCTTGTCACTAAGGTTCACGTGAATAGTCTGGTCCGCTCTTGTTCTGAAAGGTTGAGTCGACAGGATTAACAGCTTGTCTTGCAGCTGTTTCCGACTCGTAATAAAGGGGCCTCAACTTTTTTATAAAATATATAACGAATACTGATCCAACGGATCACATGTGGTCTTCCTTTTTTCTGTCTGATACTTTCTTGCATTTCCCCTCTCCTTTTTGTTCTTATTAGTCTTTGACCCCCCCCTCCCCTGGGCCATACAATATATATACTCTTCTCTCATTTGAGAAGTACCGATTAAGAAACAAACCTTTCTACGATTGATACTTTAATAATTTCTCTTTTATAAATTAAAGTTTTTTCGTTATAACTACAAATCCTATTTTATTCCTTCTTGTTTCGTAGGAAGTTGATTTGGTTATGGATCCTTTGACGGTCACTTACAGCCGATCTAAAGTAGTCGACTTCCCGTACCCGTACACAGAGGAAGGATTGGCGATGCTCATCAAGAATCCGATCGACTCGTCAAGGCTTGACCTGTTCAAAGTCTTTCGCGCTTTCAGTCTGACCACGTGGCTGTTGTTCGCTATCGTCGTTGTTCTCGTCTCGCTCGTCCTGACCATCATCGACGGCTTCAAACGAAGGTCAAGTTCGCACAACACGATACGAGGTTTGCCCGACAATCGGACGGCCAAGAATCTTTGCCTTTTCTCCAACCTCAGCTGGAAAGAGACGTTATGGTCTATCTACTCGATGCATCTATTCCAAGGTAAATGTGGCACAGGGTGGGGGCAAATCATCTATACAATAAAGTAAAGTCAGTTTGTCGAATTTGGCCATCTTACAAAATCAATATTTGATTCTGACTAGCCAATCAATTACAGCAATTATCGGTCTATTCTGTGCTTTTGAAAATTTAAATTGCGGTGCTTCTTCAGATTAGGACTACCGCTTAAATCGACTTGGCTTCGGTACTTGCTGGATGTTTATGTAAACCGCCAGAAAATGCCTAATGAAAAGTCTGTTGACTTATAAGCTGGGAAAAGACATCATGGTCTATCTATACGATGCATCTATTCCAAGGTAAATCTGGCACATAGCATGTTAATCATCTATATAATAAAGTAAAATCAGTTTCTTTGTGGATTTTTGGTCATCTTACAAATTCAATATTTGATTTTTACTGGCCAATAAATTACGGTTATTATCGGTCTTTTACGTGCTCTTAAAAAATAAAATTGTAATTACAATCAATGTTATCGATCACATGCTATACTCGAACCAATATTTCCGTTAGTTACAGACATTTCCCGATATCCATCAGCTTCATTGGTTAATCCTCTATGACAATCAGACGACCAAATATATTTCAAGATCCAACAACACGATACGAGGTTTGTCCAATCGGACAGTTTGTCAAATCGGACAGCCAAGCGTCTTTGCCTTTTCTCTCAGCGAGATTATTTCAAATAGTTTGTACATGTTGTGTAATTTTCTTCAGACGAATGATCATGAGGAAATCTTGAAATAAACGTTGATGAATACATAATATTTTTGGTCTTCTTTTTTTAATTCTCCATTACGTTGGAATATTAGTTCCATTTTTTAATTATATATATATATATATATAGTTTAGTTCTTAACGGTTTCATATTATAGAATGTATGTTTTGGGTGAGGATGCCTAGTTACTTATAGCTACTACTGAAACATGTTTTGAAATGTATAACTGTGTTTGTATAAATTAAACTTTTTTTAATTGAAAGAAACAAACTATTTATTATTAAGCACTATTATATAAACACATTACAGATTCTCCGGATTTTTAATCTATGGATACAAACAGTATCTGGATAGATATATTAAACAATATATATATATATATATATATATATATATATATATATATATATATATATATATATATATATATATATATATATATATATATATAGGGGCTAAAAAAGTAAATGCTTGTCAATAATCGAATTGGAAATAGTACGACAGGCCAGTACATGTAGAAATTTAGACGACCCGTCTGACTTAGAAATTTGTAATCCTAAACTTTAAAGGCCTCAGAAAACTATTAAACTGTATAAGTGAAAGAACAAACAACTGTTTCCACAGAATATAATTTACTTCAGAATAACAATACATAAAAAAGATAAAATAATATAATATAATAAAAAACTAAACTAAAATAACACCTAAAAATAGAAATCGAAGTACTAGCAGAAACGTGTTAAATTAGGTCATTAACAACAAAAAAGATCAGTCATCCTATACAACACAGAACAAAAGAATAGGAAGTAAAAGTCAGCCGAACCTTTGTTTGTAATGACCCTGCCATTAGCTAATGGAAACATTAAGCCGTAGGAGGGAATAACAAAGAATCTGATTGATTAGTTTGCTCGATTAAATATCACGTGTCTATATAAAACACATGGAAACACAAATTCCATGAATTTTAGTCTGGCATTTTCTTACAGGGGTGAAACGCGGAAACCTCTGTGTAACTTAATTGCCATAAATATATTTTAAAAGTTTACTACTTAGCTCTACTCACGTATTGAGCACTGTTGAAGTAAATACGTAAAATCTATACATAAAATATTATATCTCTTTATAACATTTTATATGGATACATAAACTAAATAATGTATATAGACACAGACACCCACACACAAACACACATATATATATATATATATATATATATATATATATATATATATATATATATATATATATATATATATTTAAGATAGCTTTTTAGCTAATTGTAAAATAAATTATTAGCAAGGGTTATTTTACAATTGTTACAAAACCAATTTATTCCCGAATTCTTATCATAAACACAGGATTCTGGTTAATTACCTTTTCTTTATTTAAACGAAAATCAAACGAATAAAATAAAAACAAGTTGAAAACTTAATGAAAAACATTTCAAAATGATTAATCTTCACAGTTTTCCTTCAAAAATATTTGATCTGTTGTCACTAATTGATAATCATCGAGCTTAATCTTTTAAGGAGACTGCAATAATATAATATAATAAATAAAATATATAATATATACAAATCTATAAATATATATATATATATATATAAATAAATAAAATTATATAATATTGTAATTTTTATAATATAGGTTTCAGAATAAATTGGCCTAGAAACAATTGTAACAGGAATTTTGCAATGATTTTTTAAAACTATTTAAAATATATATTAAGTTTTGCTAAATGTATAATGAGCATTTAGCAAAGCTACTTTCTGGCAGGTTTGAACCTAACAGTCTTTACAATAATTAATTGAAATACTTTTTTATCTCAAAGTATTTCTTAGCGCGTTATGTTAAATAATGTATTATAATATGATAGATAGATAGATAGATAGATCGAGTTTGTTCTGTGTTTCTGTCGTTATGTCAATTCAGCAGTTTTTATGATCTGCCCACATATACTTACAGTTTTCTTCCACTTAGTCATAGAATGCACAGATACCGGCAAGATCCACAGAGTTTTAGTAATAAATAAATTTTGAAATGTTGTAGCTATGAATATTTGATTAATAATTCTGATTCTGTTTGTTGCTGTTGCCAACAGGGGGCGCCCAGGAACCAACGTCTGTCCGCTCACGGGTGATTGTCATGAGTTGGTGGCTGTTTACACTTCTTGTGAGCACTTACTACACGGCCAATCTTACGGCGCACTTCACTATTGTCGACCAACCTTCGACAATTGAAACTTTTAGCGATCTGGCAAAGGAGGAATCCCTCACACCAATCACGTTGAAAGGATCAAGCATGTACGATGATTTCAAGGTAGGGCGTTAAATGACACTGTTTGGATATTATTTTTCTTTTTTACTAATAAGTCACCGCTTATAAAGGCATTTGATTTTATGATATATCGTGTCTTTTATTCCCATACAAATATATATTTAATTAATGTATCTATCTTGGATATAGTAGCCAACATTAGAATGTAAATGGCATGGCTTACGAGCCCGGCATTTACTGTCAACTGACGATTATTTTGATAAACAACAAAAAAAGTATAACTAATCATTGTATCGACTGTAGAAAAGATATCTTTCGCTGGTCGGTGGTCTTTTTATTGTTCATAATTCAAATTCTATTTTTAAAAAGACGTCTTTTGTTTCAGACGTCAGATAATCCAGTGAAACGAGCGATTTTTAAACGGATGAAATTTGCACCCAACGTGGATACGGCAGGCGAATCGTTACCAATGGTGAAATCAGGAAAATACGTGTTTATCAGCGAATGGTCGAATGTGAACATGTTGGCTGCCCAAAATTGTAAAGACTTGATGGTCCCGGGCAAAGCGTCCGACACAACACAAATTGCCTTCGCGCTCCCCAAGGGGTCAGCGTTGACCTCTGAAGTGTCAAGATTGTAAGTTCACGTTTTAGTTTTGTTTCGGAGTTCTTTAGATGAGGATTAATAATTTGGATTCTTTGGATTACTGTTCTCATCTTGGATGTTATTCTCACGTCATTTCGACTGATTAAACCTCCGACCTTCTTCAGGTGCGTCTTGTAAAACTCGGGAATCTTTATGCATTATGACCCGTGGCGCAACAGATAAAAGTGCTGAGTGATAATCAGGACTGAGTGACTGTCTTCTGGAGGTCCTTAGTACAAGCGATACTAAGAATACGATTACAAATTACTTAACACGCCGACCCGGTCATGGTTGACGGAACGAGAACAAGCTGCCTCTGTGGATTGAACAAAGAGTTCGGTTACATCGGCCGAAACGTTGTGAGAACAACATCCAAGATGAGAACAGTAGTCAGTATAATCCAAATAATACAAAGTCAATTGTTAGATTCATAATTTTTCAAATTTAAACTTGGTTAAAAATTTGCTTTGCTTGTGTTCGCACTAATTCAAATTAATAAATGCGATTTTTTCTTCATTCATTACACTGTATAACAATCAAAACGACCTACTGTTATTTAAATCAATAATATAACATAGTATTTTGAAATACTGTATGTATAGTAGAAATCAAAGACCCAAAACATTTATTTGTATGCCCAATTTGAATAAGTATTTTAAAACAGTTTATTATAAATCAATGTTTAATGTAATTACTTTGCAATTTTATTGTCTTATTTACTTATATATATATATATATATATATATATATATATATATATATATATATATATGTGTGTGTGTGTGTGTGTGTGTAATAGTTTTGTCGATATTAACAAGTTATTTAATAATAGAGAGATAAATTATCAAAAACCTTCTTTAAATATTATGGTCAATAATTTTCAAGGGAGTAATTTGAACGAAAACAAATATATATATATATATATATATATATATATATATATATATATATATATATATATATATATATATATAAATTTAAGACCACTTGAAAATCTTTTAAAAGAAACCTTTTTTTAGGGATAGAGTTTAAACTCGTCCAACTTAAGGTTACCAATATTATAATCTAAAAGGTTATGGAAACAAAAAACTACATTCCAAACATTGTATTCAGAAATTTATATCTTTTATAAAATGAGGCATTTTACATTTGATCAAAATTATAAGACCAGAGACAAAAATTCTACGGAATTGTACGAAAAGTGTATGAAAACATTCAACAACCAAATTTAATAATGAGTTCTACCTCCACTCGTTTTGATGACTTCAAAAATTCTTTGGGGCATGTTAGAAATAAGCGTTTCCATTAAGGTGCGGGGGATGTTGCTCCAGCTTCTGAAGATGGCTTCACGAAGTTCATTTTTTGTTGAATATTGTTTGCCATTTCGATAAACATCTCTTGTCATCCATCCCCAAACATTTTCAATTGGGTTCAAGTCCGGTGAGCATGCAGGATGTCTCAAGAGATGGACCCCATTTTCTTGTAGAAAGCTCAAGGTCCGTCATGCAGCATGGATTACAGCATTATCATGTTGGAATAACCATCCATCCCCACACAAAAGATATCCCTTCATCATAAACGATGCTTTTTCGTAGCATGCTAACATAACCAGCCGCTGTCTGACGACCCTGCCCCTCCTGGAGCTCCATCGTCTATCTGTAAGAAAAGGCACACCAATCACTATGACATATGAAGAAAATTGCAGGAGGCCTGCTTTAGTTATGCCAATATCGTTGGAACTCTGAAACTACCAAAGATACCCCTTAGAAAGCTTAAATATTCCAATTCAGTATAGCTCTGAGCTGGTTGTGGTAAAAATGCTCTAATATTCATTCGCTTCGGATTATAGGGGACCAAATTAGTGGATAGATGTTAGAAAATGTACTTTCGTTGATTTTACTGATAAATGTTTGAAAAATAACACTGAAACTAAGTCTAATAGTCAGCTGATAGTTACTTTACATTTTTGTTGCTTTCTATTCATAATTAAACAGCTGTCAATTTTTTATCATGAATGAACAATCGTTCATGAATGAATGATCAACGTTCATGAGAGAAAAGTGGTATATATATATATATATATATATATATATATATAGCCCATACTAAATAGCATTGCGTATGAAAACGAGTAACAACATTTTCAAATGTTTAACGTAAATACAATTTATCCTTTGACACTAATTCTGGCGTTCCGGAATTTAAATTGTAAACGTTCTTCTGGGACCGTACTGATTTGTTCTTTAGACGTCTAATGCCTTCATATTGCATTCGCGGCTGTTTGTTGAACTTCTCTTCTTTTCTCCAGCTTTTTGTTTATTTGTTGAAGATAATTCAGCGAAGAATCAAAAGTGCTAGTGATACACATGGAACATATATATATTTTTAAATTATTTTGAAACTAAAAATATCATTAGAATAATTTAAAAAATAAAAAGGTACAATCAAGAAGAGGAATTTTTATGTTTAACAATGTTTGCTTAAATGAAAGAATGCTGCCTAAATACACACACACAATATATATATATATATATATATATATATATATATATAATCAAGTTACACGGAATCACATAATCACCGGTGCGATAATTTATTTCGACCCTCCGGGTATTATGTGATTCCGTGTTACTTTATTTTATTCTTGCTCTGTTTATTACATTGAGCTTTCATACTCAGGTTTCCTTCTGGAATTTATTTCACTCTAACACACACACACACTATATATATATATATATATATATATATATATATATATATATATATATATATATATATATATATATATATATATATGCAGCAAGTCATTATCCAAGCAAGCGTTGTTGAACGTCATGGAACTTTCTCGTTTATAAATCTTCTTCGTGAGGTTCTCAAACTGTCGAGCTATCTTTCTGGTTTCAGATGGCCGTAGAGTATTTCCCCGAACGCTTTTGACTTTCTTAGTCGTCTTCAGGATTAGGTTTTTTAAACTAAGAAGACTTCAGTTAATGTTTTGTGGTTAGCAAAATTACCCCAGGCAGGAATGGATCCAGAAAGTGTGGTTTGAGTTGTCCCCCTTTGCAAATTGGCTGTTTGGAGAATTTGAAAGCTAGATGGCTCTGGTTGACAGTCAATTTGCATAGGTAAGGGCAATAAGTAGTATAAAAACTGTACTCTTTTCATTGAGCTTTTGAAGAGCAGTAGGGAGAGCAGAATGAGGCTGAAAGAAGAGACTGTGAAGTACAAAGAATTGTTCTTGAACTATTGATTACCGATTGGACGTTTAAAGAGATTAACCACTGTGGTTTGCCACCAGAATGTTTTTATTTGTCTTCACGGATTGACCACATGTTTTTTAGGTATCGTTAAGGACGAATGAAAGAAAAGAGAGGGTGTGTGGTTGAGTTCATTTAATTCTGTCGTTTGTGTGTTTGGTTTTATTGTTTATTTACTTATTTTATTAGTTCTTATTTTTACTATTATTTATTTATTTATTGTTATTTATTCCTATTACTATTATTACCAGTATTTATTTTTTTATTACTTTATTTTCATTTAATTATGGAATACTTTTATTACGTTAGTACCTGTGTTGAAATCTATTTTGTTAATATTAGGCTGTTTAGTTCTAATGAATATTGTTTCTAGTATTTTAAGTCTGTTTATGCAGTTATTTTTGTGTATTATTTTGGTGTCAGATGTTAGTATTTTCCGTATATCGGTCGACTGTAGTCTTTTGGTATGTGTAGCAATGTGACGTTAGATGGTGCTGGTATCGGATAAATGGTAAGTTAGACGTCGAGAGAGTTGTTGTAGTATGGCCAATATAGGTGTTATGTACTTTTTATGTTATATATATGAGAGAGAGAGTGTGTGTGTGTGTCGGTCTATGGTGAAAATAAATCAATGAAGTGCTCGATTGTAAGAATGCGAGAGCTAAAATAGAAAGTATTTATTCAAAAACTATACGTTACATAGTACGACAATATCAATGAAACCATGGATGTCTATGGAATATGTAATATATAGTTTGTAAATAAATAATTTATGTATATATATATATATATATATATATATACATATGTATATATAGTAAGCCTCTCGCTATTCACGGGGGTTAAGTTCCTGATACACCCGCGAATATGGTTATGATAAAAATACTCTGATATTCAATCGCATTGGATTGTTAGAAACCGAATTAATGAATAGGGTGTTCAGAGAAATTGCTTTTTCTTATTTTTACTTGTAAATGTTCACAAAAAAACACTGAAATTACGTCAAAAAGTCAGCTGCTGATTACTTAAATGTTTTTTATTTATTTTCTTTCTATTATACTGAACCAGTTGCTAAAACTTACGGATGGGCGAGAGAGAGAGAAAGTCAGTCGGGTGGAGAGAATTTATGACAATAAAAATATATCATGATATCTCTGTGTATAAGTGTTGTTGTTATTCTTTTAAGTACAGCCGATATTCAACAACCCGATTCAATGTCGTTTTGTGTCGTTTTCTTCTTTTTTTTTCAGGATGAACATCATGAGAGAGGCGGGCCTGGTCGAGAAATGGCGTCGGTTCTGGTGGCGAAAGCAAGGAGTCTGTTCCAAGTCGAATGACCAAACACCTGTGACGCTTGATATCGAATCACTGGGTGGCGTTTACATCGTCTTTGCGCTATTCACGTTAGTTGCGTCGCTCCTCCTCGCGCTGGAAATATTCAACCACAATCACAAGAGACGGGAAAGAATCCCTCTTAATGATGACACGCAATACTAAATACTTAAACAAAATGACCCATTTGTCCATTTGCAACGGCGATTTTCATTTTAGTATATAAAATGGTTTAGTTCTGCAGCATTTATAACATATTTAGGCAAATTGTCAGAGTTGAAATGAAGATACGCTTGTTCTGTTTTCTTTCTCTCAAAAAGAATTGCCGAAGTCAGGAGATTGTCTTTAGGTGGGTGAAAGTGCCTTTTGGCTGGGTTGATCTTCTCTCGAATATGTGGTGTTCTTCCTGTGGTTTTGTTTTCTTCTTGTAACATCCATATGACTGGTTACCGTTCGTAGCTTATGCGGTTGGTTTCCGCATTAGATTTTCCTTACGATTGCTACTGTCTTAATCATTTCCGTCATTTGCATGGTTTCAGTGATCCCTTCGATTACAATTTCTCTCAGTCTTTTTTCCAGTTTTCTTTGGGGGGGACTGTTCCTAGTGCTCCTACAATTATTGGTATTATATTGACTTTCTTTATGCTCGTTAGCCCTTTCAATTCCCTAGCAAGTTCCGTGAATTTGTTTCGTTTTTCCGTCCCCTTGACCTTCACTCTGTGGTTTGCTGGAACGGCAAACTCAACAACTTAGCATTATCTTTCCTTCTAGTCATTATTAAAATCATTATAACTATTTTTATTCTAATTATTATTATTATAATTATTATAATTATTATCATTATTATTTATTATTATTTGTACTCACTAGGAGTTCTCACACAGATCATCGTTAGTGATTGCTCACCGACAATAACCAGTGGTATTTACTGGAGTCTGAGTGACAACAAGTCTCCCCAGAGTCCAGTATTCTTCACCTCTTTTCGATAACCACCGCAAATAACCTTGCGGTATCACAACAGCTTCTTACCATTGATTTTTCGCTGGTAAGGACAATTGGTCTTCTCTGGGATTTGGGTGGTAATAATCTCATAGTGTTTCTTGTCATTTCTGTTCCTTGGTTCATTTTTGTGTAGTGTTAGCTGAAACCGGTGTAATTTATTTGGGTGGGAGGGGGGGAGATTATGAAGTGATGTTTCTTGCTGTTTCTGTTCCTTGGTTCGTGTTGTGATTTTCTTAGTGTGGTTTTGTTTTCTCCCTGTTGTAAATTCTTTGTGACTGGTTACCTTTTGTAGCTTATGTGGGTTGGTTGCCGCATTCAAGGATTTTCCTTAAGATTGCAGCTGTTTTGATCATTGCCGTTCTTTGTATGATTTCGATTGTCCCTTTGATTCTAATTTCTCCCAGTCTTTGCTCCAAGTTTTTTGGGATTATTCCTAGTGCTCATACGATTATTGGTATTATACTGACTTTCTTCATGCTCTATATTCCTTACAGTTCTCTGCCTAGTTCTGTGTATTTGCTTCGTTTTTCCGTGTCTTTGATCTTCGCTATGTGGTGTGCTGGAACGGTGAAGTCTACAATTTTACAAGATATTTCCTTGTCAGGTCTCCTTGCTTGTATGAGTTTATCTGTTTCTATATCCATATCCCAGATGATTTAGTGTTTTTCGTTTTCTAATACTGTTTCTCGTTTATGTGTGTAACATTTGTCTGTGTATTCGAAATTCAATTGTTTGCACAGTACCCAGTGTATTGCTTTCTCCACACAGTCATGTCTGTTTTTGTATTCTTTATTATTATTATTATTATTATTATTATTATTATTATTATTATTATTATTATTATTATTATTATTATTATTATTACCATTTATACTCACTAGGAGTTATCACATAGGTCATCGTTAGTGATTTCTCACCCACAACAATCGGTGGTGTTCCCTGAAGTCTGAGTGGCAACAAGCCTCTCCAGATTTCCAGTGTTCTTTACCTTTTTTTTCGATACCCGCCGTAAACTGTATAGTGATACTGCAACAGTCGTCTACCATTGATTTCTCGACGACAGCGACCATTGGTCTCCTCTGGGATTTCGGTGGCAATAAGCCCCCCCCCCTAAGGTCCCAGTACTCTCCGCACTCTTCCAGTCGACGTCTGGTTACTCCTCTCCCTCCTCGGTCCTCTGATTATTATCATTATTATTATTTCATAGTAGTCTCAACTTTTTTAATTGAAGTTTACTTTTTTGAACATCAAGTCAATTCCTTTGATCTTAGACATGCAAGCTGTATATTAACACTTTCGTTGTTCCTAACAGGCAAGCCTTTTGCAGAATTTGAAAATAAATTGTCTTGTTAATCTGTTTAAGCCATTTATGGTAGATTTTCGTTATGGTTCCAAGCGTTCCAATTACAACGGCAATCACCTTTACTTCTTTGCATTTCCATAGTTTAACTAATTCCCATTTTAGATCTTGATATTTTTTTGTGTTCATTTTTCTACACTCTGGTATCGAAGGGACAGGCTATATCAATGATTAAGCAAGTTCTCTTGTTTTTGTTTAGAAAGATTAAGTCGGATTTTGAATGTTTAAGAACCTTATCAGTCTGTATGCGCATGTCCCAAAGAAGTTTGACATTGTCATTCTCTTGTACCACTTCTGGCTTAGGCCCATACCACTTCTTATTGTAGTCCAATTCATAAAGTTTGCATATATTCCAGTGTAGTACCTAAGCGGCTTTGTTGTGTCTCCATTTTTATACTGGTGTTGTGTTAGCATTGGGCATTCAGATACAATATGCGCTAAGGTTTCTTCCCTTTCATTACACAATCGGCATATCGGTGATTCTGCAGTTTTGTCAATGTAATGTTTGATGGACCTCGTGCGGGTGGCTTGTTCCTGGGCTGCCATTAAGGTGTTCTCGGTAGATCTTTTGAGGTCACTCCTGACCAACCAATTCAAGCTGTGATTATCTCTAAGTGCAGTATTCTTAAAGAATACACTGTGTAGTTTCTTCACAAATAATTTTAACCCTCTCTCTTGTAACCTTTGATTCTTTTTCACCCCAGTTCTTAGTATTTACTCTTTTTTTACTTCACGATTAAGAATTTCATTACTTTCAGAAATATATTTATAGATACAACCTTCTTCTATATTCACAACATCATCAAGACTAAGCAGACCTCGACCACCTTTCTTTCTATGTAGCTACAACCGATTTGCATCTCCTCTTTGCAAAAGCTCCATAAATTGTAAGCATTTTCCATGTTTTGGCATCCAAACATTTTAGTCCATCTACATTCAAGTCAAGTATACCAGCAGTATATCGAATGATAGCTGTTGCTCTGGCATTGATAGCATAGATTGTATTTCGACTGTGAGGGTGTGATTTAAGAATACTCCTTACTTTTCTGTTGTACTCAGCTGTGACCTGGTTACTTATTTCCTTGTTTTTAATCTTATCCGCCTCCTGAGTTCCCAAGCATTTGTAGCCCCTTTTACTGTCTACATTCTTTAGCAGATTTGTTGTTGGGAGTTATTATTATTATTATTATTATTATTATTATTATTATTATTATTATTTACTCAGGAGTTTTCACACAAGTGATTATCAATGATTACTCAATGGCACTAAAAAGTTGTGTTTTGTTATACAAATAAATCACCGCTTATGAAGGCCATTCAAAGATAAGTGTTATCAGTTAGCGATGAACAACACCTTGAGAGGATTGGAAATAATAGGTTAAATGGTCAGAATTTGATAACTTAAGTGACCGGCTCTACAAGAATGTGTTAATATTGGACAAAAAGGCCCATGTTGTACTCAGCTTATTATATTCTGTAGATGGGAATTTCTTGGAAAGAAACTTTGTTCATGGTAGTTCCGTTTAGTTTTAGGCACGTAAATGAAAAAAGTAAAGATTCTCGGTAAACGTTTCGATGCCCGACACATGGAATCTTATCGAAAAAAAAAATGATATGCAGTAGCTAAAAAACTGTATTTTATTTAGATTATGACATGCTGAGCGTATTGGCATTACATTAATTTACTATTACGTATGAAATAGAAAAAAAGAACAGGTGTTAGATTAGTACAGTAGCCGACACACTGGAATACTTCTAAGCTAGACGCTAGTCGATATAAAACTTGGAACGAAAGTACGTGTCAAACGAAAATAAATAAAGTCTTTTAGTGAATTATATAACATTAATTTATTTAAAACAATTAAAATATTTATAAAAATTAAAATGGAGAAAGCATATTTAAAGAATTTAAATTCGAAAATAGGCAAATGTCATAGGAAATACGAATAAGATGCAAATTATTTTTCATAAAATGTAATTTTTCCTTACTCTTGTCTTGCATTGTTCGGATAAATTATCTTTCCTAAATGATATTACCATTTTGTTAATTAGAATTATCTGGGTTTTTATAGTACATTTATGCTAGTAGTTAATTAAAATGGAGAAGTTATTTTAAATTCTTAAAAAAAGAATTTTTTCGTTTTTAATTCACTACGAACATACATCTGCACTTAAGTCCTATATAAGATAAGCTGTTCTTTTTTGGGTGACCCTTTTAGGGTTCTTGTTTTTGGGGTCGATCTTTGGGGAGAGCCGGTTTTAGAGAATCGTTTTTTAAGAAAACAGTTTTAGGCAATACTCAAATCCAAGAGGAATGTAATATGATAAAAACAAACAAAAATAATGAATTCAGAACCATAAGTTCACGTAGAGATATTTTATATATGTTCTAAATGGAAGTTTACATCAATGGGAAAACATAGAATGTTTGTTTATATTATGAGAGTCATTTCAAAACAATGGGAATTAATTAGCTGAGATGTAGAGGAAGTATGAGTCGATAATTTAAGGGTCGTGAATTATTCACGGGTCTGAAAAATCGCAATCAAAAGTTCCCCAGCTAATTACAACATTTTAATTTGATTAAAACTTATCAATAATAGTTAATGTGCATTTGTTTTCATCGTAGAAAGTTAAATGAGAAATGTTAGGAGTATTAATGAATAAGTTTATACATTTGTTTTCGATGAGCAGACGACAGTGTGAAAGAGTTAATGCATTGTGTGTGTGTGTGTGTGTGTGTGTGCGTTAGTGTCAAGGTGCGTATGCTTATGACTGTGTGTGCGTGAGTTGAGAAAAGCATTATTAGCTTTCCCTACGCCTAAGAGAGGGAGCGAGGGAAGCTAGCGAAATGACGATGTTAGATCTGTCGTTCATTTTGACTCAAAATGTTTAAGAAAAAATCTGTCCGTTTATGCACTCGGGGTAGATCAAAACAACAAATTGAGAGAAATGCATCTGATTGGCTTCAAATGTTTTTTAGTTGTTTTTATTGATTCAGGCGAGTGTATGCGTCGAGCTATTTACGCAGAAACGCTAGTAAGCATTTTCGTTTTGGGCACCGAAATGTAAACTTCGCCACTACAATTTAACGTGCTAAAACGTTCCAATAACACCAAGACAGACAATTCCATAACATCAAGAATAAAAAGATCTTACTAATCATAAAAAATGTAATACCTTTACATTTGTAATGAAACACTTTCAATCTCCGAAGAAGGATAATTTATCCGAAAAATGAAGACAGAGGTCAGAAAAAATGACCTTCAAATAACATTTTTTTTTGCATGTTATTCGTGTTTCCTAAGTCTTTTTAGTCTATTTTAAAATTTAAATAATAAAAATATGCTTCAGCAACATAATTCTTTTGTTTTAAATAAATTATGTTTATATAATTCACTAAAAGATTTTACTTCTTTTCGTTATTGGTTCCAAGTTTTTTATCGACTTACTTTCAAGGCGTCCCTGTTAGAAATATGCCAGTGTGTCGGCTAATGCACCAATTTAAAAGTGTTTTTTTCTGTTTCATACGTAATATTAAATTGATTTAAAAGCCAATGCGTTCAGCATGTCATATTCTATTAAATAAATACAATTTTTGATCTAGTGCGTATCATTTTTCCGATTAAATTACATGTGCCTGATGTGTTGAGAGGCTAAACGTTTGCCAACGACTCAGTAAAAAGAAAGGAAAGAACTGTGAGAAAAACAAAGGAGGGACCTTGAGAAACCCTTTTCTTTTTTGTAATTATGCAGTAAAAACACCGATAATTGTTGTTTGTTTTCCATTTTTTCTGTATTGCGCGCTTTTTTAATTGTTTACTGTCCATAGCTAAATATGTAGCGTTGATTCTTTTTTATTCTAGAAATAAATTGTATTGAATTGCAATTTGACTCTCTATTTTTATCTTTCACCTAACATTATTTGTTTATAGTAACTTTTTATTAAGTATACATTGTAGCAAGCTAATGAGACTTCCTTTCTACCGTATCAATAAACCGTATTGACTTGTTACTGGGAATATTTTGCAAATGTGTAGCCAAATAATGTTTGTAAAAATAAAAATCTTCATACCTATTTGTTAGATGGAACAGAGTCCATCTGGAGAAAAAAAGTGTTTAAAAAGAAGCAACTCTTTGCCCGTTGGTATCTCCCTTGATCAAAACAGTATTTGTGAACGCAAAGTTATCTGCCCTTATATGCACGACCCGAGAATAGGGAAATCATCAGCAGACGTTCGTTCAACATCAGACAATGAAATAGGTCCTCATTTTGAATGACTAATCATAATTATTGATCGACAGAATCGTTTTCACCCCATTTATTTTTCATATCTGTGTCTTACAACTTACAAAAGAGCACTTTATATAACTGTTAAACAGCTCTATTTATTATTGAGCACTTTAAAATAAACACAGTAAGAATTCTCTAGATGTCTACCCTGTGGATGTAAGCTTTACATAGAATAATATATATATATATATATATATATATATATATATATATATATATATATATATATATAATAGCAAAAAGCACCCGCCCTCCGGGCAGCTATTAATCTAGCTGTAACTTGAGAAAGTTACAGCTAGATTAATAGAAAATTATTCTTTTCCACATTTTGGTAATTTAAAGAAAAAACAACAAAAAGTTGACTGTCGTGTTATTTGATAAATACCAATGTTGAGATTTTATTTTTTATAAATATAAAAATTAATTTCTTATAATAAAAGGAATAAACGAAACATCAGGGCGGTTGTCAAGAACAACCAACAGAAAGAAAGGGTGAGCACAAAAGACCAAATAATCAACAAATAATTGTTACCAAAGGCAATAAAGTTACTTTTCTACCTACCTGCCTTTTTTTTGTGTTTTACAAGAATTTTAAGGCGTTTTTGCTGCATTTTACTAATTCGTCCTAATCCAATCGCATTACAGTTCTATTTTTAAGATGACATAAGCGAACATCCCCGAAGTTTGTTTAATGAGTTTTTCGTCTTTTAAGGTGAAAAAAACAACAAATAAATAGTCAACAAATAGCTGTTCCAAATGCTTTAAAATGTACCTTCTACCTAATTAAAAGGAGAGAAGTACAAAAAAATCAACTGTCAGCAATTTTTGTTTTTCAGTCTAACGTAATGTATTCGACCCAACTTTTTAATAGAAATTTAACCTTCTTTAAAATACGTTAAAACAATAAAAAAAATATGGCAGATAAGTAGAAAAGTAAGTTTTATTGCCTTTGGCAACAGTTATTTGTTGACTATTTGCTTTGTGCGCCGCTTTTCTTTCTGTTGGTTATTCTTGACAAGCGACAAAAGCGAAACATCAATTGGTCAAATAAAAGAATTAAACATTCCTGAATAATTTAAAACAGTTAATTTGTGTTTTTTGGTTTTATGATTAAAGACAAAAAAATAAAAAATAAAATCAATTACGATTTAAAAAAAAAAAAATTTTGTAATTTAAAAATTAACAACAAACTTTGTTAAATTTGTAGATTAACACACTCGGCTAAATTATCTATCGCTTAAAAAATGAGATTCTACTTTTGAAGCTAATTCTAACTTATTAGGCCAGTCAACTAATATATATTTTAACACTAACCCTAAGCTCGTACAGCTACACGTAATTGCCTAAAAAGTAGATCTCCTAAAAAAAATCACGCACAGAATTTATCTTAAATAGCTAAAACAATTGTTCCAGCTCGCTATCGCTTCGCAAAGTAAGTAAGGTATAAATCATAGAGTGATTGCGGTATTTTGGTGAGTGTCTACCGTAGAGTAAGCTCAAGGTATTTTGGACAACAGGTATGACTATCGACCCCACAAACAAAGGTTTGTTCTCAAAATTGTATGACCATCGTCCTCCTCCAATTTCCCCCCTAAACGATTAGGGCTTCATACCTAAGTTTAAAGGATTTCGTTCATAAGTGTCTTGTAAACCCGAGACAAAAACTTTCGCATTCATTCATGAAATAGATAAATATTAATGTTTCGGAATTTTTTAGATTAGGGTTGATAATTTGTAGAATTTGGTATATACGGACTACTGTTCTCATCTTGGGTGTTTTTATCACAACGTTTCGGCCGATGTAACCTCCGACCTTCTTCAGGTGTACCTTGTCGAACTCGGGAATCTTTCTGTCAAACTCGGGAATCTGGACGGAATTTCGAACGGACCCCTTTATTAAATCCACGGAGGTAGCATGCTCTCGTTCCATCTGCCATGACTTGGAAGAAGTCTTCAGTAATTCGCAATTCTCCGTATCACCCGCACTGAGGATTGAACCTTCAACCTTCAGATGACTGTCACTTAGAACTGAATTTTGTCATCTGAAGGTTAAAGGTTCAATCCTCAGAGAATCTACACGATGTATCTATTTTGGCAGATTCTCTACACAAACGGAGTTTTCATTTGGTGTTTATTATTTTTGACAAAGGGAAGTTTATTTTTCCCGAAATATTAAATAAATGATTTTTAATAATCATCCGGACAACATACAAACAGCTAACACCACACATGCTGTTATGTAAGATTTTAAGAAAAAATAAATATTAAGTCCCATTTCGATTTATTATTGTTGTTCCTTCCAGCTTACAACCTACCCGGCACTTTGCATTTCTCTCAGCCTTCTTAAACATACTACTACTATTCCCAGCAATGCTTCAAGCAAACTACCATTCTATATATAGATATTTTTATTATTTGCCTTATTCGGACTATTATCATCACCTTGTCTCTAATTTTCACAACGTTTTGGTCGATGTAACCTCCGACCTTCTTCAGGTGCATCTTTTCGAACTTTGGAATCTTCATATCGAACTCGGAAATCTTTACGGAGTTTCGAACTTAACACTTTATTTCATACTCAGAATTAGATTGTTCTCGTTCCATCAGCCACGACCAAAAAAGTGTTAATTATTATATTATTTTAGTTATAATCGTCTGTAGTAAAGACACGTGGCGAAACGGATAAATACGTTGATTCATAATCAGTTCTAAGTGACAGTCGCTTTGAAGTTGAAGACTCGATGATATTGTGATCTTGCTTGCTTGATTTCTTGTCACCGTGCACACTTCACCTGTACATGAAACGTGATCATAGTTTATTTATTCTTGTTTCGTAGGAAGTCGATTTGGTTGTAGCTCCCTTGACGGTGACTTACAACCGATGGAAAATGGTCGACTTCACGTACCCGTTCACGGAGGAAGGCGCGGCGATGCTCATCAAAAAGCCAACCGACTCGTCAAAGCTTGACCTGTTCAAAGTCTTTCGCGCTTTCAGTCTGACCACGTGGCTGTTGTTCGCCATCGTCGTTGTTCTCGTTTCGCTCGTCCTAACCATCATCGACGGCTTCAAACGAAGGTCAAGTTCGCACAACACGATACGAGGTTTGCCCGACAATCGGACAACCAAGAATCTTTGCCTTTTCTCCAACCTCCGCTGGAAAGAGACGTTATGGTCTATCTACACGATGCATCTATTCCAAGATAAATGTGACCAGCCATGTTGATCATCAGTATATTGAAGTAAAGTCAGTTTTCTGTCGAATTACTAACAACTCTTCAAACAAAGCATTAAAAGATAGCGGCTGAAAAATAATCAAATCAGATTTATTAAACAAACATTATCTTATAATGGACACACAAAGTTAGGAATAGAAACATTATTTGGTTTACACCCCCATTTAAGCAAAGGTTAAAACCAAACTAAGTAAAATATTCTTAAACTTAATCAATCTTCGTTTCTATCCTAACAATATCCTCAATAAAATCATTAATAAACATACTCTTTAATTAAGTTACAGTTTTAGTGATAATTTAGAAAAAATAATAAAATAAAACACAATAATAAAATATTAAATGTTAATATGATAAATACTAACCCCTGTTTTAAAAATAACGATCAGAAGAAAAACTGTAACTGTAATAATCAAATAAATGTTTATCAAACAACTATTACAACTAGAGAACCCCTCCCAAAGAAAATTCTTTAGAAGTATCGCTGGAAATATCATCAAAGAGAGATTTAACAAGCATAAATTTTATTTTAATAATACTAATTATAAAGCAAAAACTACACTTGGCCCACACTTATGGCATCTAATAAGTAAAACTCGAGAAATAATTATCTGATTTACAGAAATTTTATAACGGCACGGATTGATAATGGAATAAGTTAGGAACCCGCAAAAGACGTATATTAAATCACCGAACAAATTAAATAGTTTTTTTTTCGGGGTTTATTCATCTCTTCAAAGTTATTAGATGCTTTGATTTGCAAATTTTAGCTGCGTCTTCCTGCTTCGTACTGTCGGCCATTCAGTCGGTCGGCGTCATGCTTAATTTTAAAATATATTTTTTGTAAATCCGTAATGATTAAGTTTTAAATAACTTTTTCGTTGTTAAGCCACGCTTGACTTTGAACTTACATTTTCATTCATAATATTTGAATGTATATGATATTAAGACGTAATAAGACGCCAAAGTTAAATGGAATAACATTAGAAAAACTAGTTCCTTAAACACACTATGTTACTTTTGCATAAATAAAAAGATAGAAATAATTAGATTTAGTGACAAAGGTAAATATCTTAATAAAAAACATGAAACTTAACACACTATGAATAACCTACATATAACTTCTTAAATCGATAGTATCCCCTCTTAAACCTGTTACTGATAACTATACACTTTAATCTAATATTATATTCCAATGTATTTGCTAATTATGAAGCAAAAACTACACTTGGCACACACTTATGTCATCTAACCACAAGTAATAAGACGCCAAAGTTAAATGGAATAAAATTAGAAAAACTAGCACTTGTAGATCCTTAAACACACTATGTTACTTCTGCATAAATAAAAAGATTGAAATAATTAGATTTAGTGACAATATGCCAGTCGAAGGTAGCATGGATAACTTTCTGCCTTCGTTTCAAGCCTCGTGAATGAAGTAACACGTAAATAAAGTAGATTTTATGCATATGATGCTAAAATCTAACCATGGTAAGAGAAACTCAGACGATTATGTTGGCCTCAAAGTGACTGCACTATATCTGACGATATTTATTAGTAGGACACTCACATATTCCTGTAACGTGCCTTCCATATAATATAATCATCCTACACATATAGTCTACACATATTTTGAACAATGTTAAAGTCTATAGGGACACAGAAAACTACATACCAAAATAATAAAACGCTTGTAATAACAACACTATTGAATTAAAAACAACACTTAAAGACAATTGCAATGATTAAAGTACGTGTGATGGACAAAAACCAACCTTTCTATCCATAATTCACGAATTAACAAAAGCTATCCGGCGTCGAGAAACGATTAGAAAATAATAAGATTTAATATTAAACATAACATGGAACTTCGACTAAGTCACACACTATTAATAACCTATATATAACTTCTTAAATCTATAGTATCCCCTCTTAAAACTGTTACTGATAACTACGCACTTTAATCTAATATTATATTCCAATGTCTTTGCTATAATTATTAACTAAATTTTAAAAATTATTTATATAGGTGTTCTATTATAATTTGACTGTGCTTTGTATCTGTTTTGGGGGGCTTCTCTTGTCTTTATTGAATGTACACTACGTACTTCAGTACCAGTGTATCTTAATATATGTTTATATATATATATATATATATATATATATATATATATATATATGTGTGTGTTAAGTAATTTTGATCCACTAGTATTGGCATTGCTATATTTGGTATGATATATCATATACACACACACACACACACACACACACACATATATATATATATATATATATATATATATAATGTATAATTCAGGTTCATATTATATTCTAATAACCATGTTTTTATTTTATTTTTATTTTTATTTTTTCACATTTCCAAAAAACGTAACATTTCTGTGAAATATATTTTTCACGGTCCGTTTCATTTGTCTTGTGCCAAACAACATTTTTATGTCAATATCGTCTCTGCAACATTATAAAATCATCAGAAAAATACACAAAGAGTATATACGTTTAACCTTTTTTTTAACTCGATTACCTTAACACATATATGTGGCTATATTAATTATTTGCATTAGTTGAAATGTTTTAAATGTATGTTTGAATGTAGGGATGTATATGTCTTAAAAAACGTTCTAGTTTGTTTATTTCTATATTATATGTGTATGTGTAACGATACGACTTAATTAATTATCCCTTTCGCCGGATCTCTTCGTTGTTGATAGCTCTGCCGTGAGTTTATCTTTCTTCGTCTAGTGGCCTTCTGTTTGTTGGCGTAGAGCATCGGTCCCCTGATACTGAAGGTTCTCCCCATGGAACAAAAAAAAGGACTTCGACGATAATTTCAGAGAGTCGTGAACGATTTATTGGTCTGGTTCTTCTTTTACTCGAACGGGAGAGAGTGGTTGGTTAATGTGCTTCTGTTTCCTCTTTTCTATAGTTAATTTCTATCTTCTTCTAGATGAGGCGAGATGTCGATTTCTGTCTCATTATTAGAGACGCCGTCTTAAATTATTTTCGTCTACATCTCTGGGACAAATTCGCCCGTTTTCCCGACGCGACGTTGTCGCCTCGGGCTCCCATCGCAGACTGATCGTTTCTGCATCCTTTTGCCTCGACTTCCACTTGCGAACTGATCCAAAAACTAATTTCCCACACAACGATGAATGACGTTACCTGATGTACACGTGTTGATGTCATGCCAAAACATTCGTTCACTAATGTTGTCTGACCTTTTTTTACCCTAGCATTTCCTATCGGCAAAACATACCTCAAATTTGTTTTAGCTTATAAAATGAGTCACCATGAATCATGGTTGTTTGTTCCAAAATCACAGATGCCCTTAAATTGTACTTACTCTTATTTCTTTCACACAATTCATAATTCATACTAGCCAATCTACCCGTTTAAAATACAGGGCCTGTCATAATCTAACATTCCTTTCTTCCTCATCTTTCAACATTTCTTCCCTGATGAAATTTTACTTAAATATCTACATCCATTACCAAAAACTTTTTTTAAATACACACACACCTCTCATTCTTCGCATCATCGGTATACGACCGATTGCTAATTGGGCGTATTACCGCGATATAGGGGCACAAATACAGAAACCCCTTTCCTTAACCTGTAAACTTAAATGGTCAGCCTCCAGTATCTACGTGAGGTACCATCCCTACATTGCTCACTAATATGGACCATATGCTTCGGACATCCCAGTGCCCCGGCGCAAATGTCCGCGAACAACTACCCATGTCTCTAACTCCTAACCCTTTTGGCGTTGAGAACCCCATCCCATGGTTCTATCTAGTTGATACGGTAGTGGGGTGAAATGTCACATCGAATCATTACTGCTCCCGGAACACGCCGAATGACCAAAAACTAGGCCTAACCTATAATCTTTTAATCAAATTCATTAACACCCGGTACCTCCTTTTAAAAACCGATCGATCCTCTCCATGGTCATATCTAGTCCCCGACACGCATGCATGGGTCGCTCCGCACCCGCCAATTAACTCCAAAATCCCTTTGATGCAAACATCAATATACTTCGTACCCTTCCCAAGATTCTAACTATGCGGTGGGGGTGAGGAGTCATCTCCGCGCATCTGCCGGCAAACATTCAAAATCCAAAGATGGGACCACATATCAAAACTTAAAATTTAACACCATTCACACCACATCACTCAATGTAGTCGCGACCAAACTTGGGTCACAGAAATTCATTCCCATGGCTGACCACCGTCCCTTCGTGGTGCTCACATTCTCTCGTTCGCAATTCTAACGCATGTGGCTCGAACCTTGTTCGAATCTGCCAAGTCGACACCCGCGACCGCCTCAATCGGGGGACCATGCGGCAAACCTTCGGCGATCCCTTTCATCTCATCGATATGTGCACACTATGCGCAATGGGATATTCCCGAAAAAACACAACCCTGCCCAGGGGTATCCACGACCCAACCCAAACCGCTCCTCACTGCCGTCGACCACAAAGATTCCGTAATCCAACATACACACCTAAATCCGCATCTATTGCGTGGATGACCCCAAAACTTAAACATCGATTTTGATTAACTGTTTTTTTTAAATAACTTTTTAAACTTCAAGAAAAAAAATATATTGCCTTAGTTACTCTCAGAAACACCCTGAATGAAGGACCGACCATCTCTCCCACAATACAATTCATAAAAATAAATTTACATTAAAACAACCAAAAAGAAAACAAAAAAAAACAACAGAACAATAAAAATATTTTTTATTAATTTCATGCAAGCAAAAACAACCAAGGCAACCAGCAAATGTCCTTTGTTTCAACACACATTAAAAAAAAGTTCAAAGGAAAAACAGCCCCACAATCGCCACATCATCAAACTCGTCGAACGGATAGATATATCGTTCGGCTATTCATACTTTTTTTTCTGAACCCAGGAAGCTAATCAGTTCCATTTAGACAACTGAAAAAGAATTACAGTCGTGCGTCACTCCAAAGGGATATGTCTGTCCCGAAATAAAACAGAATTTGTAGACAAAATGAGCTATGTGACACTAGTCAGCACCTGTGTTTCTCACTCTCTCTTTTCTCTCTCATTCCTTCTCCGTCTCTCTCACTCTTTCTTTCCATCTAATACTTTTTTTTCTTTTTATTTTACACTGTCTCTCTCTACCAACATATAACTCATAAAACACGGACAATTCGCAATTCGACTCACACCACCTTCGTGACTTTTTTTTTTTTTTTTTTTTTTTCTTTTTCTTTTTTATTTTCATCTCGCCCCAAACCACCTAAATATGTCCTAAAAATACATTTCAGTTTTTTCTTTTCTCTTAATTTTTTTTTATACAACTAATTCAACGACAAAAAAATCTTTTTCCTGTTCTAATAAACAAAATAATTTTCTTCTTTTTAATATGAGATTGCGTATGAGAGCAGTCATTGTCTTTTTCATTTTTCATTTTTTTAAACTGTTCTGTACGATATATTGGCCTTTTCTCTTGGAATGTTCTACAACCAATTCATAACTAATGTTTTTAAAGTCTCTGCAACATTTATTCTCTTTTTTTAATGTCGTAATGGTCTCTCTTATATATAGATATATTTAAAATATTTCACAGTTCGTTTTTCTCTCTCTTTTTCTTTAATATTCAACATAAACGTATGTATTTACTCACTGTTTGCTGGACTCTCTTAATGCCTTTTTCGTCAACCTGCTCCATGCCCTGGACCCCAAGCTTTTGCTGTGGCAATGCGGTGCGTTTCAACCTATTTCTTGTGGAAATAGCAAGTCACGGCAACCAAATAAACATATGTAACGATACGACTTAATTAATTATACCTTTGGCCGGATCTCTTCGTCGTTGATAGCTCTGCCGTGGGTTTATCTTCCTTCGTCTAGTGGCCTTCTGTTTGTTGGCGTGGAGCATCGGTCCCCTGAAACTGAAAGTTCTCCCCAGGGAACAAAAAAAAGGACTTCGACGATAATTTCAGAGAGTCGTGAACGATTTATTGGTCTGGTTCTTCTTTTACTCGAACGGGAGAGAGTGGTCGGTTAATGTGCTTCTGTTTCCTCTTTTCTATAGTTAATTTCTATCTTCTTCTAGATGAGGCGAGATGTCGATTCCTGTCTCATTATTAGAGACGCCGTCTTAAATTATGTTCGTCTACATCTCTGGGACAAATTCGCCCGTTTTCCCGACGCGACGTTGTCGCCTCGGGCTCCCATCGCAGACTGATCGTTTCTGCATCCTTTTGCCTCTACTTCCACTTGCGAACTGATCCAAAAACTAATTTCCCACACAACGATGAATGACGTTACCTGATGTACACGTGTTGATGTCATGCCAAAACATTCGTTCACTCATGTTGTCTGACCTTTTTTTACCCTAGCATTTCCTATCGGCAAAACATACCTCAAATTTGTTTTGGCTTATAAAATGAGTCACCATGAATCATGGTTGTTTGTTCCAAAATCACAGATGCCCTTAAATTGTACTTAATTTTATTTATTTCACACAATTCATAATTCATACCAGCCAATCTACCCGTTTAAAATACAGGGCCTGTCATAATCTAACATATGTATTGCTTACCTATACTCATATGAACTAATATTAACCGCTTACCTTTCTCCAACGTAAAGTTAATGCGCAATAAAAACCATGCACTGTTAAAATCTAGAGTTATATTTGTGTTCTTTATTTTGCGTTTTATTTACATATCATGTCTATATCTTTTATAGAGTATATATATGATTTTATTATTATTATTATTATTATTATTATTATTATTATTATTATTATTATTATTATTATTAATAATACTATTAATAATAATAATAATAATAATAATAATAATAATAATAATAATAATAATAATAATAATAATAATATCACTATTAGTGGTATTCCCGTTATTATTATTATTATTATTATTATTATTATTATTATTATTTTTATTATTTCTTCTCCTCCAACTAGTTTTTCATGTGGTTCCTCTTATCTATTTGCCTACCTGGTACCAAAGGTACTTAAGCTTTTATGCATATTTGATTCATATACAATTTTATATGCGAGCTACCATATCGCAGAATGGTTCTTGGGTATAGTGTTTAGATAGTAGTACTAGTATTATTATTATTATTATTATTGTTGTTTTTGTTGCTATCATTATAAGTTATGTATCACTAGCATATCTATTTTTCTTATGATAATTATAATGTTATTTACTTACTAATTTTATTATTATCGTTATCAACATTTTTAATATTAAATTATTATTATTATTATTATAATTATTATTATTATATACAAAGAGAAAGAGGGGTAGTGAGAGAGGGGGTAGTTGATAGATAGGTGTATAGATAGATACATACATACATACATACCTATATACATACATGCATACATATATACATACATACATATAGACATACATAAATACATACATATAGTTTGTTCTGCGTGTCTGTCGTTTAGTCAATTCAGAAATTTTTATGATCTGCCCAACACACATTTACAACTCTCTCTTACTTTTTAATAAAATGCACGAAGACAGGCAAGATCCACACTGTTTCAGAAGATAGAATTCATAATATTGTAGCTATGAATATCTAATTAAGATTGTTGATTTTTTGTTGTTGCGTTTTCCAACAGGATCCGCCCTTGAACCAACGTCTGCTCGTTCACGGGTGATTGTCATGTGTTGGTGGTTGTTTACGATTCTAGTGAGCACTTATTACACGGCCAATCTGACGGCGCACTTCACTGTTGTCGACCAACCTTCGACGATTGAAACGCTTAGCGATCTGGTGAATGATGAAACGCTCGTGCCAATCACGTTGAAAGGATCATCCATGTACGATGACTTCAAGGTGAGCCGTCAAATGACACTGTAAAAACACTGTTTCATTTTAGATATTATTATTATTCTTTTTAATAATGAGTCACCACTTAGCAAGGTCAAAAGCCATCTGAATATAAGGGTTAATGAGATGGATGGATTGTCAGTTAAATGTTGAAGAAGAATATAAAAAAAACCAAAACAATGAATGTAATGAACAAAATGTATTACTTGTAATGACGTTTTATGACAAGTATTTTCTGAGATTTGATTTCAAGACGACCATGTCGCTGTCTTCGGGAAGGCAGTCCTTAGGTAATGTGTTTTACAGACGGGAAGCATACCCTGTTCATGAAAATTACGCCTTACGCTAAGCATATGGAAAAGGAGGAAAGTATTTTTTCCGTTGTGGTAAGAGCACAAAGTTTTGCTGTGAATGTCACCAGAGATTGGAGCTCAGTCGAGCACATTCTATAGAAATAACGATATATTAAAGAAAGACAATCGAATTGTCTACTGTAAGAAGGAATCTGTGACAACCAGAAGAGATTGTGAAGCTGATTTTGTACTCGGCTAATGCAAGGATATTGA
This sequence comes from Sepiola atlantica, assembly GCA_963556195.1. Lineage (NCBI taxonomy): Eukaryota > Metazoa > Mollusca > Cephalopoda > Sepiida > Sepiolidae > Sepiola > Sepiola atlantica. Next base: position 60,457,237 of record OY744532.1, on the reverse strand, counting down.
ATCCCAACGGTTTGTTTCTCTATCGCATCAGCCTTACCAGACACAGGGTACTCTTACTTTGTCTAAGACACATTATAATCCCGTACCTTATAAATGTATGCTTATTTTGTAGTATATTTTCAAAGTTTTAAATAAATAAATAAATTCAATTTAAATAAAGAACTTAACTAATCATTTATTGTTTTCGTAAAAATGGTATTGTTACTGTAAGTCTAATTGTGTGAAAGTAGTTTAAAAGTAAAAATGTACGGTATTGTAGAACTATGAGATGAAGTTTTAATTGCCCTGAATTATACAATCAATTAGGATGTTTGATGCAAAGTTAATTCTTTTTCATCGATCTCTTCCTCAGCTGTTCAAGAATAAAGAAGAAAGTAAATTGTACAAAATGCTTTCTGTTGTTTATTTCATATATGATACACCTTTTGGCGACAATTTGTTTTGGACTTTATTGCTTGTATGTGTCATGAGTATCTATCAGCTAAAAGATTCCTAGTGTTGACGAAAAAGTTCCCGGTCTAATGCGTACCCCCTCGTGTATGCCTCTATCACCGGTTTATGGTCCCTTTCTCTCTAAAATGACTGATATTTCAGTATTATTTTAATGTGTAAAATACATTTCCCCATCGACAAAGCAGCGTTTGTATTCCTTCATCATGGATATGTTTTCTATAGTGGCAGATATCAGCACTTACTGAATTCAAAGCGACCGTGATGTTTTGCTTGTTGAAAGGTTATTTATAATAGGGAAAGGCGCACGTTAGGTCTAGTAAGATTTGCAATTGTTGTTCATTCGCAAACGTGGACACCAGCCCGTTTTAAAAGACGACAGTGAGACAGGCGGAAAACATCCAGTGACATGCGCAGACGAGAAAGAGATTCGTGCTATAGAGCGTTTGTTGTTAGTTTTGTTAGTGTTGTTCCGCTGTTACCGCCACTTGTCCATAGTAAATCCAGTTTATGAATTACATCTATACAAATATATATTTAACTAATATATCTATTAGCTGACAGATCTGCAAATATCTAACATTGTTAGGAACGTAAATGGCATGGATTAGGACTCGGTATTTTCCTTGTTTTCATTTTACTTCAGTGAGTAAGTTTTGCGGCTAACAGTTGATTTTGATATGAGACACACAGATACCCGAGTGTTGAATCAAGATTGATTTAGTAAAGCAGTAATTTTTTCTTTTTCTCCAATTGGCTACTTAGTTATGTGATAATTTTTCTTGATTGGGGTCTTTTCTGAGTTTTGCTAGATTACAGGACAATAATTCATCTGGTCTGGTGGAGTATCCGACTAAGTGTTATTACTTTAGGTAACATCACTTGGAGAAGGTGCACCATTCCTCGTATGAGCCAGTGCATAACCGTGTTGAGGGGATCTTATTTGGACTTCTAATACTATGTTATTTTCATTATTTAGTCACGGTTTACTTTTAGGGTGAAGTATCCTCATGTCAGGTTGTTCTGACAAACCCTTGAACAGAAAGACCTCTAATACTATGTTATTTTCAATATTTAGTCAGTATCATATAATATGCTGGACTTCATTAGCTACAATATAGGCCAAGAGTCTCCAGGATGAACAGAACCGAAGTCATCGCCAACATTCGTACATTTACCTACTGTATGACCTTGACCTTGATATTTGACGTACATACCCCAAACCTTAACTAGATTTAAGTAAGATAATGGCGTATACTTTGAGCAAGTTTGGTGACGACTGGTCAAGCGATGTGAACGCTAGACTATACGCAACAAACAAACAACAAACAAACATAGTTACAAGTTCGACCGAATAGATAACCTCCTTGGAACAGGTACCAATTTTAATTTTATTTTTTAAATGTTCTTTTGTTTTAGATGTCCGATGATCCAGTTAAACAAGCAATTTTTAAACGATTGAAAGTTGCTCCCAATGTGATAACCGCCGATCAATCTTTGCCAATGATGAAATCGGGAAAATACGTGTTTCTCAGCGAGTGGTCGAATGTGAAAATGTTGGCTGCTCAAAACTGCAAAGACTTGATGGTCCCCGGCAAACCGTACGATAAGAGGACAATTGCCTTTGCGCTGCCCAGGGTGTCAACGTTGACATCTGAAGTGTCAACACTGTAAGTTCACTTTTTTACTTATGTTTTGGAACGTTTTAGATGATGGGATATTTATACGTTTCAGCCGATGTAACCTCCAACCTTTTTTCAAGTAGGTATTGTCGAATTATCTTTCTTTAGTCTTATATGTCTAGAAAACAAACTGAGAGATATATTTTGTTTCGAAAAGTTTGAGATTAGGATTTATGTTTTGTATCATTTGGATTATTTGGACTACTGTTCTCATTTTTGGTGTTATTCTCGCAACGTTTCGACCGATGTAACCTGCGACCTTCTTTAGATTCTCAAAGACTCGTGGAGCAACGGATAAAAGTGCTTAGTCAAATATGTCACTTCTAAAGGACAGTCTTAAGGAGCTAGAAGGTGAACTCCTCAGTACGGGCGATACTAAAATATAATCATGAATTACTTAAAACTTTTATAACCCTAACCCTAACCCTTTCCTTCATAGGTGTGTGTGTGTGTGTGTGTGTGTGTGTGAGACTTCCACATGTACTACAATATGGCTACCTGTTCTCGCTCCCTGTTAGGGTTGATATGCCACCAGCCGAGTTGTGTGTGATTCTCGGGACGCAGACGTCGACGGATGGCTCCGTTCTACTGATGAAGATTACCGATAGTGGTAGTGTCTTATATGATCGGCTTTGGCTTTACCAGGTTGTGTTTCTTTTTATCGACAGTCAGGGGTTTGTATCGTTTCAGAAGGTCGACGTCGACTGGGGAGGAAATTGAATGGAACATAACAAGTGTTGAAGTAAAATATTACACGACTACTCTTATATATAAAGTAAGAATATATTATCACAAATAAACAGAAAGAACAAAATTACGCGCGCAGTAATGCTCGTGGGTATGCAGGGTTAATACCTCGGAGTTGACGGGATTTATATCTAATCTCGATGCTCTGATAGAATTATTATCGTCAGATATTGTTTATAGTTCTATACTCAAGAGCGATTTGAATCGTTAACAGTTTATCCAAGCATGGGTAGTCAATCTTTTTCGAGTTTCCAATCTCTTTTCCAAACTTACTCTGCAATTTTCCGCAATTCTTTTCAAAAACACGATTTGTCCTCGTCTATATAGAAAGTCCGGGCTACTTTCGGCTACCCGGACAGAAACACGCCCGCTCCAATTCGGGTCTTTTCACTGGTCTCCCTCGGCGTAACTCACATTCTCTCTCACATTCTCTCTCTCCCCCCCTCTCTCTCTCTCTCTCCCCCCCTCTCTCTCTCTCTCTCTCAGGGCTGGACGCAAGTTTACTTATCCAACTCGGACGTACGTGGGGCCTAACAGCTTCATCTATCAATGTATACCCGTCGAAATAGGCGAATTGAAATTGTCAACAATCTCGCCATATCATGTCTATATAACATTGTTGAATAATAAAATACGTAATTCTTAGATTTATTATTCTAACTATATACTCTCTCGTAGTAAAGGTCAACTGACGTTATCCGGCAGAAAAATACACTTATTGACAGTTTATTCTGTCGCACTTCTATCTGGTCATGTACGACGGAATGAGAGCACGCTATGCCTGTGGATTAAATAAAGGCTTCCGTTTGAAATTCTGTAAAGAATCCCGAGTTCGACATAAAGATTTCTGAGTTTGACAAGATAAAGATGAGGAAGACCGGAGGTTACATTGGCTGAAACGTTTTAGGAATAACATCCAAGATGAGAACAGTAGTTCGAATAAACCAAATAATACAAATTCATTTTTTAGGTTCAGTATCTTTTCTTTTTATTTATTTTCAGAAACTAATCAACTTATTCTTATTTAAATCAATAATACAACCGTTGGTGGACCGGGGGGGGGGGGCTTGAGGGTGTTGGGTTCTAGCTTTAGATATACAGAGGAAGTAAAAAAATTGTTACATTAATTGTAGCTAGACGAGATTTTGCTGTGAGAATTTTACAAGAGGGAACCGTAAATTGGAGCTCAGTCGAGCACCGACCATGGAAATAACGATAGAGTAGAGAAAGACTAGCAGGGTGCGGCTCAGAGCACTCTTTCCTACCTTAACAGAGTACAAAATCGATTCGCAATCTAGTAAGGATAATCTCTTCTCCTCCCTACAACTAAGTTCTTACAGAAGAGACCTTGCTAGTCTTTCTCTACTCTATCGTTATTTTCATGGTCGGTGCTCGACTGAGCTCCAATTTACGGTTCCCTCTTGTAAAATTCTCACATTCTCTCTCACATTCTCTCTCTCCCTCTCCCCCTCTCTCTCTCTCTCTCATGTCTGGACGCAAGTTTACTTATCCAACTCGGACGTACGTGAGACCTAACAGCTTCAGCTATCAATGTATACCCGTCGAAATAGGCGAATTGAAATTGTGAACAATCTCGCCATATCATGTCTATATAACATTGTTGAATAATAAAATACGTAATTCTTAGATTTATTATTCTAACTATATACTCTCTCGTACGAAAGGTCAACTGACGTTATCCGGCCGAAAAATACACTTATTGACAGTTTATTCTGTCACAACTTTGGACGTATCTTTTATGTTATTTTGTGCCGTTTTTTTTCTTTTTTAGTGTCGGCATCATGAGAGAGGCGGGCCTGATTGACAAATGGCGTCATTTCTGGTGGCGAGAGAAAGCGGCCTGTTTCGATTCGAATGACCAAACAGCAGTGACGTTGGACATGGGGTCACTAGGTGGCGTTTTCATCGTCTTTGCACTTTTCACGTTAGTTGCGTCACTACTTCTCGTGTTTGAAATATTCAATCACAAACAAAATAAACGGAAATAATTTATTTAAAAGAACCCATTTATTTATTTGCGACGAAAATTTTGATGTCTGAGTAAAAAAATGATTTCTTTCACTGGACTGGTATTTTTTTAGAAGAAAATACTAGAAAAGAAAAGGGCTTGGTAAAAAAAGAAAAGAATATGAGAACCTTGGGGAAATTCTATTTTTATTGATGTTGTAAAAACACAAATAGGGGTCGTTTTCTTTTTTTCTGTATTGTACGCCTTTTATCTTACTTATTATTGAATAATACCTGCATATCGGGCAAATATGCAGCAAGCCAGCGGGGATTCTTTTAATTGACGTCACCCAATACAAAATCGTTTTTTAAAATGCCTCATTTATTTATTTGCGATGGCAATTTTCTTAAAAATAAATGTCATTGGCAGGTAAATATTCATTAAATAAATAAAACGAATATAACTCTTCTTCATTTATTTATTTAAAATTGTATCAATGTAATTCTTTTTAAAACAATAAATATCCCCTGTCTTCCTACGGTAAAAATAATTGTCAGCTAAATATTCTTCAAATTAATTAAACGGTTTTCATTTGTTTTTAATGTTCTGTTTTTAATTTTACAATTTTAGTCGACAGGACGACATAATTTGATTTTGAAACAATTCATTTTAAAATAAGTAAAATGCGATAATTTTACCTTAGATACATCAGATTAATCACCAATAACCATATTTGCTGATTCTGGTTATAATGAACACGAAATTATAAGGCACGTAGGAACACGAAATGCTGGTACTGGTACACCTTTTGAACTAGGAAGAAGCGAATTTTTGTTCGGCATTTTCCATCCGTTTACGTTAACAGCTGGAAAAGTCCGAAGCGCTTAGTGAATCAGAAGGCTCGATAAACAGACAAAAAATTTATCTTCAAATGCCTGGCAGGCAGAAATCTGCTAAATGAACCGGCCGAAAGGCGAACTGTTTTTTTTCACCCTAACCCAAAGCTAACCCTAACTCTAACCCTAAGCTAACCCTAACCCTAAGCTAACCCTAACCCTAACCCTTACCCTAACTCTAACTCTAACCCTAACTCTAACGCTAACCGAGCGAAAGGCGAACTGTTTTTTAAAACCCTAATCCTAACCCTGATCCTAACCCTAACCATAATCCTAACCATAATCCTAACCCTAATCCTAACCCTAACCCTAATCCTAACCCTGATCTATCCTTACTATAACCAAGCCCTAGACTAACCTTTAACTAACTCTGAACTACCCTTAACTCCTACCTAACCCTTTTTAAAAACTACGTTCACCCCAAACAAGGCAAGTTGCCACTGTAGACGTAAGCTTGGTGGATAGTGAGGGACCTATTAGATTAGATACTCTTTTTGGGAACTTGTCTAAGAGGGAGAGACTAGTGGATAGTGTACCAGCCCAGATGTGACAACAATACTTCATGCATGGGAGGATGTTGACTTTGTAGAGATATAGGATACTGTCCGGTGTGAGAAGTTTTCGAACACGGTAGAGGGAGCCCACTTTCTTTGCAGCAGCCTTGGCAATGTCTTCTATGTATTTGTTACAATTCATGTTACGTGTGAATGTTAGGTCGAGGAGTGTGAACGTTTGACTCTCAGGTAGGGTGTTATTTGTTATGGCAATCGGTGGTTGAAGAGGTGTTTTGTAGTTGTTGAAGGAAATGAGATTTGTCTTAGCGCAATGATCAGTAAGGAGAGAGAAGATTCCACTCGATGGAGTCAAGATCAGCCTGCTTACAGTATCTCGCAGTTTTGAGCAACGACTCTTCAGCTTTGGGACAAGATTTCAGGGTGATATCAATTATTACCACAAGGTGATCAGCGTTCTCGAGCGGGCTCTGGGCATTCGTCACACAAGCCTCGGGCAGTGAGGACAAGAATAGGTCGAGAAGTGAGGCTTGATGATCAGGGAGGTGGGTCTCGAACGTGACAGTCTGTGAGCGGGATGGAGCTATGGATAAACTATACGTGGAGTTACCAGCTGAGTCTGTATAGCTAGAGATCCAAGCCAGTCACGATGATGTGCGTTAAAATCTCCAAAAAGATGTATTTGGGCACTCGAGTCGAGTGAGAGTGCTCTATTTATGCTTTCAGAGAAAGCGTTAAGCAGGGTACAGTCCTGGGTCGAAGGATAACGGTATAAGAAATAAAAGTAACTGACGCTGTGATGTAAAGTGAGAGTGATCTATCTATGCTTTCAGATACAGAGTGAACGTGGGTACAGTCCTGGGTCGAAGGATAACGATATAAGAAATAAAAGTAACTGACGCTGTGATGTAAAGTGAGAGTGATCTATCTATGCTTTCAGATACAGAGTTAAGGAGGGTACAGTCCTGGGTCGAAGGATAACGGTATAAGAAATAAAAGTAACTGACGCTGTGATGTAAAGTGAGAGTGATCTATCTATGCTTTCAGATACAGAGTGAAGGAGGGTAAAGTCTTGGGTCGAAGGAGAACCATAATCTAGCACTTGAGTAATCCTAAACTGACCCTAACCCTAAACTAACCCTAAAACTAGTGGGGTTTTGTCCGTTTCAGAAGCTGTATCAATACCCAAAAAATAAAACGCAAAAAACATAATTGCATAAACATCATATGCATGAAAAAACACAATTCATCGAAAAAGAATAACTTTTAACTTTTTCGTAAAATATTTTTATAAAACTCATTGATTTTTTGGTAAGGAAAAAAAACATACGATGAAAATTTTTCTTTCGTTATTTTTTTAATTTTTTATCCTCCCTCTCTCTCTTTCTCTCTCTCTCTCTCTTTATTTCCTTCCCTACTCTCTCTGTTTATTACAAGTTTTCTGTTTTTTACTAATGAGTCACCATATATCAAGGTAAACAGCCATTTGAGGATAAAAGTTAATATATTGCAGTTTAACGTCAGGGACACCACGAGAATATCTAAAACGATGAACGTAATGAATAAAGTCTCACCATCCATGAAGACGGTCTATGACAACGACCTGCTGACACCGGACCCTGGACGAATAAACAGATTGGAACAGTCCATTATAAAGACAAAGTACCAATACGATATAGCTGAGAGGGAAATATAGAAAAGTGCGTGTGAGAGAGAAGGGGTATAGCGAGCAGAAACCGATAATTTATTTCTTATTTTTTATTTTTTTTACATTTAACTGGCTTTGAAACTTCATTTTTCCTGATTCAAACAATTTAACGCAATCACAACGGGTGACCGAACGGGTCACATTTTTTCTAATATTTACAAAACATATAACTTTTTTGTTCGACAGAAGATAAGAACAGCTGGTGCGAGAGATGACTGAAATGGTTATCGTCGTTAAAACCTGATTAGTTACCTGCGTCCCCCCCACTTTTACCCCACCCCACCCATCCCCATGGGTGCAGGTTTGAATTAAATGTTTCTTTTTTCCTTCCTTCAATAATGAGAAGGTTTGGTCGATTGTGTATCTTGTGAAATGTGTCACGTGTCACATGTTTTCTTTCGTGTTTTGAGACGTGTGGAGCATACTTTGATGATTGAAAGTGCCGGAAGATGTGAGAAAGGGAAATATTTACGAGGAGATGCTATCATTTATTATGAAAATCGACCCGGTCGCTCTAATTCAAGACGTCATTAATACAAGCCATAAACGGACTTTGAAGTTTTCTGTTTTTTGTCAACAACACAGACGCCATTTTGTTTTGTATTTTAAAAGAAAAAAGTGTAAAGAAAAAGAAAAAGAGAATTATTTTACGGATAGACAATGCTTTCGTACTAACAACGTGAACGAATCCCTGCCCTGCTTAGAAAACAAACTTATTTAGTATTCAAGATAATTCTGACCAATGATTGTCCAATCAAACGATATCCCTTCGAATTTCAGTAATTTACGTGCACCAAGCGAACAGATTTGCCATCGCGAATGCCCAGCGTCTAAACATTTACACACGCTGATGTTTTGCGAGTAATTCCCACCGAATTACCTTAAAAAGGTCAGTAAAACACTGAAATCTTTTTGCTACCTCTTAACTGATTCCTTTCTCAAATTAAAAAAAAAAAACAGAAAAATTAAATTAAAAACCTGAAAGTTAAAAAGAAAGCATCTGTGTTACCTCCTTCTAAGTTAATATATATATATATATATATATATATATATATATATATATATATATATATATATATATATATATATATATATATATATATATATGAAGTAAATTTCGCGTACAACAAAACCGTACGATAAATTTCAGAGGAAAATGTTTTTTAATCAATGAAACGGGCGGGTGGGAAAAAAAGAAAATTGCTAAAATTTTCCTTAAGGCCTTATCGTCTGACCCTTTAGGAGGAAACGTCAGAATGATAAATTAAAAACAAAGAAAATCGAATGAGATATGAGGGGAAAAATTGTTTACGTTAGAACCCCCCCCCCCCCCAAAAAAAAACATAAAGCTCTCAATGTTATGGTGGATTTGAATCAGTAAAGATCTCCAACTGATGCTTCAAACTCTTTTGTCTACACAGGTTACGTCGAGAATTGTATATGAATATGACAACAGAAGCTAAAGAGAGCCGGATGGCTAAGTCCTTCTGTGCTTGAAACCAACGGTACGAATGTTGTAGTAATTTTTCTGTACCAAAATAACTAAATATTACGCTCTTAATTTTAAATTTTTAACTTTAATTCTTAATTAACTGAGCCCTCTGCTGGCATTTTCCCTGTTATATTACAAAGAAGTTATATATATATATATATATATATATATATATATATATATATATATATATATATATATATATAGCCTGACGATTCACTACGGGGATGAAACTCGGAAGCAGCTGTGTAGCTTAATTGTCATAAATATAATTTCCTAACTTACTACCGAGCTCTATTCACGTACTGAGCACTGTTTAAGTAGGTACTGAAAGTCGATACATAAAATACTATATCTCCTTATAACATCTTATGTGGACACATGAAATAATATATATATATATATATATATATATATATATATATATATATATATATATATATATTAGATTAGAAAAACTGTAAGTGAACAAGGAAGATTAATATTTATTTGAGGTTGACGACAACGGGGAGATGGACAACAAAGGAGGAGGAGGGAAAGAAGGAGGGACTAAAGGTATATATATATATATATATATATATATATATATATATATATATATATACATACTTATTTATTTTTTATTTTTTGATGTGTTGATATTGTTTATATTTATAATATAAAACTAAAAATGATACATTAATCACCTAAATAATAGTGTAAGGGATTCGTCCAAACACTTTAAAATGCAGCAACATTTTTGTAAGTAACGGATACATTTTATTAGACAGGCGAACAGCACACGTAAAGAAAAAAAAAAATTTTTTTTAATTTTTATTTTTAAATAACTAATATAAGTTAACAAAACATTTATATGGAACAAAACGTAAATTTAGTATAAGGAACGTTTATGTTTTTGTCTTTTAAGGAAAGTGGGGTCTGATCAACTCTGCTGGGAAGCCATGAAATTAAATACTGTCTTGTTTTTAAATTCCCGAAACAGTTTTTTCATGGTAAACAACTGATGATCCCTTAAAATAGTGTTAGAAACAAACTAATATAATAACTGTAAAAAATAAATTGACTTACATGAGTGATTTTCCACTGAAAGACTTGGGACTATAAGTTGTTTTTTTTTGTTTGTTTTTTGTTTTTTTTATATAGTTTTAATGGTTGAGAAACTTCCGAGACTATATATTGGGTATTTGGATATGCATGGTTAGGTTTCCTTCCTCTTATTTGAATACCTTTCTGGTACCAAAGGTTCTTAAGTTTTCATCCTGATAAAATATAATGTATAAAAATAATAGTATTAACTATTGTTACTAAAACGAGATTGCAAGCTAAGTCTGGTCAGCCCTCGGAACTAGTGAGTTCCCCTATGGCTAATCCCCCAAGGAGGTCGGGCAGATTTCGACAGGGTAAAGCCGTTGTCATTAGAGACACTGAAGTAGGAGCTCCTTCTTTCGAAATGGCAAATGGGACTTGTCCGACCGATAATAATTTTAACATTGCTCCCTGTGGAGCTTCGTTATGTAAAACTTGTGATATTCTAATAACATCTAAAGAATATCAATCTAATGTAACTAAAAGAATCTATCCAGTGCTAAATCATTCGGGGGAAGATTTGTCATGTAGGTCACAAAATTTAGTTTACTTATTATCTTGTAAAAATTGTAATTTACAATATGCAGGCGAAACAGTACTACCTTTAAATAGACGGATGAATTTACATAGAACTAGTAATAAAGGCTGTGTCCATGTAGTAAACCACTTTAAAGAAAAAACCTGTGGAAAATCGTCTTTTTCAATACAGATTATTGAAAAATTTAAAGATAATGGATATGATAGTTCTGGTAAGGTAGATAATAATACACTTAAAATGCGTCTAAATAAATAAGATGAAATAATTCAGAAAATGCGAGTAATTTATCCATATGGTCTAAATTTAGAAATAAAAAAAGATAATTTACAAGACGAATCAGAAAATGTAGGGCGATTGTATCCAGCTTTGCCTCGCTACGGTACTAGAGATAGAACACATGTAAATAGGAACAATAGAGAATCTGCCGTTTCATGCGAAGAATAAAAAGAAAACTAAAGAGATTATCATGACTAATATTTCCGAGTCTTTTAATTACATTAGAAAACTTCTTAATAAAACAAAGAAAAGGGTTTTAAAAGACATAGCATCTAAGATATTATTATACCCGGATATGATATATAGGATAGAAGAACTTCCTCAATGGTATGAGTATATCATGGATATAATCGATACAAAATTATACAAACCACCTGCTGAGGGTATAAAAAATAAACCTCGAAATATTTGTGTAGTCCTGTATGAAAATAAAGGATTTGATGATATAAATCTGCCTAAAATATTTAATCCAGAAATCATTCAGTCACTGCCCAATGAACTTAAAAAAGAGGAACAGAAACCAATAGTAACGTATAATCTAGGGCAAACTATCCGGAATAAGGTTTTTAACTATAAAAAAACTGTAGAGAATTTAAATATTAATGATAATGATGAAATGTATATACCATCATGTGAATGTGAATCCTCCCCTTTATGTAATACTGACATAGGGCATATAATTACCGGTAATCTAGCGATAGTTAAAAATTCTAAATTAAGAAAACTCCTAAGTAAAGGCCCATACTATAGAGAACCTAAATGTTTAAATTATGCGAAATGTGTTAAAGAAAGAAATAAAGCGTTAGATAATTTCACTGCATCCATGGCAAAAAAACATAAACACTCTACATTTGACGCATGGAAAAATAATATACTTAGATTCGTAAATAAAAAAGTAGAACGTTTAAAAGAATTTAAACACCCTAAAAAAACGAATCCCCTCCTTAGAAATCCACTAATAACTACGGAGCTTGAAATGCTTCAAAATAGGTTTGTAATAGTTCCTATTGATAAGGCGACAAATAATATAGCTTTTATCTGTAAAAAGTATTATATACAACGCTTATTGCTAGAAGTAGGAATAATAGGTGAAGTTTCAGATACTTATAAATTAAGTAATAATAAAAGCGATAATATTATTATAAACAATACTGTTATTTGTGAAAAATTAGGATTAAAATTAGAAGAAAAATACAAAAAACTTCCATCTATGTATTGGATACCTAAAATGCATAAAACACCAGTTGGCGCCCGTTTCATTGTTGCCTCAAAAATGTGCATCACTAAACCTTTAAGTAAGGCTGTGTCTAAAATCTTTAAATTAATTATAAACCAAATAAATAATTTCAATAAAAAAAGTAAATTCTATAGTAATATAAACCTATTTTGGGTGGTAAATAATTCCGATCTAGTAAAAGAAAAATTAGATCGTATTAATTCTCGTAAACAGGCTAAATCAATCTCGACACGTGATTTTAGTACATTATATACAAAAATACCACATAAAGAACTTATTAAAGAATTAGGTAATACTGTAGATTTAGCTTTTGCAGGAGGAAAAGGTAAATACATAGACTTTGCAAAATCTAAAGCCTTTTGGTGTAAAAATAAAAATGGTAAGACGAGTGTGTCCAAAACTGGTCTGATAATGTTTATAAGTCACCTTATAAAAGAGAGTTACTTTCAAATAGGGAATAAATTATTACTCCAAACAATAGGTATTCCAATGGGTTTGGATCCGTCTCCATTTTGGGCAAATCTATATTTACATAGACTGGAATATATATATATATATATATATATATATATATATATATATATATATATATATATATATATATGTCATCATTAATAAAAAATGATATATCTAGAGCGTATAGTTATCATGGATGTAGGCGATATATTGACGACCTTGTTTGCATTAATGATAGCGAAGAGTTTGCAAATACTAAACATTTAATATATCCTAAAGAGTTAAAATTAAACTGTGAACATAAGGGAACACAAGCTACTTTTCTTGATTTGGATATAAAAATTAAAGATAAAATATTTATCTATAAACTGTTTGATAAAAGAAATCCATTCCCTTTTCGTATCGTGCGAATGCCATATAAAATAGTACTAGCCCTGTGTATATATTTTACGGTAGTATTATGTCTGAATTTCTGAGGATTGCTCGTGTTACCTTAAAATTAGTAGATTTCATGCCCCCAATTTCTGATCTAATAATAAGAATGATTAACCAAGGTGGCGATCAAAATAAAATATTTGGACAATTAAATAAGGCAATTACTCGCCATCCTGATGCTTTTAAATCTTATCAAATTAATCAAAATAAACTGATAGAACAAATCATAGGATATATAAATAAAAAATAATGTAGAATATATATAAACGTATATATAACACATCTACTAATTATAATGAGAAAAAGAAAAACAATAAAAATACAGTAGAAAGAAAGAAAGAAATGTTAAAAAGAAGAGGAAGAAGAAAAAGAAGAAAGAGAAAAAATCGACAGTTATGAACGCCGATTTTAAACACTGGGAGTGGTCAAAGAAGAAGAAGAAAAAAAAGAAAAAGAGAAAAAATTTACGGTTAACTTATAAACGCTGATTTGAAACACTGAGAAAAGGAAAAAAATCGACAGTTGCGAACGCAGATTAGAAAAACTGTAAGTGAACAAGCAAGATTAATATTTATTTGAGGTTGACGACAATGGGGAGATGGACAACAAAGGAGGAGGAGGGAAAGAAGGAGGGACTAAAGGTATATATATGTATGTATATATATATATATATATATATATATGAAGCAATCCAACAAAAGATATAAGCGTCAACTAATATCTTATAATTAGTGAAACATCCGGATAAAAACTGAAGCTCAATATACTGGATAGAGCATTAATATTATAATATAAAATGAAGTAATAAAATAAGGTGTCAATCAAATTTTATTAGAATTCAAAGTTCAAGCAAATTATCCTTAAGTCCTTAGCTCATGAGTTTTCAAAGATAATTCTTCTCTTCAGAGGACCATTACCGCAGTTATACTACTACAGGTAATAAAATTACGCTTTGAAAATATATAAAATTATATACACAAATACATAAAAATACATAACATCAAACATATCAACCCAAAAACATACTTTTTTGTTGAATCCATACAGTCCATCCAGGTCATACAAATTGAGAAACATAATCAGGAAAGACATTACTCCAAGTTATAAACATCAGTCCATATACGTGAAATTGAAGGAGCTGACACAGTTATCCAGTCGCGAAATGTGTCCATATTCAATGTTAATGATAAATAAATCAAATAATATAGAAAGTTCAATTAAAATTCCAAAATCCCGATATGTGCAACCCAAATCAAATCAAAGTTCGTTGTTCAATTAGAAACCCCGTTAAATCCGAATTGAGCAAAATAAGACTGAGTCCCGGTCGCATCTTGCCAGCAGAGCGAAAAAATAAGTAAAGGAGACCAATTATAGGTCCTCTTTGTTTTGATTTGAAACCGACGGTACCGATGTTGTTCTGATCTTCTGTAATACATATATAAATATATATTATGCTCTTATTTTTTATTTTTCTTAATAATCGAGCACTCTGCTAATGTTCTCTCTCACTAACTTTTCATATATATATATATATATATATATATATATATATATATATATATATATATATATATATATATATATATATATATATATATATAGATAGATTCAGGTGTGATTAAACAGAAGTGAGAGTTTCTCTTTGTTCGTTTTATCCAATTTTCCGAGTTGGCAGACCAGCGATATGGTGATATGTTCCGGTGTGAATGGAAACTCGCCATAATTGAAGCATTATTCAGTCGATCAGATACATCCACTATAAACAAGACTGGAAACGTTCCGGGAAAGTGACAGAATTATCGTCTCAGAATAAATTGTATCTACGTTAAATATTTAAAAATAACTTCACTAGTTTCCTATGTAATGTTATTTATTGTGTTTTTGATTTTATTAGGTGCTGTTGTTAACTTAAACTTGTCTAAATCCAGATGAGGGCAGTTGTGTTTTTTTAAATTCTGGTAAATTAAACTAGAATTTAGTAGATGCATAGTGAGTCTACGTGAAAGGATAGTAGTAGTAATACTAATGTACCTATCAGTTTATTATTATATTAATTATTATTATTACTATTATAACTATTATTATTATTAGTAGTAGTAGTAGTAGTAGTAGTAGTAGTAGTAGTAGTAGTAGTAGTAGTAGTATAGGTATTGCATTCTGCAAATAGTATTGTAATGTATAAAAAAACATTTGTTCTTTCTAATGTTTTATGGTTGGGAGGACCTCTTTTTTATTACAATATTTTTGGTCTTTATTTTTAATAGTAAATAACTAGTCCAATTTTATAATTACACTATTTTTGATAGCCTTTTTCTTTTAATCTAAATTTGATTTCATTCGATTACAATAGTATAGGTTAATAGTTTGAGTTGTGATGTTCGATATTATTGTTATTTGTAGTTGTATTTTTTAGTTTCAAATTATTAATTTGTTTTCTTCATCAACGATATAATTAGGGAATTCATTATTAATAAGGACTTGTTTTATGTTTTTTAATTCAATGAATAATGTTTTTTGGCTGGAGGAGATTTGTTTTGCACGGTTGAGTAAGTTTTTTATAATGGCTATTTTATAGCGATGAGATAATTTGCACTTGTAATTTAAAAGACTAGAATTTCAGCTGGTTGTTTTTTTATAAATAAAAGTGTTAAACGTATTATTAAAGATGTAAATAAGAACATAAAAAAAATGGGATTTTATTTAATAGATGCATAGTGAGTCTACGTGAAAGAGTAATAGTAGTAAGTCTATATAACTATAAGTTTGTTATTATTAGTAGCAGTAGTAGTAGTAGTAGTAGTAGTAGTATAAGGTTTGCATTCTCCCAAATGACATCGTAACTTATAGATAACATTTGTTTTTCTAATGTGTTTAGGTTGGGAAAAGTTGTTTGTTATTACAAGGTGTTGGTGTTTAATTTCTTGTCTTATTTTATTATTATAGTCAGTATATATATTTTTGTAGAATATTTTTAGGGCTTTTTCATCTAATCTAAAATACAATAGGATAATAGAGTTTCAGTTATTATTCTAGATATGATTATCAGTTGTAGTACGTTTTAAGTTTCGAATCATTAATCGGATTTATTCGTCAGCGATAAAATAAGGGGAATGCATAATTAATGAGTACTTGTTTCGGAATTGTCTACATAAGGATTGATGATTTGTATTAAGTTGATTATTCGGACTACTATTCTCATCTCTGATGCTATTATCACAACGTTTCGGCCGATGTGATTTCCGACCTTTTTCAAACTCGGGAATCTATACGGAACTTTGAACTCTAATCAGCGGTCGACGCTTGCTTTTGTCCCGTCAGCTATGACCGGGTAGAAGTCTTTAATAATTCGTAATTTTATTCTTTGTATCGCCAACACTGTGGATTGAACCTCCAACCTCCAGACGAAAGTCACTTAGATTATCACTTAGCAATTATATCCGTTACGCTAAATGTCCTTTCAGACTTTTCTAATATGAATTTTAGGAGCTTTACACCTATTCTAGTTTAGATGTGTAGTCTTAATATTAATTACTATAAATTACAACATATTACTATATATATGTTTATGAGTTTAATTGTCCTTTGGGAGACCGTATCTCCGACAACCAAGAAAAAACATGTACATAGGTTTAACTACCACGACTTTGTCGAGAAGATTGACGATGCATTTACCTGATACTACCGCCATAGCCCAACACTTAACTAACGACCACTCCTGCCTCCAATCGGTATTCAGAAAACTCTTAGTAGAATATACCAAAATCTTAGAACTTAGTACTAACAAACAACAACTCCATATATTAGAATCCCTATATATAAAAACCAAAACACCCCTAATATTAATAGAATTAACTTTAGTATCAGTAATAATATTCTAAAATGTTTATAGCTCCAAATTACTTAGTACATAATTCCCGCCAAAAACTTTCTATAAATACTAACACATGGTCTATACCTGAGTAACCTAATTCCCCCGAAGATGGACCCAGATGGGACCGAAAGTACTTGGGAGACAAATCCAAACTATGGCAAATTCATCAGCCAATTCCCCTCCGAAACTAAGATCCTGATTCGGACTATTGAAAGGATCTACCAAATGGTATCTAGACATGAGTTCAACAATACTTGCCTGCATACATACACACACACATACACACACACACACACATATATATATATATATATATATATAGATAGATAGATAGATAGATAGATAGATAGATAGATAGATATTATTTCATTTTTAATTTATTTTTTATTCGAACCTCCGTACATTCTTAATAATCAAAAAAATACTAATAAGTACCTTTTTAATATTTTTATTTCAATAATATATATATATAAATATATATATATATATATATATATATATATATATATATATATATATATATATATATTAGAAAACTGCACGTTCTCCGGGCAGCTATTAACCTAGCTGTAGCATTAGATACATAAAAACAAAAAAACATTTTTTTTTACATTTTGATAATTTAGAGAAAAATAACAAAAAGTTGATTGTCATGGTGTTATTTGATATATTTCAATGTTGAGATTTGATTTAGTATAAGCATAAAAATGAATTCCCCATAATGAAAAGCATACACGAAAAATTCGAGAATAACCACCATAAACCAGGGTTGAAAGAAAAAAAATAATCAACAAATAACTGTTACCAAAGGCAATAAATATACTTTTCTACCTACCTGCCTATTTTTGTGTGTTTTACAGTATATTTAAGCGTTTTTAATGCATTTTGATAATTCGTCCAAATCCGATCACGTTACAGTTTAATTTTCACGATGACGTAGGCGGACATCGCCGAAGTTTGCTTAATTAGTTTTTCGTTTTTGAGGGTTAAAAAACAAAAAGTAGTCAACAAATAACTGTCCCAAACGCCCCAAAATTTACTTTCTACCTAAAAAAGAAGCGAGAAAAATAACAAAAATATCATCAGACTTCGTAGACGATCGCCGATCGACTGTCAGCCATCTTTGTTTTTCAGTCTAACGTAATATATTTGACCGAACTTTTTAATTGAAATAAAAAAACGCTTTAAAATACATTAAAACACAATAAATATGGCAGGTAAGTAGAAAAGTAAGTTTTATTGCCTTTGGCAACAGTCATTTGTTGACTATTTGCTTTGTGCGCTGCTTTTCTTTCTGTTGGTTATTCTTGACAAACGACAAAAGCAGAACGTCAATTGGTCAAATAAAAGAATTAAAGATTCCTGAATAATTTTAAATAGTTACTTTGTGTTTTTCGCTGTTATTATTAAATGCAAAACAAGTTTTTTGTTAGCTTTTTAAAAATATGAATCTATTTTTTTGTTGTAATTTACAATCTAAATGAAGGTGGGTGTAAAGTTAAAAAATGTTTTATTTAGAAAATTCCATAATTTTAACAACACATTTTAGAAAATTTGTAGATTAACACACTCAGCTAAGTTATCCTCCCCATTAAAATAAGATTCTACTTGTTAGGGTAATTCTAACACGTTAGGGCAGTTAACTAATATAAGTTTAATACTATCCCTAAGTCCGACTGGCAAGTTCGTACAACCACGCGTAATCGCCTAAAAAGTGCTCCCCCCAAAAAAAAACAATAATGCATCTATCTTAAATAGTAAAAAAAATTGTTCCAGCTCGATATCGCTTCGCAAAGTAAGTAAGGTATAAATCATAGAGTGATTGCGGTATTTTGGTGAGAGTGTCTACCATAGAGTAAGCCCATGGTATTTTGAACAAAAGGTATGACTATCGACCCCACAAACAAAGGTTTGTTCTCAAAATTGTACGACCATCGTCCCCTCCAATTTCCCCTCAAAGCGATTAGGGCTTCATACCTTAGTTTAAAGGATTTCGTTCATAAGTGTATTGTAAACCCGAGACAAAAACTTTCGCATTTATTCTTGCAATAGATAAATATTAATGTTTCGGAATTTTTTAGATGAAGGTTGACAATTTGTAGAATTGTGTATATTCAGACTACTGTTCTCATCTTGGCTGTTTTTTATCATAACGTTTACCCCGATGTAACCTCCAACCTTCTTCAAGTGTACTTTGTAGAACTCGGGAATCTTTCTGTCGAACCTGGGAATCTGGACGAAATTTCATCCGAAGCTCTTTCAAAACAATGAAAAAGAAAATTTAGTTTGGACCTGGCGAGATAGGGAGAGAGAGAAAGAGCGAGAGAGAGAGAGAGAGAGAGAGAGAGAGAGAGAAACGGACAGAGAGACAGAGAGAGAGAGAGAGAAATAGATAAATATTAATATTTTTGGTAATTTCGATACAAATTTATTTATCTTTTAAATAAAAAATAAATGAATAGAAAAAAGAATTGAATTCGCTTGGGCGATAATGCGTTGGTGGCGGTTTTAAAAGTAATAAAAAAAGAAAATTTGGTTTTGACGTTGCGAGAGAGAAACAGGTGGCTGAGAAGGAGAAAGGATGAGGGGGCACTCACCTCGATGCGTCAGTATATATTTCTTTCAATAAAGTAAATAAGTTTCATTGAATTGACCTTGTCCATCTTTGTATTTCCCCTTTTTTAAATAATATAACTTTAATTAATTACTGTTAATATCGACGAAACTATTGCATATATATGAGAGAAATAGGACAATATAATTTCAAATCAATAACACCAAACATTAATTTATTATAGACTGGTTACAAAATAGATATGCAAATTAAGATTCCTTATTTCTGTCTAAGAGTCTTTCGTCAGTACTATATATATCGTATTCAATAATAGTATGTCGTATCATTGATACGCGCCATAAACTGGTATCGTCTTGGCCTTCGGGGCTTGATTTACGCCGGTCTACGGGTCTGTCCTGTGCAGTTCTAGGAGGTCTACCCTCCCAGGCTTTGCCTCCCCTCTTTGGGGAGGAGTAAGTTTGTTGCTTACTGCCTGAGGCGCCCCTACCGGGGAATGCCGACGGGGCTGCCCAGGCAATTTTTAATGGCCAGAGTGCTCACCTCTCGGGCGCTGGCTTTTCAAACCCCACTTTCTGACCCGAGCTTGGGTCACATCTTACATGTGGGAGTAAGATAAACCTGGCCTTGTGCTTAACCTCCTGGGGAGGTAAATAAAATGTCGTATCATTGATACGCGCCATAAACTGGTATCGTCTTGGCCTTCGGGGCTTAGTTTACGCCGGTCTACGGGTCTGTCCTGTGCAGTTCTAGGAGGTCTACCCTCCCAGGCTTTGCCTCCCCTCTTTGGGGAGGAGTAAGTTTATTGCTTACTGCCTGAGGCGCCCCTACCGGGGAATGCCGACGGGGCTGCCCAGGCAATTTTTAATGGCCAGAGTGCTCACCTTCTCGGGCGCTGGCTTTTCAAACCCCACTTTCCCGACCCGAGCTTGGGTCACATCTTACTTGTGGGAGTAAGATAAAACTGGCCTTGTGCCTAACCTCCTGGGGAGGTAAATAAAATGCCGTATCATTGATTGATACACACCATAAACTGGTATCGTCTTGGCCTTCGGGGCTTGATTTACGCCGGTCTATGGGTCTGTCCTGTGCAGTTCTAGGAGGTCCACCCTCCCAGGCTGTGCCTCCCCTCTTTGGGGAGGAGTATGTTTAAGTTTATTGCTTACTGTCTGAGGCGCTCCTACCGGGGAATGCCGACGGGGCTACCCAGGCAATTTTTAAATAGCCAGAGTGCTCACCTTCTCGGGCGCTGGCTTTTCAAGTCCCACTTTCCCGACCCGACTTTGGGTCACATCTTACCTTGTGGGAGTAAGATAAAACTGGCCTTGTGCCTAACCTCCTGGGGAGGTAAATAAAATGTTGTATCATTGATACACGCCATAAACTGGTATCGTCTTGGCCTTCGGGGCTTGATTTACGCCGGTCTATGGGTCTGTCCTGTGCAGTTCTAGGAGGTCCACCCTCCCAGGCTTTGCCTCTCCTCTTTGGAGAGGAGTAAGTTTATTGCTTACTGCCTGAGGCGCCTCTACCGGGGAATGCCGACGGGGCTGCCCAGGCAATTTTTAATGGCCAGAGTGCTCACCTTTTCGGGCGCTGGCTTTAAAAGTCCCACTTTCCCGACCCGACCTTGGGTCACATTTTACCTTGGTGGAGTAAGATAAACCTGGCCTTGTGCCTAACCTCCTGGGGAGGTAAATAAAATGTTGTATCATTGATACACGCCATAAACTGGTATCGTCTTGGCCTTCGGGGCTTGATTTACGCCGGTCTATGGGTCTGTCCTGTGCAGTTCTAAGAGGTCCACTCTCCCAGGCTTTGCCTCCACTCTTTGGGGAGGAGTAAGTTTATTGCTTACTGCCTGAGGCGCCCCTACCGGGGAATGCCGACGGGGCTGCCCAGGCAATTTTTAATGGCCAGAGTGCTCACCTTCTCGGGCGCTGGCTTTTCAAACCCCACTTTCCCGACCCGAGCTTGGGTCACATCTTACTTGTGTGAGTAAGATAAACCTGGCCTTGTGCCTAACCTCCTAGGGAGGTAAATAATCTGTCGTATTATTGATTGATACACGCCATAAACTGGTATCGTCTTGGCGTTCGGGGCTTGATTTACGCCGGTCTATGGGTCTGTCCTGTGCAGTTCTAGGAGGTCCACCCTCCCCGGCTTCGCCTCCCCTCTTTGGGGAGGAGTAAGTTTATTGCTTACTGCCTGAGGCGCCTCTACCGTGGAAGGCCGACGGGGCGGCCCAGGCAATTTTTAATTGCCAGAGTGCTCACCTTCTCGGGCGCTGGCTTTTCAAACCCCACTTTCCGACCCGAGCTTGGGTCACATCTAACTTGTGGGAGTAAGACAAACCTGGCCTTGTGCTTAACCTCCTGGGGAGGTAAATAGAATGTTGTATAATTGATACACGCCATAAACTGGTATCGTCTAGGCCTTCGGGGCTTTATTAACGCCGGTCTATGGGTCTGTCCTGTGCAGTTCTAGAAGGTCCACCCCCTCAGGCTTTGCCTCCCCTCTTTGGTGAGGAGTAAGTTTATTGCTTACTGCCTGAGGCGCCCCTACCGGGGAATGCCGACGGGGCTGTCCAGGCAATTTTTAATGGTCAGAGTGCTCATCTTCTTGGGCCCTGGCTTTTCAAGTCTCACTTTCCCGACCCGACCTTGGGTCACATCTTACCTTGTGGGAGTAAGATAAAACTGGCTTGTGCCTAACCTCCTGGGGAGGTAAATAAAATGACGTATCATTGATCGGCTTTATTTCCGATGGATACTACACCCTATAAACTGGTATCGTCTTGGCCTTCGGGCTTGATTAATGCCGGTCTATAGGTCTGTCCTGTGCAGTTCTAGGAGGTCAACTCTCCCAGGCTTTGCCTCCCCTCTTTGGGGAGGAGTAAGTTTATTGCTTACTGCCTGAGGCGCCCCTACCGGGGAATGTCGACGGGGCTGCCCAAGCAATTTTTAATGGCCAGAGTGCTCACCTTCTCGAGCGCTGGCTTTTCAAGTCCCACTTTCCCGACCTGACCTTGGGTCACGTCTTACCTTGTGTGAGTAAGATAAAACTGTCCGTGTGCCTAACCTCCTGGGGATGTAAATAAAATGTTGTATCATTGTTCGGCCTTTGTGCCGATGGATACTACACCCCATGGACTTGTATCGTCTTGGCCTTCGGGGCTTGATTTATGCCGGTCTATAGTCTGTCCTGTGCAGTTCTAGGAGGTCCACTCTCCCAGGCTTTGCCTCCCCTTTTTGGGGAGGAGTAAGTTTATTGCTTACTGCCTGAGGCGCCCCTACCGGGGAATGCCGACGGGGCTGCCCAGGCAATTTTTAATGGCCAGAGTGCTCACCTTCTCGAGCGCTGGCTTATCTAATCCTAATTTCCCGACCTTGTGTCACATCTTACTTTGTGGGAGGTAGATAAATAATATACATATATATATATATATATATATATATATATATATATATATATATATATATATATATATATATATATGGGGGAATTGTTCCAAGGCAGAGAGACGTTACAATGAAATAAGGCATGAATTACGATTGAAAATGGAGTGATTTGTAATGGAGAACTGGTAATTCCTTCCAGAAACAAATTAATTTGGTGATAAAAGTGTACATGCTGATATACACTGAAGTAGCGGCTACACAAAAGAATAAAACGTGAAGCATGGTGACCGAGATATTCACGAGATATTGAAGAATATATAAAAAGATGTAAAAAATGTAGAGAATGGAAAAATTTTACACATAATACTTTACATTCATGGCCCAGAGAAGTAGACCCATTGAGTCGTATGCATATGGATCATGCGTATATTTCTGGAGTGGGACTCTTATTAATATTAGTAGACTCTTTTTCAGCCTGGTCTGAAGTAGTCTGTGTGTCGGACAAGAAAAGTTGTCTAGAATGGGTATCCGAATAACCCTGGTATCTTAAAATGCTCCAGAGTCTTGTGATGAAGGTCTTAATTAATGATTGAAAAAAAAAGGATACAAACCGTATAAGATACCGCCATATCACCCTCAATCGAATGGGTTGGTGGAAAGAATGGTGCAGACCGTAAAAACGGGACTAAAAACATGTTCTTGGCAAAAAGAAAACTTAGCAGTTTTTCTACCAATGCTGCTTTTAAGCTATCGAACAATAAAAAGAAAAGAAAATGTTATCTCTACCAAAATATATCTCAATCGACAATGTACTGGGAGTGAAATTACGGATGAAAACCTGGTAAAAAAACGAGAGAATACCATTGATTTAAAGTATATATTTAAATTAAAATGCAATAGAAATTCATGGACTTAAATAGTATAGATATGGAACAATTTAAGTTGTCACTAATAAAATGTATCATTCTTACCATAGGGATCCTGTCGTAAGCTTTATTGTAGTCGATCCATACCATGGCTATGTTCTTTTTCTGTATTTAACCTCCTTCATGATCTTTTGATCTATGTATAGCAGATAATGCGTCCCTCTTTTTTCTTATTCGGTATCCTTTCTGTTCCTTTCTGTTCCTTTCTGTTTTTTTCTGTTCCTCGGAAAGTAGTTGTCACCTTCTACTACAATTTTTAAAAGATCGTCGAAGAAGCAATGCAAAAAAAGATTTCATCTGATATTGTTGTTGTGTCGAACGTGGCTTTCGGGCTACTATCAAAGTGTAGTATCTGTTCTGACCAAAAATAGTACAACAGTATCGTTGGATCTACGTCCGCGCTGGACGTCCATCGAATTGAAATATTTCATAAATTCCTCTAAAAGTTTTGGAGATAGACCCCCATAAGCGGACATATTCTGAAACTACATTAACGAGAATAATTGGATAAGTATGTTTCAGCTTGCACCAATAATATCGTGATATCTGCATTCACGCTGGGTTTCCATAGAATGGAAATATTTTAAAGCACAACAGTAATATACAACATATGAAGGACACAACTGTGGAATTTCCACAGGTTCCACTAGTTGTCTCCCCCTGCGATCTCTACTACTTGAATAATTAAAACATGAGTTGTCTCCCCCTGTGATCACTACTACTTGAATAGCAATATACAACAGATGAAGGATACAACTGTGAAATTTGTACAGGTTCCACTAGTTGTCTCCCCCTGCGATCTCTACTACTTGAATAATTAAAACATGAGTTGTCTCCCCTATAATCGCTAATACTTGAATAAGTAAAGCATGAGTTGTCTCCCCCTGTGATCACTACTACTTGAATAGTAATATACAACAGATGAAGGATACAACTGTGGAATTTCCACAGGTTCCGCTAGTTTATGGAATGTTATAGAAGGTAGAAATATTAATTTACATTGTTTTATTGTTCAAGTTGTAATTAATATTTATGGTTCCAATGTCATACACATTTTTGAATTTTGTAAATGATGTCACTTCTATTATGCCACAAACCATTAAAATATATGCAAGCCAATATTTAAACATTCTGACAAACCTGCTGATTAATAATATGCCATTTATTTTGCACTGGCATCAAGCATTGAAAACTGATGCGTGGACACACATACACACACACACACATATATACATATATATATGTAAATATATATATATATATATATATATATAAACTGCATTTTACATTTTTTTAATGCCTCAAAGCTTCTTTAGACTATATATTGGGTATTTAGATCTGTATGGCTAGGTTTCCTTCCTCTTATCTAATTACTTTTCTTGTACCTAAGGTACTTAAGCTTTATTTTTTATTTATTTTTTAATGCAACTTTAATGCCTATATAATGTTACTGCTAGCAACCATATTGCAGAATGGTTCTTGGATGTAGTGTTTAGATAGTATTATTATTATATTTATATATATTTTTTTATTATTTTTTTATTTTTATTTTTTATTTTATTTATTTATTTATTTTTTTATTGTTATAATTAATGTTATTTGATATGCAAATTACTATATCATACGATAGTCTTAAGGGTAATATATTATTATTATTATTTTATCATTATTATTATTTATTTATGTATATATTAGTGATATTTTAAGCTGAATTATTTCGACACTTGATTATTGGGGAAATGGTCGTATAATCACTACCATTGGAGAGCCATGAATATTATAACTGTCCTGTTTTTAAATCTCCGAAACAGTTACATGGTAAACAGCTGATGATCCCCGTGTTAATATTAGACGCTTAAGGTCTCCTGTTTTTGTTTCACTCTTAGATAATTAACCCCTTCCCTTTTTTTTTCTTTTTTTTTTTACTTATATTTTTTCATTTATTAATTTTCCAACGAATGTTAAGTCTGCAATATCTTGGATTTAGTTAGTTTGTCTGGGAATTTAAACTGCATTTTACATTTTTTTAATGCCTCAAAGCTTCTTTAGACTATATATATGTAGTGTAAATATTTTTAAGTACTTAAGTGTTTTTTAACCTACTGACTATATTGTTTGTAGACACCACTATTACGACTATAAATCTTAAAGGGGAATTAACTGTGAAATATATATATGTATGCATACATATATACATATATATATATATATATATTTATATATATATAAAATTACACCCCAGATAGCATCTACTTTATATATAGCTTTGAAGAACAACAACAAAAACAATATAGGAAGGCTTAACCAGCGAGAAATCAATGGTAATCGGCTGTTGAGATACCGCAAAGTAATTTGCAATGGTTATCGAAAAGAGTAGGAGAGTACTGGAAATCTGGGGAGGCTTGTTGTCAGTCAGACTTCAGGGAACACCACTGATTATTATCACTGAGTAATCACTGATGATGACTTGTATGCTAACTCCTAGTGAGTAGTAATAGTAGTAGTAGTGGTAATAATAATAATAATAATAATAATAATAATAATAATAATAATAATAATAATAATAATAATAATAATAATTTTAAAAAACAAAAGAAACTGGATATAAAATCAGACTGAAAACCCAGATTAACAAATTTTAAAAAGAAACCGAAGCGGTAAATAGGATGAAAGAGAACAGAAGAAACATGAAGAACTAAAGAAAAACGTAGCAACAAAATAAGGAAGATTGAGACGATATATACACAAATCTCAACAACACAAACAAAACAGGACCTTTGAAAACAACGAAGGGCAGATGTATGAAAACGTAAACGGAACAACAAAATTCGACAGAAAGAAGACTCAACTAGAACAAGATATGGGAAAAGTCGAATTGCTGAAAAACATGAAAGCATAGTTTCACGAAATTGAAGAAGTGATAGAAAACGAAATTCACGAGGAAACGCTCAAGACAACCCTAAGGGAAATAGCTAACTGGAAAGCACCAGGTCACAGTTAAATACTGGTTAAACAAATCCACGACACTGCATGACAGGCGTGTTCAAAGCCTCATAAGATGTATCAACGAAACGGACGTATCAGAAAGGATAACCAAAGGGAGAATAACATTGATACAAAAAGACACCGAAAAGGGGACGACCCCCTAGAAACTAGAGGCCAATAACCTGTTTACCAAGCATATGAAAAATCCAAAGAGCACAACTAAGAGAACAAATTTATCACCCCCTTAATAATCGTAGACTACTTCCCGAGGAGCAGAAAGGGTGCTGAAGAGACAAAAAGGAGCGCATGGCCTGCTATACATAGATCAAAAGATCCTGAAGGAGGTAAAAGCAGAAAAATAAACATAGCCATGGAATGGATCGACTATAAGAAAGCTTACGACAGGATCCCTCAAGCATGGATAATCGAGTGCTTGAGGATATAAAAATTACCAGATAAGATTATCAAGTTGATTTAAAAAGCAATGAGAACATGGAGACTAGAACTGACATATGGAAGAAAAAACCTAATCGAGATAAGAATACAGTAAGTCATCTTCCAAGGAGATTGTCTACTGTTCATCATAGCCATTATGCTTCTTCACAACATACTAAGGAAATACAGTAAGTCATCTTCCAAGGAGATTGTCTACTGTTCATTATAGCCATGATGCCTCTTAACAACATACTCCAAAAATTTCAGGCCGGATACAAGTTTACTAACACAGAAGAAAGAATAAACCACCTCATGTATATGGACGACCTGAAACTATTTGCGAGAAACAAAAAATGAACTGGAAATGCTGATAAACACAACCAGAATCTTCAGCTGGGACATTCAAATGGAATTCGGAATGGAAAAGTGCGCACTACTAAAGTTAAGAAGGGGAAAACTTGATGGAACTAGTCAAACAAGGACACTAGGCGAACATGATACTCACACTTATTTGTCGGTTCTGAAAGAAGACACCATCAAATAAACAGAAATGACAGAGAAAATCTTAGAAACTCTTAGAAACTAAATTATATAACAGGAACTCTATAAAAACGAATAAACACTAGTAAAATATTCTGGACCATTCACAGACTGGCCTAAAGAAGAACTGAGTCATCTCGACCAGATTATTAGGAAACTATTGACCATGCACAATGCACTATACTCGAAAGTGCTGTACGACGCTACGTGAAAACGAACCCCGAGGTAAGAGGATTTATTTGTATAGAATACTGTCTGAATGACGCAAAAAAGTATTAGAAAATTACATAAGACAGAACACAAGATGGTAAATATCGCAGCAAGAGACACCGTAATAATGAACAATACAGAGAACAAAAAGCCAAGAGATAAGACGAGAAAATAATGGGAAGAGAAACAGCTGTACGGACACGATTCATAAGAATGACAAAAGACGAAACTCACGAAAACACCTGGGCATGGCTAAGAAAAGAACACCTAAATAGAGAAAGTGAATCACTACTAACAGCCACACAAAAAATGCGATTAGAACTAACTATATCAAAGCTAATATCGACAACCCCCCCTCCCAAATAGCCAATGTAGACTCTGTGAACAAAGCGAAAAATCGGTAAACCACATAATAAGTGAATGCAGCAAACTTTCCCAAAATAATATGAGAAGAGACACGACCAGGTAAGGAAGGTTTTACCCTGGGAACTATGAAAACAACTGCATTTCGAACACTCAGACAAATGGTTCAAACACTAACGTTTGGCAGTACTGGAAAACGAAAATCACAAAATCCTCTGGGACATAGAGGTACAAACATACAAACTCTTCAAGCAAAGAGACCGGATGCCATAAGAGTTAGCAAGAAGAAAAATCCTGCCAAATCGTAGATTCCGCCGTTGCAGTAGACAACAGGGTTACTATCAAGGAGACAGAAAATCGAAGCAAATACGCGGAACTGAACAGAGAACTAAAAGGGGTATAGAACATGATGGCCATTGTCAGCGAGAAATCAATAGTAAGCAGCTGTTGCGATAACGCAGTATCATTTGCAATGGCTATCGAAAGAGGTAGAGAGCACTGAAAATCTAGAAGAGACGTGTTGTCACTCGGAGTTTAGGGAACAACACTGGTTATTGTAAATAAACGTTCGCGGGTTATGGTCTGCGTGAGAACTCCTAGTAAGTAAGTAAATATTAATAATGATAATAATAATAATAATAATAATAAGAAGAAGAAGAAGAAGAAGAAGAAGAAAAAGAAGAA